>JAWRVZ010000013.1:2561666-3263333 GCA_037043235.1 Rhodeus uyekii | reverse complement strand
TCCAGTCTGGGAATTACATTCTTGATTCCCTTGCAGTCTGCTAGAAGCTCCTTCTCCTGTTTTTCCAAGGCCACAAAGCCAAAAAAACTCTTGACATTTTCAGCCGCATTGTATTTAGCATGCACTTCAGCTGTACGCTGGAAAAGAGCTTGTTCGCTGGCACAGTACTGGGACCAGTACGCCTCCTGATGATAGCCAAGAGGAGAGATGCAATTTTTCAGACAGAGAAGGAGAAAGGCAGAAAGTGAGATGATTCCCACCAGCAACCAGCCCACCAGCTATGAAGAAAAGAAAAAAATGAGGTTGAACATATCAGAAGTGTTCATGCAATTTAGGACTATAACAACACTATAAAACTTGATAAGTACCTGGGATTCATACTTTAACTGGCGTTCAACGTCTCCTGAGTAGTTCATAAATGGAGCTGGCACATCTTTACATGGAAACCGGGCCATGATTTCTGGACCAGGTGTATTTGAAGAGACATTATCCAAAGAAGAGAAGTTCCTGAACTCACTGAAAGCACAGACGTACGCCTCCCCTCTCAAGAGGGAAATAACAGACCAGGTGATGGGAGCAACGACTGCTCTGCCCATAATGGAGCCCAACAAGGCAAAAGAAGCAATCACTGATAATTTCCGGCATTTTCTGGCGCGACACTCTGACACAATGTCCCAGGTATTTTGATTCAGCATCACCCCAAAAACAAAGAAAGCCAGGGCTGGTACACCAATGGCAGCCATACCATACAGGTAATTCTTCTTTGGTGCACATGGACAGTTAAATGCAAAAATATTGTATGCTGTCTGACCGGCCACTGTTCCTAAACCTATGAGACCATTGAAGACCATAGCATCCTTACTCTTTAAGTAAAATGCAAAAAATTGCATGTATTCTGATATAAACGCAGACATCTTATCTTGATTTAACCGTGTTTCTCTTTCTCGGTTTCTTTCCGCTGATGGCAATTTTTGTCTTTAAATTGAACCTAAAACCCTGACAAAGACAAATGAAGAAGGGTAAAAAACAGCTTGATAATAGAAATACTACCAAGAGAAATGTAGTCATAGTAATAT
Source organism: Rhodeus uyekii (assembly GCA_037043235.1). NCBI lineage: Eukaryota > Metazoa > Chordata > Actinopteri > Cypriniformes > Acheilognathidae > Rhodeus > Rhodeus uyekii. The sequence goes on along the minus strand of JAWRVZ010000013.1, from coordinate 3,262,257 downwards.
GAGATATACATAAAAGTTTTACCAAACCCAAATGTACCATTTAAATTGGTTATTGAAAACCGAAAATCAACTGAAAAATCAAATTATTTCTGAAATGAAGACTTACATTCCATTGCCAGGAGGTACAAATGGTCTTGCTGAAAATCCACAAGGTTTTAAAATCGTGTACAAGTAGAGACAGACTGTAAAAGATGCTTTTAAAACAATGACAACAAATCTCTATACGTAGCTCTAGTAGTGACAAAGAAGTGAAATCCTTCCCTCGCTCCGTCTGTTGCATATATATATAGTGAATCACCACTATAGCAATTACAATCTGGTTTCAGACATAATGGCTATAATGAGCATTTACTAAGGTAGGATGGGCTCAGGTAATTAAGAAAGGTCAGACACATGCAAAACAACATAAAAAAATGGATTGTTCAAAATTACCCCTGAGACCCAGTAAAAAAATGGTTATGGTAGTTGTTCCCAAGTTCCAGTATTTTGCATTGATTCCATTATCTGACACTCCCTTTGCAGGTCTTGGAGTAGAACTAGTAGAACTAAGAATGTTTAATTAAGGAGAGGTGCAGAATGGGAGCACCAAAGTGCACTGAACATCTCATTGTAATGAAAACACTAGCATGAAACGGATCCCCCATGTCAAGCGGAGAGTCTCCGGCTTGTTCTGGGTAAAATAACTCAAACCAAAACTTTGATATATAAATAAAGTAACTTTATCAACTAAACTGATGAATAGTGTTGTGATACCAGCAAAATCTGATTGAATTTGTTTGGTTTTGTCAGCTAATCCTGTAACCCTAAGTTTGTTCAACTATCATCATGGTACAGGCACCAGGTGGTGTAAACTCAAGATTTGAGGAACATAATTTAGGATGTCGTACTTTGATCACTTGCCATTAGTGGGTGAGGCTGAATACCAGAAAGATAACCAGCTGCTGATAAATCAATGAGGTATAACTGATAGACGAACTCCTCCCGGAATTTAAATGTAGTTATAAGTTAAATGTTGTAAGACTCAATTAGTTACATAAGAAACTCAAAGGAGATGAAAAGATGTCATATCCATCATTAACATTGTCCTCATGCTTCTCTTATTATTATCATATTGGTCACACTTTTAACACGTTACTTTACGGTATCACAGAAAAGCACATGACATCCTATTATTTATTTTCTCATTTATTTCTGGTAACAAACAACATATAGTATATTCGACTGAATGAGTGAGTCTCTGGAGGATATAAAATAGGAAGTTACATGCAATAAATAGAAATGAGATAGCAATGCAGGACTATCGCAACAGTGAGTAAAACACTTCATTCAATTCTTCATACATACGTTTAAAACATTACATCAGACTTTGGAGTAGTATGCCACAGCTGTTTTTTTCATAGGTTTCTGAGTGTAGCTCTCATCAGAAACGTTGTGAGTATCCAAGTGCGCATGTCCATTCATACCTTCAGTTCGTTTAGTCAGCATTAGTGCGGGTTTGCATGTATGCCAGTTCCACAGGACTTTATTCATGTCTTCTTCTTTACGGATCCCAAGAAGCTTCTCTTCGTCACTCTTCTGTTTTTCTCCATCTTCATCTTTATTACCTTTCCCTTTCTTTATGGGTGTGGAAAATTGTTGAACCATTTCACCACTGATGCTTTCGAAGTATTGCTGTATGCAGACCTTGGCGAAGCTCTTGGCGTGCTCTTTGCACATTTCATCAAATAGCTTGCGCTCTGTGTCAATGTAATGTGACCAATATTTGGTTTTAAGAAAAGCGGCTTGCGTAAAACAAGGTCTTATTGCCCTTACCAAGAAGGCTATTATAGTTATTATCATTAAAAAGGTCCATCCACAGGCCTAAAAAAACACACATTACAACAGATTAATGAATGATATAGCAATTTAATTAATGAATGATATAGCAACAAATATAGCAATTTAATTAATGAATGATATAGCAACAAATTGTAACAAATTGCATTTAAACAAATTGCATTTAAACATAATTACTATGAGCCTGTTTTAATAACCTCTTGTGTGTGAAAATATCTAACTTAAATCATAAAAATAAATTCTAGTCATAATCTCTACTCAAATACTTTCTTCTTTTCTCTAGGTAGCATGTTTGACATTAAACATTTTTACAACATGGCGTTTTCATATGAATTTATTGAACAAAAATGTATATTTTTTAGGGAAAAAAGCATGAAGCATAAATTCACTGTAGAGTTCACTATACTGAAATGGCACCAAGATCACCAGATCTTAATCAAGTAAAGCACCTTTGAGATGTAGCGGAATGGGAGTTTCACATCATGGATGTGCAGCCAACAAATCTGCAGCAACTGCATGATGCTATCATATCAATATGGACCCAATATCAGGATAATGTAGCATTAAAGGTGAGGTAGGTGATTTCTGAAAAACGCTGGTGAAAGTGGATCGGACCAAGCGCACAACAAACTTTTAGCCAATCAGCAGTAGGGGGCGTAGAACAAGAGTGACATTTTAAGAAGGACTGTTGAAAGGGAGATGGCTGAAAGACATTACAAAAGAGTTTCACTGGAAAAACATGGATTACGATTAGGAGCTTCAGGACCCTTGTGAATATTAGAAAAGTTTCCTAGTGCTTGGGACACCTAAGCAGGAATGTCTGAAAATGTTTGCTGAGGTTGTGTTGTTTCTGCTACATGTGTGAGTGACAACCATAGACTGTAAAAAAAAGATGGACTATGCACCTTCACTCTCTTCCATTGTAGAAATGAAGCCACCAATGTCCAAATATGGCGGCAACATCTCGGAGCCCAAATTTGCGTAGTAATGAGCGTGAAGTGAAGCCGCGATATCAAGGCCTCATCCACAATCTTGCAGACTCGGATAGTACAGTTTACTGCTGATATCGGTTTTAAATAAACAGGCCATTTGAGTATAGTGAAATATAGAAATTAAAGAAAAAGCTCCAATCTGAAGCTCTAGTTTGTGAGCTGCTCTACATACAGCAGCCTTGGGGATGATTGAAACATTTTCAGGACTTGTACGGCATATTTGGTAACAACGAACTGAATGTTAATTTTTTTGTCAGTCCTTGTTTTTCATTCATCATCTTCTCATTATTTTTCTGTATGCTCTATTTGGTTATTTTGCTTTGCTTTTACTATGATGGAGAGGAATCCACTTTTGCATTGCATGTACATGTATTTTGGGGGCAGAGCAATGAAGGGGGTGGGGGGGGGGGGTGAGTTAGGATAGATTTCAAATATCAACATTGTTCAATAATGATTCATAGAAATCGCTTACTGCAACTTTAAGGCAGTTCTAAAGGCAAAAGAGGGTCTGACCATTAGCAAGTTATACCTAATAAAGCGGTCAGTGAGTGTGAGTATTAATATATATATATATATATATATATATATATATATATATACGGTATATATTAATAAACATTTTTTTTTTCAATAAATATAATCAAAATCTTTAAATGGTTTTCAATTCCTCTATCGATTTTAATCCATTGTGTCATTATCAATGCTTAATAGGATTGTTGTTTCTTCCCTCACTAAAACATAAGCACACAATTTTTCTCCTTTTTCAAATTTGCAGATACAGTACTTGGTTACTTCAAATAAAATTATTTATAATGGTGTGATCCACCTAGTGGCCTACCTGTGACAGACAGCGAATATACCTGGTGGCCGCTTCTCTGGAGATAACCTCTGGTCCGTCAAATACGTCTTTGCACGGAATCCTTGCTTGTAATTTCCGAAGCTCATTTTTGGATAAGCTTTGATAGCTCTCGTTGATAAACTCGGATAAATCCGACGTGGCGCTGAAAGCGCACAAAAAGCTCTTGCCATCCATTAAAGTCACGGCTACCCATACAACCGGAGCGATGAGAGCGCGCTGCGTCATGGAGCTGAACATGTAGCGCAAAACCGCTGGATCTTTCCTGCGCTGACCAGTCGGTCTCTTCCATTCTTCAGTTAACAACGATATGTTGTTGTTAAGTACATATCCAAGTAAAAAGAACCATATTGGCGGCACGATTAGAATGCCGATTCCATACGCATAATTGTAGTCTGGAAGGCATGGACAGGTGAACTCAAAAGAGGAATACATTTGAGCACTTGCCAGAGCCATGATCCCACAGATGCCATTCATGAAGGACTCCTGGTTGGCTTGCAAAAACTGGACCATAATCCGAAACTTATCCATTTTCAGAAAGGGTGCTCACCTTTTAGAGCAAAATGTTAGAGCAAAGTTTATTGTAGCCTACAGCCAAGTAATAATAAATAATACATTTGATTTTATTAATCAAATACTTACTCTTATCTTGTCAGAGAGAAAAGACAGCAAGACTGCTGGAACAGAGATGATGTGTCTAATGTCTAAAGTCTAATGTGTTCACCCGGTGGCCTTAATGCATCAATACAAATGAATGACAGGTCCCTCCTTCAGAGGATCTACAGAAGGGTGTGATTTTTGTTCTCACATTGTTCAGTCAGTCCTTAAATTATTTCCAGTCTGTCAACCCTACTACACAACTAAAGGACAAAATAGGGTTATTATTTGTATCATTATTTCAAGACATACTATACAATATACCAATAGGCTACGGAATTTGGTGACACCGATTTGTCAAAATGATAAACATATTTTTTATTATTGATACATACACATATACAATACATACAGACATGCACACATATTTGTATACATAGCAATACACATATTTTTTCAGGTGTTCTGCAGTCATTTGCATCCAAGCCATATCCACGAGGTTGTTGTATAATGTGTGTGGTAAGAGACATGCAAAATTACACAAAATAAATCCCAGCATATTCAAATGCACCAGCATGCAAGCTCTCGAAGAAGGTCAAAACAAGGCTTTCTGAATTGACAACAATCTGACAAACATTATAGATAAAAAATGTTTGGGTTCTACATTCATATACGCAGATAAAACATTCTCCATCCAGCAACAGCATCAACTATGAGGACATGAAGGGTCCTTTGGAACATTTATGAATACATGTACAATTTTGCCTCTGAATGAATAATAATCAGTCATCAATGTATTACAATTTTATGATTCATCTACATTTCCCTTGCACGAATCCTTACTTAAGAGGTAAGATCTGTTTCTCTCTATTTTACACATCGGAAAATAATGCCTTTCCATTGTGATCTTCCCAAGTGATGATTACTTTGGGTTTATAGGCCATCTTGGTCACGTCCAGTTCTGGTTTGCACTCGTACCAGGTTTGCAGCAAATGATCCACCTGATCTTGTCGTGTTATACCATGCAGACGTTCCTCTTCTTCCTCTTCATATTCATTACGGATTGTACTGGGTCTGATTGCACTTGAGAGGGGCATTCTCACTGTCACATCTTCTTGCATGCTCTCAAAGAACTGCACCACACATTTTCTGGCAAAATCTCTGGCATGAAGGACACAGGTCTCATCAAAGAGTTTCTGCTCAATGTCTAGGTAATTGCTCCAGTAACGGGTCTGTAGAAAGGTAGCGTGATTGAAGCAAGGCTTGACGACGCGCCCAACAGCACCCAAAAAAATAAAGATGAGGAGGATGGACCAGCCTATTGCCTTAGAATAGAAGATAATAAAAAAACGTCAAGAAGAATATGATGATTCATGTGGGTATGCAAAGTATGAAAGGATTTTAACCACCTACAGATTTTCTAAAGGTTGGATCCTGTCAACTTTGTACAGCTCAAAAATGTAATTAGCATCATAGTTCACTGACTGAAGAAGACAATAGTGCAGCACTAAAAGCATGTAAGAAAATACACTTACTTGAGAGTAACAACGCACATAGCGTGATACAGCTTTCCGAAAACTGCTGTTTTTGAAGATAACATCTTCTTTGCAAGGCACCTTAGCCATGATCTTGATTAGTTCTAGGCTGGTGCTGTTAGGTATTCCTGTAAAATATTTAGGGTCTACATTCATACTAAATGCACAGATGAAACATTTTCCATCCAAGAGTGTCATCAGAATCCAGACCATGGGGGCCAGAAGGGCCCGTTGCATCAACGATGACAGCAGAAATCTGGGAGAAACATAATATTTTTAAAGAAAAATTTGTACTATAAATATAGATATTATTTAGTCAGATAACACATTATTGTTTAGCTTTAAACTTACTTTACCACTGCCGGATTTTTTGTCCTCTTTCCCAGGGGTCTGACCCATTCTTCCATTAGCACCCCTGTATGACGATTAACTAACACTCCCAAAAGGAACAATATAATTGGGGGGACGAACATGACCCCCATTGCGTACATCTTATTGTATTGCGGTAAACAGGGGCAGTTGAAGTCAAAACTTGTATACAACTTGACGCTTATCAGTGACAATACTATACAAATACCATTGGAAATAGACTCGGAATTTGACTGGAAATATTGTAGAACTAACTTTAAACGATCCATAAATGATAGCTTATGTTATTGCAATGAGAAGCTGTCAAATGTACTTATCTGACAATGACCGCTGTTCTGCACACAAAGGCGAAAATCGAAAATGATATATAATTATCAGGTTCAACGAATGGAAACTAATGTTTCACGGTTTTAACGCATCTCGCGAACTCCGCGAGCTGAAGTGGGACGATGAGTTAACAAGCAGGGCGCGCGCACCTGTAAGCTCCTTTTAGTCACACCCAAATGTGCACACGCCACACATTCCTCACATTAAAACTGCTTATTTTATACATTTTATACATAAGCGGTTTGGAGAGTGGATAGATGAATATTTTTCGTCACTCTCAGAAAAGTAGCATTGAAAGTAAAACTCAAAATCGTATCAACGGATGATTGCAATGGTGGTGATTTGACATATACGCTCTCATATCTGAATATTATTGTAGGTGGGTGTGCATTGTCTACTCTGTACTTTGGTGACCTCGTGTGGGGATATTTTGTATTCGGCCTTTAGCAGTCGGTGATTCGTGGACCGCTCATCCTGCTCGTGATATTCTCCATAATATGACAGCAAACCAATGAGAACGCGGGACAATGATGACGACACAAAAATAGAGCAGAGGCGCCAAAGCTGCTGTGCATCCGCTTACCAGATACCCTCCTGGATTTATGTATACTGTAAATATATTAACCCTCGGATTAATGTTAATATATATTAATATATTTATATATAAACCCTCTTTAAGAATCAATACCATGTTATATGACTTGTCGAGCTCTTTTGGAAGATGTGCGGCTGCGCACTCGCCCAAGAGGAAAAAAGTGCTGTTGCTACCATATCTTGATTAGACTAAATAAAGTAAAGAAAGGTAAGAATTAAAAAAAAATTGTCGTATTTCCATACTTATACACTTTTTATAACCTACTGTGACCTACTGTAACCAACTGTATCCGAGGTTGTTAATCGAGTATATGCGTTTGTTAAAGTCAACTTGTTTTTTAAAGAATAGGCCTACTTTATATTATATTATTATTATATTTGTATTAATTATACTTATATTTATAATAATTATATTTTACTTATAATAGGCTATTTATTATATACTTTTTATTTATTTAAAAACAACAACAACTTTTGTGTGTATCCTCAGCAGATGCGCCGTAACGTTTAACGGTGCAGTATGTAATTTCTGCGACACTAGTGCCACCTAGTGGAATTACACAAATACAGCATATTTTGCAAACGACCCTATCGCGCAAAACACTCGTAGCTCTTATGCATGCATCTGAATGCATGTCTCAACAGGTAAATGTAGGTTTACTTTCGATAAAAGATTAAACATAAAGAATGTTGTGTTTTTTTTTTTACCTGTGTCGCTATAGCGATACAGAGCGAACGCGAGCGCCTCTTATAATGAACCCATCCAATGTTACATATTGTGTTACCCTTCCATCGGGATTCCACGCAACACCATACTAGGGGTTTAAGGAAGTCACTTATATGTTTGTGAGATACTGTATGTGTTTGTATGTTTAGCCTACGTCCTCACTGAACAAAATAGGCACATACTATTATTTTACTTGTGAAAAGTAGGTATTACTTATGAAAAGTAACGTCTAGGAAAAAGGTTTTCATGTTTTCATCAGACCGGAGAATGAAGTGTTTGTGGGTGTATTCGACGTTGACTCGAGAACAGGGCTGACCCACGTGCTTTTTATAGAGGAGCGAAAACGGCCACTTTGGTCACTTCCTGGATGTGAGAGCAGCTTCTCGTGTCGAGCAGATGAGGAAACAGAAGAATAACGGCACCGTAGCGCTTTCTCTGGTGTCGGTTCAGTATTATTCCCAGACAATGAACAACGCTGGACTTTATCTCTTGGATTAGGGTGTAAGTTATTTTTCTGTTCTTGGTTTAAAACAAAGACTCAGCGCGAGTGGTGGCCGTCTGCTCTTTTGTAGATTATTAAAGACACCGTAACATCTGCGATACAAAGTAAAAAGGCTCCAGAGTAGTCTTGTAAAATATATTACGACGTCAAAAACAAAAATATGCAATTGTGTCAAGTCTGTCGATTTTTAAAAGAGATGTAAAATGCTCTGGCTTTAAGTATCCTAGTCCCCGCCCTCTGCACTTCAAGCGTCTAGTTCTCACTGACAAACTTATTCCAGTCATTTGTTAACAAGTCTTCCTTCCGTTATTGTGTCTAACTATTTCATGTTAGCTCTATCTGTGACTACAAATGCAGTTGTTGTCTAGTCTGTACTGCGTTTTTTTTACAATTGCATTTATGCATTACATTTACATATATGCATGTCCAAAGCGACTTACATTGCATTCAATAAACACTGACATTCTAATCATTTCTTGCTTTCCATGGGAATCGAACCCATCAATTTGGTGTTGCAAGCGCCACGCTCTTCTGTTTGAGCTACAAAAACGCTCTTTAATGATTGTGCGAATTTTTGCAGCGCCACACCAATTTCTCAATTAACGCCTTTACTCGAGCTCTGCTAGTATTAGTCAACTACCGATGTTGTCACCATGTAAACTATTCAGAAACCGTTTATTTGTGCTGTTTAACTTTGGAAATGAGGAAGTTCCACATGGGCATCCATTCGTTTGTTTTTATTGTAACAAAAAAAAATCACCAAGTTGAGTGCATTAACAAGGGCCTAAAAATAAAATAAAAGTAGTAGAACAATTTAAAACTCCTTGGTGCTTAACCATAAGTGAACCTTGTGAGGTCAAAGTATTTTGCGACCTAGGTACTGTTTAAATTTAAATGAATGAAATTATGAGTTTGCAATTTTGTGCATATACAGTACTTGAGAAAAAAAAATTAATTGTTAAAAAAATTGTATAATCTGAGTAATATGGGTGAGCTTTATGAATGCTGTAAACAGTATTCAGTTTTTTGTTAAAAAATCAGAATATTTATTTGAATGAGAATATTTGCTTGCCTTCTCACCATGATGTAGAAAATGTTCGAATAAAATGCTACAATTGATAAATAAAATTATTCAAGTAAGAGTGGTTTTTTGCTCCTATGAATTGAATATCAGTTCAATAGATTGACACAACCCGTATCTGTAAATAGAACCGTGGAATGTGCCAGTAGCTCGTAGTTTGTTTAAATATGGAATTTTATCTGCCTCATTCCAAGAATCACTCAGACTCCAAGTGCCACACCATAAATAAACCAATTATATAACTTCCTCCTTAGTGCATATGTGGTTCCTTCCTAAGTCAAGGCAATATTTCATTTTTCCCTGCATACATAGATTTGTTTTTTTCCCCCAAACATCAAGTTAAGCAGACTCTCCCCCCTGTAATCAATATTTGTGTGAAGAAAAAAAAAAGCATAAATCATTTGTTTCCATTTGATACCTTTATCTGGATAAAGTTTCAGGCTGCTTTAATTTATGTTGTTTGACAAGGGTTATTTGACTTCCTTCCCTAGTGCAGGATAGTCCTTTCTATTATAGTTCACAAATAGCACTCTGGTGATGACATGTTTTTGCAAAAGTTAGAAGATAAGGTTTCCTTTCTAGAAGCTGACAGTAATCTAAAAAATGTGTTTTTTCAGACGAACAGTAAAGGATGCAAGGTGCTTTTACACGGGTTTGCGTGGTGGTAGTGGCTGCTATCCTCAACCACCCTCTGCTCTTCCCTAATGAGAACACCACCATCCCTGAACAAGATGATGATCTTCTGGCCCGGATGAAAGAGCACCAGGAGAACCTGGAGGCCGAACAGAAGCGCCTGGAGCAGGAGATCTCACAAACGGACACGGCTCTGATTGGTGGTCAGGACAGTTACGGCTGGTACTTTTGGAGCGCCCTCTGTCTGGTAATTTTCTTCACAATTGAGGTCTGCAGGCAGGATATGATCCCTGCTGAAATTACAGACACCGTGGAAGATGAAGACGGAGATTCCAGTGCCAGTTATCTCAGCGCTAAGACTGTAACCTTAGATAAAGGTGTGCTAAATAACTTCTGCAAGACCCACTTCCATCCTTTTATCCATGAGAGCGGGAGAGTGCGGGAGTTCATCGAAGGCTTCGCAGATGATTTGCTCGAAGCTTTGAGGAGTGTTTGCGATCGAGAAGCTGATCTGGAAGTCGAGGACTTTCTCGGCATAGGCAGCATGTTTGAGTCCTGGAGGGTGTCTAAACCTCCTACATGTGACCTTATTGTGCCCTTTTCTCCACCACAGCCATTCAGTTTCCAATTTCAGCTTTGGTGCGACCCCACCACTGAAATCCCACTGGACCTGCAAGGATGTGGAAGGATTAAACTCATACAACCAGGTGGGAATGGCACAGACTGTCTCTGTGGCTCAACCAATCTTGGTGATGACATGCTTTGTCTGCTTCACAATAGAAATGAGTGTGAAAAGGTTGAGGAACACGGTTTGGTGGAGCTCCTCTGTGCAAGGAATACCTCTTATTTGTCGAAAGATCAGATTATGAGATGGTTTCAGATCTCAGTGACCAAAGCATGGGGCCAGATCTCTCATAAGTACGATTTTGAGCTGGCTTTTCGGAACCTGGACTTCCCTGGAGCTCTTCAAATCAGATTTAGGTCTGGCAAGACTGTCATTCTTAACATTACCCCTGCTGTTCAGTTTGAGGAAACAAACGCGTACCTCATCTCTCATTACCCATCTGACACGAGCAGCAACTCAGACATTCACTGGCAACTCTCTTTAACCGTTTATGAAAGAAATCTACTTAAATACATAGCGAAAAGACTTCCTTCCAACTCGTGTCACATTCATTGTCTTCAGATTGTTTCTTTCTTGCACAAAAAGCAGACGGCTTTGACTGGGAGAAGTGCCTTTTCTAATTACCATATAAAGACGGCGCTCTTGCATCTGTTGTTGAGTAAACGTCTTGCAATGTGGCAGCAGCAAAATCTTGATCACAGATTACGAGATCTGCTCAGCTTCCTTCAGCAAAGCTTGAAGGAAAAGAGACTCTATCACGTTGTTGTTGGGAACCCTCAGATCCCAAATGAAATTCTGGTTCCCAAAATAATCCGTTCTGCAGAGCCGATAAACCTGTTTAGGCCTCTAGTGTTGGAGAGGGATGTATATGCAAAAATGGAGGAGCATTTTCAGGAGATGATCAGAAATACATCTGTGCTTGTTCAGGAATACACCCCTCACTTTTCTAATGGTCATGTGAGACATGAATTCAGCTCAGCAGACCAGACATAGACTTACTCGCTGCTCTGGCTTTGAGAGCTGGGGATTTCTACAGCCTAATTATATGACGTTATGGACCTTGAATGTAAACAATATGTTAAGCACTGTTACTGATGTAATTATGATATTTTGGTGTTTCTTCAACTATGGGCATTTTTGATGTCTCAGAGGACCATTTAATGAATGTCACATGGTTTTAGCATTCATTTTTGCTGCTTTTCAAATGCCTTTTATATATAGCTTTTATTGTTTCACTCCTGTCCTAAACCAGGGTGTTAAATCTTAAAATGTGTCATTTTCACAACAAAATGGGGTTCTAATAATAACTAATAAAATAAGTTTTCAAAAGTTACTGTACTTTAAAAAAAGGTGACAAAAATGTCATTGAAGAGCATGTTTGAGACAAAGTAATAAGTGGTATCTGAAGAAAAATCAAAGTAATTTTTTTTCATGCATTGTTACAACTTGCAACTTGCAGTTTATAACTTGCAATTGCTAGTTATAAAGTCAGAATATTGCAACATAAACTAAATTCTGAGAAAGTCAGTTGTGAGAAAGAAAATCATGATTGTATTTATATCTTACAATTCTAACTTTTTTTCTCGCAATGGTGAGTTTATATTACGCAGTCCTAACTTTTTTTTCTTGCAATGGTGATATCCAGCAAATTCCGATACAATAAAAAAAAAATCTGAATAGTGAGACATGAACTTGAAATTCCAAGTTTTAAAGTCCGCTTCTAAGAACAAAAAAATTAGCTTACAATTCTGACATTCTGACATTTTATTTTAAACTCATAATTCTCTTTATTACTCACACTTATGGGTTTATATCTTGCAATTCTGAGAAAAAAGTCAGATATGCAAGAAAAGTTGCAATTACCTGTTGGACACAAGCTTCCATTAAAATACTTTCTATGAGTTGGGACAAAATTCATTTTTCACCATCCAGCACAATGGATAATTTGACAGAAATGACAATTACTGGTATATAAGTAATATGACATTAAAGGAGTTTATTTTCCTAAAGTACACAGGACCAAAAGCACATAGTTGATGAAACACCCTCTAGTTATTCATCATCGATCTGGCAGCTGATTCAGGATCTTTGAACCATGAGTTATTACAAATGATGGCATATCATGTTTAGCATGTTAATTATATAACATTATCATAGTACTTGGCCGTATTATCAATTATGATCTTATGTGCTAAGTGCCAACATTTTTAAGTGGTATAAATGTGTGTGTATTTTTGTACTGGAGTTAGGTCAACTTTCATTGATTGGCTAGTGGAGGAGCTGTCATTCGAGAACTAGTGGACCAATGGTAATTCTTAAACCCGCCATAGTTTACATGAAACTCAAACTGTAACTTTTGGAAACGCAAGTGTAGAACGTGGAAAGAAGAGCAAATAGAAAAATGGCACAATAGAGTCAAAAAATAAAACAGGAGTAGAAAAGTAGAGAGCACAAAATACGTATTAATAATAATATTTGTAGGGGGAGTTTGTTTCTCACCATCACCATTTTAAAAAACAAATACGGAAGTGCACTAAATAAGCTTTTATGCGGTTTCCCCTCCCAGGAAGCAATGTTTTTGCAACCTTGTGACTCAATGGCACTGAAGAGACAACTGGTAATTTATAGAGATGAAAAGAAAAAAAATACAAGCCAATTCACATATCCCAGGAATTTACATTTTCTTTATTTATATTAATGTATAAATGACAAACATGTTCATATAGCCCAGTGTTTTTCAACCTTTTTTGAGCCACAGTACATTTTTTCTTTGAAAAAAAAAAAAATAATAATAATAATTCACAAGGCACACCACCAACCGAAAATGTTAAAAAATGAAACTCCATAGCCTATATTAACAATATATGGTCATTCTTATCAAAGTGTATTGAATGGGAATCAAATAAACACAAAGAATATAAAATATTTTAGGATTAATTCATTTTAAAAAAAGTGCTCCGCGGCACAGTGGTTGAAAAACAGTGATATAGCCACTGTAAATTCAGTATTAAAATAGAGTAATGATAAAAATTCCACACATAAATGGACAGATATCTTCCAGTTTTACTCTATAAACCATGATCATAATTGGGTTTTCCATCCATGAAGCTGTCAAAGAACACCTTGTGAACCTCTGTGCTGAACATGGTGGCTTTCACGACGGGATCCTTGAACATGCGTTCAATCCAGTTCCTTAACTCAGGAGTTTTGGCCAAACAACTGAAATATGAAAAGAGATATGCAGAACTATTAGATTTACAAGCAAGTTATACTTTGGAGAAATATACAAGAGACATGATTGCATTCACAAGAAGTTTACTTGTGAAAACGGGTTTGTGTGTGTGTGTGTGTGTGTGTGTGTTTGTGTGTGTGTGTGTGTGTGTATAGCTGACTGAAGTGAAGGGCTATTCAATTCAGTAAGAAAACAAAGCTCTACCTTTACTAATCTGAATCATTCATCACTGTTTGTATTTCTGTTTGACTTACCCTCCATGACTCAGCACATTATTCCTCCTGCTGTCAGGCACAACGGCTTTATTTTTTGTGTGCGTTTTTATTAAACATTCATCATATATTTCATATAAAAACAAAAAATAAATACATACTGCTTTACGTTCATCATCTCTGCTCTCTCAAACCATGGCCAGATCAAGTAGTCAATCATTGTGACCGAATCCCCCCCAAAATATTTGGTCTTCTTTTTCACCAGAGCCTGAAACAAATATATATAAAAAGGTAAGCAGCTAGAAATGAATAAATCAATCTGGTAAACTGTCTTTTAAGAAAGTGTATTTCAGCCCACCTCATTTAATTGTGAGACTTTGTCTGTAAATTCATCTTCAGCTGCTGAGACGTCCTCTCCTCTTTTCTTGCCCATTGAGATCTTATAGAACAACGGAATCACCTGAAATGAGTATGAATTTCCATTAATGTATGCAGAAATGTTTTACATAAATAACAAATGATATAATAATACACAAATAATTGCTTCTGAGCAATTATGGTTTTATTGAGGTTTCCTTTACTAATAATTCAAAAGTAATGTCAAGAGTTTCACATTTATTTTGAGGAGTACACTTTTATATTTTCTGTCCTGATTATGATGATATTTCTGATGGGGGACCATATTTTAATCAACAGTTTCTACATGCAGATGTTTTATAAAGCACATGTTTCAAATGACAAAATGACCAACCTTTGAATAAAGTTCCAGCAGCATTTTCTGTTGGGCCCTCTCAAACGGGTCGGACGGGAGCAGCTTCTTCTCAGGGTAGACCTCATCCAGATACTCGCAGGTGATTGGTGACTCATATATCACCTGACCACTTGAGTTTTCCAAAACTGGTACGGTCCCAAAAGGATTCTTCTCCAGAAACCATTGAGGTTTATCCTTCAAATTGATGTTGATAATTTCATGCCTATGTAAAATAAATTTTGGATAGTAGATACATATTTAAGAAAGCGTTCTTAATTGCAACCAATAGAGAAAAAGTTAATAAAGAAAATAATTCTAACTTATGCACCATTTAAAATACATTTATACATTAGTCACACCAGAACACTGGCGCCGTAAGCGATTTCTGAAAAACACTATTGAAAGTGGATCAGACCGAGCGCACAACAAACTTTAGCCAATCAGTAGTAGGGGACATATACACTCATGAGAAAGAGTGAGCAAGAGTGACATCTTAAGAAGGACTGTAGAAAGTGAGATGGCTGAGAGACATTACAAAAGAGAAAAGGGCAGAGGAAAAATCACAGGAAAAAGAAGGTTTACGATCAGGAGCTTTAGGTCCAGTGTGAATATTGGAAATTAATCTTCTTCTTAGTTCGTTCCTAATTTTTGCATTATTTTTCGCACTGCTGCTATCCGCTTTTACATTGTGTGTTCATGTATTTTGGGGGCGGAGCTTGATTTAAAAAAATCAACAGTTTCAACAACAATTCTCAGAAATTGCTTACCACATGTTTGTATAGTAACCTAATATTACAAAATAGGTGGTTAACAGCAGTACTCACTTAACACCCTTTGCAGTGAGCACCAGTCTTGTTCTCTGAGCAAAAGGACAGAATCTCATGCTGTAGAGTCGAATAACACCATTCGGCACTGGCCCAGGAGCAGGACTTTCTGTAATACCAATGAAAAAAATCTAAATATTTACATGTCTTATGGGGGGGGGGGGGGGGGGGGGTGGAGGCCAGGAATTTAATTTAATTTTATAAACATTTATATTTTAATTGCTTATCATTTTCATCAGAACGACATTCTGAACAATGGTTATGCAACACCGTCGTCTGATAGCATCTGGAGTGAGTTTCATTTTCAAAAATGAAACTCTTGTTGATAATGCACTCGGCTGAACATCTACGCAGATGTATCTGAATTCATACCAGGAGGGTTTTTTTATGAATTCGTTTCCAATTACAGGTTACAGAGCAAACAATGCAACATTTGTTTAATTTCTAAGTATCTTTTTAAGTCTAATTTCTTTGCTTTCTCTTACCTTTTCCATGGGATTTTGGAGTTGGAGCCATTACGGTGATCAAACGGTTTACTCGAAGAAGACCTTAAAGGTAGAAATAAACACTTTCTGGTTATTAAACATTACAAACAATAGAGCGTTTTGTGGATAACACGCTGAAGGGAAAAATACTTTCGAGGCTATCATAGATACTAAACATGTTTTACTCAAATCAAGCAAATGTTATGTCAAAGTTTGCTTACCAGGCGATCCGTATTACCTGTCAGTAACTGAAGCAAACGTCCGCTGTCCGGGGAGCTGTATGTATAACGCATAGGTGTGGCTGAAGACTGATGTCTCCTCCTCTTACATACTTACTACACCCATGCTAGTTTCAAAATAAAGCTCTTCTGCGAAACTAATACATTAGGTTTAATAAAAGACTCTTAAACGTATATTTTGTCCATTTGAAGAGAACCCCATGTTAATCCTACAGCTGTAAACGACTCAGAAGTCTGCACTCATCTTCAGAAGTGCGTATGTACCGTGTATTTTGCTGTGTCATTTTACCATACAGTCAGCAATTAACATGCTGGAGTGACCATTGACATCTATATTGATGTAGTAACACAGCGGATGTTGCTTAGCAATGTTCTATACGACCTTCTAGCTAAATAATATGCTTAATAAAATAACGATCCAAATGACTTTGCGTCCTTAATAGTTTTATAAGGCGACCGGACGTCCCTGTTTACAGCCTGGTTTATAGAGCATACATAAAACACTTAGCAAAACAAGACAAAAAAGAACAAACCCCGACCATAATAGCTTTTAAAAGCACAAACATAAAAAAACATTTCAAGAGTTAATAAAAGATGCAATTAGGCTACTATCCTATATGCCTACATTATATTTAGTTTGTAAAAATTAAAATATTAAATGCAATTTAAAAAAAATGTTAATATTTGTTAAATACAGGTTTATAATTATTTTTACTATTATAATTATCTTAATGTATTTTTGTAAATTATTGTGAAGTGAGTTTCACTAATAAAATTTTATAATTTCACAGATTCTTATTTTATTTTACTACATTATTAATAGTTAAAATGTGTATTGTCCCTGTTTTTCAATTCATAGATAATAGCAAGCGATAAATTCGATATTTAGATCACTGAACTAGGAACTGGCCCTGACTTCCATTTCAGAAATCATGTCACCCTCATTTCTTAAACTTTTTTTAACTGTGCCTCATAACACCCACAGTTGTTACTATATTTATTATATAGGTTTTGCACTATTTATACAACAAAATGTCATGAATAGTGCATAGGTACGCAAATGGGACGTGCCTAATATATTCCTGACAGATCATGCCAAATAAAGCTTGCCGTTTATGTTGTTATGTTAGTGTGGGCGTTTTGCAAAGTCATGCACACCTTTCTTTTGCAGTACTAACTGCTGAATGAGTCACCTTATCAATTTTTCAGGACATAGACCTTTCTGAAACAAATTTGTTTAATTTAAATTTGCCCTAACACAAGGTTCATAGGTTATGACATTGATATCCTGTTGTGCTTAGTCATGCTTACCTATGCTACAAGTATCTCAAAGGCAACTGGCAGACGTCCACTGTTATTTTTTTGTTTTATTGTTCTTATCAGGGTAGAGCGCTTCAGCAAACAAGTATCTAAAGCTCTGACCTGACCCCTATTTCACATTGAAAAAAATCCAACAGTTTGCTTTACACTTTTAGTTTGTATCAAACTTAATCAATGCACTGTGTTGGGACGTTAACAGGAAAACAATAAAATCACTATGGTATTACTGTGCATTGTTTGGACATGTACCATGGCAGCATCACATGCTTTTGCTCTGGTATTGTCAAACTGACGGAGGACTAATTTAGGTGGTTATCTGTCCAGAATTTCTGTCAAACATCGGCGACATTCTCCCTGCTTCTGGTAAGATTATGGCTCAAATATAACTCTGAGAACATGATTGATGTGTGATATGACTCATTGGACTCAATGGTGGACATCTAATGATTAGTGATATTTAGGCAAACACTGCAGTTTAAATTCCAGAAAGGAGTGACCCGTGAACCACCGAGAGCCCTGTTATCATTGTATCCCTTGAAAGTACCTGCAGTTATCGTGTTGTTAGTCATTGTGGATGACGATGCTCAGTAATTGCACTGGAAAATAATAAGCCAGATTTTAGCCCATGTCCAATGGACATGGGCTAAAATCAGTTTTGTCAAAAATTAGATAATGTTTACAGTGTAGAGAATTTTTCATCTATTGAATAAGCTGGTTATTTAAAACATCTGTTTTTAAGATCATCAAAGTTTTACATTTTTGACATCCACACCAAAAATCAAGAGGACATGAATGATATCGGAGACATCAGTGTGAGTACTGCAAACAAAACAGCAGCCTCCCTTTATAGTTCCTCCTGAACTGAAAGAAACTTTTGCTGCGTTCACACCACAACTGCTGTAATTTGGAAGAGACGTGAAAACCCTTAACGTTCTACTTGGACAGTTTTGAGTCTAATTTATGCGTTTAGTTGGCAATACTATTGTAGGGAAATAAATCTCTGGTTGTAAATAATGTTCTGCAGCTTTAAATATGAGTTGGAGGATAATATCGCAAGAACAGCGCCCCGTGATTTAGATTGCGGGAGAGAATAGTCTGCAGCAGTTGAGAATGCAGAGAGGGAGATGTGAGACGCACTCTGTGATCCACGGTGGCAACTTCATGTAATAGCCTCATAGTAGTTCAATAAAACAAGTGTTGAGTTCACCAAAAACCCACGACCAGCGTTGGGTGAGAACTGTGACATTAGTCTATAACCCACGCGCGTTACACTATCAACGGCGAAATAAATCAGCAGCAGTCAAGTGGTACAGGTGTGTATGTTCATTATTATTGTAATGTTATGCGCTTTGAGTCATGAGGAAGTTTATCACCGTCTCGCATGACGGTTTTGTTTGCTCATTTCTGTATGCTGTATGTTTTCAATGCTAGCTCGCTATTGCTAGCCTCTCCGAAAATCCTACGCCTATCCTACCTTTAAGGGATTATTGAAATTCCTAAAAGTATGAGCAGCAAGCACCTCTATTGAACAACTTAAATGGTGCACAGCGTGTACATGCCCAAACAGAAGCCGTTTCACAAGTTTCTGTGTACAATGTACTGCTTATTTTTCGAGATAGAAATCTGTTCCCTTTTTATCAGTCAGTACAGCAGAATAGTGCCCGTTTGACTTAACCCTCTTTGTAGAGGAGAGTTTGTTTCTTACCATCACCATTTTAAAATCCAAAAAAGAAAGAAAAGTAAGTGATGTTTTGCAACCTTACGACATGCACTTCAATGGCTCTGTGGAATTTTACTTTTGACCGAAGAGAAAACTGGTAATCTATAGAGATAAAAAGAAAAACACAAGGATACAGGTTTTGCCCATGATTTTACATTTTATTTGTTAATGCATAAATGACAAACATGTTAATACGGTCATTGTAACAATCTCAATTTGCTGTAAATTCAGTATTAAAATAGAGTAATAAGGTCATAACTGTATTGACCATATTAGTACAGCATTTGTTCATTTTGCAGTTTAAGCAGATTAAAGGTTTACGTAGATGACCATCTCTGTAATTGCACTCAGGTCCTTAGAAGTAACACAGCACGTTAACACAAACAGATAGCTGGCCATTGAATTTTAATAAAGTGGGATAATAATGAGGAAGTGAATTGTAAAGAGGAGGCTAATGAAGTGCCTATGTAGTCAGTATGTGCAAAATAACCTATAACCTATTAAGAAACAATCTAACGCACTGGGCTCCACTCAGATCCTCTGACTGAATTAGTAGGCTCTTTAATTACTAAGCATCTTAGATGGGAGCTTTCAACTTCATTGAATTTTTTTTATTGCCCCTGCTCACCCAGCCAAACAATTTGTTCAGAATTTTTTTTTTTCCTTGTATTTGAAAAATTACACGCAGTCTGGACAGATCCAGTTTTACTCTATAAACCATGATCATAATTGGGTTTTCCATCCACGAAGCTGTCAAAGAACACCTTGTGAACCTCTGTGCTGAACATGGTGGCTTTCACGACGGGATCCTTGAACATGCGTTCAATCCAGTTCCTTAACTCAGGAGTTTTGGCCAAACAACTGAAATATGAAAAGAGATATGCAGAACTATTAGATTTACAAGCAAGTTATACTTTGGAGAAATATACAAGAGACATGATTGCATTCACAAGACGTTTACTTGTGAAAACGGGTTTGTGTGTGTGTGAGAGTGAGTGCATAGTTGGCTGAAGTGAAGGGCTATTCAATTCAGTAAGAAACCAAAGCCCTACCTTCACTAATCCAAATCATTCATCACTGTTTGTATTTCTGTTTGACTTACCCTCCATGACTCAGCAAAATATTCCTCCTGCTGTCAGGCACAACGGCTTTAATTTTTGTGTGCGTTTTTATTATACATTCATCATATATTTCATATAAAAACAAAAAATAAATACATACTGCTTCAGGTTCATCATCTCTGCCCTCTCAAACCATGGCCAGATCAAGTAGTCAATCATTGTGACCGAATCCCCCCCAAAATATTTGGTCTTCTTTTTCACCAGAGTCTGAAAAAAATATATATAAAAAAGTAAGCAGCTAGAAATGAATAAATCAATACCGTAAACTGTCTTTTAAGAAAGTGTATTTCAGCCCACCTCATTTAATTGTGAGACTTTGTCTGTAAATTCATCTTCAGCTGCTGAGACGTCCTCTCCTCTTTTCTTGCCCATTGAGATCTTATAGAAGAACGGAATCACCTGAAATGAGTATGAATTTCCATTAATGTATGCAGAAATGTTTTACATAAAAATAAAAGATATGATTATACACAAGTAATCTCTTCTGAGCAATTATGGTTTTATTGAGGTTTCCTTAACTAATAATACAAAGTTAATGTCAAGAGTTTCACATTTATTTTTAGGAGTACATTTTTATATTTTCTGTTCTGATTATGATGAGATTTCTGATGGGGGACCATATTTTAATCAACAGTTTCTACAGGCAGATGTTTTACAAAGCACATGTTTCAAATGACAAAATGACCAACCTTTGAATAAAGTTCCAGCAGCATTTTCTGTTGGGCCCTCTCAAACGGGTCGGACGGGAGCAGCTTCTTCTCAGGGTAGACCTCATCCAGATACTCACAGGTGATTGGTGACTCATATATCACCTGACCACTATGGGTCTCCAGCGTTGGTACTAATCCAAAAGGATTCTTCTCCAGAAACCATTGAGGTTTCTCCTTTAAATTGATGTTGATAATGTCATGTCTATGGTTAAATACAAATCCAATTAATCACAAGGGCTTTTCACACAAAGCAGAAACATTGTTTATGCATTAGTTAAACACTAGTGCCAGGTTGATTTTATATTTACTTAATTCCCTTGGCAATGAGCACCAATCTTGTCCGTTGGGCAAAAGGACAGAATCTCATGCTATAAAGCCGAATATGGTCCTTTGGCACAGGGCCAGGAGCAACACTTCCTGTGGCACAAATTAGAAAAAAAAAACATGTCAGACTTAATCCACCTATTGTTGCAATGACATTGATGTATAGTATTTTGAGTCACTTGTAGGCCAACATGTTTCTAATGATCAAAAATGTATTTTCAATAATGTAGTGAGTCATTAGGGAATACATTTTCATGCCCACAGCATATGCCTACACTTTATTTACTTTACACTGGATGAAACATATATACAAATATTTATATACACTGTGTGTGTGCATAAGTTTATCTCTCTCTCTCTCTCTCTCTCTCTCTCTCTCTCTGTGTGTGTATAGATAGATAGACAGATCTGTATTTATGTGTGTATTTTCCTTTACCAGGATTGTGTGGCAACACAAACATATTCTTAATATTTTCAAAATGTAAATCATAACAGTAATGACTCTTTCAAGAAATCAGCAATGCAATCAGTGACAGTGCTGATTCCTCAAGAGCATGACATGGCACTTGTATGAGTCAGTGAAATCATAAATATCATTGCTGTGGTGATTTCATGAAAGTGCTGTGTCATGGTGTCATCAGCACTTAAGCCATAATTGTTATTTACAATGGATTATTACGACATTATTACATATAATTTCAAGCAAACTATTGTGCATAATAACAAAGATGCATCTGAACATTTTATGTAGATGTTAATTAAATGGTGGATTACAATCACAATGCAATTCTGCTCAGTCACGGAATCTACAATTATGAACTACTAATAATGGGGGAAAAACAGAACTAAAATTCTGATCTCCCGATATCAATTGGGTCTCTTTTATGTCTTACCTTTTCCGAGACATTTCTGAGATGCAGCCATTATTTCAGCGTTACCTGGTAAGAACAGACCTGCAAAGGTTCCAATAAATTGAGACTCAGAACTGAATTTTGTCGTACTTGATTAAAGGCGCCACAGATATTATTTTAGTAGAAAGATCATTGCTCAATATTAGAATTAAATCATTTAATTTTTCATTACAACATACCTGAAGGAGGGAGAAACATACAATAAGTGAAAGGAGCAGTTGACGTAACACTTTACCATCTAACTGTCACCACCTCAGAGAAAAAATTGAAATTTGATCTATTTATTGGAGAAGGCAAGAGTCAAAGATCAAATGACTGAACAGGAAACGCCTCTGCCTTTCTCTTCTGCTCGAACAAAGATCATAAAGGTGTGCAAAGCATTTAATGTTTTCTTTTGTCTCCATATTCCTATAATAATCTATCTTCTTTAAATGTACTAAAAGCATTCAAAATCCTCAGTATTAAATGTAGCTTAATTTAAACGCAAAAACCTATTTGCAATTTTAACATGTGTTTGCATATTGACTTGTGGTTGGTTTAATCATAACACTGTTGTATCAAAGTTTTGAACACTTCTCTCTTTTTCTCATTTGCATGAAAATGATGTTATCCATTCTCTTGTGTGACATGGGACACCCAACACCTAAACTATTACTTTATTACAAATGCCTTGATGAAAGATGTGAATCTTTATAGAAACAAATTGCAAAATTTTATATATCATTTTCAAAAGTCTGATTTTGGTTAACATTATCACTCAATCTGATTACTGTGGTTAGAAAAAGGTCTTTCACAACACACAGATAACATAATGATATCACTTTAATTACTTTTTGTTATGTATACAGTAAACACATTAAAACCTAAATGTTCTTACATAAGATGCTTTTAACCCATATCTGAAATATCCTTCTATAATAATAAAGAAAAAGTATAATAATAATATGCAAAATCTTATACATTAGTTTGTGATGTCTTGTGGGACATGATCATCTTTGGACAAAAACAAGATTAAAAGTGTTACTTACAAAGGGAATAACATGGGAGAATTTATGAAACCCATTGATTATAATTTACCCACTGATGAATGATCACAACCATTCTTAACCATCAATGCCTGTTATATGAAGACGCTCATCATCGTTCTGCCTTTACTTTGGGCTTCACACGTCATAGTATTTCAAGTTACTTAACCGAATATGACCAAGTTCACTGCTGGACATCACACCCTTCCAAACATTCACAGTGAGGCTTTAAAGTGCAGATGCTGAACTACCATATTTATATATTTAAAAAAACAAAAAAACAAACGTGACCACCTAAAATGAACGAACATTCAGCCAATTTAGAGAACTATTCAGTATGCAAATAAATTATTTTCTGGAGATACACTGCCTGAATTTCATTTGTGTCAATAAAAAATGCATCCTCAAAATATATGGAGTTGCTACAGGACTGCAAACTGTGATTTTAACTGAATGGAGATACTGACAAAGAACAAAGTTGTTATTTTATGTTGAACAAATGATACAAGTCAACAACCCCAATCCAGTGATGAATAAATGTGTTTTAAAAGAATGACTGTTACAATGGTCACAGCGTAAACCATGACTTTACAAACGCTGTGATTTAGCAACCAGGGATTCGTATTTAGTCCAGCTCCAGTCTTGAGCCTGTGGAAGAGAGGAGAGGAAACAATTATTCACCATATGATCGATACATAATTTCATAAACTTACAAATGCATATATTCACTTACCATTATGCTTTCTGATTTCTCCTCAGTGGTTTCTTGCAGTAAACTGGTCAGCTGACTCAAATAGCGCTGGTTCTCCTCAAGTAAATGATTGACTGAATCACTGAAAACAAAAAGCATCACATAAAACAAACATTTGTCATCATATACACAGTGGTTTGAAACCTAGGAGGTTGTGTAACCATCACTACAAATAGGCAGCTCACTAAGGATTGGAAAAGGAATGTACCCCTCGTGTGGCACTTGCAGGGACATGGGTAGACGGGAGGAGCACTGAGTCTGGGCTTGAGTCTGGTTCCATGTTGACAGTGAGGAGGGCATCTCTCCACTCTGACTCACAGAGCTTCTAGTGGTGTTTTGTGCCTAAAAACAAATACATGCATCTACAATTGTTCATCAGTGAAAACAGTATTTTACAAGTGCTTTGAATATTTGAAAGTGCTTTTTAACTGTTAGTTAACATGAAACAGTTCAGCTATAATCACATCTGTATCATTTATTTGTTGTGAAAATCGAGGAGATACCAGTCCTGGTATCTCCTTCATGCTCTTGAAACTGTGCCTGGAGACACATCAAAACTCCTTGCGACGGCACGTATGGATGTGCCATTCTGGAGGAACAGGACTGACTATGTACTGCCTCATGCTATAGACCCTAACAAAACTAAAGACAAATCACTCATGAAGAATAAGGAGAGAGCAATTGTCTATGGCCACTACCTGTATAATCATTCCCTTTTAAGGGGTTGTCTAGATGTTGTCTTTCTAGTGCACTTGTTGTCACTTTCATTTGCACAACAACAGGCGAAAGTGATGCACAATGATTTATGATGAACAGATATATGAGATATTGAACAGATTGACATACCTGAAGTTGAACTGACTTAGCTATATTGTTATGATTAAGTGTTCCCATAATTTTTTTTGATCAGTGTAATTTCTTATTGCTACTTAATATTTGATTTTATTAATTTATTTATTTTCCCAACAACATTTATTAGAAATAGAATTTGTATGGAAAATAAAATCTGTCACTTTTCATCAATTTAATGCATTCTTGCTTAGTAAAACTACTAATTTATTTATTTACAAAATCTTACCGACTCACTTTTGAACAGTAGAATATCATGAGGTTTATGCCTATAAAGTTCCAGTTAAGACTGTGTGGGGACGATTCGGAAATCCATTGCCGCTTGTATATATTATTCTTTTATTTTTCCTATTTATACCTATATCCTTTTCTTTTTCTTATTTTTCATATGCTTCTTTGTCTTATTTTTTCATATGTTATTTTCCTTTCTGATTTGGATAATTTGTAAAGAGTGATGTATAATCAAGTTAGGGATTTCTATTAGTTATATCCTTTCTTTACTTTTCTGTAGTTTTCTATCGTGTAAGGATGAATATTGTCTGCACGGCTCAACAGTTCTCAATGGTGTTATCAGAATGTTTTGGGAAGGTTCTGTTGATTGTTGGAGCCTGAGCCGAGTTCAGCCTTGGAGAAGCTGTGTATTTGTGTGTGCGTTAATATGGTCTGTATTGGTGAGGTGATTAACTGGCACCATCAGGAGACGGAATGACTTGCTGTTCTCGACAAGCCACGTCACCAACCCGTCAACCATGTGATCAACGAAGATATGCTTCAGACTGTCTGCTCTTGTGTGGAAAATTACTAGCTTTGTTTTTCTTTCTTTCTTTCTTTCTTAGCCAATCAGAATCATTTAAACGTCATCATTGACGTAGTTAGCACCCTCTGTTAGAGTATAATTGCTGTAACAATGTTATTGTAAGTGGGGCGGCCTACGAACTCCTTGTGAGACCTGAAGCTGGCTTCTGCTGATGAAACTGCAAACTAAACTTCACTAAAATTTCTTCTATTGACTGCACTTCTGACTCCTGGTCTTCATTCAACATATCTGGTCCTCTGGTCTTAACTGTAAATTCCCCTACAACTGAATGATAAAATGATGTAAAATTTTATAATTGTATATCCAAAAAAAAAAAAAAAAATTAGTTTTGCTACTGTTGATATGACAGTACTCATTCTGTTATCCAAGATTAGTCATATTCCCCACCCCAATACACACTAAACCATAACCATGGAAAGTCCATGATCATGTGGGTCATGTGCATAATATGATAATATCTGGCCCTGAGACATTAGAAGCATGTGACTCACACAGGCAATCTTCAGTAAGTGCCAGAACTCTCTCTGTCTCTTGATCTGCATCTGCATGACAGTGCTGTCTGCCTCCTTAATGGTATCCAGTTTCTTCTCGATTTTAGGGAAGAGATCGATGATCTTTTGCTTACTCAGAAGGATCTTACTGCAAATAAAAGTATTTTTAATTTAAAAAATGCTAGCAATCGTTTACCAACTAGTGCAGGTTGAACAGTAAATGTACAATTACAATGCTGTTTAATTGTGAATTGGAATATTTGTGAATATTTAATGCTTTATACCTGAGATGTGCATATAGATCTCTTAGTACCCGGTCCTGATTCTGGACAGTCTGTACAATGACCTTCACCATCTCAGAGCTGTCACTGTAGCCATGCTGAGGGTCTGGCACTAGGAGAAACAAAGCTGACCCAGTCACTCACTTGTGTAACAGCAGTGATTTGTCATTTCGTCAACACAGACAAAATGCAATTTTGCAAAAATTACAAAATGTAATTCGCAACTTAAAATTGGGCATGGGGTGAATTTCATGCACTTGAGCATGCGAGCCAAGATTATACTTACTTTTGCATTTTGCCTTCAACTGTCTGTAGAGTTCAATTGCTCTCTCTTGCCTGCGATGAGACAAGATTTAATCTTTAAAAGTTTAAGATCTAAGCATTTGTGCAGAATGAATATGCATAGCTGAGAGAATATGCTTACAGTTGCTCCATGACATCTCCTTGACGACGAGCATACGGACTTCTCTGAAGCTCAACAATTTCTGAGTGCAGAGCCATTATTTCCTCATCTAGATGTCCAATCTCTGCCACCTTCAAAGATAAACAAAACCTGTAGGTTGTTACTAAAACAATGTCATCTCACTTGCCAATAAATACACAAGTTAATTTACACTTACATTAACATTCAAAGGTTTGAGGTCAATAAGATTTTTTTGTAAAGAAATTAAAACCAGCAAAGGTGCATGACGTATAATATGACATGTAATACTATTTCACAACATTATTGTTTTTGCAGTATTTTTTGTAAAAATTTGAACAAATGACCAAACCGGGTTAGTAAGAAAAAAATCCTTAGCATTGAGGCCAGCACAGCACCTGTACAAATGCAGCAGCCTTCTCTTCATTGTCCTGCCAAGCCTTCAGCATCTTTTCAGAAGCTTCAGAGAGAAAGAATTGGTTGTCAAAAAAATTCATTATCTCATTAGTTATGATAATTCAAAAACAGAGCACATAAAAACGTACATATGCCGTACTGCATCTGGTCACTGTACTTCTCCAAGTCATACTGTATACTGCTTTTAAAAAAGTCAAGCTTTGCTTTCAGCTGCTGGGAAAATGAAAACATCATATTTTTGAATTTTGTAAGGTTGGTGTTGTAGCGAAGAAGGCTCAACCTACAAACAAACACACAAAAATAACATTGAATTAGGAGTAGAAAAAGTCCCAAAATATAAGCTACTGTATATACATTAATGAGCATGGTAATGTGATGCACGTACATGGCTGCACGTTGGCCCTGGAAAAGGCGGCTGTAGTCCTCTCGGAGGCCACAAATGTAACTAACTGCCTCACCCCAAACCTTCTTGAGGGCACTCAGAGGAAGCTGAGTTTTGGTTTCCCGCACTGAAACAGAAAAATTGGTGAAGACATTTTTAAAAAAATCATACTGAAAGTTCTTAAAGTACAAATAAAAAGCTTTAAAAAAAAACTAAAAATTCAGCCTTCCGCAAGCATATCTAAATAACCAATACTATCCATTGAAGAGGCAAACACATTCTTACCAATAAAGTTCACGTTCTCAGGAAGTGTTCTAGCTGTTAGAGGTCCTGAATACTTGGTCAAGCTCTTGTCAAACAGATATACAATGTAGCTGTCCCATCCTCTCTAATGATTAAAAAACAGAAAAAATAAATAAATTACTGCTGACTTATCAAAATTTTCTTTCGGATCATGAGAACACATTGAAGAGGCAAAAAAATACTTACTACTCCATCTAACACACACTGTGCAGCAGGTTTCCTGGGATCTAATGTGACTCCTGTTTCCTGCAAAAGCTCTTGATTCAAAAGTTCAATTTTGGTCTTGGCTTCAATCCTCTGTTGCAGAGGGTGAAGCCCTTCATCCGGGAAAAGCAAAAAGGAGTGAACCTGGGTCGTAGTCATGTTTAAGATGTGCACAACCTGCAAAACAAATCTTGCGTCAACTCCTTTTTGTTACTTATCTTAGCCAAAGACCTCTAATGACTTTCTATCCATGACAAAACAACAGGAGGACTTTCTTCAGCATTTTTCTAATAGTACAGAAAAAAAGCAGTAAAGATTTATCATTTTGATGTAATGCAGCAATGTCAATATCAAACCTTCATGTTCAGTATTTGATCTAGAATAGAAAAGCACTGGGGCTGCTTTGTGTCTGGATTCAATCCTCCTCCCCTCTGTACTGGGTCCCACTTCAGCATCAGCTGTAGCAGCCCCTCCAAAGGCTCTAATAGTGTCCTGAAGTACAAAAAACAATTTTTCAACCCAGAAAAAAGGGTAACAGTAATTAATAAGAAAGGTCTTTCAGTCTGTATGAAGGCTACCTGCTCAGGTTGTTTGGGTACGGAAGCTGGGTGGAAAAGCGGACCTCGCCATTCATATCTTCCACAGCCATTATGTCCTTAGGACCTTTGTTTCTCACTTTGCTTGTCCTAGAAAGCAAACATGCTCTGTTTTGACTATATGAATGGATTCCATGTGAAGGCAAGATATAAGGATTGTGGCATAACCAAAATGCAGATTATCAGGACATATACCATTGCACAGGCTGGAGATTATGAAGAAATGGCCGAAATCCACAGCAGCACTCAAAGATCATGGTGCCAAAGCTCCAATAGTCCACAGTGACTGTATATGACTTGCCTTCAAACAGCTCAGGAGCCTGAAACAAATGACATGATCTAATCAAGATCTATAAATATATTAGGAAAATATATGGGCTGACATACATTATATATATATATATATATATATATATATATATATATATATATATATATATATATATATATATATATATATATATATATATATATATATATATATATATATATAAAATCCCATTTCCATAAAAGTTGGGGGACTATTTCTAAAATGCAATTAAATCAATAAACCCCACTGTTGCTGCTTTCCAGGAAAGAAGATATCTTGATTGCAGCATAGGTCTTGTGTAATGACAATGAAGTTGAATCTAATCTAATGCTGTCTGCACTGATGGACCCCTACACCATAACAGATGTTTGCTTTTGCAACTGATGCTACTGAAAGTCTAAGTGGTCCCTTCCGGACTTTGGGACTGAAAGCTCTGTGTCCACTTCTTCCAAAAACAAGCTGAACCGTGAATTCATCTGGCCACAGTTCATATGTACAAATTATTGTTTGTTCGACATTGTTCGTTTGTATTGTGTTTTAGTTGTTTTTAAAGAATACGTCTGTTAAAGTTATTAACTATGTAGAGATACACTACCGTTCACTCTATGGGGGTGGTAAGATTTGATCGTTTTTGAAATAATTCTCCTATGCTATCCCAGGCTGCATTTATTTGATCAAATAAACACTGATAATAATAAGAAATGTGCTCAAGAAACATATCTTATTATTATCGATGTTGAAAACATGTGTGCTGTTTTATACCTTTGTGGAAACTGTGATTTGCGTTTTTCTGAATACTATAATAGAAAGTTCAAAAGAACAGCATTTATTTAAAATAGAATTTTTGGAAACATAATAAATGCCTTTACTATCTATATTTCAAGATTTTATGATGAACAGGAAGTTCAAAAGAATCGCATTTATTCAAAATAGAATTTTTTGTAAGATTATAAATGTCTTATAAATTATCCATTTGCTAAATTTAATGCATCCTTCCTGAAGTAAAACTTTCAAAAAACTAATTGTACTGACCTATACTGAACAGTAGTGTCTGTTAGATTGTGAAAATTCCTTTTTCTTATCACGGATTAACGCAAAGACATACCAGATATTGTAAAGTCCCCACAAATGAAGTGCATAGGCTCCCTTGGTCCAGGTCTTTGGCATAGCCTAGGTCGATTATCTTGTGGACGAGCTGCAGAGACATCAAAACAAGAGTCCTGGTTGATAACGGTGTGTCTAAACAACCTGAATCAAACTACTGAAAAGCAAATACCTTTCCATTGATTTCTTGTAGCACAATATTCTCTGGTTTGAGATCTCTGTGAATTATCTTATTCTCATGGAGGTACTGGATTCCAGAACCTGATGAAAAAAAAAAAATACTGTTTCACTTTCAACCCTTAATGAGCGATGGTAAAAACACCAAATATACAAATAACAGTTTTGAAATGACATTACCAACATCATTGAGTAGTGCCAAGACTTCACTCTCTTTTAAACCACAGCAATTTTCTGGTTTGCTAAGTAACTACAAGAAGGAATACAAAGAGCATGAATTAGTATAAATGTCAAGTCAACAGAGGTCACATGATGCAAGGAAAAAGGCCCTCTTCGTCTGTCTCTGTCTCTCACACACACACCTTTCGAAGGTCTCCCTTGGAACAATATTCCATGGCTAAAAGTGGTAAATCATTCAAGGCAATGTGCATCATCTCCTCAGGCACATCCTTTGCTGTCACCACATTAAGGTGCTTCAGCCTGAAAAATGGTATGAAAAGATGACAAATTAAATGTGGAAATAAAATAAATTTACAATAAAAAAATAAATGAATATTTTTTTGTATATATATATATACACACACACACACAAACACATTTAACATGCATTATATATTATTATATTATTGATTGCCATAGATGTACACACTTTTTCATAATCTGGATCTCCCGACTCCATCGATCTTTATTTTTTGCATTAAGTTCAAGACGACAGAGCTTCACTGCAATTTTTTCTGACGTTTCCTGCAAAAAAATTATAGTATTGAGAGTGACCAATGAAAAACTTTAACATTTTATTCATCTTTAAAGGTAACAGAAGTAAGCAACATTAAAGGCAGAGCAATACCTGATTCTGATACAGGTAGACATGGCCAAATCCACCGGTCCCCAGCCTCTCCTTCATAAGCCATGACCCACAGACCTGATTCTGTCTAAATGGGGGTTTATCCATCTGTAAACATCAGAAATACACCTCATCACACATTTATAATGTTTACAGTGATTCAACCCTACGACGGATGCTCGTGTTTGATCAGGATGTAGGCCTTATGACAGGCTATTATGACATTCTTTACTGTAGTCAGCCAATATGATGATTCATTTTTATTCATGATCTAATTACCTTGCTATCGACACACAGCTAGCAGGCAAGCTAATACAAAGTGTGAGCCGGTGGTGACTTACCTTGCGTCAGTTTGTTTCTAACTTGCTTGAGCCGACCACATCTGATGTGGAGAATTGTGGAACCTGTCAAACGAACGTATTAATCCATAGGAAACAACAAAGCTATCCGTTCCATCTTCACACGAGCTATCAGGTCGGATGTTAGATTTGCTAACTGGCTAACTAGCTACACGTAAACAACTCGATGTGAAATATTAGCCTGCAGTCTTACACGCCCCCAGTTGTCAGCTTTCCATAAACCCAGACACGATAAAACGAGGATGAGACCGCACCTGACAATCAAAACAACTAAATCCTGTTGTCCTAATAGAATGATTGGGCACAGTAACGCTGACTTGCGCACTTGTGTGAAAACTGTTGTTGACGGCGGCCACGCCAGTCAGCTGCTACTCCAGTCAAAAGCGAAACAATGTCTGCGCATGCGCGGTGCGTTAGGAGCAGTCTGGGTTTCATCAGCTCTGATGTAGAATCACTTCAAGTTCAAGTTCTTTTTATTTCTAAAGCACATTTAAAAACGGCCAAGGCCGACCAAAGTTCTGTAGAAATAATAATGGGAGAAATATATATAAAGATAAGAAAGAATAAAAATAAAATTAAATAAAAAAAACTGTTAAAAGACAAAAAAGGTAGAAGGCAAAGAATATAATCACTATATACACATATACATATCCACAGATACGCATACATGTACATCCATACATATCCATACACATACTCTCACACATATATAGATAAATGCATGTCCACATACATGCACATACACATGCATACACATACACTGTATAGACATTTAAGGACATACACAGATATGGAAAATACACATACGTATATGTATAAAACCACACATAGATTAATATCCTCAAATATCCACATATTTACATATCAAATGCGACAGTGAACAGATGAGTTTTAAGACAGGTTTTAAACTCTGATAAACTGGAAGCCATTCTGACCGAATTTAGAAGATTGTTCCAGATTGTGGGGTCAATAAACTTGGTCATAATCGTCCGATGCCGCATACAGAAATACAAAATAAAGTTTGTGGAGCTGATTTCAAGACAGCGTATAATCGAGGACCTTCAGAAAATGTCACTCTGTTGTGAATGTAACATACATTTTTCTTTAGATCGTTTAAATCAGAATTTCTTTTAAACTCTCTGTTTGTGATCTATATTAATTATTATAATTAAATGATTCATACAAATAATAAACTTGATATACAATTCATTTTTATTTCTTACATGATTACTTACTGTAATAGGCTAGTCACAAAATGGAAGTATAAGTTCTTCATAATTTATAATTTTCTTCTTTATATTTAAATTGTCCTTTCTAAAACAGCCTACTACTTCTGTATGTTCAGAAAATCTTCCAGTTTTGTTCAAGTACACAGAATATTTATCGTTTTTATGTTTTATTCTGTATGCCTTTTTATATTTTTATGGTTCACATTTTTTCTCGGTCTCTTTGGTATATTTCTTATATCATCCTTAAAACTAGCAAGAGCATTTCTCAAAACAATTCGCACAAACCACTCAATGGATTATATTTCTGCAAAAGTCTGTAACTAGTTCATCTCTCAAAATTAAGTATTTATATCACTGAAAATATCAGTGCCACAATGACAAGTCCTTGTGTCATTGTTCACAAACAAGATAGTCAAAATGCTTAGTCATGCTGTCAATAAAATAGTGAAGTGTCAGTATATTCAAATTCACAAATCTGCACTTCATCTGTATTGCTTATATACAGTGGGTATGGAAAGAATTCAGACCCTCTTACATTTTTCACTCTTTGTTATATTGCATCCATTTGCTAAAATCATTTAAGTTCATTTTTTCCTCATTAATGTACACACAGCACACCATATTGACAGAAAAACACAGAATTGTTGACATTTTTGCAGATTTATTAAAAAAGAAAAACTGAACTATCACATGGTCCTAAGTATTCAGACCCTTTGCTAAGTATTTAGTAGAAGCACCTTTTTGCTCTAATACAGCCTACATACAATATATGTGATTTATTTTAGATTATAACCAATATGCTCAAAGTGTGTGTGTGTGTGTGTGTGTGTGTGTGTGTGTGTGTGTGTGTGTGTGTGTGTGTGTGTGTGTGTGTACGTGTGTGTGTGTGTGTGTGTGTGTGTGTGTGTGTGTGTGTGTGTGTGTGTGTGTGTGTGTGTGTGTGTGTGTGTGTGTGTGTGTGTGTGCGTGTGTGTAAGTGAGACAGAGACACTTCCTTCCAAATTCATATATTTAATTGTGTTGTGCATTTCACTCCCAGGCTGCAAAATTACTTTTTTTTAAATCTATGAAACTGCTTATGTTTTGGGGAATCATATTAAAATACATATCCATATTTTATTTTGTATTTATGTCAGAAATAACCAAACAGATCTAAATCTAATCTGCAAATTCAACATATAGTTGTGGCCGACCCACTATGTGCAAGCATTAGCGAACATTAACATCAATGTCCAGGAGATGGTGCTCAAGACTATAAAATGCAAGCACAAATCCACCTCATTGCTCTCATGAGACAGTTAACCTATCAAAAGAACATAATTTTTTTTAAATAAGTCCATATTTGTTAAATTAAAAACCTAAATTATATTTATAATTTTAAATTGAATCTGACTGAATATCTATCCATTCTTTTTGTGGTGAACAGAACATTCCCGAGCCCAGATTATGGCCGGGCCTCTCTCTGTCCGTAACAGTGGACAAACAGTGGTTTGCTACATTAATACATTAAATTGGATCTTGGCGGACTAACACAAACAAACTGTCCGACACAATCAGATAAAGATGCTAGAACAACAGCATAACACCTCTACGAGGGAAAGAAAACCCCTGGTATCATGCATGGGAAGAACAGGACTTCTCATTGGTCCAAATGCAGTTTCTGCCCTTCATCCATCTAGAGACTAATTCCTAAGGTCTTAATCTGTACCTGCCATTAAAATTGATCAGGATGTCCGGATGAGGCAGTAGTTGGTGAACCAAAAAGAGACCACACTGAATCCATTCATGAATATTTTTGGAAACAGATGTAAACTATACACATCCATTTCATACTTATTAAGAGAAATATGTATTCTCGGCAACACCTATTTGTAATGCAACATCTTACACAAATTCAGCTGTTAATTTACAAATGAATAAATGCATGACAGTTCAATCTTTTTCCATCATGTTTCATCTCTATTTGTTTGAAATATTGCCAAAGGTACAGTATTCTGGTGGTGCTTTGGGAAGTGATAAATGCATTGGTATATTTTTAAGAAATTTTAAAGACTTCTAACTGTGTGGTTTATGCAAATGAGTTCCTCATGGGAAGGGTGTGTATACTACACTGTGTATACCCCCTCTGATGCCAGCAGATTGCAATTTCCTCCTCATTGGAAAAGGATAATTGTACTCTTTCAACAGACACTCCTTGTTCTGAATCTCTGAGTCCTCCAGTGAGACATTTACAACATTCTTGTTCTGAGTCTGTCCTGTAAGAAGATAGACAGAAACAGATAAACCAAGCCCGCTCACTACAGGAAAGACAACAACAAATAAATGTTTGATGTTTAATTGTTTGATGCATATTAAGGATCTTTACTTTATTAGTTTCTTAGAAACAACAGTTTAATGTGACTCTTCCATAGCCAAACTCAACTTTATTACTTGTATTTTATGCATCTCATCTTTACTTTATACTTTACTTATACTTTACTTTATCTTTACTTATCTTTACCTTTCTCATTCTTGGTATCGATTTAGTAGTTGTACTAGTTATTCTTGTTTATGCTTTGTTAATAACATTTATTTTATTACATTTGTGTCTTCCTTGAGTTGATAATACAGTAGAGGCTCTACAAGTCAGCAATCTCAGCAATCTTTCAAATAACTGAGCTGACCAACTCCCTCCACTTTACATTAATTTAAAATGGTTGAACAGACTCTTGCTGAGAGTGTTCTCATACTGTCAAGGTAAAAGACTTTGACTGGTGCCCCAAACTAAGAGAGGGGGAAGGTGGACATCTGATGTACTCATAACCATATGTTAAGGGAAGTGTGATCCAAAAATCTGAATCTGAATCAAAAGTGAAATCAGTACATTTGTAAAAGAAGCTGAGCTATAAAGTCAGCGAATGGGCTGTGGACCCTCTGGAAGTGATTTCTTAATGTCAAAACAGAACACTAATCATATTTATTAATCATCTTTCCAGAACCCCATCCCTCTCCCCCACACTAAGTTTAAATATTAACAGATAACAGATAATATGAGTCTTGTATTTTCAAGAAATGTAAGATTAAACTTTCTAAAAAGGTCAAAGTTATTTTTATGTCTACAGAAGAAGTCACTCATACTTGATACACAGCACATATTTAGCTGACATGTTGGATCTTATCATCACAGAAGCAAAAAAAAAGAGAAAAAAATAACACACCTCAGCAACATTGGAAGTTTAGTAGTGTGTTGAACAGGAAACGGGTGTCTGAACATTTCTTAAACGTCTGCATATTTCTTAAAGAGGTAAAAAGATTACATCACCTCCTCTGACTCTCTCATTCATGAAACCCCCCTAATTTATCATGTATGGATCTCCAGATAATTGGCATAATCCTATATGATTAATCGCCTGAGACTGGGAAAACATTTTTGGGAGTGATAAAAAACAAAGAGCCATTATCATGTTTGGTGACAAACATTTTACAAACATCACAGAAAACCCCAAGATTTCAACTTTACATGCCAGGCATGCAAACAGAGACATTCATGGGGGCAGAGAGTAAAACATATGTTAATGGAGCTGGATGTTAGGAAACAATGATGAAATCATTGATTGCAGCAGCTTTAAAATAGTCACACTCTAAGTCAAAATTCACTGGCAAAAAGATGAATAATGACAATGAATCACCCACATATGTGACAAACAACACACAACATCTGTGTTGATTTATAATTCATTTGCTGTTATTTTTTTACCTTGACAGCTTACAGTTTAATATTAACCCTTGAAGATTCCAATTTTTACTAACATTCATTTATGACTTGTTGTGAAATGGCCAGTGTAATATAAAAACCACAATGATTTTAATTGCTTCAGGGGCAAAGTCCATATTAGGAATATTTCTTCTTCAAAGTGTGAAAGAGACTTTGAGTAATTTAGCCTGAGTCATGTATGAGCTTCCGCAAAAAGCATAGCCCACAATCTCATTGTTTACCGCACAGCGCATGCCAGTTTGCCCGAGGCCAGGCCCCCCTCAGCCAATCACGGACTCGCCACTATAAATCGAGGAACACTAACAAGCACATGACAGCAAGTGCTCAGTCAGCCTGATACAGCTCCACACAGCAACACGGTCTTCTACAATCAGAAAGGTAAGCATCTTGTTCTGCTTTGCTTTCTTATGCATTTGCATATTAACATGTACAACTGTTTTTCATTGACTCCAAAAAGTTCTATATAAGGACAAATCTGTTAAATTATTGTATACTTTCAGGTTATTGTGATAATGTTTACAAGCTGTTTATTTCATAAATTAAGAAATTAAAACTAATTACGTAAAATTATACCCTGAGAAACCCCTAAAAGGTATATACACAAAGCGCTTGACAGAACCTATACCGAACCTTTATTTAAAAGTATAGCATGTGAGAATATGAATGAATTAAAATCACATTTAAATGTTTAATCGTACAAAATGTTTTGTTGTATCTTAAAAACAAAGGTTTCAAAATGGGGTGGTTCACCGTTTTGTGTTCTCCTTAGAACCTGAATAGTTATTAAAATATTTTTCTTTAAAATAGTGTGAGGAACCATTTAATAATTAAAAAGAAACTTTTTCCAAATTACCTTAATCATTATGGAAAGCTACCAAGTTTCTTCATGGAACCATAGATGGTCACAAAAAACTTTTATTTTTAGGAATGTAAGGGCACAATAAAACGTTTTTAACCACACTTTATAAAAATGTCACAAGAATTAATTCAAAAGTACTGCAGAAGTATGGACTGTATGAAATACAGATGGTTGCAAATGGTGGGCTTAAAGTAACATTTTATGCATGTTTGCTTGCAGAGTCAGAGCTGCAAAGTTTGCGGTCAAGATGATGTGTTTTCTCCGAATTTTTCTTCTGGCATGCGCCCTGAGCTTAACTGAAGCAGTAAGTGGAAAAACAAAACAGAAGTGAAATTTCCTACTTCCTTCAAAGAGTCTTTAATTGGAATGAACCTTTTTTCTTCTCACACAGCTCATATTTATATTTCTGTTTTCAGATTAGAAACCCTTGGAGGAAAAACACTTACATTTCAGGAGAGGGTACATATCTTTTGATTTTGTTACAGTAGATTAAAGTTTTACAAGAAAATGATTTGATACAACATAAAGATGTACTTGTAGCATTTCAACGTATAAAGGTTGATTAATAACTTTTGTATTCTCAGATGAGTGCGCACTAGATGGAAGGGATGACAGTACATACAGAGGCAAAGTGTCCGTGACAGTTAATGGACGAATCTGTGCACGCTGGAATTCCATCCCAATAAAACAATACACCACCTACAGGAACTGCAATCATAACTACTGCAGGTATTCTATAGTTACATTTACATTTTGTTGCCCATATATGAAGTGTAAAAACAGAGATTATTTTGCCAAAACTATTCTATTGTAGAATTATTTAAAAAAAACTAGTGTGAGACCTCTAACCTCTGAATGTTTTGCTTTTTCAGAAATCCAGATTACAGTGCTCAGCCATGGTGCATGGTAAGGAAAAGAAACAGATATGTACGGGAATATTGTGACATTTCCCGTATGGAAATGAAGCCAAGTAAGTAGAAGTGCATCTCTTTTGATCATGCAAGTTATGATTAACACTGAGAGGAAATTGACTAATATGACCTATTATTGTTCATGCAGCCAAGAGTCCACCAACAACTGCTCCATCAAAGCAGGACACAGGTAACAATTTGATCAGTTTACTTTATTTAATGTCCATTCTAAGCAAAAATTCTAAATAATTAAATGGCAATGTTAGGAAAACCCCTAACTGGGATATCTTACATGCTGTTTCTTTTCTTGAGAACTGTCTAGAAAATCTCTCCTCCCAGACTTCATGTTTCATGTGTTTCTCATGTTTTAATCAGAATCAACATGTGGGGAGCGAGGCTTAAGCCCCATTAAAAAGATAATAGGAGGATCAAGGTCAACTGTTGAGTCACAGCCATGGATTGCGGCTATCTTCAAAGGAAATGGGTTCGTTTGTGGTGGAACCCTGATTGCTCCATGTTGGGTCCTCACTGCAGCCCACTGCTTCCCTAGTGGGTATGTCAACCTGTTGTTAATGGAAAACTTTGACCTTATTTAAGCGTGATGTAAGCTAATGTACAGTCTGCTCCAGAGTTAGAGTTTTGTATTAATAATGACCGGCTGACAGTTTCCCGATAATTATTATCACTTAGAAAATATTATCCTAAGAAGAAATACTCAACAACATGATGCAGATGAACGCTGCAACAGTATTACAGTAATATTAATATTAAAATTCTCTGTGCTCGTTTTCACTAGTAAGATGCTAGAAAGTTTTGTTTGGTAGCAATAATGCTCCAATTTGTGGGTAGTCGATTGCAAACCAATACGTTGGGTCGAATATCAGGAAGTATCAGACCACTGAATGCTGTATTAAATGCAAGAATTAAAACTGTATAATGCATTGCTGTAGAAAATGAAATATAATACTGTATATCATATAATTTTATTGTTTATTTGGTTTGAATAGTCAGAACACTCAAGCAAAGAGATACTCTGTCATTCTGGGAAAGAATGCCATCAATGAAACCGACCTTGTCAAAGAGCAGCGGTTCACAGTGAGCAAACTTGTGGTCCATGAGGACTTTGACTACACAACTGAAAAATTTAATCATGACATTGGTAAGTTTGGCTGATATTCTATTATTTGCTTTATATTGTATTATTCCAGCAATTAACAGTGTAAATCACTTCCTTTAGCCCTGTTGAAGATAGTGGACAGAAATGGACAATGCGCACGGAGGACAGACTCTGTGAGAACTGCATGTCTTCCCCCTTACCGGCAGATGCTTCCCACAGGATTCTACTGTGAGATTGCTGGCTATGGAAGGCATCAAAAGGGTAAGATGTCACATCATGTATCCTATAGAACAGTAACAATGATCACTTTCTTGCAACAACAAGATACAAGGACAACATGTTGATCTATGATAGGAACTATATCACAAACTAAAAAATAATTATGATAAAATGTACTGTACTAGATCTCTAAACATCTAGCAGAGAACAGCTAGCCATTTTAGTCATTTTGTCAACGTAGAATGACAGGAGCAGAACTATGTAAATATGTGAGATAAGATGTAACATGTCATCATTGTTTTTATTGTAATCTGTTTTTTAAAGGTGGCTTTGAGTACTCTCGACATCTGAAACAGGCTGAGGTGAAGCTTATTTCCCAGGATGCTTGCCAGCACACATACTACAGTGAGGACGAGGTCACTGAGAACATGTTGTGTGCAGCTGGTAGACACTGGGCGGAAGATGCTTGCCAGGTAAAGAAGAAAATGTTTTTTAATAATGATGGATAAATATGAAATTTAGCCTAGATCAAATTAAATAGCAAAATATCTTCATAAAACTGTATGAAATACACATATGAATGTATTTACTTTTTCCTGCTTTCAGGGAGACTCGGGAGGACCTCTGATGTGTAAAGTAAACAACACCATGTTCCTATTCGGTATCATTAGCTGGGGAAAAGAGTGTGCAGAGAAGCTGAACCCGGGCGTTTATACAAAAGTCACTAACTATAACCACTGGATCTCAAATCATACTAGTTTACCTACATATACAGCAGGCTCCAAGTATCCACAGAAGGATTAACTATGACAAGGTCACTTTACTGCTTAGCCATTCAGGGTAATATTTTGGTCGGCATCTTTTATGCAGTTCAGATGTATGGCATTGCAATTAATAGGAACTATCTTTGACAGTGTTATATTTACACCTTATTGCCTTTATTGGACAGTAATACCAGTTTTAACGTGTATGAAGGACACATAAAACTATTATGATTTAATGTTAAGTTTGTAAGTACTGCAAAAGGAGTATTTTGTCTTTTGTGACTTTTTAAAATTGTTTGTGGTAATAGCTATAGATTAGAAATCAATCTAAGAAAATGAAGAAATTTAGATATATTTTTGACTGGGAATTATCTGTTTTATTTTCTGTTACTTCTTTTAATTTATTATTTAATATTTTATTTATTGCAAGAGTACATGTATGATAAATGTATTTATTATTGTATTTTACATATTATATATTTTACTTAAATACCTCTTATTGTAAAACTGTCTTTTCTTTAATACAAAATTATTATAAAACATTAAATTTGCTTTAAATCTTTACATGTTTTTGTTCCATTCATTCATTGTGCATCGTCATAAATATTTTTCAAAATCACAACCAGCTGGTGCTTTCAAGCATTTATAAATCAGTTATTTCATCTATTCATCTCAGTGCATATTAAAATGAATTAGACATGACCAGTGAGTAATGCACATCTGCCTCTTTAAAGGGATCTTTCAGCACAAAAATAAAACTATGTCATCATTTACTCACCCTCATGTTGTTCCAAACCTGTGGAATGCAAAAGAAGATATTCAGAGAAGCGTTAATAGGAACCAATACTGTTTCCATGTAGTGTTCACTGTTGGGGAAGGTTGCTTGAAAAGAAATGCAGTACAATATTCTGTTACTCCCTTTAAAAGTAACTAACTGTATTACTTAGTTACTTTTTAAGAAAAGTAATGCTTTACATTACTTTTTCTTACCTGGGCTGCACTTGTTTTTTGTTTGTTTTTTATAACAAAAAAGTTCTATTTTGGAGCAAATGTCAAGATCCTTTCACACGAAAATTGAAATGATAAGCCTCAGGCTGAAGAAAATGCAAATCCGCAAGTGTACAGTAAAGGGTGCAGCTTAAATTTTTTTTCCAGCTAGTGCCATTCTGGATAACGGAAGAATAGTATACAGGAAAAAGGTTTAACACTTAATTCACCAATAAAAACAAGAAATGTTTATTAAGTAATTTTTGTTTATGGTTTAACTGAATT
Source organism: Rhodeus uyekii (assembly GCA_037043235.1). NCBI lineage: Eukaryota > Metazoa > Chordata > Actinopteri > Cypriniformes > Acheilognathidae > Rhodeus > Rhodeus uyekii. The sequence goes on along the minus strand of JAWRVZ010000013.1, from coordinate 3,220,278 downwards.
ATTGAAGGTCAGCAGCGAGACATTGGTCAATAAAGTGAAATAAAGGCATACAAATATTTGTTTTAGTTAAAATATTTAATTATCGGAGGTTTGTATAGTATTCTGATTTTGCATTTGACTTATTTGACTTATTTTGAGGATACTGAATCTTTTTTGTGCAAATGAGATGAGTAAATGCTCACATTTAGTCTAGAACTACAATAACCCTCAAGTTTACACGTTTCTCCACTTATGATTTTTCTCAACACTGGTACAAGAGAGCTTTCAGTCAATACAAAACTTGCATTACTTATTTGAAAAAGTAACTCGTAATCATAATTTAAAAGTAATGTGTTATACTGCCCTTGTGGAAAAAAGTACACTTTAGTATACTTTTACAAAGTGTACTTATTACACAAATGGAAAGGAACACAGTTAAGAGTGAATTAAATGTAATGGTTTCGACTAACTAAATGCATATAATATGTAATTGATTTCAAATGTATCACTAATTCAGTTAATATTAAATGCAATTAGTTGAACTTTTGAGTGATTTTAAAAAAAACACTTCAGTGGGACTTAAATACATCTTTAAATTTACTTTTATAATTGCTTCTAGTGTCTAGTGTTAAAGTGTACTGATCAATACACTGACAAGAAATTAATGTCAATCAACATATACTTTAGTGTCAGATAACAACACTGTCACACATGGCTGTAAGTGCACAACGGAGAACAATTCAAGGGAACATGTCTTAATCATAAACTCGGCGAAACAAACAGGAGAAACACAACCACAAATCTATAAATAAATGAGAACAGACAGAGGTTAAGGGAGAACTCAGGGTATAAACACATGACCAAAAAAGGGAAATAATGAGCTAAAAAGCACACTTTTAAGATTTGAAGTACACAAAAAGTACACTTTCAATACAACTAAGCACACTTCTATTTCACAAGGGCAGTTACTTGAAAAAGTAATTATTGATTATGTAACTCAAGTTTCTTTTAATGAAATCAAAATCTAAATTTTGAACTCATGAAACATGACAAAGGTCAGAAGAACATTGAAAAAGAGTAATTTAAATTTTGGGGTGAACCATCCCTTCAAACGGTCCCATTAAACTAATCATAATTAAATAGCTTAAATACATCTCATTACTTGATATGCCTCAATTTTACTGTATTCTGAGTTATTATTGGAGGAAAAATAGATTTAAAATTAGAAATGTTACCTTGGCAATAAACTGAAATAAGTTGAAACACTAAAATTATGAACAGGAAATAACTCAAATAAAACTCCTGAGATCTTTTTTGAGAACAATCACATGTTGTCGTGTACAAGTTTTGGAGTCGTGTGTCAGGGTTTTGGAGAAGTGTCCGTGAGAAACTAAGTAACCAAATATTCTTAATTGCAAGAGTGAAAATCAAAATAAAACATGAGAAAATGAGATAATGTGGAAGTGATGAATCACCAAAGACTATATGTATACTCAGACATCATATCCTTCCTCTTACCTAGAATACAATATGCTTATGAAAGAAAAATATTTTCACCTAAAAAGGAAAGTTTGGTTTACAGAAAAGTGATGAGCAAAAAAAAAAGAAAAAGAAATATATAGATCACATTCAACTGTAACACTCTTTCCTGTAACCTAACACAATGACATGAATGTCCTTCATTATAGCAGACAGTTAAGGTTAGCTGTGACTAAACATACAGTACAACTATATTATATATTAAACAAAATTACAGCGTCAGAGACTGAAAGGAAGAAAATAAATTGAATAAAGTCGTATTTTTTGTTTGTTTTTTTGCACACAAAAAGTATTCTTGTTGTTTTAAAACATTAAGGTTGAACCACTGTAGTCACATGGACTATTTTAACAATCTCTTTACTACCTTTCCTGGCCTTGAAAGTAGTTATGACGTTGCTGTCTATAGAGGGGTTCAGAAAGCTCTTCCAAAATATCTTCATTTGTGTTCCGAAGTACCAGCTGTTGTCTAAACAATGTTTTGATTTAAAAAAATTGTCTTAAATATACATGCCAAAATAAAATATCTTGTTTTCAACAGATGGATACTGTAGTATGAGTTTTATGACATATGTTTTTAGGTTCTGTAATGACTCTCACTGCACGTTTGAGGGCGCTGCTACATCATTAGAAAAATTATGGACACATTTATTTTAAGCTGCCTCTGCTGTCTAAACTACCTGTCTGTCTATATGGGTTGTTTTGATGTTAAAGACAGTACTTTTACTTAGACAACCCAGAAATAAGTTTTGCCTAAATCATTCATGATGTACACTTTGTGTTGTGGTGGAATGGCTTGAAATCTATTCTTGGAGATTATTGTTGTTATCTTGTTATCTCAGAAAGACATAGCCTATGTGATGTCTTCATCTTTGCATATTCTGGCCTCTTATTATAAACAAGGTATCCTCAGCTACAGCAAATTTAGCATATATGGACTAGTCAGCAGTTGAGCTGGATGACATGAAATTGCTGAGCACAGCATTACTCACCTTAGCTGGAATGGAGCCAGTTCTGCACAGTTCCATTTCAATACAAATAGTTTCAACAATAATAGTGATACAAATTATAAGGACAATTTTTAATGACAACATTAATAATTAAACTAAATCATCAGTAATCAGTCAGTGGTTTCCATTTATATTTTCTTTACAAATAAACCTGAAATGGTGGCAAGACAGACACTGAAAACATTGAAGGGAACAATAGATATTCGAAGTGTGAATTGACTGACCATTTTTGATGCCTAAAAGAGTTTAAAAGCTCAGTCAAAGCAGTTATCCTGTCAAGTGTCAAGTCAGAACATGGAGAGACCGCAGACAACGTCCTGGATGTGCAAGAAGGATCCCCAAGTGACTCTGCGCTTACGAGGTTCAATGGCAGCTGTTACTTATATAATAAACAATTTACCTTATTAGTGTTGCGAGGCACTTCTCTGTGGTCCTCTATCTGAAATCTCTCCTTATTTGGTAGTCTTACAGTTGCCTTGTGTTTTCTTCCTTATTAGCTCTGAATGGTGTCTGAAACAAAGTCACAATATAGTCTTACCGTACTTAAAGATCTCAGTGAACTTGTGAATTATGTATACATATGGATATCTCTAGAACATTACTTTCCTGGCATAGTCAGATATCTAAATGAAGGACTGTCTCTTTGCGTGCAAACAGAATTATTATGGGGAGTCAATCTCCCTTTAACTAAATGTTTATTCTTGTCTCTAAACACATCATCTAAACTATTAGGCTAAACCAAATCAGGGCAGTATATTGAGTGTTCAGCGGTTCACCTCAAATGAAGAATTTCTACAGTGTCTTGACACAGCCAGTTTTTTTTTTTTTATTATAACTGCATTTTAATTGCACCCAAATATGTACAGTGCTCTACACAGTATGCACATGGTCACTTATAGAAGTGTGTTTTATGTGTGTGTTTGTGTATACAATTTATTTATTTATTAACTTCAATTCAGCTAGGACACATTCAATTGACAAAAATACAAGGACATTTATATAAAAAAGAAAACAATTAGTAAAATTAGATATATAAGAAAATAGTTGCACTTTATTTTAAGGTAGTATTCATTGTTACAGTGTAATTATACATTTAAGTACTTAGTTTTATTAATCGACAACATACTATAGACAGGCTTAGGGTTAAGGTTTGGTTAGGGTTAGCTGCGTGTAATTATGCATAATTTACCGTTACTACAATGACAAGTACATGTAACGTAACAGACACAGTAAAATAGTGTAACTGAAATGTTTCTTGAGCAGCAAATAAACATATTATTATGATGTCTGAAGGATCATGTGACACTGAGGACTGGAGTAATGATGCTGAAAATTCAAAAATCAGTTTATCACAGGAAGAAATTAGATTTTAAAATATTAAAAATTATACATATACAGAATTTAAATAGAAAACAATAATTTTAAATTGCAATATTACTTCACAGTGTTACGTATTTGATGTTTTTACTGTATTTTTGATCATATAAATGAAGCCTTGGTGAGCATAAGAAAAACTGTAGTGTCTATATATACGGTACAGTACAGTACAATGTATAGCCTATTGTTCATGTGTAATTTTTAACCAATTAAAAAAAAGCTATTTGCGTTCAGATCATATAAAAGAGACATTAGGTAGGCAATGTGGACTTCAAAATCTGGTGTATTGCTCAACAACCTTATCTTTTGAAACTAACATTAATTGCCCACCAACACAATTCATTCAGTCACGCAAAACTAATCACACAAAGAAGACTGTGTACATCAGCAGATGATCTGAATTAAAAGCTGCAGCCTAAGTATAGACATGCTTGCATGGTCTGTCACTGAGTATCAGTTCCTTTGTTGCCGTTTCACTAACACCATTACCTATCATTAAGTCAAATGTAATCCACGGAATCCTCACTTTGTCATTCCAGTACGACGCATTCCCTTTTTGGCTACTGACTAGATGACGTAGTCAGGGAAGCTCTTAACACAGGTAGGGTGGGGCGGAGAAGAGTGGAAACAGCGTCAGGGCGGACCAATCAGATGCTCCGTCTGGCGTGAAACCTTTCCGCTGATTGGTTGACGAGCACTGACTCTTTTAAGTCGTGCGCTCGTTCGCACTCACCGGGCGCCTGGCTTTGGTTATCCACAGAAGGCGTCGGTCGTTGAGGAGGCGGTTAGGGATTTCTCTGCATGAGTGGGAGAGACGTTTGGTTCGTGGTGCCATTGGAAGAAATAACGGGGGAAAGCGCAGGAGTGAACACGTGCCTTTTTCTCACTTGTGTTGAGGATATTTAGATTTCAGGATGCCGGTTTTCCATACCAAGACGATAGAGAGTATCCTGGAGCCGGTGGCTCAGCAGATATCTCATTTGGTTATCATGCACGAGGAGGGCGAAGTTGATGGGAAAGCGATCCCAGATCTCACCAGCCCAGTGGCGGCAGTGCAAGCGGCTGTCAGCAACCTCGTGCGGGTGAGAGTCCTGTCATCCATACACATACAGCATCTTGTTTTAGTTTATCTGCTGTTTTATTGTCTTTATCAACGCGCACTCCATTCCATTTAAACGTCTCCCCTTATATAAAAAATATACCATGGTAACCACAATTTTTTAAATGCAATATGTACCTTAGTTATTGACACTGTACTGCAAATTATAATAAATATGAGATCTTCTCCACATAATCTAAAACTTTCTGTCATTTGTTTCATCATCATGACATTGGCTGGCTAACACCAGATTTCTTGTGAAAATATTCTGCTTTTTTGTAGTTTGTGGTATTTTGGGTGGAAATGATTAGTGTCGGGATCTTGTGAATGCTGTGAATGAGTGTTGGATTAGGAATTGAAAATGCTGCAATGTAAACTGACCATAATGGGGTTGGTTTAAGAATCAAATCTGACTTTATTAGTTTGTGGGTAAATGAGATAAGGGTTGATGTAAACACATGGTCCTGATGGGTGAGCGAGGAGACTGGCTGAATCACAGCAGGTGTCAGGAAAGTGTTGGACATTGTGAGTTTTCTGTTCTCCTTATTTTTTCTCCTAAATAAAGTACACTGTAGACTAAAGTGCCTACATCTGAAAAACTGTCAAAGCTTGTGTTTGTGTTACAAAGCGCTGTATGTAATATCTGGAAATGAGTGTAGATGAATGATAAGATGACAAGCGCTGGGAGATATTATAGTGAAAGACTGGCTGTAAACTTTATTATGTTTACTAGTGTCAAATTTAAATGTCCCATAAGTTGAGTAGTTACAGCATTTTAAACATTGTGTGTGATATAGTGTATATAGATAGAGTCTATATACAGTCATAATAGGTGGGCTGTAGTCCATTCTGCCTTGTAAAAGGAGTTCATCTGTTTAGAAAAGTACTTTAAGTTCCGGTGTTGTTTCCAGGAAACATCTAAAACAGAATCATCAATCCCAGAAACCTGTGCCATTATTTTCCCAGTGTACCCACAGCAACCAGACAAATTCTTGCTGGTATGTTCTCTTTCGTTTTTGGTCTCAATAAGGGAGTCTCTACTTGAAGAAAGTTCTCTGTCTGTTATTGAAAAGCATTCATCTGTTATATGTGTAATGTACTGAAAAGTTTTGAAATCCTGTTGATGATTGGATCGTTTGATGTCATTTCTGTCATTCTACTCTGTAATGTGTTCTAAATTAAACGTGTTTGATTAATTTCTTTATTCTAGTCCATACTATTGCATTCTGTTGTGTTCGCATTGACTTCCTGTGTAGTTAAATATTCTTTTTAAATATCTACGTATAAGTAACATTTGAAAACATTAGTTCCAGTAAGTTTCTCCAGTATGTGTTAAATATTAGTTAAATATTCTGTTCTGTTTCACAATTTGTTTGTGCTCAGAAGTAAACCTGCAAGAGTCTTTTGAGAGTGCGGAATTGCACTGAGTATTACTCCGTTTCTTCTTGTTTACTTGTAACAAGGTAATTTACTCCCAGCTGTCATTAAGGAGGGTAATGCGAGAAGAATCCTCCTAATGTACGTGAGTAAGTCGCCAATAGGGAGTGAGCATTTTGTGCCGGGAATAAATAGGTCTTCTAGCCTGGGAAGTAACACTGTCTCACAGTGCATGGCTGGAGGGGGTATTTCATGCCCAGGGAAAGTTACTCCCTGCTGGCTTGAGGAAGTCTAAGGTGTCAGCGTCTTCACTGGAGACACACCCAGAGCACCACCACCTCCCTCAAATGTGGCACCTGTTGCTGCTGAAGTGTCCTAAACATCAGCCAAGCCTCGAAAATGAAGGGTGAGGGAAGAGGCTTTATATCTCTTCTCACTCTAAAGACTGGCCTGTATCTTGGAGACTGTTCTATGTTTAGATTGTCAACATTCTCTTAGTCACTTTGAGATTGTGTTAAGAGATTCGTCAACTATTATAATAGCCCTAATTCTGAAAAATAAAGAATTGAGCATGCACTTGTTTATTGTAAAGGCAACACAAACCAATGACCTCCTCTACTTCAGACTTCTGCAATATATTAGATATGTCCTAGATGTAATAGACACAATCCTGAACCAAATCCAGGACTTGGTCTGTAACTTGGATTGATTAATGGTCATTAATCATGGGTGTGGAAGTACTGGATTGAAGCAGATGAGGAACAGCCAACTATATCTACCTGGATTCATTAGAGTATTCAAGTTAATTGAAGATTTGTGTAGTTAATTTATCTCTCTTCTTTATGAATTATTTTTATGCCTCTAAACGGAGAAGACAGCAGGGGTCTGGCTTGGAGGGGAAGCCAGTGTCTCTCTGTCTGTCTTTTCGGCCAAGTCTGTCACAGTGCTTTGGAAGAGAGCCATTGGCATACCGTTTATATGTGCCATTTATGTCATCCATGGCTAAAATCTTAATTCATTTAGCAGTCAGCAGTAGTGTAGAACTGTAGATGAAATGCTTCTGTTGTTATAACATTACGGTCAATGACAAAATGTAGCGATTACAGACATGACATACTGTAGTAACCCACAGCTGAACTCTAGGACATCAGGGGAATGTGTTCTTCCATGGCTGTAATAAAATTATTGTGTTAGAGGAGGTGATGCCCTTTTGAAATGTGTTAAACTGAAGTTAATCCCACTCATTCATATAGAATGATCGCAATGTGATAGCAAGACCCACACTGATGACACAAGCATAAACTTGTTTGCAGTTTGCTGCTTCCCTCAGCTCCCATAATCCCTCAAGTACTTTAAACAGACATATTCCTTTTAAATCAAGTCTCCGTTGTGACTTCTGCAGAAAATAAATCCATCCTTGACTAGAGTGGCATGAATGTTTAGTATAATGCTCCACATTTCTATGAATTACAAAGTAGATGAGACTCTACATGGCTTTAATGTGGGATGGGATGATTCCACCTAAATGGAATGACTATGACACTTAAAATAAAATAAAATACAATAACAATCCTTTTCATTTTGTTTCTGTTTGAAGTTAATGTTGTTTATTATTTTCGTAAAAAAGCACAATAGATTGCACACAATGTACTTAGAAAAAAAACATATACACAAAATATTTATTGTTTTAATATTGATATCGACCACTGGAAAGCCCATATGTCGAATGTAACATTTTATATATAAATGTTCGCACCATTCAAAAGTTTGGTGTTGGTAAGATGATAAATAAATAAAAAGTTTAATCTCTAATGCTTAACATTTTTGTAGAAGTAGTAATATGCTTTCCATTTCCATTTATGCATTTGGCAGACGCTTTTATCCAAAGCGACTTGCATTGCATTCAAGAAACACATTGACAATCTAATCAGTTCTTGCTTTCCCTGGGAATCGAACCCATGATCTTGGCGTTGTAAACACCAGTGCTCTACTGTTTGAGGATTCTTTCCTAGGATTCTTTGATTAAATAAGATTAAATAAAAAAAATCAAAAGAACAGCATCTATGGTGTTACAAATGATTTTTGTCACTGATTTCTGTCTGATCTATTTAACTCATCCTTGCTGAATAAAAGTAAACAGGCTCTGAAACCGACTTGGTGGAAATCTTGGCTGAAGGTTTGTAGAAGGGGGAACTCATGCAACATTTTGGTTGCAATTTCTGCATGTTTACGGAGAATGGGCTTTTGATTGTCCACAATGCATAAATCCGGCCTCTTCAGTCTTGTTTACTGAAATTTTCTAAATGTGTTTAATGATATGTGACAGTGGGGTGATAGACGGGAGCCAGAGCAGCTGCTGACCTGGGCTGATCTCTCAGAATCCATTATCACAGCACTAATGCACCTGAGATCAAACAGCCTTTTTAGGGAAGCTACAACTGCTATAAGCACTCTGCATTAATTATGCATCAAAAGTACACAATCGATGTATCTCTGCCTCTTGACTCTGTCTTTCTGCTACCCATATCCTTTGTTCAACACCACGAAAACTGCCAAATGGGCGGTCGAGAGTACTTTTATAAAGTCAAACCTTTTATGGATCCACCAGCGTGTGTGCAGAGTTTCCCTTTAAAGGAGTCGTGAGTCTTTGCGGAGATTGTGGAATCAATGAGAGATACTTCTGAGTTCAAGTGTAAACAGTCAGCAGATGACAGAATGCTATTACAGAGCAGGAACCCTGTTATATAAACAGCCATCATAGAGAGAGAATGCAGTCGCACCCCGAGGAAAAAGCATCTTACTGTAGGTGCTTACATTCTAGCACACACAGACACTGTGTGTGTCCAGTGCAACACTCTCACACAAACGACCATTAGAGGAATGAGAATCATGTCTGACGTCAAATATCAGTTTAGTTTTTGTTAGCTGGTGTCATTCATGAGTCGATGGTCCATTAACTGCCCTGTTACACATGTCGCTACACTGTAAAAGAAAAATACATTTCAATTAATGGTAAAAAATAAAATGTGTAAGTGATGAAATGGAATGGCACTGCAAAATTTAATGATCCATTTCCCTGAAACACAGCCAATAAACAGACACTCGCACAAACACAAAACCATCAGGCATCGCACAAACACACAACCATCAGGCATTCCCATTCACATCAAAAACGCATGCTATAATGATAACTGTTTTAGCATCATTAACTAAAAGAGTGATTCAGTTATGGTCTGTCATCATAACTGCAGCACGCATTTTATTATCAGGTGGATTGTTTTTAGCGTTTATCAGCTGGAAAACAATTGCTCTAAATTTGATCTCTATGTTGACGCCTAACCGTGATCACTCAAAAAATGCAATTATAACAATTACTTAATTTAAAATATGACTTAAAATGGTTTAATAAATGGAACAAAAAACAAACAAACTTTAAATTCCTCTGAAAATGTTTTAATTGTTTTCTCTAATGAGGATTGATGAGGATTTTATATTGTGTGAGTGTGTGTGTGTGTGTCTTTTGTTTTTAAATAATTCTTACTTTTTATTTAAAATAAACAAAAAAATACAATATTTTCATACTGTCCCATCAAGTCTAATATAATGTTTCCACTGTAAACATAAGGTGTAGTGTATAGTTAACTAATTAACAGCTTGTTACTGTAGAGAAATTGACAGTGGTGTTATGTAAAATATTTAAAATCATTATCATCACTGCTTTTAAGTTTAGGTAAAGGTAGTAATTGTAAGGATACTTAATTAAGTTGGCTGAGAAGCAGCCAACTTACTGAAATGCTAATAAACTTATTATTATTCTTCTGTACAAAAATTTACACGCTATCTCCTCCTACAGCTTTAGTGCTACAGGCCCCAAAATCAGAACAGGCCGCAGGCCAACAGGCCAACATTTGCCCCATAGAGATGAATGGGGAAGGCTGTCCCATGAAACACCATCTACTATGGCAAATTGCATAGGGATTCTGAATTGAACATAGCTCTGCATCACAGCGTCACAGAGACAAGGGGGAGGGCTCGTTTTACTCAGGCGACCAATGAGTGTCTCAGGATCACAGTGAAGCTATTAAGCCACGCCCTAGCAACCATTTAGAGCACCTTAGCAACCCATCCCATAGACTTCCATTCAAATAGATTGACTTCTATCTCTGGATAGAAAAGTCTTAGAAATTTGAGGGTGGGCTCGTTTGACTCGGGGCAGCAAACTGCCAATCACTGATGTCTTCAACACTTCTTAGCCATGCCCTAGCAACCATTATGGAGTACCTTAGCAACCAAATACAAAGTGAGATATCTTCAGTTCTGAATGTCGTAGAGGCATTCTGGTTGGTTTATATGGTTCATTCTCACAAGGAGCCTTTGGAGTAACATCACTGTAGCTGTGAAGCCACTCCTTAGCAACCAAACAGAGTACCCTAGCAACCATTTAGCCGGACCCATATCTCTGCTTCTGAGTGTCGTAGAGACATGGGGGTTGGGTCTATTGACTCATGCTAGCAAACAGGACTTCCAACATGCTACATATGCTAGCAGTGAATAGCTACATGCTAATAGTGGTTAGCTAAGTGTTAAATTGTGCTAGGAACGCCATAGTTACTACCCAGAAGAACTTACAAATACCTAGTAACATCCTAGCAACCACCCTGGATACCCTAGCAACCGCCTAGCAACCACCCAAAATACCCTAGCAACTGCCTAGTAACCACCCCGGTTACCCTAGCAACACCCTAGCAACCACTCTGGTTACCCTAGCAACCGCCTAGCAACCACTCTGGTTACCCTGGAAACCGCCTAGCAACACCCTAGCAACCACCCTGGATACCCTAGCAACTGCCTAGCAACCACCCCGGTTACCCTAGCAACCACCTAGCAACACCCTAGCAACCACTCTGATTACTCTAGCAACCGCCTAACAACACCCTAGCAACCACCCTGGATACCCTAGCAACTGCCTAGCAACCACCCCGGTTACCATAGCAACACCCTAGCAACCACTCTGGTTACCCTAGCAACCACTCGTTACCATAGCAACCACCCATGACACCCTAGCAACCACCCCAGTTACCCTAGCAACCGCCTAGCAACACCCTAGCAACCAATCTGGTTACCCTAGCAACCACATAGCAACACCCTAGCAACCACCCTGGATACCCTAGAAACTACCTAGCAACACCCTAGCAACCACCTAGAACACCTTAGCAACCTTTTAATTTCTGGTTTCGTAACGTATTTTGTAGTTAATGTTAAATTTTGCTACCAACATGCGAAATTAATGTTTCCGGTGCGACCTTCTCAGCCAACTTCTAAAGTTTGTCTCGACGAACTTTATCCTCTCTAGTTCAGTATTATTCTAATCTTATCCCATGTTCATTGGTTGCTTTAGAATCTTTGGTGCTTGCTTGTAAAGCCCAGACTAAGCTGGTAGTGGGCTCCATTTACCACCATTTCTTCTTGCCCCTTGTCCCTCAGATGGCTTTAGAGCAGGACTGAGCTAATAATAACCACGTGGTGGTTGATAGTGGGAGGCCTCACTGAGAAGAGTGTTTCAATATATCAGGTGCCGATAGACTCTAATAAGCCTCAGATACACTGAAAATAATAGGCACAAGAGTTCAAACATCTGACCACATTTGTGACAGGGTGAAGGGTACATCATGTTTATCTGGAGTCATTTGGTTTTACCAGACAGGTCATGCATTCAGTCTGCTGGAATCAGTGTATACAGGCCTGATGTTTGTGCCTAGCTACTGTATGGGCCCATTTAGGGCCCAGTAAAAGAGTGTGCTGCTGCACTACAAAAGTACTGTCCTCCATACACAACTGCATGTCTTTGTGCATGTCATTGCAATCAGTGTTCCTTAGCAGGTCATCGGCTTTGAATCAATACACTCTATTATTTACTACATTACATCTGTTTGACCTGATCTCATCTCGTTATGTTATTCTTATAAATATCAATTTAAACTCATCAAAGTTACTTAAGCTTGATGGGAGGTTCAAAGTCATCTTCAAATACGTTTCAGAGATGCAGGACAGAAATTAATGTGACTGCCATGGTGTAATTATATCATTGGAAAAAAAGAGCAGGCAGGAAGTGGATGTGTGCTGTGTGGAGATAACAGACATCTCTCTGTTATGCTGATCTCTCTGTTAGTGGACTCTAAAGAAGGACACTGTAATGTCATTCCTTATGTCCAGTGAAAGGCAAAATAAACCACAAGGATGTGAGCATGTGTGTGGTCTGATGTCTTGTAACCTCAGGATTATGATTTAAAAATCGAATTGTGCTATTGTGTGAGATTTAGGGGGTTTAAGAGATTTAGAGGCTATATATATATATATATATATATATATATATATATATATATATATATATATAATTTTTCTTTTGGTTTTGTAATATTCAAATTAATGGCTGATAGGGTTATAAAAATATCTTAGTATTTGTGCATAATGCAAATTAATCTTTTTTTTTTTATCAATCTTTGAAACCAACCATTGAGTAATTAGAAAATGTTTAATTACATGGGATAGTTCTTCATTTACTCATCCTCAAGTTATTCCAAACCTGTATTTTCTATTTAGCACAAAAGGAGATATTATGAAGTATGTTGGTAACCAAACAATTGACGGTAGCCATTGACTTTCTGAGTATTTTTTTTTTCATACAATGGACACCTGTTTGGTTACAAACATTCTTCAAAATCTTCTTTTGTGTTCAGCAGAAGAATGAAACTCGTACAGCTTTGAAACAACTGGAGGGTGAGTAAATGACAAAAATTTTCATGTTAGTGAACTATCCCTTTAAATTAAAATCTAATCATAAAATCCAGTACAGATTTTTCAAGGATTATTAACATCGTCCCCTATTTTCTTTTAATTATTTGTTGTGATGTTTTGTTTTTACTTTAATTTGCATTTTTTGTTTTGTTTCAATGTGTTTTTGTTGTTGTTTTTGTATTGTTTTGTGTGTGCTTTTTTGTTAGTTTGTTTTTAGTTTTTATTTATTTATTCTGTATTACTTATTTTATTTTCAGTGTGTTCATTCAGGAAATAATCAGTAAATGGGTGTGGTAATGGCAGATGAGCAGCATGGGTTGTGGATTGTTGTTTTAGATTGGACATTTGGAAGTGCTGGCAGCATCCCAGACAGCGAGTGGCAGATCAGCCTCTGGGCTCATTCAAAACACACAGGCTTTTATTGTGCCCAGATACTCCATGCAACCTCATTCACAAGCTGTGTCAATCTGGTGTTCCTCAGGGCTAAAGCTTTTCCCTGTGTGAATAACCCTTTTTTGAGTTACAACTGTTTTTATGCTTGTTTTACATGTGTTCTCAGGTGGGGAAGGAGACAGTTCAGACCACAGAAGACAAGATTATGAAGAGAGACATGCCTTCGGCCTTCATTAAGTAAGACCTGTACTTCCTGTCTCTCTCCAGCCGCTCATCTTGTGAACCTGCATAAACTCTAATCACACTGAACACAGGCATGCTCATTGAACAGCATTAAAAAGGCATGTGAATTTACCTTGCCCAGAAGTTTAAAGTGATGAAACATTATATAGACTTCTGAAGTTTTATATAAACTATCTGAAGCTTTTTGTATGTCCTGAATTTGTATAATATGAGATACCTATAAAGCCTTACATCAGTGTGCACAAGGTCTTTGGAAGTGTTGATAATGAAGAAAGCTGTGCAATGTGATGTGCTGCTTAAATAAGGTCCATCTGAGTCATACCCTCACTGCTAAAGTTTGGGGGGCATTTTCCAATGAGCTTACAATGCATTATTGATAAGTCTACATAAAAAAACTATATCGCTGCTCTCCCTGGTGTCTCCCTGTGTGTGTGAAGTGGTGTCTTGGCAACTGATGTAGATGGATCAGTTAGTGTTGAATCTATTTAATATTGATGCACTATCTGTTTGTGTCTGTCCTTCACAATTTTTTCCCTCACTCTCTGAGATGTTTAAGTCAGAGAGTAACAGAGAGCACAAAGATTCAACAAGGTTGAATGGAAACATTCCTCAGAGTTTTTTGTCCATATTGATATGATAACATCACGCAATTGCTGCAGATTTGTTGACTTCACATCCATGATGTGAAACTCCCGTTCCACCACATACCAAAGGTGCTCTTTTTGATTGAGGTCTGGGGACTTTGAAGGCCATTTTTGGAGCTACACTGGGGTCATAAAGGAATGGACATGGTCAGCAACAATACTCGGGTAGGTTTAAACAATGGTCAACTGGTACTAAGAAGATATCCATCATACCCTTACACCACCACCACCAGCCTGAACCATCGATACAGGCAAGATGGATCCATGCTTTCATGTTGTTTAGGCCTGGCAATGTTTTTATTGCTGTCTATTGTCTAACATCTATTCTCCAATTTTGTTTAAATTGTAGTTTTAATTTCCTGTTCTTTGCTGAGAGGAGTGGCACCCGTTTTCATCTTGGTGCTGCTTGGTGCTGCTGTTGGAATTGACAGGTCCATATGGACCCTGCACGGCTTCTTCCTGCTCACTAATCGGCTTCCAAAGTGGCATCGTTTTTTAGAAGATTGTCCAAATGCGAAATAAATGGCAAACCAGAATGACAAACTGTGTTATCCTTTACAATAAGCAGGTCCAAATTTAAATTTAGAAACAGATTGAGATTACATTTAGAGGAAATGCTTAATGCTCATTAGTAGTGTTTGGTAAGACAAGAATCTCTATTTTCATTGCTCATAGCTCAAGGCTTTAGCTTGATCCTTCCATACCATTTGTTTTACAGACATGAATGATAACTGAAATTGTGCTGCTTATCCTGGGTAATTGAGCTGTTACCTTTCAAAGTGACTTGATCAGGCCTGGCAGATGATAAAGCGGGAATATCAGTATAAATCTGTATCTATTTGAAATGGCTGGGCAGACGGGCTCAGTTAAAGACCCTAAAAGCCTTAGCTGACACATTTGGCACCATAAACACAAGCTGGCACAGGGCTTATAAATCAGCACACATGTGGCTGGTGACAGGAAATGTGAACCTCTCTATATATAGGCTGTGTTGTAAGCACTGACACCCGAGTGGTGCTTCATACAGGGAGGTGTCTGCGTACGTCTGGGTCTCCACCGTAGAATAATGATGAAGAGAAGCCTCCTGAACACGTCATCATCCCGCTCTTGCGTCTGACTGGGATGTGCTTTAATTTCTATTAATACAGTGTTATCCAGTCTGGGAGAAGATCTTACACTGCTTGCATAGTTCTGGGAATTGAGTGTTGAATAATCTTGATTTGTGATTTAGTGGGCCAGTAATTTCATTGCAATTAAACCAGTTTGTAGTGCCACCTCTTTTTTTAGTCAAATGCATCGTTTTTTCTTTTTGCACAGACTATTGAATTTATTCAGCATTGAGCACTGTCCTAATAGTGCAATTCATTATATATTTATTAGATCCTGGCATTCATACAGGATGATTAAGAAAAAAGAATTTCATATATTTTTTTTTAAGCCAGTATAAAAGGCCTGTGAGTACAATTGTAAATACTCAGTCAATATGTTTCTTGTTTCTCAGGGTAGAGAATGCCTGTGCGAAGCTTGTGGAAGCAGCTCAGATGTTGAGGACAGACCCGTACTCTGTCCCGGCCCGTGATTACCTCATCGATGGCTCGCGGGGCATCCTCTCAGGCACTTCAGACCTGCTTCTAACCTTTGACGAGGCAGAGGTATGACTGGGAATAAGAGTTGTCTCAATGATGAAATTTCAACTGATATATAATTAATAAAATAAAGTAATTGTGATGAATGATTTAATTGCCTGTAGGTTTTGTTCATGACACTTACATCTTACTACCATTCAAAAGTGTGGGGTCTGTATTCAGCAAGGATGCATTCTTATAGAAGATGTATCATGGTTATAACGCTTTTTAAATGTATAATTATAACAATAAGAAATGATTCTTGAGCACTGAATCTGATTTCCAAAGGATCATAATAATTATTAATATTGAATCTTACTGACCCCAAACTTTTGATAGGCATTGTACACCTTACTGACATTTAAACTTGGAATCATACAATAAAAAGTGTTATTGCCTGTTTGGCTTTGTGAACAAATACTGCACTATGGTAGAATGAAATAGATGTTTTGAGTAAATATTAAAAATGAAGTGTTAAGGCTAAATTGAGAATCAGGATTTTTTTTGTTTCAAACAGAGATCACTATACGCGCACGATTCTTAACGGACAACTAAATAAAATAATTTGTAATTTACTAGAGGTTCTGACAAAATATTAATTTCTGCAGCCTGTTTAAAATGTTTAGCTGAATGAATTATTTAAAAAAAACAGTTTGAATGAATGAGTCAATGTTTCATGATGACTCGATGCAATGATACAGTCCTTATAAGTTCCTTTCAAAAGGTGATTTACTTAATTTTGATCACTATTTTAGACATCAGTATTTATATCCAAACTATAAACTTTTATCCCAGTATTGATAATATGTAATGGAACGATAATACAGTGGAGTTCATTTATCTCGACTCACGGTTAACTCGGCGATCCTATTATGTCGACGTTTTTCAAGTGGAACCGCCAAACTCCCTATTTGTCTTAGCATTTTCTTTTCGGTAATGTTGATTCCTTAATGTCGCCGAACACTAATATCTCGATCACAAAAGAGGGACAAATACGCCACTTCACATGGTTATCTCGTGACTGAGAGTTCACTGCGCATGCGCTGAGTTTGCGTTGATCGTGGATCGCGGTCAGTGTTGCCAACTTAGCGCCTTTGTCACTATATTTAGTGAGTTTTCAGACCACTCTAGCACAAATTTTCAAAAAAGTGACTAGCGACAAATTTAACGACTTTATCTGGAGTTATTGGAGACTTTTAGAGACTCTCTGGAGTGAAAGCACATATCGTTCTTACTCTTCTCAAGGAGCAGCGAGTGCTGCCGTACCCCATCCCAACGCACTCACAGGTGGCCCGGTCCTCGCGCAACAGATGCAGACAGAGCAGATATACACTCCTCCACGTGTAAATGAATTGCGCATATGCGGGAAGCTGCCACTGGCTGATCCCGCCATGGCAGCACGGGATGTAAAATGTTCTTTGTCTAAAAAATAATTAAATCAGTGGACAAAAATAAATCGCTGCATTTGTTTGACTCACGTACTCTCGTCCATAGAATATAGAGAATATAATTAAAGGTTTGTATCGAGAATCGAAGGTGTTTTTTATTGTATTCTGGTAAATCTCTGCTGTTAGTTGGTGCACATATGCCTTTTATTGTTAGCAAACATATACAGTGTATGTACATTTTTATAGCATGTTGATCACTTCATCAAACAAATCGCCATATTGGCTGTTGGTTACCTCGATCATCGGTTATCTCTGTTTTTTTGCAACCCCCGAGGCAGTCGACATAACCTTATTCCACTGTATATTTGTAACACAGAAATAATAAAACTATGTGGTTGAATAGACTGTTTGTGAAGCTGTTATAAAGCTCTATAAGGTTTTCTCACTCAGTGTCAGTACAAACACTGATTTGAAGGTTCCTGTGTGATTTTTGTCAAATGTTTAATAGACACAGGCGAGACATTGTCTTTTATGAATGAGATTGTTTGAATCAAGATTGCAATCTATTAACAAAAAAAACCATTTATTTATATATATATATATATATATATATATATATATATATATATATATATGATTGAAGATTGGATTCGTAAAATATCTCTTGAATTCTTTAGATTTATCTATACAAAAAAAGCTTTTCTTCTGGGCTAACAACATTAAATACACAGTCCCTTGTCATGCGGAGTAACTTGCGGTCCTAACGTGCCGTGCTCCACATATCCGGCCTCCCCTGTGCGCTGACGTGTGGGCGCAGCATAATTGAGCTCACAACGAAGCACATGATCTGAGTGAGCCGCCTTGCACAGTGTGTCTTCTATCAGTGCGAGTTACTTTTGATGTTTCTGCTGCTGCGTGTCACAAGATTTCTCCTCATAAGACAAGACCAAAAACCCAGCAGCACATACTAAATAGATTTGTAATTTGTATTCGAAACTGAAAACCGTTTAGTGGCAGTAATTGCTGTACTATTATAAAATGATCCGAAATGCATAAAAAGTTTAATGAAATTAAACATTTCCAAGAGAGATCAGATTGTATGGTGTGGTGTGTACGTACATTTACTGGCCAGATATTAGATCATTGGTTTGTGGTAAAAGCAAATTCTCTGAGCTCTATTAATAGTGCTGCTATCGTCTTTCTCAAGGAGCTGTGTTGTTCGCAGGGCATTGAGTAAGCTTGATGTTATCATACTATACTGTAACTTGTGGGATTGCCTGTTTGTGGCTGAGACCTGCAGAATAAAATGTTAGTTCTTAGGAGTCCCTGTTGCTCAAATGATAGAACAATGGTGGTTGCATGGATTTTATCCCCAGTATATAAATATATAAAGTGTATACATTTACATTTATGCATTTGGTAAACGCTTTTATCCAAAGTGACATTGACATTCTAATCAGGTCTTGCTTTCCTTGGGAATCAAATCCATGACCTATTTCGCGTGTTAGTACACTGTACCTTTGTTTTGGATAAACGCTTTTGCCAAATGCATATATAGTAATACCTCGGTTTACGAGTTTAATTCGTTCCAAGAGCGAGCTCGTAATTCAAAATTCTCGTACACCAAAACAATTTTCCCCATAAGAATGCACTAAAAATCAATTGATTCGTTCCACATGACCATAAATGCCCATTTTAAATAGTTTATTGTTTTACCCTATTAATTACAGTTAAAATGATAACCAATAAGATCTCATATAAATACTAATTAATAATTGACAATTAAACAAACTCTAAAAATACTTGACAATTTACTGTAACGCGCACTTTGGGTAGCGTCGCTGCTGCCGTGATGGAGACGAGAGGAGGGGGTTACTGCCTAGAGGGAGAATTTCGTACCTTCTTTCTTACTCATCTTGAGGGCCATTGTCTATATGCTGTACTGTACGTATATATTTCACTATGTGAACAGTAGCATTGTTAATTAATGTTAACAACACGAGGTAAAACCGCTGTAAATCACTTATATAAGTATGCACTGTGGTGAATGATGCAACCAAACCGAGCGACGCTGAGAATGAACGAGTTAAGGGGTTATAGGCTTTATGAGAGGCTGTCGTTAGGATATTTCCAGTAAAAATGTGCGCAAGTATGCTGATGCTGCTTTTCCACAACAAAATCTGCGTGGGCAAGGGAAATTTTTTTATCGCACTCCGATACAATGCTCGTACACCGATTTGCTCGTATTACTGTGTCTTTTTGTTTTAATTCATTGGTATTATATTTCTTTTTTAGGTGCGTAGAATTATCCGCGTATGTAAGGGCATCCTGGAGTACCTGACTGTTGCAGAGGTTGTGGAAACCATGGAGGACTTGATCACGTACACTAAAAACCTGGGACCAGGTAATGTTTTTTAAATATTTGTTACTTCCTTTTGAGGAATTTCTTTCTTTTTGATTTGAGTTTGACACTGTTGACATCTTGGCTCACGCAAGTGGACAGTGAGCAGCGATTATTTGCTTTAAAATAATTCATTGTTATTATGGTTGAAAGATTTTTTTAATTTTTTTTTTACTTTTTGTTAAGATTACACTCTTTAAATGAGGGTAAGAAAAACTGAAAAATGATTTTGAAAAACTGTTAATTTTTTATATGTCCTATTTAACTGTTTTCATTAGGTGATATTGTTTTGGAGGGAAGAACTTCTATTAATGTGAGGCTTTTTCAGTTTCTAGTAGACTTTTTTTCTTGCTTCTATTTGTGCTTTATGTATAGCATGAACTATTGAACATATTTTTTTTCAGAACTGCACATTATACTTTTTTTTGATGTTAAAGAAATAAATACTTTTAATCAGCAAGGATACATTAAACTGATCAAGTGTGACACTAAAGACATTTACTGTATAAAATAAAATTCACCTTTGTCATCACAGGAATGAATTACATTTTAAAATACCGTATTTATTTGAGTATATCGCGCACACGTGTATAACGCGCACCCCTAATTTTCGATTAAAAATCGGTATAAAATTTTGTTTCACACCAAGCATTGTAATTGAAAAAAAAAAAGTTCCACAGCAGGTCGTCTTCTGTGCCGTCCATTTTATTGCTGATGCCTGTCTTCAAAAACTCTTGATGATCATTTCTTTTGGTATGTCTTCCCATGATGTTTTAACCCAGAATGTCACGAGAGATAGTCCAGTGAGCGGCTGCAGCCCGTAAAATGCGCAGCGCGAACTCACTGTACTAAATTCCTTATTGGTTTGTATTTGTATTCTTCTGTTGTGTGTACGTGAGGCCGTTGTGCACATACAGCGCGCTGACTGCAGTTCCGTCACCGCGATCTTTTTACTTTCAGTTTCGTTCCTGCCGCCATCTTCTGTGCGTGGTAAATGTGCGTGCATGAATGTAAGTTAATTTGTGTTAATATCTATCTGTTTACTGTGATATATTTTACACTTTCATGACGCAACTGTATTTCTGATCGCTATTATTCAGTTTATAATTGTGTATATCCGTTCAGATATGTAAATATGTTCAAGTGATGTGCAGAGTATTTTCATGCATATGTTTAGCACCATTTTACCGCGATGTTGAGAACATTAATCTGTGTATTGAATACTGAGGTAAATTTATGGTATTGGAAGCAGACAAATTCTGATATATATTTTATTTGTTTATTTCAGACAAAACCACATGTTTACCACCTCTGTGAATTAATGGCTGTAAATCTTCTTTAAGAGATAAACGGTGAAATGAACTCTGTCTCCTGTCAAGCTTCTTGCCGGAGTCCCGTAGTGGATTAGCCTTCCACCTAACATCCCATCATATAGTCTTTTTCACTCACAATTAAAAAAAAACAACAACCCCAGCCCAGCCCTCCTGTATAACGCGCACCCTAACTTTGATTTATTTTTTTGGTAGAAAATTTTGCGCGTTATACTCGAATAAATACGGTAAATTCAAATAGAAAACTGTTAAATTGTAATGATATTAACACAGTATTACCATTTTCATCAAATAAATGGTGCTATATAAGATATTTCTTTCAAAACCTTTAAACATCTTACAGACTTTTGAACTTTAGTGTATCATATATAGACTGAAATTGGATATAATTTAATAGCACAGTTCCTCTGTCCTTCATGTTTTTTGTACAGCAGTTTAATATGCTTATATGTTTTTTGTTAGGCATGACGAAAATGGCAAAGATGATTGACGAACGGCAACAAGAGCTGACACACCAGGAGCACCGTGTGATGCTGGTCACCTCCATGAACACTGTGAAGGAACTGCTGCCCGTGCTCATATCAGGTGAGAGATCAGCGAACGGTTTTTGTGTGTGTGTGTGATGCGTACCGTCTCTGTGTGCCAGCCGTTGATATGGCAACACTGATAATTGGAGCCATTTAACCGCCTTGCAGGGAGGGGATAGATTTTTCCCTTCATCCAGTTGGCTTTCTACAGTTGGCTCAGCAATAAATAGCTAGGTTGATGGCAGCTCATCTACACATGCAGAAAGGCTTTTAATGTTGATGTTTGCAAATATGTCTACTCATATGGAGATAATTAGTTGGCTGATTTTTGGACACATCAGATATAAACTGCACTCTAGTCTTGATCTGTAAAATTTTAGATTGCTCATGAAAGGGAGTACTAAAAAAAATTTTTTTGATACCCATCAGCCATTAAAATCTTTGTGACAACCAAGTGCACCAAAAGTCATGGTGTGGAGGAGGCCTTGAAGAACAGAAACTACACGTTTGAGAAGATGAGCGCTGAGATCAATGAAATAATCAGAGTGCTGCAACTCACTTCTTGGGACGAAGATGCCTGGGCCAACAAAGTATGTGCCTTATCACAAACATAAACACACACACACCTCCCTTCTACCCCACCTTAAACAGTTGCATTAAGCTACATTGGCTTCAAAAGGTCAGACAACTCATTTCCTGTAGTCTCTGGGGAGTTTAAGTATACAATTTTTGATTTGCTATGTTTACAAAAGTTAAGCATGCCAGTGGCATTGATGTAGACGAGTAAAAATCCCATTCATTTTTTTCCATAGAACATTTGATTTCTAATGATCATATAAAAGCCTTGATGATCCACTAGATGTAGTTGAATGGGAGAAATTGTATTTTTTACTCAATATAGTGACTGTAGTCACATTTTACTGTCAAAAAAGCATTGAATGCATAGGTGCTGCAGTGATCACTATAGAATAGTATAATGGAGGTCATTCCTTACACCTTGTTGTAACTAAATGTGATGTGATTCCAGCGACAAGCAACAAGATGCGACAAAATCACAAATCACAGCCAATCAGAAAAGCTTGAGGACAGGTTTGCGACAAATTCGATATGGACTTTTTTTTAAGTGACACGTAAAGGCCAAGTATGGTAGGAATTAGCATCCAAGTTAGTGCACACACATTAGGAGTAAAGAGTAGTGAACTCACAGACATAGCAAACCTTGACACGCAGTGGGCAGCCATTTTTACTGTGGCGCCCGGGGAGCAATTGGGGGTTCGGTGCCTTGCTCAAGGGCACCTCGGTTATTTCTTGCTGGTACTGGGCTTTATGGAATACACTTTGCTCACAGAGTTCACAGAGTTTGCTTTTGTTTCCTTCCATTTTAAAGATCTGAGGTAAATTATCCATTGTTGCTTTCATTATGGCTATTAAAGTCATGAACAATGATATATGAAACAACTCATTTGAAATCATTTTAATATTATACAAAACTCAATCAGTACCAGAGCTTTTTTAGGCACAATGTTATAGAAATAGAAATTATTCCAAAAAAATAATCCCCCGTCACTGGGTGTGTATCTGGATCGGACAAGAGCTCTGATTAACATGGAAATATACATGTTATCCCATATTGCATCATTGCATCTAGTTGGGACATGTTGCTACAGTTTATTTTTAATGTGATTTAAGCTTTAGAGGTGCAATTTATTTATTTTACTGCCTGGGGTATTACAAATGTGGACATCAAGTGAACTGACTTGCAGTCAATTGTTTTGTGTTATATCTTGTGACTGATAACATTTCCATAAAAGCTGGTTGTTTTAGTTTAAATAATTTTGCATTTAAAGAAAATGAATGGGAAAAATATATGGCCTCTTCAAAAATTCTGGGTATCTTTGTTTTTCACTCTAAGCCAATCTGACACTCCCATCCTGCTAATATAATAATCTGTTCCATTTCCTGCACTGTTCACAGTCAGCCTCAAAATTTACTGACTATATTACTATATTACAAACATATGCCTCATAACCAGCATAGATGAAATATCTGTGTTTAGTGTTTAATCTGCCGTTTAATATTTCAAGAAGTTTACTGAATCATTTGGTCCTGTTCCCTGACTGATGACACCCTTCACTTGCTTAGCATGCATATTAAATATTTCCATAAAAATCCACTCTACTCTCAAAATCAGTTTCCCAAGCTTTCATTTACTTTGCAGTCACCTCTGTTTTTTTCAGTTTGTCCTGATATAACTTGTAAACATGCCTCTTTCTTTTTTGCTCTTTCTTTTCTGTGTTCTTCCATTTTTTTCTCTTCTTATAGAAGGTAAGCTCTCCTCTCTCCCGCTCTGTAATGAGATAAACTGCATGCCAGATCATTGTGTTGCTAAACGTATGTCTGTGTTAGTATATTCATTCTAGTTTTTTTAAACATTACATTTGATAGAAAGCCTTTTTCTCAGTCTGGCTTGCCATTTTAAAAGTTGTATTTATAAATATAAATATATATATACAGTGGAACCCACTTATCTCGAGCTCGGCGCAAATATCAAGCCTTACAGATGCTGTCTTGTAAGAGGAGGCACAGGAGTTGGCCTTCACTGTCCAGGAATTCCCAGATTATATTGACATCGACAAAGACGTCATTACTAATAGAAACTTAGAAGCATTTGTTTTCAAGCAGACCGTTAAAGGCAAAAAGCAACAAAGCATTTTAGACTTTGTGAAGAAACAATAATAACCGTGTGTACAATACTGTCAGAGCGAAATGACGGTTATGAGTGATTGTGTTTATGTGTGTGTTGTGACTGTGTTTACGCTGTGAGCGAAATTGTGTTTGCAATGTTGGAGAATATAATTAAAGGTTTGTATCGAGAACCGAATGTCATTTTTACTGTATACTGGTAAATCTCTGCTGTTAGTTGGTGCACAAATGCCTTTTGTTGTTAGCAAACATATACAGTGTATGTACATTTTTATAGCATGCCGATCGCTTCATCAAATAAATCATCATCAGTTGTCTCGACTCTTTTTTGCAACCCCCGAGGCCGTCGACATAACCGGGTTCCACTTTGTGTGTGTGTATATATATATAGGATTTAGGGGCGATGAATTTCGGAAACCCAGCATTAAAACAAACAAAACAATAAATTGCAATTAGAGAGGTTGTTTTCTGGTGTGCTGTGGAATGCAACTGTGCCATCACTCACCTCCCACATCCACATTCCCTTCAGTCTCACTTCATCCGTCATTTAGACACTCTGTGTCACAGTTAATCACTAATGTTTGTCTTAGGAAGTGACAACTTTTTAACACTTGTGATGCGTTGTCTGTCTGTCTCTGACAGCGATGTCTGTCTACATGGCTCGCACTGTACACGTTCCTTTAATCTGAATGGTGTTTTACTAGATCAAGCTGATGTTTTGCTCTATGACTCCTGATGCACAGCTCCACCCATTTTTAGAAATGACTTGATATGAGTGAAGTTAGCTTCTGTGTTCATATATTTCTTTGTTATAATAGGAAATTGGGGTGGTATTGGAAATATTAGGAATATTAGAAAGCTCCTTCCTGTTTATTAAAATAGTCAATAGCCTTTTGTCTAGTTTTGGAATAAAAATTGTTTTAATCATGAGACATTGGCTGTTGACAGTTTGATTTTTGAGAGAAGTTTATTACCAAATTTTTATATGCCTCTGAGTGTCTGACTCTGGGCTCCCTTGTGCCTTATGACTGACGACATGAAAGATGGATTGATGTTGTTATTGCTCTTCAGCTCCCTCAGCCACTCTCTCACACACACCACACAGTCTATTTGCAGAGAATGAATTATGGAAGATAAAGCCAATGCATTTCCAAATTCATTTATTGTTTCACTCATAACTGTAATCAGAAAATTACTTTCAATTGTTTCCTTATTCAATGATATAAAATTCTGCCTTTATTTAGAATTCTCTAACAATTTTAAAGCATTCGTCAACCAATAACCTCAGTACAGTTGGCTTAAATTGTCTTTGACATTATTTACTCCGTTAGTCAAAAGGAGACCGATGTTGTCAGCTTAATGTTTAAGCTTTCCAGCTTTTTTTGTAAAAAGTTAAAAAAAGTTCATCATCGAAGCTCCTCATCAGTTTCCCCTAATATTGTAATTCACCACAAGGGGAGCTTATCATTCTAATATGCTGATTTAGCGTAAAGGAACATTTCTTATCATTTTTTTTAATGTTAAACAGTTGTGCTGATTAATATTTTTGTGGAAAAAATGTTCATTCTTTGATGAATACAAAGTTCAAAAGAACAGTATTTATTATAAATATAACTTCTTTGTGATATTTCCTTACTGTTTTTTTTAATCAATGTAATGTACCTTTGCTAAATAACCATATTAATTAATAAAAAAAATGTTTTTTTTAAATCTTCCAAAATGTTGGCAGTGTAAATAAAAAACAACAAATTATATATATATATATATATATATAATTAATTTGTTGTTTTTTATTTACACTGCCAAAATTTTGGAAGATTTAAAAAAGACATTTATATGTGTGTATATATATATATATATATATATATATATATATATATATTTTTTTTTTTTTTATATATACATATATATATATATATTATATATATATATATATATATAGCGCACATTTTTTTCAGTATTCTGTGATGAATAGAAAGTTTAAAATAACTGGACTTATTTGGAAAAGAATTGAACTGTAACATTATAGATCTTTACTTTCATTTTTGATCAGTTTAATGCTTCCTTGCTTAATTATTAATAAAAAAACATACAGATGCAAATGCATTAACTACAATTACATTTATTTCATACATTTAATTTATTTCATATGTAAAATGACTAGAACAATAAACAACTAAAACCTGAACAAATGTATATGACATTTCCCTGGACTGCAGCTTGAGAATGCAACCCAACCCTGAACTGAATCTATCCATTAACGCATGCGAATAGGAAATGACTCATCAACTTACAAATAATGTGATCTGTCTCGCTGGATGCTGAATGGTTGGCTGGAAAGCAGCAGTTACTGGATAGCAGGCAGGCAAAGTCAGCAGAGGAAATGGATTGGGCGGATAATTCGTTTTAGCTGAGAGAAGACTCATTGATTATACTTGTGCTTTAGGTTTGCTTCAGGATAATCGCAAACTATATTTGGGCTTTTTTGATTTCCTAATATGGATTTTTGAAAGTGGGTTGACAGGAATCTAGCTGCCTATTTTAGAGAAGTTTTAATACATACTGAATATTATCACTACAGTGGAATGTAATAGTCAGCTGGAGCAGGTGTGAGGGGTTCATTTCCTACGCAGCTCCATCTCCTGAATGGATCTGACTGCTGCTTCAGCTACCAGAGTGTTTTCTGCTGGAAAAGGTCACATGCAAAATCAAGATCTTAATTATCACTGTTTCTAAAAGTCCATCACTGACTTGTCTTGCTGAATCAAAAACAACACATGCTAAACTAGATATACATTTCCAGATTAAGATCTGAGTGGTGCTTGTTGCTAGGATGTATACAGCACAAAGTAAAAATAAGCCAATCCCACGTCTTTCTGAAATATTTGTAGCAAGATATAACTGAATGGCCCCACAGGGGGCCTCAAAACACTGGCACCAGACAAAAGATATCACCCCTCATCTCTCATATTCTGGTTTGCAGATATGTCTTGAGTATGTTTGTAGTTGCTAAGGTCTTCTGGATGGTTGCTAAGGTGTTGCTAGGCAATTAAAAAAATCCCCCCCTCCCCCAAGTCGGATACCTTCATAGCACACCTCTCTGTTTTCAGTATTGAAGGCATGACCTTGATATTCGCACAGAACATATTTTCACACCCATGCCCTTCATTTGTCTTTTAGTGTTATGCTCTTGGTATGCTCATTTTTCTGATAATATGCACATTGAATGCATTGTCTGTGCAGATGACTATTGCTTTAGTTGAGAAGAGTGCCATACGCATGATTGAGTTACTGAACCTAGACAGGTTCTCCTCCAAATGTGTGCGTGGTGCAATGGAGTGTGAAGTGGTGATTATGTGGGCCGCTCTTGCACTTTGTGTGTGTGACTGAGAGAGGTAGAGACTCCTCTTGCCCTTCAGAGGGAAAGAGCTGCAGCGCTCCCTCCCTTTAGCATACGACCATATATGTAACCACAAAAAACTGCAACCACTCTCTCTGATACACGCTATGGCATCCTGCCCTTTAGGCCAAAATGACAAACATTACTAACTAATGCACTCTTTTTCCTTGAAGGACACTGAGGCCATGAAGAGAGCGCTAGCACTGATTGAGTCAAAGATGGGTCAGGCTAAAGGCTGGCTGAGGGACCCTAATGGCCTACCAGGTAACATAACTAAACCTATTAGCTCAATGTCATCTTTCTGGTGTCAAGGAAGTCATGTCAGGAATGGACTTTGATATTTTGAGGTGAAGGAACTCTTTGTGCTAGAAATATAGTAACATTTTCTGTGAAAACGTATTCTTCAGTGATTCTTCATTTTATCATTTATTGTGATAATTGCTCATTTTTCTGCAACTTTTGTGATCGGCAACATTTATGCTATTAAAACCGATTTGGATCTGTATTGGATCTTTACATGCTAACAAAAAGGAAAAGACTGTGTAACAAAGTGTAAAGTTTGGGGAAGAAGGAGGCAACAACAACAAAATAAAAGTAATGGCGGCATGTGACTGCCACCCATACAAACACAAAACATAACTGGTCCTCTCTTCTCTTTCACTGTCGTCGCTCCTCCTTTTATGTTTCCACTCCTCCGTGAGATACGAGGCCGGTGCGGCGCTCAGGTGGTGCTCAATATCAATCATTATCATTAACAATCATCAACAGGCTGTTTTTGACATTACAAAAAAACTTTACAAAAATGATTGATAATAAAAATAATTACCTAATTTTAAGGGGAGAATTCATGAAACAAAAGTTAGATAATAATAAAAAAAAAAAACGATGATATGATCCAGTTAGTTCTGTATGGCATGCACTACTAATCAAATGCTATTACAATTTTAAACATCTGTTTTATTTATTTATTTTTTTTTCTTCTATAATGGCAAAGCTACATTTCCAGCATCATTACTCCAGTCTTCAGTGTCACAAGATCCTTCTGAAATCATTCTAATATGCTGATTTGGTGATCAAGAAAAACAGCTTGAAAACAGTTTTTCTGTTTAATAACACAACACATTTTTTTCCAAGATTCTTTGTATGCATAAAAAGTAAAATAAGAAGTAGTTCATTTATTTGAATATTTTGTAACATTGTCTAAATGCCACTTAATGCATTCTCTTTTAAAAATCTGAATGACTCAAAATCCTTTGAACATTAGTGTACACAATATGTGTGTAATTGTGTTAGTGAATATGTTACCTGATTGTAATTGAAATAAACTAAAAATATGAGTGTGTAGTGACCTAACACTATATATGTGACTTCTGGATGTTCTCATACAGGAGATCCCGGAGAGCATGCTTTACGTCAGATACTGGATGAAGCAGGAAAAGTGGGTGAGCTTTGTGCAGGAAAAGAGAGACGAGAGATCCTGGGAACAGCCAAGACATTGGGCCAGATGACGGATCAGGTGTCAGATGTGCGCGCCAGGTACGCCCCCTTCAGGTGCACCTGGAGAAAAGGCAGAATTATAGTCAAAGCCCATTATACTGCTGATTCAACCGACTGGAATTCCTCAGTTCAGCATTTCACATTGAGAGCCAAATGCCACCATATGTTCCTGTAGTGCTCGCGTGAGCTGAATTATACATCAATGCAGCTGTGTGCTGTTCATAATGATATTCAACCTCCTTTATGCAACACATTACCCTTGTGTGATGTGTCTCGGGGGCAGTAAATGCTTCTAATTTACAACATGAGAAAGTGTGTCAGCTTTTTCAATGAATACAGTTTAGACGTTGTTTGTTGTTTGCTAGTGGTCTAATTCTCTGGGGATTGTTTATCCCTGACTGCTGAGTACAGGAGAAGGTAGGAACGGTGTGGTACAATTTGAGCCCATATGTCAGGGATGTTAAAAGCTGGAGTGAAAGTGAAAGATCAGACGCTGGGCTCTGACTTCATTAGAGAGACTCAAGGAAAGCAGATTAAAGGCTAAAGGGCCAGATAATCAGCGGCTGCACAGGCCCACTGAACTCACTCACACGGGGCTCTTTACACTGACCTTTGCATGCAGTTCAGATACTCTACATGTTAAATTGTTATAGTCAGAGAGATTTTTATCGGAGAGAAATGTATTTGTATTTATTAATTTTTATGTTTATTTCTATTTTGTGGTCATGTAAATTATTGCATTAGATTACATTAGTAACACTTTACAATTAGGTTTCATTTAAGGTAGTTAAAGGTGCTGTATATCATTTTTTTGCACTGTACTAAAGCATAAAAGTATGTTTGCAGAGATTTAGGAAACTATGCTATGTTCAAATACTTGTTATTCTATTAAAATATCCATCCCGCCCACTTCCAATTTACCTACTTGTATTTCAACACCCCAGTTTGCCAGTTAGTGGAAAACACAGCATAATTTGTCGTTGAAGTGAGCAAACGAACCGGGTCAGAAGTTGCAGATTCTACCTGACCTAAAAAGCCTTGCCAATAAAAACATTGCAAACATATACATTAACTAATCAACTTAGTGTAACGCACATCGTTATCCAATTGTCAGTTGTTCTGAATCTGGCAACCAGATGAGCGTAGAGGACAGGGTTGGGGAAACAACTCTGTCCAATATTTTTTATTTGGATTGCAGTACACATTTCATCCGCTAGCTTTCAAAATTACATATGTTATGTGAATTAACATGAACATGACTTTTTTATTAAATAACATTAACAATGGTTAATAAATGCTGTTATAATATATTGCATTGTTAGTTCATGTTAATCAATGCATTAGCTAATGTTAACATATGCGACCTTATTGTTTAATTGTTACCATTATGTTACCATATGTTGCTTGTTCAGAGGTCAGGGTGCCACTCCTATGGGTATGCAGAAAGCTCAGCAGGTGGGCCAGGGTTTGGATATTCTGGTGGGGAAAGTGGAGAACGCTGCCCGGAAGCTGGAGGCGCTGACCAATGCCAAACAAGCCATCGCCAAGAGAATTGACACGGCCCAGGTCAGTCTTAAGATTGCTAAACAGAATCATGAAGATCGTTAGTGGATTGGTATGTTTAGTGTGTCTATTGTTTGGTGCCCAATAGGTTTAGATTCAAGGCTCAAATTTTTAAAATCAATTGACAACCCAACAGAGTACCAACATTTAAGCGTAATCATACCAGCATAAAAATATATATTTTTTAATGAACTTAAAATTACATTTTATACACTAAACTAACTAACTATAATTATTCAAACTATTAACTAGATGCTTATTAGCATGCATATTACTAAAATACTGACTGTTTATTAGTAATTATAAAGCACATATTAATTTTAAATATGTAAATGGCCATTGATGTCAACAAAAAAAGATATGACTGTCAGCCATATTGTCGTGTCTTCATGTGAGCGTGCGGCTTCGAGTGTGTTCACGTCATGTGCTCTCCTGTCTGTGACATGTCTTGTGTGCGGGGCGTGGTGTTCGGATTCCGGTCATCTTGTTTTGTGTGGACACACCGCTTATGAGCGTTCTCATTGGTTGCGTGTTCATATCATGTTTTTTGTTTTGTCCTGTCATTGTGTAACCCCGCCCATCTTGCTTCCTCATTATTGGTTTATTTTCCCCACCTGTCCTCCCTCATTACCTTCCCTTTTTGCTCCCTATTTATTCTCCCTGTGTTTGCTGTCCTGTGCTGCTTTGTCGTCATTTATTTATTGCATATTTACTGTCTTGTCGAGTTAAGCCTGGTTATGTTTTCCCCCTCTTGTTATGTTTTATTTTATTATAATAAAGCCCTTTCCTCCAGCGTCTTTGAGTCCTCGTTCCTGCCTTTACCCACACCTCACAATGGCAAGTGTTTCTCCACCCTCAAAGTTCATAAGTCTAAGTCTATAATTTTTATTTAGTTAGTTACAGATATAATTACAGATTTGAAGAAACTATATGCATCCCAGAGGACCTGTGGGTACTTAAAATGGGTACTCATAATTACAGACGTCTAAATAGCTGTTGCATAAATCTGTCTCAACTGATGTTATTTAGTGGGATGTCTCATGAGTATTTGAGGGTGGAATCATTGTAGTTTGTGCTGTCAGTGCAGTGAGAGATGAGTTCAGACAACAGCAACGTGTAGGATTATATAACTGACTGATTCTTTATGCTGAATAACAATATGACTGTTCACATTGACTGTTCTGAGATTATTTGTGAAGATACTGCTAACTAACTAGTAGGTTAAGTTCAAGTGATGCAAAATGAAATGAAAACACACCATTTACTGTTCAAATAAAATAAAAACACAATTTCCTGTAAAAAAAAAAAGGATATTTATTTTAATGAATTTATGTTCATTTCCATACAGAGCTGGCTGGCTGATCCTAACGGTGGTCCGGAAGGGGAAGAGAACATCCGTGCTCTTCTGGCAGAGGCCAAGCGCATCGCTGACTTGTGTGAAGACCCTAAAGAGAGAGATGACATTCTGCGCTCCATCAGTGAGATCGCAGGACTCACTGCGAGACTAGTCGAACTCCGTAAAATGTAATTACAGGCCTACATTGTGTACGGTTAGAGACCTTTAATTTAGAAGAACATTCAAAGTGTTCTTTCCACTTAAAAGGACAGATGGTTTTCAGCTTCATATCAGTCATGCCAATCTGTCATGTTTAGAAAATGTTATCTTTGATCAGCACATGATGAAAAATGTGAACTTGATTTACGTGTTAATGGTTAGGTCAGATTATGTAACCAAGATAATGTGCCTAGTGTGACTCTAGATCTGGAGTCTGTTTGTCTGATTCTTTTATTATTTATTGTTTGTTTTATGCTAAATGTTAATTTTTTGTTGAATCTAATGTTCTGGTCCATTTTTGTGTCACAGGGGTAAAGGGGATACTCCTGAGTCTAGAGCGCTGGCTAAACAAATTGGAACAGCTTTGCAAAACCTCCAGGCAAAGACTAACCGTGCCGTAGCCAACATGAGACCTGCCAAGGCTGCCGTTACCCTAGAGGGCAAAATGGAGCAGGCTTTGCGTTGGATCAACAACCCCGGAGCGGACGATCATGGAGTTGGTGGGTGCATAATGAAGTAAAATATTACCTTTTTAATTAGACATTCTGTGGCCATGTAGCTGTTATGATAGCCATGTTTGATATTAGCATAATTGGCATCCAGTGCAGTAAAAGACTCATCTGGTCATCTGAGGCAATTACCACCCCTCACCCCCACCAAAAAAGGATGACACTGGCATATTGAATGACTATGGAACTGGGCACTTGACTCACTCTGGACCTTTATGTGATGTGACAGATGGCTATTTTCTCTGCCCCTGTTGTATTTATGTTCATACTTAAGATATTTCAAACCATAAATAGCTGCTTCGTGTCCTATTCACAGCAGGTCATGTTACTTTCAGGTTAACTTAGTCTTGGAGTAACTCTAGACCAGAGCTGTTCAGTGCTGCTTCTGGAGATCTACTTTTAATGCAAAGTTTAGTACTAGGACTGAGTCCCGATTCACATACTTACACTATGTACTTCACTGATGATGGGGAAAATCCATAATTTCGAGTGTATAGCAAGACCATTATTGGGACATACTGCCACGTCATAAAATTGAATCTTGATACCATAGACTCCTTGTCATCTGGCTGACTTTATTAGAAAATAATTCATTGTTAACTAACCTTAATAAACTAACACACACTCCAAATGTTCAGAGGAATTGTGGGTAATAATCACTTAAACATCCTGCACTGGTACTAGGTTCCACCAGAAAAAAGTACTATATATCTAATACTTATGTTCTAATTTTGCATAGTACTTTGGTAGTATGATAGTACTTCCAAATGAAGTAAATAAGATGTTATAGAGCAAAGTTATAAAGCATCCAAGTAAATTTTTCAAATAAGCATTACAAGTATAGTTAAGTTGTTTTCCCATTTGTTGACTGACACCTCTTCTGTGCCCATGTTAAGAGAAATTGGGAGTGAGTGCAGAGGCGTTGTTTGCGCTGTGTACACATGATGGTTAATGTAGTTCTTAACTAAATGTGAGCATCCATTTCCTCTCACTTGCACAAAAACAGATTCAGCATTCCTCAAAATGAATAAAAATAGTACAATTAAAACTCTGAATATTATGCAAACCGCCAATAATGAGATGTTAAATAACACACATATTCTTTATGTATTTAATCTCTCTTTATTATGTTATTGCTGCTGACCTTCGATGATTTAATTTAACCATACTAATAAGCAAAAATAACATCACATTTGTGTTTCATTTTTTGTTTTTATTGCTGCAATCCAGAATGGCAGCACAGATGAAAGGTTTGTTTGAGCTGTGCCTTCTACTGTACAGGCATGAATTTGCATTTTTATCAGCCTGAGGCTTATTAATTTCATTTTTGATATAAAGGGGTTTTTACATTTTGCCAAAATAGAACTTTTTCTGTTAATGAAAAACAAAAGCAAGCCCAGCCCAGGTAAGTATCATTACTTCTCCCAAAAGTAACTAAGTTACTAAATTAGTTACTTTTTTAGGGAATAAGGCAATGTTGTAACACATTTTTTTAAAGTACTTTCCCCAACACTGCTAATGTATTAATCAATCAGTTCCTTTTCGAATTTTGCCCCATAATGGTAGTGAGACAGAAATTACAAATTGCCAGCTTTTACCCTCTGCTTATTCACTATGGTAAAATGAATGGATAAATGTATAAATATGAATATATCCACACAAAACAAATGACTGCTAATAAGTTTGCTATAAAATCATAGGTTTTTGGGCTAATCAATGTAAAAAAATGTTGCGGCAAAATGTGTCATTTTTTAATATAATTATTCTTAACTGCTTATTTAACAGAAACTGTGTGTTTAAAAAAAAAGTTTGTTTGAGAAGAGTTAAATCAGTAATTCTCACCAAACACATGACATTCGGTTGGGTGGATAAATCAACACATTTCAAGCTCAAATCAGACCATTGGGAAAAAAATGACATTCAATCTGTCAGTTGTCAGAGACTGTGAAAAGGTGGATTGAGATATATAATTTTTCTATTATGATGTTGTTTTTGCTTAAATCTAAAGTTTCAGTGTTTATCAGCTATAAACAGTTTGTCGTTTAATTTCCTTGTCTGTTTGTCCAAACAATGGAATACTGGAGTTGGGAGTGTTTGGGAAACCTATTTGATCATTTCAGTGACACATTTCACTATAAAAGGTTTTGTTTGAGTTACTAGTGCACTGGATTGCTTGTTTTATAGATGCAGAGCTTCGAACATTATTTAGGTGCACCAGCCTGAACGGGTGCCTGTTATCTTTCTGTCTGTAGGCCAGGCAGCCATACGGGGGCTGATAGCTGAGGGCCGTCGACTGGCGAACTCTCTACCAGGACCGTACAGACAGGAGCTGCTAGCAAAGTGTGAGCGAGTGGAGCAGCTGATGATGCAGTTGGCAGATCTGGCCGCGCGGGGAGATGGAGAGAGTCCTCAGGCGCGCGCTGTGGCAGCTCATCTGCTGGAGGCAATTAAAGTAAGGCATCGTGTCCCCCTTTTCTATTTAAAGATCCCAGTATCTTTCTCACAGCAGGTGTGGGTGAAGCATAATCAGATGTTTAGATCTTCTCAAATGGGAAGTGCAGAGGTCAAATCCGCTGGCCCTTGAGTATTGCAGTACACAAAGCACTCAAGATAATATACAGTATAAGCAAATGCCACCCTCTGCTGGAAAATATTTTCATTGCACTATATTCATTCATATCACTTCTGGACAAAAGTTAGGAATAATTAAGATTATTTTTATCTTTTTGAAAAACAGTAAAATTGTGAAATATTTTTTTTTCATTTAAAACAGCTGTTGTCTATTTGATTATATTTTAAAATGTAATTTATTCCTGCTACTGCAAAGCTGAATTTTCCACATCATTACTCCAGTCTTCAGTGTCAAGTGATCCTTCAGAAATAATTTGAATGTGCTGATTTGTTGCTCGATTATCAATTATTATTTTATTCCAAAGTTTGGCCTGTCTCATATTTTTCCTTCAAGGATCTGAAGGCAAAGATGCAGGAAGCAATGACTCAGGAGGTGTCTGATGTTTTCAGCGATACAACCACACCAATTAAACTCCTGGCTGTAGCAGCAACGGCACCTCTTGAGGCCCCCAACAGAGACGAGGTCAGCTGAGTATACAGGCTGTTTTAAACAGAGCACAGGATGATTTTCAGTGTCATATCAAATGTACTAATGCACGCACAGTTTCACAAACCCTAAATCTAATCGTAAAAATTTTGCAATTTTTAGAAGTGAATGAAACCTTTATTTTTAGGGTTGTTTTTCATTTTGAAGGCATCCCCCATTTATTTACAAATTTACCTTCTAGGTTTTTGAAGAAAGGGCATCTAACTTTGAGAACCATGCCACCAGACTGGGAGCTACAGCAGATAAGGCCGCTGCTGTGGGAACAGCCAATAAGAGCACAGTTGAAGGCATCCAGGCGGCTGTGAAATCAGCCAGAGATCTAACACCTCAGGTATGCAGCTTAGATATGTGTGCGTACTGTGTGTGAGGACGCCCAGCTCTGTGCTTATGCCAGAGCTACTTTAAGGACACATAATGGTGTGCTTGGACCTTTTGATTCCAATGACCACCAAATATGAGGATACTCCTGAGTAAGACTTGATTCTTAAAATAATAATCTGTGAGGACAGAATTGAAAGTTCAGTTATAAAGGCGTTTCAATAACTGTACGGTACTTAATGTCAAAACTATCTATTAAAACATTATCAGGTAAATATTATTCAATTAAATCAATGCTTTTAGCCAACAAGGATGCAATAACGTGATAAAAAGTGAGATGTTTTCTATTAGATTTTTATATTTTCTAGTATGAAGATTTTTATTTCAAGGAATCCTGAAAAAAAAGTTTCCATCAAAATGTTAAACAGCAAAAACTGTTTAATAATTATAAATGTTTCTTGAGCAAATCTACATATTAGAATGATTTCTGAAGGATCATGTGACACTGAAGACTGGAGTAATGATGCTGAAAATTCAGCTTTACCATCACAAGTTGCAATATTATTTCACAATATATTTTAGTTCAAATAAATTACTTTTCAAAAAACATTAAAATGTATTTGATATTGTATCTTTTTTCCATTAGGGTTAGTAATGTAATATGTATAAAACTTTTTTTTTTAAACTTTCATTTATTACTGTTAAAATGTAGGACTTTACATGTAAAGTAAAAGTAATTTGTAAAGTCTTTTTTCCCCCTCATTGTTTTGATAGATTTCCCATGATGTATCAATGAACTGTTTTTTTCTCCTTTTCATATGAATCATGTTACCAATAACGGCTCTTAGAATGGGAACTATAAAGATGTTTGTGCTCTAATTAGTTGTTTTTGCTCTGTATGCCTGTGTTGTGTTGTTCTCATGAGCAGGTCACTTCTGCTGCACGCATTTTACTGAAGAACCCTGGCAACCAGGCTGCATACGAGCACTTTGAGACCATGAAGAACCAATGGATTGACAACATTGAAAAAATGACCAGTAAAAGCTCATTCTTTTCATCAGCAGAAAACATAAAAAAGGAAAAAAGTACCATATTAAAAAAAAAAATTCAATCTTAAATTTCAGGTCTTGTGGATGAAGCCATCGACACCAAATCCCTCTTGGATGCTTCAGAGGAGGCCATTAAAAAAGACATTGATAAATGCCGGGTGGCAATGGCTAACGTTCAGCCTCAGATGTTGGTTGCAGGGGCTACCAGCATTGCCCGGCGGGCTAACAGGGTACTTCTGGTGGCCAAGCGGGAAGT
Source organism: Rhodeus uyekii (assembly GCA_037043235.1). Classification (NCBI taxonomy): domain Eukaryota; kingdom Metazoa; phylum Chordata; class Actinopteri; order Cypriniformes; family Acheilognathidae; genus Rhodeus; species Rhodeus uyekii. Next base: position 3,182,585 of record JAWRVZ010000013.1, on the reverse strand, counting down.
AGAAAACTCAGAGGACCCTAAATTCAGAGAACTAGTCAAAGCTGCTTCCGACGAACTTGGTAGAACCATCTCACCCATGGTTATGGCTGCTAAAGCTGTGGCAGGAAACATCCAGGATCCAGGTCTTTTTTTGCACATATTCTGGATACATTTGTAGAAAACCTGTTACTGTAGTTACTGACAAATTGTTTTACTCCTATATGAGCAGGTTTGCAAAAGAGCTTCCTGGACTCTGGCTACAGGATCTTGGCTGCTGTTGGGAAAGTCAGGGAAGCCTTCCAGCCTCAGGAGCCTGAATTTCCACCTCCACCTCCAGACCTTGATCAGCTGCATGTAAGTGTTGCTACTCTACAGTCTTAAAGGCACAGTTCTGTTATCATTTATTCACCCCTGTGTCATTATAAACCCATATGACTCCTTCAGGTCACTGATGATCAGGCTCCTCCCAAACCACCCCTCCCTGAGGGAGAGGTTCCTCCCCCGAGACCTCCACCCCCAGAGGAGAAAGACGAGGAGTTCCCTGAGCAGAAAGCTGGTGAGATGGTGAGCGAGCCGATGATGGTGGCGGCCAGGCAACTACACGACGAGGCCCGTAAATGGTCCAGCAAAGTGAGTGAATATACTATATTTTAGGCACGCGATAATTTCTCGGTTTTCATTACACATGTAATACCGTTTAAAAGTTTGGGGTCGGTAAGATTTATTTTTGAAAGGATATGATACTTCGGCATGGATGCTTAAAATTGATCAAAAGTGTCAGTAAAGACTTTTACGTTGTTACAAAAGATTTCTATTTCAAATTAATGCTGTTCTATTCATCAAAAAAAATTTGGTTGTGGAAAATTCAACTTTGCCATCAGAGGGATAATTTATATTTTAAATAACGTTAACATAGAAAAACTACAGTTTTTACAATATTTTTGATCAAATAAATGCAGTCTTGGTGAGCATAAGAGACTTCTTTCAAAAAAATAAAATAAAGCACAGACCCCATACTTATTGATAGTGTACATTTAAATACAATAATAAATAATTCTAAAGAATTTAAAAAACTCAAATTCAAAAAAGCTGTCAAGACTCCTAAATGAAACGGGGGAGATGTGTTTGCGCTTTTGTGTACTGCTCTTTATGATTGTGAAATGTTGCTTCTTTTCCAATCTGAGTGTTTTTGTTTTGTTGTTGTCTTTGACCTGAAATGTGGAAATCTTTCTGTTGATTCCAGTTTCAGGGGGAACAAATGAACGGAAACTGTCATCTATGAGAGATGTGTTTGCATGCTTGATCTCTAACGTCTTTAACAAGTAGATTTAGTCTTTTTTTTTTACCATAGTGATGGAGCAATACATGATTTTTCTTCGCAGCTGTACCACAAAAGAGCATCTGCTATGAAACGAGACAGACAGGACTACCCGAGTTAACTTTAACTAATGGGAAATGTCTTCCTCAGTGGATGCAATATCAACGGGAACTAGCATGGAGCCCACATCAGCTTTATTGCAAACGCTCTTGTAGGTGATAGAAGGTGATGTAAGCAAAAATACTTATAAAACCCAATCAATAACTTTAATAAAACCCAATCAGGTAACCGTAGTGAGATCCCACTGGGTGTGTTTGACTTACTGGTTGTCGTTGTCCTTTTGTGGATGTTTCTGTGCTATTTCTTCTACTTCTATCGTAGTTCAACAGTCTTTGTAACTTGGCTTTGTCTTGGTCCTTGTGAAAACGTTTTTTTTAATCTTTCCCTGTCTGTATCTGCACGCAGCCCCATGCTTATTGCTTGTTCAGTTATGATAATATGCGCAATATAATACAGTGTAAAAAGTAGGAATACATGGATTAATGAGATGCTGATATATAGAAACTACCGTTCAAAAGTTTGGGCTATGTATAATTTTTTTTTTTTATGCTTTAAAAAGTCTTTTCATGCACCAAGACTCCATTTATTTATTTTAAAAATATAGTAAAAATAAATATTGTGAAATATTAATACAATTTCAAATAATTGGTTGTAATTTGACATATTTAAAAATGTAATTTATTCCTGTCACAGCAAATCTGAATCAGCATCATTACTCCAGTCTAATCATTCTAATATGATGATTTTATGCTCAAGAAACATTTCTTTTTCCAGAATTTTTAGATCTGAAAGTTCAAACAGCATTTATTTGAAATAAAAAATCTTTCATAACTGTCACTTTTGATCAATTTAATGCATTCTTACTGAATAAAAGTAGCAATTTCTTTAAAAAAAACCTTACTGACCCCAACTTTTGAAATAAAATATAAAATATTATAGGTGTCCTCTTCTATAACATACATTTTTGTGAGGACAGTCTCTAAAAATAATTACAATTCTTAATTCAATAATAATACATCTTTATATATATATATATATATATATATATATATATAATTTTTCAAAATAAAAATATTTTGTTAGTTAGAAATGTTATAAAGACAATCTCTGTAGCATCATTAAAAAATAAATAATATCCAGTCATTTATGAATTTCTTTTTTTAGGTCTGAATTGTAAGCTCGTTTGATCTCCACAAGCTTTTTCATAGAGAACTCATCATGTCTTGTTGGGGGCTTTACTTGTTTGCTCTGTGTCCATATTAACCACCCAGTTTTACATGAAAATAGATCAGTTCCATGATTTTCAGTTGACATTATAAACCCTGTGGCAGGCGTTACCCAGCAGGACACAGAGTGCTGCCTCTCCCAGCCATCCCAAACCCAGCCGTTCCCACAATCAAACCCTGGGAATCTTCATCCAGTGCCTCTCGTACTAACTCTGTCCTTCTTTCTCCATGCTGGCTTCCCCCCACTTCCTCCTGCCCAGCCTCCCCAGCCTGAGGTCACAGATGAGGGTTTTGAGGCCCCTGAGGCGGAGGTATATGTAGACGATGAGGATGAATTCACAGACAATGAGGATGATTTTGAGCCAGAGCTGCTCTTAATGTCTTCCAATCAGCCAGTTAACCAGCCCATTCTGGCCGCTGCGCAGTCTTTGCACCAGGAGGCTCGCAAGTGGTCCAGTAAGGTACTCCGTTTTCTGGCCCTGGCGGCCTGCAGCATCCCTTCTGCATCCAGATATTACTGTGGGAATGCTGAAACCAGATAGCTGCTGCTGCTGTTATTGCTTCACACTTGGGTCCGGTGTGGTTTTTTTGCTGCTGGGGTCGCCAATGACCGCGACTGGAATGGCAAGTTTGTTGTGCATTTCTTGGACAAACTGATACTGGCTTCACAAGTCACTTCCTTGCTCATTTCTGATAGTCATACCTCTGTGCTTCGGTTTGAACAAGGATCCATTCACTCAACCGCTGCTGCCAAACACTCTGCTTTTGCCAACCTGTGAAGCCATGGATGACAGTTTCCCAATGACTTCAGAATTACACGTTGAAGTCATATCACATGCCTGTTTATTTGTTGTGCACTCTTTTTCTAACCATTTAAATGAAACATTTCAAAGCCATTGTAGGATTACGTTTTAACGCACTGAATCTCTGCATGCCTATGTACAAACAATTACCTCACTAAATGAAAATGCTAAATTCCACTCAAGGTGTACTGATCAAATATAGTTTAATTTTATTTTTTTATTTATCTTTTGACATAATTATAATAGGAATTATTCATTAGATGAGCACCATATTGTTGACAAGTTGGGGAAAAATAAAATTGATGCTACTGAACTCTAATTATGAGACTATCTAGTGCACATCAAGAAATTTCTCTCATATGCTAGAAACGTTCACAATTTAAACGTTTGAGCCTGCGTTGGAAAAGTAGATATACGAATAATGTCATGACGGAAAAATGTCTTTCCCACACAGAAGATTATTGTGCACAAGTTTTATATCCTGCAAATATGACTTTCGTGCCTGCCATGCACACGGGAAAAGTAGAGGTATGAAAACCGCAAATAGTAATGCTTGAGCACGCAAATATTTTTGTTTTGTTTTGTTTCTCGTGCAAAAAGACAGTTTGTCAGTGCCTAGGTGATTATCTGTTGTTGTTATTTTTACAGAGTGATATACATACATAAAGTAATCCCTCGCCACTTCGCGGTTCAAGTTTCGCGGCCTCAGTGCATCGCGGATTTTTCAAAAATATTAATATTCACATTCAAAAATACCGCAATATTGGAAGCCGTATTGTGGAAAACAGCGTTGTTTCATCATGATGCGCAAGAGAAACGGTTTCCCAGGATGCCACACAAAGAGAGAAACTCTCTCAGAGGCTTTGTACACACCCACGGGCACTCAGACAAGACACCTGATTGGTTCCCGAGCACGATTAGATGTATCCCATGAGCTGATTGGCCAATCCTACTTCGTGGATTTTCACCTATCGCGGGGGGTTCCGGTCCACATTAACCGCAATAAACGAGGGATCGCTGTATATAAATATATAGTCAGTCTTTGTCCCAAGAAATAGTATGAACCGATACTAATTTTAAGAATGCATGATTGATTTGCACTGGATGAACATGAAGTGATTCTAAACACTATTTGTTTGTCTAACTGACATTTGAAAAGGTTATAGATTTAAAGTTATCAACAATCACAGATTAACAACAGGCTAGAATTATCTACATGATCAATCTGTGACTGTAGGAACAGTTGGATTTTTGTAGCCAATGTTGACATTTTACCTGTGTTTGCCCAAGTATGTCTGTAATCAAACCCTCGTTTAAAGTCCTTGTGCTCTTAGGGCAATGACATCATTGGAGCAGCTAAGCGCATGGCCCTGCTCATGGCAGAGATGTCTCGCCTGGTGCGTGGAGGCAGCGGAAATAAACGAGCCCTTATCCAGTGTGCCAAGGACATTGCCAAGGCCTCCGATGAGGTAACACGGCTGGCTAAAGAGGTAGCCAAGCAATGCACGGACAAGCGGATCCGCACAAACCTGTTGCAGGTCAGTGGCACAAATATCATGCATTGGTAGTACAGCTGTCTTCTAGCACGGATAGACGAGACAAATTCGCTTATTTTGTCGCTCCATAAAGCTCTGGAATTTTTATTCCAGGTTTGTGAGCGTATCCCAACTATCAGCACTCAGCTGAAGATCCTGTCCACAGTAAAGGCCACTATGCTGGGACGTACAAACATCAGTGAGGAAGAATCTGAGCAGGTGAGCACATATACAACCATATTGAGTGAAGGATTTATTGAAATTGATTAGAACTAAATTGATGATGTTTGTCTTTAAGGCCACTGAGATGCTCGTGCACAATGCGCAGAACCTCATGCAGTCCGTGAAGGAGACGGTCAGAGAAGCAGAAGCCGCCTCCATCAAGATTCGCACAGACGCAGGGTTCACTCTTCGCTGGGTCCGAAAGACCCCCTGGTACCAGTAAATTGAGGACTAGCTATTTCGGTTAGCAAGTCGCACCCTTGCCTTTTCAAACATATGAGATCTGATAAGGGGTGGCAGGAAGAAAAAGGACCTGATCCTTAAACTTTTGGACATCAGTGTTGGGTTCTAGTTTCGGGCTAACTGGTGTTACTTATTTTTATTTACTTGCTGGTATGGGTACTTAGTACACTTATTTTGTCTTTATGGAGGCTATTTTTGTCTTGAAACTTCACTGTAGTTACCTTTATCTCACACTGCAGAGGTATGGTGTAGGAGTTCACAGGAATCATATTTTTAAATATATATTTTTCGGTATATTGGGTTTCCAAATTCCAGGTATATATATATTTTTTTGCATGAAGGAAGTTTTCTATTTTATATTGGAGAAATATGGCATGATGACTTAAATGCCTCTCTCGAACAATGTTGGAGTTGAAAATAATGAAATTTACTTTAAATTAGTTTTTGACAATTCAATTTTCTTATTGAAAATGTATATATTTATACTTATATTTCATCAGATCATTATCACAGATCATGTTTTAGTCACCAATATACAACGAATAGTGTTTTTAAAAAAAAGAAGGTTTTATGGCTGGCTGTTTTAAGTTATAATTCACTATAATTAACCGTTCTTAGCTCATATTTATAATGAACTTTTGCTTAGCTATTTATTAAACAGGATAATGCCTTTTTTGATGGGTCATGCTATTACAGAGATGTACTGTATTTTGCATGGCATGGTTGATGCCAAAGATTTTGTTTTTTACACTTAATGTCCACTACCTATCAAACATGTTACATGTCAATCTACATAGATGTGAAAGCGTGGATAGTTAACACTGAAATAATTTTTTTCCACACTTCACTTTCAGTTTGTGCTTATGGGAGTGAATGATTTTCTTAAACTCCTTTCAGAAGAAAAGCACAATGCTCACGACAGTTGAACTGTTCTCTCTTAGTTTAGTCTTTTAGTTTACAGCTGTAATTTTGACATTTTTCTCAGTGTGAATTTTTTTTTTTTCAATTGTAGTATATTGATGATGGAGCTGTCTTAATGTATCTTCATTTTGGATAGAATGGGTAACAAGACCCAGGTGGCTTGTTGATACCTATGTGTTTGGAGATGCTTAAATAGTTCACCCCAAAAATGAAAATTCCTTCATCATTTCCTTCATATTGAACGTTCAGTTCAATATTTTTTAAAAACAGGTTCTGTCCATGTGATGAAAGTCAATGGGGTCCAAACATGTTGTTTGGACCCCATTGACTTTCAATGTATGGACAAAAACCCACAAAAGAAAGTCAGTCATACAGGTTTGGAATGAAATTTGGGTGAATAAATTGCATTTTTTATTTTTGGGTGATCTATCATTTTAGTGACTGTAAAATCAGATGTGTGGGAATTGTTTAATTCTAGTATGGAAAGCTCAGCAGCACAAGTTCATCACGTTTAGCTGAAGATGTACTCTGAATTCTCTGTACAGCTACAGTAAAACTCTTATGATGCTTCACTGCCTTGCATTCACTTAAAACTCTATCTATAACATATACATTTGAAAGATTACCTTTCAGCCCCATATAGTGCCTCGTTGTGAAAGTTTACAGGGCTGTATTTGTATGTGTAATAGCATGTTTTGGGTTCTGATGACATTTAGAAAGAGTGAAAATACTTCTTTGTGAATGTGTATATGTATATATATATGAGACTAATGTTGACTTCTAGTCAGTGTCACAGAAAAAAAACATCTTATGTGCCTCAGATTAATAAAAAAAAGTTTTGTTAGGTGTTTTGTTTGAAAACTTGTGTTAATAAAGGGACAAGTTACTGTCTTGTTTGTTAAAGGTACTGCACTTCAATTATTACACAAAGATTAAAAGATCATTTGATAAATAACTTCCAAGACACTCATTGGTGATACTTTCAAGCGTACTGAAGTGAAGCGAGTACTAGTCAGACACAAAAAAAGACCACACTTTGTTTGCAAACTTTATAAATCTGAAGGCTTTTGGTTTAAATACATATCTTAAAATGCAGTTGAGCAGTTCCCTTGACATCTTATTTAATAATGCAATTGTGTGTTCTTTGTGATTGTGCAAATCCTCAAAACTTCAAGTGGCAGACCTGCATATCTACCGTGTCACTGCAGGTCAGTGCTACAGAACAGATTTTATCATGTGCTCATAATGGCTCCATAGTGCTTGTTTGTGGCAAACATTAAATGTAAGAGTAAATTCTCTTTTCTGCAGGTAGAAAGAAGTGCCATTCACCACCGAGCAGTGATATGCTTGTGTAATAGATAAGTAGAGCATCCCTTTAAATATATCCTGCTATATGCTTTTAAAGAAAGGCAATTTTTCACTTAAAGGCCACTGGATAAAAAGAAATGACATGGCAAAAATTGGCTATGAAAAATAAGGATTGTGTAGGTGTGCAGAAACTCTCAGGTATTGTTTTGTGCCAATATCAAAGACTGTAGCGCATTAATGTGATTAGAAAACACCTTGCGACGCTCTCCCAAATTCTACTACCTAAATTGTGTTTTCTGTGTTCTACCTTTAACAACATATGAATGCTATTACATGAAGAATCCTTGCTTTTGATGGCACAAAGCTGTGTGTTCCTGGGAGAGATATACTGTTCCTTAAATCCAACATTATATAGTTTTTAAACATTAATGGAATGTTATTGATATGAAGATAAAGATTCACAAAGAAAAAAACTCTCCCAATTCTCTGCAGTGGAAATATGTTCACTTCTTGTACATAGCCAGTTATTTCCCTCAAAACAAAGATAAATACTACAATAACAAATGTAACTTTGATGTTTAAAAATGAGAGATTGTGCACAAGGTTGCAATTCTGTATGATTTGTCACTTCGAAAATGGCACCTCTAATAAACTTTTGGCATATCATTGTGATATTCTGCAGGCAGCCTCATGTCCTGACCTGGAACTTCCCAGCTTTGGTCAAATATTTCACACCCTTGAATGGTTTATATTTCTCTCCATACATGTCTAGACGATTCACTTTCAATCCTGTAAAGCAGAAGAGGATTTTTTTTTAGGATTTTGAAAGTTTTACTTATAAATATTAAGATGCAAAATTAACAGAAATAAGATTTTGCACCATTTATAGTCATTAATCAAATAAGTACATTTGTGACATTGACTTGAGACCTAATTTGTACAAAAATCAGATTAAATATAAAGTAAAACTGTCATATTGTGATGCATTACAATTTTAAAATGTAATTTTGAACGGAGCGTTCAAAAGAATAGTCTATATATTTAAAATATAGATCTTTTGTAGCATTTCTATTAATTGTTTTTAATCAATTCAATGCATTCTTGATTTAAAAAAAAAGTTAATTCTATATTCAAACTTTTGAATGTTAGTATATGTACACATACAAATATGGAAGGAGATGAAAATATAAAATTAAAAATATATATAATAAAGTAGGGTTATGGCAGCTTTTTGTGTGTGTTAATTACAACTGTGCTTTATCACTAGGTCCTGCTGGCAATTACCAAAGCTGATAAAAGTGCCCTAGCCTACCCGAGATGGCTAACTGCTGGATTTTCAGGTCAATGTTCAGACTTGGGTTTTCCTCTGGTTTAGGAGCTCCAGACTGCAGACTTAGACTTCCTTTCAGATTGGGAAGCTTCTGGGGATTAAGTTTTCCTATGTCCCACACCAAAATCTACAACACAACAGTGAGAACTATTATTCAACATCAGAGCAAAAATGATTAGAATAACTCTGCTGACTAAAACGACTACCAATCGATGAAACCGGAAAAGAAAGAATTTGTGACCTTTGTGGCTGGATCATAGTTGTAGGTTCCCTGAGTCGCATTGAGGTTGGCACTGAGAACCACTTTAGGCATGTGTACGGTCACGACCAAACACTCCACAGTCTTTCCCATGGTCTGCTTAGGACCCACAGTGATGTCCATTCTTCCTGAAGATCCAGTCTCAAAGAAACTGATGTTCTGCTTCACATATACCGGGATTGCTACAAGGCTGCAAAAACAGAAAAAAACATCTAAACATCTTTAATAAATGTTTTAAGTTTATCCCTTAACCATTTCCTCCACATACTTCTGTGCACTGATGTGATATGACATGAGCTGAAAGTTTCCATCGGGGGGAATGAAGGAAATAACTCTCTCACTTTCCCATCTCTTGTAACGGACACACGGATGAAAGCTCACGTCGTCCAGGAGTCTGGGGTTCTGTGGATGGAGGCATTAAACATTTACTTTACATTTCAGTTTGACTGAAGACATAAGTTCAGTTTTGCCTCCATTTAATACGAGAGCATAAAAGCTGCATGCATAACTTTTAAAATGTACAAAATGCTGTTTAAAATAGTTTTAGATGGAGTATAATGCTTTATCTGAGTATAACACTTGTACTCTGACCATTTGTTAGAAAAATGTTAAATAAGAGCACAGATATGGACAAGATATTTCAAGAAAGCAGTGAAAATGAAATCTAGTTGATGGCACTGGGAAAATAAAATGTATACAACAAGAAAGTCAGATGAAAATGATTAAATTCTCTCACCATAAATGAGAGAGTAAGGTCTGGCATTCCAGAGAGTTTGACACAGGCATCAATCACTCCCTGGATTTCTGCAAAAACGGTAGTTCCTGAAACAGAAAAGGACACCAGCATAAACCTTGAGAGGAAATACAACCCTTGGATTCATATGCACAATCTAGCTGGAAAATCAACACCAAAACAAACTCACCAGACTTATCCAGGATGGCATCGATTTCTTCCACCACATCAAAATAAGCCTCATTATTGGTATATTTAACACCTGCTCTTCTCCATGGGATAGTTGAGAGCTGACCAGTAGGGAGGGTCTCGCCAACATTACTGCTGCCTGAAGATTACCAATCAGATTCTCAGCACCGTAAGGCAATAAAGAAAATACTCAGGCTTATGGCTTTCTTACCTGTGATTGTGTTGACCATCGACCGCAGGATCGTGGGAGGTCTGATAAGTTCTTTCAAGATGTTGGATTCTGTGGCGAGGGGGAAACCATTATCCAACATTTCCTCCAAGAGCTCATAGACTATGACCACATTGTCCTTGATAATGTTCTCAGAACATTCTCCAAAATAATCCTGCACAAATTATTATAAAATACCACATTACTTAACACTTTCTATGGAAGGCATCCACAATAAAATGTACACTAAATTTGGGGTTAATGTATTTTTTTTTAATGTTTTTATTTTAAATAACTGTTTTCTATGTTTATACATTTTAAAATTTAATTTTCAGCATCATTACTCCAGTCTTCAGTGTCACATGATCCTTCAGAAATTCTCTAATATACTGATTTGCAGCTCAAGAGACATTTCTGATTATTATCAATGTCGAAAACAGTTGTGCTGCTTAATATTTGTGTAACCGATACTGTTTTTTTATTCTTTGATGAACAGAAAGTTCAAAAAAAGAACCGCATTTATTAATGTATCCTTCCTGAAAAGTACTAAGTATTGACCCCAAGCTTTTGAACAATAGTGTACATTTGGATATATTTTCTACACCACGCAGCCAGTGGTTTTGTTTTTGATACCTGAAATGTCTCTGCGACTCGATGCAGAAATTCAATTACAAAAAGTGGAGGCACTTCTGTTTGGATGACAGAAACAAAGAAGATCTTCTCACGGTAGATGTTTATGAGATAGTGATGAGGGGTGCGGATGACAGGAGGCACATTGTCAGGTTCCACCGCTTTCTCTCGTGCTTCGAAAAAATAATCGCAGACAGAGCGGCTTATGACACTCTTCCAGTGTTTCTCCAGGAACAAATCTCCACCATTGTTAATCAGGAACAAGCTGTGAATCATGGTGAGGGCTGGAAAGTCAATGGAATGAAAACAGGACGATGAGAATAGACATTGTGTTGCTAACAGGTATGAGCTAGTATGTAATTAAAGAGCAGAGAATATATGCCTAGAATTTACTGGTTATACAAGCTAAATATAAAAGGAAGTGGCTGGGATAACTTTTGGGGGAATAAAACTCATTATAACCATAGTTTATGTTCATGTCCCATAAGCCATAATAGACATAAAACAATAGAAACTTACATATTTCACTCACCCACTAATTTATTTTCCTACTTATTTCTTTAAACAATGTCTTTTTAATCTGCTTTACGGTCAATATCCAAATGAAATACTCTGCATAAGGAATAAAACAAATTACCTATTACTTAAAGTAATAAGAATATTGCCTTTAAAGCAGATTGCAAAGACATGGCTAAGATACAGCTAGAGAAAGATAAATTATAATTACCAATTTAAGGTAAATATGTTAGAAGAGTTTTCAAAATATATGTGTAAAGGAGATGACAGATGCTCTTTTTTATTTTATATGTAAATATAAATAGTTTATCTCTTTATTATCACTTTCATATTAATAAAAAAGACATTCTATTGACCAGTAGTTAATATATATATACATATATACATAGATCTTTATAAAGCTCGTTTCTCTAGACTGTACTACATTTCACATCCTCAGCTATCATACACAAACATGTATGTGACATATACCAATAAATGTCCAGTTTTAAAACTTCAGAACCAATCATTTTTAAAACTATCATAACTTATATATTTTTTCGGGGGCTGCAAACAAGCTTAAACATACTACAATAATTTTAAAGATAATGTGAGTGACTGTGTGAGTGATATCTAAGAAAACCATTCATCCCCTCAGAAATACTTAAAACATAAAAGTTGTGTTTCCTGAAAGAAGAGTTCCAGGATATCCCGTGTCTACTGATTAGTCGAGGCTATAATGTTCAGGCGAACAAATACAGGTAGTGAGCTATTCATAACTACACATATCTAATCTTATTTTTTTTGGAATAAAACTTACCTGTAAACAGCTGTCTTGATGAATATTTTCAGGCAATATCCGACGCTTGTAAATGTGGCAGATGTGTCACTCCTACTTCCCGGTTCATGCGTCCAAATATACGCCTGGCACGAATTCAGATTAAAGTGGATTTAAACCACAAACAGTCGAGCGTTGTGAAACAACACGTAATTTTAAAGATCTTAAACGATATTTCTGCCAATCGTGTGCTTGATTAAAGTTGATAACAGCCCAGAAATGTATCAGTTGGTCCGGCAGTTCACAGGGACAGCTATATGTCTGTGCTCAATTTTCCCTCCACGGCTCAACTCGAATCAGTTCTTTTGAACAACTCTTTGAAAATAAGAAAGACCGGTTGAATGAATATGCTCACTGGCTCTTTACAGTTTTAATTTTAAATGAAAGTTATTATAATTTCATGTTTCAACAGTCACGCTTTATCCACTCAGCTCAGTAAACCCGTAAATGTAAATCCCATACAAACGTCAATACAAATGTACAGAATGTTTTTATAACTTTTCTGCTATTCGACTATTAAAGTAACTTTCAGTTATTGTCAGTCAAATATTTGGTTCACTCGCAATATGTTTACTGACTCGCTGAAGAAGAGAATCGAGAGCGTTTATTCATCGATCCTCAGCTCATAATGAATCAGATGTGATCAAAAGACGCGATTATCGGTTCAGTGAATCCGTCTGAACCGCTTCATTTCGGTTCGCGAACGAACCGTTCAGTGAATCGATTCATTATAATGATTCAATTCAAAAGAACCATTAACCATCCGCTTCCCCAGATGCTTCATTTGCTCAATAAGGTGCGTGGAGCGGTTTTGATAGAGCTTTATCACGCGGCAGCATGGCGTCCGACGAACCTAAAGCCAAAAGGATTAAACTCGAGGAAAAACAGCTCAGGTACGGCAAACACAAGCATCGGTGTGTAGAATGACAGCCAATCGTGTGTTGTGTATTTTTTTTTTTTTAAGCGTAGGGCGGTTTCTTTGCGGGCACTTTTGGGTCAGAGGTCTAATAGTCTGCGTGTCGCTTAAAGTCTGTATGCTGTCAATTCAGTGTTTTCTCTGGGGAGCACATTGTTGTTGCATTGGGAGGGAATGTATCCGGCATTTTCCCATTAGCTAAGAGCAATGCCGATGAATACAGCTAATGTATTTGCTGCAAAGCTTCTTTCACAAAATCGTGTGACTATGGCATTTTTAGGAGTGTCAAATATCCAAATCGCCCACAGTGAAATTACACATGAACGAATGCCGCCCGTGCCGTTGTGCGTGTATGATTAATGCTTCCGTTGTCCTACGGTGTTTTATATCGATCACTGGAGTGTGTCCTTGCGGCTCCACGTGTCTTTTGTTATGCTGTTTAGGCTCTACTTGACAAAAAGTCTTCCTGCTGTACGTTGTCACGGCATTAATGAACACGCGTGGGTATATAACATCTGTACATGCATGCATACGTTACACAATCACAGTGTCCGTTCAGTTTATGCTGTGTACCCAATATTGATTGCAAGTTGTGGAAGTCACTTTCCGGCTCCCTAACATGTTGATATCGGCCTTTCCAGATATGCGGTGGCTTTTATTCATCACTACTTTTCAGCTATGGCAAATGTGCCGTGAGCTATTCAGTTTATGACTAGTAAGATTAGATGATAATATGCTAGTGTGCAATCATTGTCATGCTAGCTCACATCTGGATATTGGTAATTATTGTCGTTTCTATTTGCTTTATGGATGGCACATGTTTCATATTTACTTTAAGGTTTATTTGTACATTTGGCGCCGAACAATTTTAAGCGATAAAGCGTAAACGGGGGACTGCGAACACGCTCCTATTGTTAAGCCAATCACGTCGCTGCTTCTGTTCGTCAGCCAATCAGCATTGAGGGGGTTCTTGAGTCCGAGTACTAACATTGCAGAGCGCTGCCTGCCTGTCATTAAACTCCAGTGAGCATCACCTCAAGCCTTCCTCATGCCTACAGCCAGGTAGAGCTAAACACCTATTCAGCTATTTCAGGATTTTTATACGTTTTATAATCTTGTCATTCCATAACGTAAACACATTTTTGTTTAAACTCAAATAACAAGCGTTTTTAAGATAATTTAGTGATGTTTTGTATGTTTTGGCTAGTGGAAGCGTACACAAACGTGTTTTTTTAAATTGCTTTCTTTCTGCATAGTTTGCTTATTTACCTTGTTGCTGAGATATGTTTTGAACTTTTAATTGTATAGAAATGTAGTATTTTCTATTCACTTCAGCTTATTTTATGCGTTGAATAGCACCCCGTAAACATCTGTTTTAGAGCACACCAACCTTCAAAAACTCCCACACAGACACATCTGTGCTTATTCACAAGTTTCCCATAACTTGCTAAACAATTGTCTTTCTTTGATTGTTGGAGCATGAATGGGGATAATTTAGAAGAATTTTGTTGCCTTTTCATACACGTTAATAGAAAATTGATGTCTCTTTCTTTCTAGTGCTCCCTTGTTTCTTTACATTAATAATGTATAATTAAAATACACTCAGGCTTTTATCGTTACTCGTTGTAAATTGAGTAATTTTATCACATCTCTTAACAATAATCTAATGGCAATAATTTAGAGGCATTTTTTTAATATTAGAGTCTGGTCCACTTGTCTCATCTAGGGTGAATGAACGGTCAGTCACTCAGCCACGTGCTTGAACGCTTGGTTTGTTAGATGCAGTGACTGTCTAATGCTTTCTTAAATGTTTTAGTGCCTTTTTTTAAATCATTTATAACATTACTTTCTGTCCAGCTAAATAAAGACAGAGTAATTCAGCAACTGACAGACAAAACATCGTCTAGCTATAGATTCCTTGAAAATAATTGATAAGTGTTTTTTTCTTTTCTTAAAAAAAAGGTGTATTGTGAAGCATAAACTGCAGCACTGAATATTCAATGTTTCTATGCTGAATTTTTTTTTTTGTCAAGCATTTCTCAAGAGAAATGCTTGAGTTATGCACATTTTTTTCATTTTTGGTTAAAGTGCTTAAAAAAGCCTGCCAGCTTTAGAAGACACATCATGCAAGTGAATCACAAAAGCAATGTGTTTTTTGTATAACTACGCATGCGTCTATTGACCAGATTACTCTACTCTTTTGTTATCTTATTGTCTTTTCATGCATGCCTTTCTTTTGCAGTCAAAACACCCTTTTCGGCATGGGAAACCCCTTGCTTGACATCTGCGCTGTGGTGGACAAAGACTTTCTAGACAAGTAAGTCACATGGTCCTTTAAAATCAAATCAAATTATGATTTAAGTCTGTTTGATAACATGGTTAGGGACTGCTGTACATTTGTCGTATTGTAGGTTTTGTCACGTCATGTTTAAATAAAAAAAAAGGAAGATGTTACCCAGTGGTTAAACTTTGGCCAGCCCGTGTTAGATTTGAACAGATGTTGGAAGTCCAGTAGCTTTTGGGTTCATTGTATTATTTTTTTCTCTTTTGCAAAGAAATTAAACCTACTGCGTTTATTAGGCCAAGTGTCCTTGTTCTTTAAGGAGGAGAGTGCCACGGACACTGCGCCTAAGAAAAAAAAATCTCCTGTTTGACACGTAGGCCTACTTGCAGAGCTGCCATTCCAATACTAGTCATAAAACAACACCAACCCCCCCCCCCCCCTTCCATTACATAACCTCAACACACTGGCAGTGCCAGTCTTGTCATTAGCGTCCTTGCCTTACAATGACTGTGAGGTGGCACACTTAGAGAGGTTTATATTAAGCAGATGTTTTCAGTAGTGAGCAATTGAATTTGACCTTTCATTACCATTTAAAATGTGCAGGTTAAAGTGGTTTGATCTGTTTTGTGTTGTCCAATGTTAAGCTGCACGATTAATTGTTAAAAGATCTTGATCTCAGTTAATAAAAAAAAACAAAAAAGCAAATTGGTGATTCAAATGCCAATTGTATCATTGCGCCTCCAGTTGGTAAGTTAAAAAAATACATTTTCATTGAATCATTCATTTCTTTAAAAAAAAAAATCATTCAGATTAATTGGACATTTTAAATAGACTGCAGAAATTACAACTTTGTTAGAACCTCTAGTAAACTACATGTTTTGTTTAGTTGCCTAACTCAATCATGATTAAACTGCTACCTTTTTTCATCATTTCAATCTTTTATTTTACTTAATCATGACTTTGTACGACAATTTCAACATTATCAACCCTCTTCTCTAGTTTGAATATGCTGAAACATAAATGAGAATGAAGAGCTGTGACAATGAAACCTTAATGAATAACCAAATAAACTGTGATATTTTCCTCAGCTTTTCTATGGCTTCAAAAATCTTGGAATATTGTGCCATATGGACTTCATTTATAGTGATTATTTTTTATTTTTAAACCATAGCCATGGTCACTAGTAAATTATGTATTATTTAGTTTACCGTAGTTGTCTATTCAGAAGTGTGGGAGAATCAGGATCTCAATCAGTAGAGCATTGGTGTTTACAACGCCATGGTCATGGGTTCGAATCCAGGGAAAGCAAGAACTGATTCAATGTGTTCCTTGAATGCAATGTAAGTCGCTTGGGATAAAAGCGTCTGCCAAATGCATAAATGTACTACATTATGCGAAAAAGGTATGAGCTGATCACATTTCATTTATCCTATGCTGGAAGTTATAGAATCTACATAGACACAGATTTATCTATAATTTATTTATGGTCAAACTACAGCTCATTGTATCCTAACTGGCAGCACTATTGCAAACAGGTTGGTTAATAATCTTAAAACTGTTGTTTTAGACGGAACAGTTGGACCTGTGGCAGACTTTGACTGTAATGATTTCCTTTTGATTTATTCCTAGTGTAGAACAGTTTGTTTAGTTGCATGACCTGATGTTTGCAGGGCAGAGTCAAAGAATAGATTACTAAGATGCATTAAGAGAGCTCAGTAAGCTGCCTATGTAATGATTAGAAATCAGCACAGCACATGATTGACCAAACACTGAATATAAAAATACTTTCAAGGTACAGAAAAACAGTTTTAGCGATTTGATTGGGCTGAGAAACTGAATTCAAATAGCTTCTTCAGGACAAGGAAATCTCAGTAATGCCACTTGGTCACTTATTATGTTCTCTTAAATATACTTTTGCTGTCTTTTCTCTCAAATTAAAAGAAATGTTCATAAATTAACCAGATAGTCAAATCTTCATTTGTCAGCCTTTTTTTTTTTTTTATTTGAGAGAAAATCACAACCAAGTTCCCCCTAGTTTACATGCATACATTACCTTTCTAAACTTGGAGGTCAGTAAGATTTTTATTTTAAAATGTTTTTGAAAGAAATCTTGGATGCTCACCAAGGCTTAATTTATTTAATAAAAAAAGCAGTAAGACTGAGAAATATTATTACAATTTAAGATACTTTTTTCTATTTTTACCATAAATTAAAGTCTAAAATATTCCTATGATGGCAAAACTGAATTTCCAGCATCATTACTCCAGTCTTCAGAGTCACATGATCCTTCAGAAATCATAATAATATGCTGATTTGCTGCTCAACTTTTGAACAATAGTCTAAGTTATATTTTAAAGTCATTCTATTATTTGGCCTTTGTCTCCAAACTATTTTCCTGTTGCTTCATCCTCTTGAGTAAACGAAGGCACACTGGGACACGTCCTTTCTAGTCATGTGATCTCCATAAGGCCGCCAATAGCTGCAATGAGTCAGCGTCTTGTTCCATAATCCTCTTCAGATGTGAAATTGCACCTTATTAGCTGAACTAATAAGGAGAGCCGTTAGATGGTTTCCGTTTTTAAATGCACTGCACGGTCTCTTTCTTCTAGTATGAATGACTCCTGATTCACCATGTTTTGTAAAAGCAGTTTTTGGATGGAAGCAGACACGGAGTTCATTTTAAAATGAAGCAGGCAAATAAATAGACTCACTTAATGATGTTTTAAGTTGATGAGGTGATTATGGCTCAACGAAAGAAGCTTTATTATGGGTTAGCCTAAGACCTTCACCTACAGCCATCTTAGTAAAATGAGCTGCTGTCACATGTGCTTATCTTTATCTCAGGACTGGATAGATTTTTCTGTGTAGATTGCTCATTGACAATATCTGTTTGAGAGTAAATTTCCAGATGTTTAGCTGTTTATTGTGAATAATAAAAACAGAACATGGCAAAAAAATCTAATTTAAAATGGGTCCCATTTATACTGATTATGCCAGTATTACGTCAATAATACTGTATGTCACTAATGGATTATGTATTATGCCACTAATGTCACTGAATGGAGTTAAAATCAGAAACATTGAATGTCATTTCTTTTCTGAGATCTGTTCTTGAGTAAATGCATCTTGCGGTTACAAAGATGCATTTTCTTTGTGTGTTACAGGTATGGGCTTAAACCAAATGACCAGATTTTAGCAGAGGAGAAACACAAGGAAATGTAAGTGTCTTTTACCAGTTTTATACTGTTTGTTTTGGAAATTCTGGTATGTTCAGTGATATTAATGACTGATTATATGCTATCATCCCTTCAAGAAAAAGACAAGTGTTCATTAGGCTTATGGCATAATCTATATCTCTAGAGTAATTCCTTGTGTAAGACCACATGCATATGTTCATTTATTTTATTCACACGCCTGTGTGCCATTGCAACAAAGCAATTTCACTTCATTTTATCTTTAGAGAATGTGAAATCTCCTCTGGAGGGAAGGGCCTGTACAATGCATTACAAAGCACCATTGTAGTTTTTTTTTTGTGGCCATCTTGTGTATTGATGTTACCCCGTGTTGATTAGCATCTGATCTAAACGATTGATCCTCTTTAATGCAAAGATTAGAAGGCTGTTTAGCGCATTAGTAGGATACTGACAACTCTGAATATGTTCAGACGGCTGGATTCATCTGATCCCACTTCCCTTGATCTAATCATGTGTGAAAGCTGCTATTTGATGAGTCTGAAATTGTACTCTTTGGTCTCAGCAGTGTGTCCCATAATGACTAGACCCGCATAGATGGAAAGATTGATTCAGTATGTGATGCTGAGAGTGTGGTATTAGGGCCTGTCCACACGGAGATGCGTATCACTGTATACGCATACATTTTTTTATCGGATTGGTGTTTCGTCCACACGGATCCGGCGTTTTGGGAGACTTTTGAGGCCGGGTCCTAAAGTGGATAGATCTGAATACGACGCCCTTGCGGTCTCGTGTGGACAGCCAATCCGTATATTTTTTGTGAACCGATGATGTCATCACGTGTTGGCTGCGTCACACGTAACAGTAACAGTGTTGCCAGATTGGACTGAAGATTTCCAGCCCAACTACAGCTTAAAACCCACCCATTTAAAAAAATACCAGCCCAAAGTGTGTACTCTAAATAATGAAAAATGTTGTGCGTTTTTTTTTTTTTTTTATGCATCAAAATCCATCCCAAATTTCATCAACCAGCCCAATGCATTTTTTCAAGGTCGGACGTGACCAAAAGGAGCCCAATTGGGCGGGAACCCGCCCAATCTGGCACCACTGAACCGCAACAACAATGTGCATGCTCAAAGTCTTCTTCTCTGTGTATAGTGTATATCTGTGGCAGAATTACAGCGCCCCATACTGGTCTGGCATATATACTACACCGTTTTCAGTCGGTTTTAGTGGTTTCGTGTGGATGCAGACGCCGTGTTTATGATCGGATAGGGAATGCACAGGCTTCGTGTGGACGTGGCCTTAGTCATTTTCAGAATCGGGAATCTCACAGTAGTTTTAGGGCAACAGGCACTTTTGTCTGAGTGTCTTGATGTCGTATTTGCATCCCAAAGGGCACAATACAGCTCAGATCCACCCTACATTCCTCTGCCGTTTCTGAGTGGCTAGAGCAGGTTTAGAGTGTTTTTACCTAATATTCAGGATGTTCTGTTTTTGGTAATGGTCTTAAGAGTCAGCTGAAAGTCTAAAGAAGTGGGACGGGGAGGTATTGTTTACTGTAAGTACTGTAATTGCATGCAATTTGGGATATGTTTAACTTGTTTTCCTTCAGTGTAGTTCGTTTTGAGATCTTCATATTTACCCAGTATACTCCTCCTTAATCATCTAAGTTTGGAAATTGTTGATGTCCAGTTATGTTTGCTCAGAAGGCAGCAAGTGGGTGCTGGAATGAACAGAGCTTGAACAGTAGGCTTATTGCTGTTGCAAAATTATTTCATATCTTGATTCAAATGGGTAGGTTAATTACTCAAACTTTGTACAGCTGGCTCTGAGTGTCTTTTGTGCAATACAAGAGGATATTTTGATGCTCCTTTTGGGGGCTTTACCACTCCTGGCCACTGTATACTCTTGTTCATGCAGTTTTAACACTTCTTGTGCGCCACAAAGAAAGCTAGTTACGGTTACATGTTAATGCATTAGGTAACATGAACTGACATTTGAGCACTTAAAAAAAAAAGTAATTTATTAATCATGATCAAACATAGTTTTTAATATTGTAGTTAATATTACTTGTTTGATTAATTGTATTAACTATGCAGAATTATGCTGTAATACTTTTAAACTGTTAACGTATAAACCTAATGTAAAGTCACGTGTCACCATAAAGTCATATAAGAACAACAGTAGGGTTATTGATAGCAGAATTAATTTTTTGCTGAATGTTCACATTAAAACAGAACATCAAGAAAGAATCAGTCAAGTTAAAAAAAAAAAAAACGCCATTTTTCTTATCCACCATCTGTTTATAATGGGAACTTTGTATAATGCAATTGTTAAACATAAACTTGGACCACATGATGGCTTGAATATTTTTGTTAATGTTTTTTTTCTTCTTCTTTTTTCCAAAACGCTGCTTTTGTAGGAAATGTTTGGCTGTCCAGATCTTCCTCTTTATGTGCAAACCTCAACAATGCATCACTTCAGCATGCTCAATGTAAAACATATGATCACAATGGGGCCGTTCATCACTCTTGAAACAATATTGCATGTTGTATTGTAACTCATTGGGCTGTTCCTTCCTGACTTATGCCTGTGAGACATTCAGTTTGCTAATCATTATCTCTTGTGGGCCAGTAACTTCAAACCATGCTAAATGATTGATTCAAGTTATGAAATGTTGCTTTGCTGTCTTTAGATTGTTAATGTTGGTTGCTTGTGATGATTCTGGTGGGAACAAAAGCTCTTGTCACTGGGTATTTTGTTTGAAGCTGTGGGCCTCTCTTCATTGGCCTTCTATGTAGAGAAGAATGTGGCTTACCACTGAGAAAACGCAAGGACCACCCTACACCCCACTGTGTTTAAACAATTCAGATGCTTAAAGTGGTCCAAGCCGACTCAAAAAACGCACAGAAGTTAGAAAAGGCATATAATCTGTCTAAAGCAGTGCGGAGGCGTATATCAACCACTAAACCTTTAAGCATTTGATTTCAAAGCGCCTTTTGTTGTGGCAGCTCTGAATGTGTGTATTCTTTCAATTTCTTTAACAGTTGATTCATTATGCAGTGTTTTTTTTTAACCACTCACATGTATTCCATGTACACCAGTTAATTTTTTTTCAATTTATTCTTTTGTTACTGTTTTGTGTCCTCTCCCATTCCAATCTATTTTTTCATTGTCTTTTTTTATTTTATTAGCTTGACAAGCAGCAGCTGGAGAGCTTGACATTCTTCGTTAATGACAAAACTTGATTAACCTTCTATATAAGATTCAGCTGTGCAGTTAAAGCGCATTCAATGCTCTGTCCAGTTGTTTTTCTTAGACACTGTCGTGGAAATTTATTTATCTTATGGGATCAATAAATTCAGATAGATCTTGAAAGGTATAATAGTCGGTTTATTCTTGCAAGAAGGCATTCTCACACAGAGCGCGTCTGTCCTGAGAAGGCAAAGAGCAGCGCTTCTCAGGCAGCTTATATCTCTTTCAAAAGTTACATTAGTTAGTTACACAAGTATCAAAACAATCTAATCTAGTGCACACAGTTATGTTCATTTCTCAGCTGCACGTACTAGATGTTTTCCTGTTGGCAGATACACACACATACACACGTACTTCTTTTATTGAAACATCATCAGAAACTCAGAACATATGGTTCTCTGTTTCGGCCTAAACTTTAATTATTTTCTAAGAAAAGTTGTCAAGCAAGCTAGATAGGAATATGTTTAGTAAAGATAAATTTTTCCATCACAACACACACTGAGATCTATAGTGAAATCTTTTTTTATTTATTATTGAACTGTTTGAATGTATAATTGTAGTTAAGAATGTGTGGTATACCATATATTTAGGCCAAATAAATTTTCCATGACTGTTTCCTTTTATTTATATTAGCTTTGCTGCCAAAGCTTTCTTTGCAAATCTCAAAATGAATATCCATATTTCTTTCTATACATGCTGTAATTCCTAAAGTATTTATTTATTAGTTTAATAAAAAAAAAAAATTAGAAGTAGAATAGAATTTAAAAAATGTTTTTGGCCATTATTATTATAATTATATATTATAATTATTATTATTAGCTTTTTTGGATCAGCCAGAATGAGCATATAGTATAGAATTTTAATGTTACGCATCTCTAATTGTAGTGCATAAAGTTTTGCGTTTGTTTCTACTGCTTGGTCAGGAAGACGGCACTTTATTTTTTAAATATAGTTTAGTGTGTTGTGCCAAACACCAGCCTTTGACCATGATTACAATTCACAGTGCTGTACAACATCTCAGAGCTTACTGCTGAAATATTGCATCACGCTGTTCATTTACATTCTAGGTCATTTGGACTGAACAGTACTCTAGTTTTATACTACAGACATGCACACAGACACATACACGCATGTATATGTGTTAGAATGCACTATACTGCTAATTATGAAAAAGCTTTTTAGAACAAAATTGTGTAGTTACACCATCTACCAGCAGTGTAAAACTGAGCCATGATAACCAGAAAAGAAACTTGACCACTGCATAAAGCAAGAGGTTTAAACTCACATTACCTCCATCTTGTGACGGGTAGATTTTCTTAATCGTTAAATTTGTGTAGTTCCTGTCTCTTTCTTTAGAAAATGATTTTACCTGTCAGGTCTCAAATATCTGGACCCAAAATATCTGGACCCAGCTTTATATAGATCTGCACGGTGTTCTTATGTCATTGTAATCGAAGTCACTTCTGTTTTAAGAGGTGACGTTTGTGTGTGTGTGTGTCTGTGATTTAAAGAATGGAGCTGCTGCCTCTGGTCAAGTGTGTTTGCAATGGCACAGGTGCAGTTATCACTGGCAGCCAGCAGGTGGAGATATAAGCTCAGGCATTTTACTAGTTTTACAAATCGTCATGCCGCAGGGTGGCTTTTGCTCATGCACAACAGGAAATCTTATCCGATTTCAGATTAGTTTTGTTTAGCAAGAGACGGACAATTGAGTTGCTTCCCAGGCTGAAAGGCAAAGCTTGACTGAAGTTATTTGTTTTGAAATTCTTGAATGGAGTCATTTGTGTATACTAAAACAATTATTGAGAATAGATCACATTGAGTTGGTAAATGCCAAGACATTCGCAGAACACACTGGCTCTGATCTGTGTCCTTTTGTTCTGTGGATTGTCCTAACGCCGTGCAGCCTGCGGGCAATCTGCCTCCCCCCAGAGAGAGCTGAGTCTGACTGTTTCCTGTGTCTCAGATGGAGCTCGTTTTGATGAGTGTGCTGTTCTTTATTTGAGAGCAGGCAGGAAAAAGAGCTGTTGCACACTGAAAGCTAAATTGCAGGTGCACGAGGATCGGAGAAAAATAGTGTATTTGAGGGGGACAAACTGTTTGCAAATTGTGCACGCTTGCAGTATGAACATTAACTCAGCAGTGTTTGGGGCAAAAAGCTTTGTCAACATTAAAGAAAGGGAAAGAATTGATTGGCAGGGATGCTTAGCTCTAAGAGTTGGAGGAGACCAGCACAATTAATCATAGGAACTGCGTTCCTGACACTTCTGTTGAGAGCTGTATGCTGGGAAAAAAATACTGAGCCTCAAACTTGTACTGTATGTTCCTGTTAGGTTATCCCTGTGTGAGCCGTCCTTACTCTGCCTTCCCATTGGCAGACACGCACTAGTGCTCGTCCAGCCTTGGCTGGAAGCACGAATAAAGCACCACACCTCGGGATCGTGTTCCAGGGGTCAGGCTGGTGACCTTACCTCAAGCGGGAGGGTTAAAGCAGGTGGTTTGTCTACAAGGTCCAGAATCTGGTCCGGCTCAGGATCAATGGTCCCTGGTGCCTCGACTCCAACTCTGGCTCCTGCCTGATTCATTTCCCATCAGCCATCCCTTCGCAGTCAGTCCTCTAAGTGATTTCCCCTAATGGCTCCATGTCCGAGCGGTAACCTCTTAACGCTCAGCACTGCATCCACTTCTGCCCGGTCCCTGCTCGAATCATCTTGAGAGAGAGAGAGGGAGGATATTGCCTGTCATTCTCTCTCTCTCGCTCTTTCTTCTCCGTCTTCATCATCGTTGAAGCACTGCTGTACGTTATGACTGTTTAGATTTATGTGCTGTGAATTACGGCGGCAGTAAGCTGACTGCCAGGAAAACTCCAGACTGTACACTGCAGCCCAGCGTAGAAACGCAACATTGGCTTTTATGGCCACTATGGGATTTTCCATTGGTCTTTGCCCTCTCAGGTGGGAACATAGATCTTTTTCTGCTGAGATGCATTAGGCGGGTTGTAGCCAAGTGTTACAGGGAGTCAGGTTGAGTGTTTTTTTAAAAAGTCTGTTTGTTCTCCAGTCAAAGCTGGACGGTCTCTAATTGCTAAGCTGTGGGCCGCCGTGGAGCCCAGCCAGGCCGTCTGTTTTCCTGCTGCACTAAATGCTGGCCTGATGGCGGTGGGCTGGTCCCGCTCCACGCTCTCCTTACAAGCATGCGTGCCTGCCATGTTTACGACTGCATTCAGATGCCTTTCGCTCTTCACTCCTGGTTAAGTGTTTGGTTCTGTATGCTGAGCTGTCAGGTTTCGAACCGCCACAAACCCCGGCTTTGACTTTAATCATCTCGAATCACTCAATAAAACTGACCTCAGACCTGCTGCTATGTGCTTACTGTCTCCCTAGCACCTCATTACCAACAGAGCCCAATGATTATTTGCACACTGTTGCCCCCTAGTCCTGGCTAGCCTGCAGTTTTGCCGTGTGGGTCCTCCTGCAGGTGGAGCTGTAACTCGCAGCACTCTTGAGCGTCAGCCAGCTGTCATCATGGAAAATATGCTGGGTGTGTAATGAAGTATTGTGCTGGGTGTGTTGTAAAGGAATAAGTTTTTCCTAATGTGGTATTGTTGAGCGATTCTTAAGCTTTTAATAGCTGTGATGACTGCCATCTGCAGGATTTGTTCAGTTTCGGCAAAACCATTTTATATGACGTATAGCTAACATTATACTCTAAATTCTGTTTTATAAATGTTGTATTTAATCTTTTATATGAAATATTGTTTACATTGTTATTATTGCTTTTGGTCAGATTAAAATTATATTCAAAGATTAAAATATTATCACAAATAAATAGTTTGCCTAGATTAAAAACAAATGTTATATAATATTGTAATATGTTTATTATATGATTTGTATTATTTTACTGAGATTAAAATTTAAATCTGTTATATAAAATATTCTATTATTATTATTATTATTATTAACAAAAAATTACAAATTAAAATTATGCTATTTACTCTTGTTGTTTTCATGGTTTTTCTGAGTGATATTGTAATGTTTAGTTGCATTTTTCAGTAGAATACATGAATGGTGCAGTCAAGTTACGTTTTTTTTTTTTTTTTTACTTTCCACAAAGCCATCATAAGACTTCAGATTACTTGAAATCTAGCATACAAGTCATTTGAATTACTGTGGTGCTTTTTTTTTTTTTTTTTTTTTTACAATCAGCTTTTTTTATAAGGAAGAGAGCAGCTTGAACATTCTTCAAAACTTCTCTTTTTGGATTCCAAGTCATGTGGGTTTGGAATGAGGGTGATCTAAATCAGTGGTCCCCAACCTTTTTATCGCCGTGGACCGGTCAACGTTTGATAATTTTACCGCGGCCCGCTTGGGGGCGGTGACGTTGATTGTTTATATTTTAGATTGTTTTGATTTAATAATTTTAATTGTTTTTAAACATGTCTTCAAATTAAAATAGTTACACCAAAAAATTTATATAAAATATTTTAACTCTCTAGAACGCTAAATCAATGAGAACCCTGAGCTTGTTTCTTTGCAAGGAGACTCTTCCATCTGGGGGTAATGGGAGACAATGATAACCGAAGTGTGTTGCTTATGTCCAGTTTATTCCGTTGTTTTGTTTTGGTTCCCGTCACTCCAGAAAACCCCACTTCACACAGATAGGATGGCGGAAAGGGATTTAAGTGCTGAAACTTTCTAACAACGTCTGTTTCGTGCTAATTTGTGGGTTAAATTTGAGCAAACACAATACACCCCCCCACACACACACACACACACATTTTGCGCATGTGCGGTATTGGTGCGGCTTTAGGTGACGTCTGGAGCTGAGCGGCTGCAAGCGGCAGTGATGTTGAAGCTTTGTCGTCGCCCGTTAACCTCTCGTCCATGGAAAGTCACACAAACCCGAGAGAAATACACCACAGTAAATAAAATGGAAATAATTTAACCTTCCATGGCCGGCCCGGTACCATTTAATCCACGGACCATTACCGGACCACTGATTTAAATGTCCGGTTTTATATCTACTGTATTTTCCTGTCTGTCCTATTTATTTACTTGTTTTTAGGAAGTTTCTGTTTTAGATCAGAGTCACAGTATTTAAATACTGCCGACATGGCCTGTTTTTATATACATTTAAAAAACAAACACACACACCCCATGTGTTTTTGCAACGGGATAGCGGCAGTATCAGCATTCGTTTTAGCCCAGCAGTTAAAAGTGTTGTAGCCCAACTTGTAACCTAATTTAAACAGTTGGGCCATGTGTGTAATTACCCTCATTTATCTCTGACTGATTCACAGCCAAAAGTTTCTTAAATGAGCATACTTTTACAGAAACCAAGATCCTACAGCCATTTTGTGGGAGTAAATTGGTCTAGAAAATTCTACAATGCCTTTTTTCTTTATTACTGATGAAACACTGCTGTCGTGCGCTTGAAGATGGTTCACATTAGGCCACGTGGTGTTCTCTGCATGGATATGAATTATTGACATGGAACATCATAGCTCAACAGATCATCCCATGTGTCTCCTTAGGAGATCAGCCAAGGGCAGTCTTTTTTTTTTCTTCTTCTTCAGGTTTGAAGAGCAGAGGACTGTCTATTTCACACCATCTGTCTGC
This sequence comes from Rhodeus uyekii, assembly GCA_037043235.1. Taxonomy (NCBI): domain Eukaryota; kingdom Metazoa; phylum Chordata; class Actinopteri; order Cypriniformes; family Acheilognathidae; genus Rhodeus; species Rhodeus uyekii. Next base: position 3,155,021 of record JAWRVZ010000013.1, on the reverse strand, counting down.
TTTCAAACTCTGTCTAATTGAAACCTAGACTGTCACCACAGACACATCCTCTCTGACTAGACCAAGGGTCTAAGTCACAGCGGTGTGGGAAGGGTTGTGCCCTCTGACCTCAGTAGTGTTACCTCAGGGCGCTCTGGTAACACGAGTCCTACTGCGCAGCAATGTTTTCCGTCTGAACGGGCGACCGTGATGCCATGTTTCCACAGAGCTTCGTCTGCACCTGTGCCGCTCATCAAAAACCGATTATTTCTGATTTGTACGTCTCGTCGTTAATATTTGTAAAGTTAATGAGCAGATTCAGATTGATAGATTGCCAAGGAAACAGAACACAAGGACCGCGTCTGTGACATCACGGGATAATTAGGCCCACGAGTGCGCACGAATCCGCAACTGCGCTGATTTGCATTTTAATATGTTGTTAGCATAGGTGAAGGTTTATCTCCTCTTGATTAGATTCCAGTGATGTAATTACAAAGCAGAGTTTTACTTCTCAGAAAGGGCACCACGCATAAACATCAATATGATTACCAGTAATTGTTTCAAAACAAATAAGCGGTTGGGTAATCAGTCATCGGGCCGCTTCGGAATTGTTTTGGAAGACGGTGTCCTCTGCAGCACATCGCATTCAGCTCCTTTTTAACATCTCAGTTTAAATTGGCTTTCCACTTGTCAGAGTAAAGAATATTTTAAAGATGAGTGGTGAAGGCTCAGAGGTAATCAGTGCTTTTAATGATCTTATTTGTGCGTGAGTGGCTCTGTAGACATTACTTAAGAGTCATTGAGAGAGCTGAGACACTGCATTTGAAAAGCTGTCCCCTGACAGCCAAATCCATCCATTTATAAAAGAGGAATTATTATTGACTCTCCCTCCCCCACCCCTTTTCTCTCTCTCTCTCTCTCTCTCTCTCTCTCTCTCTCTCTCTCTCTCTCTCTCTCTCTCTCTCTCTCTCTCTCACACAAACTCTCCTTCAACAAGGGGGGGTGGGGGTGGGGGGGGGGAATAACAGATTCAACCTTGGGAGAACAAGCACATTGGAAGCTTAGAGAACAGAATAAATAATGACGCTGTCGTCTTGCTGGGACGTGGTTCACCGTGAAATGGGCTATTGATTTTAAATAGATAAACTGTGTTCTCTTTTGTGTTGAGAAATTACTGAGCAATTTAATTAGAGCTCGAACAACAATATTTATTACCAGTTTTTCGCACCCATCCGCTCCCTCCCCACTTTTTTTCCCCATGAAGTCCTCAGTCTCCTTGTAAACTGACAGAATAATTAAACAAACCATGTTGCAAAGCTTGGTGTTGCTGATTAGTAGCCTCACCCAAGAGAGGGAGAAAAGAGGGAAAATATATCCATTGATCACGCTTCTAATTCCTGAAGGTCTGGAAGAATTGCCACACCAGATGACTCTGTTGAAACGAGGATTGACGGGCGCTTTTACATCCGGTGTCGTCCTGCATTGTTTGAGCGTGTCCCAGTGCGTCTGTTAGCTGTTTGTCTAAATATAGCCTTCAGTGCCAATCAAATGGAAAACTGTCCTCTTGAGTGATTTCGACAGAGAATTCATGTGGAGCAAACACTTGTCATTCAGATCTTCCCTTACTTCCCTTTGTAGAGATTTTCAAGTCCTGATTCCTGTTGTAAGTTTTAGATGTTACTGTGGCTGGGAAACCCAATCAATACTTGTTAGTTTGATTAAATGTAGGTAGGGCTGGGCGATACTTTTTTCTTATACCATACGGTGCTGATATTTAACACGATATTAATTTACCATTAATGGGGAAGGAAATGCTTTCCACGTGTTTGTTAGACCTTGAGAATGAATAAACTTGTTTTAATTAAGTTAAACTGCACAGAGTAAACAACCTTTTAATTTAGGGCCCCATGAAACCCAATATATTTCCCCTGAATTCAGTTTTCCATTACATTTTTTCAGGATTCTTTAATTATTTCATATAAATGCATCATCCAACCATCCCAAAATGGTTTTAAAACTTTTAAAATCTTTTAATCAATCTTTTCAAATGAATAAAAAGAAAGTATAACTACATTTTTTGTTAAAATACTGCTTCAGAACTGTATATAGTGTATGAAAAATATCTTTGTGTGATATTTTATTATAATAGTATTATCATTAAGAAGAAGAAGAAATGTTACATTTATATAGCGCTTTTCCAGAGCTCAAAGCGCTTCACATAGTACGGGGGAATCTCCTCAACCACCACCAATGTGCAGCATCCACCTGGATGATGCGACGGCAGCCATATTGCGCCAGAACGCTCACCACACATCAGCTTAATTGGTGGAGAGGAGACAGAGTGAGGAAGCCAATTAGAGTATGGGGGGGATTAGTAGGCCATGATGGACCAAGGCCAATGGGCAAATTTGGCCAGGATGCCGGGGTTAAACCCCTACTCTTGCGAAGGACATCCTGGGATTTTTAATGACCACAGAGAGTCAGGGCCTCGGTTTAACGTCTCATCCGAAAGACGGTGCTTGTTGCAGTGCAGTGTCCCCGTCACTATACTGGGGCGTTAGGACCCACATAGACCACAGGGTGAGCACCCCCTGCTGGCCTCCTAACACCACTTCCAGCAGCAACCTGGTTTTTCCCAGGAGGTCTCCCATCCAGGTACTGACCAGGCTCAACCCTGCTTAGCTTCAGTGGGCAACCAGTCTTAGGCTACAGGGTGATATGGCTGCTGGCTAAATTACTTTAAGAATTACATTTTGGTACACAGTGGTAATATATTTCTGTCATATTTTCTTCAACTTAAATCAAACTTTTATTGTGACGTTCTTTTAGTGTGTTTCAAGTATAACACATCATGCCACTGTACAGCTTTCCAACAGTATTTCATGTCAACTACCCATTAGTTGCTGTTGGATGTTTATTTAAATGAATTTGTATTGCACTTCACACAGACTTAAAACATTTTTTTTATTGCAGACTGCAATTTATCAGTCGTACACATCAAAAGCTCTTTACCCAGAACGTCCTGACATTGATTGAGTAGCATCCCATGGGATGACTTTGTGTCAGATATAAAATACTAACTTGTTTTAAAGCACGTTTTATGGCGGTTAATGACGTCCTCTGGTTTCTGCGGCTCAGGATGGCCCGTGACAGCTGTTTAGGGTGGAGAATGATATGTGTGTGCTCTCTGCTAAATGATTAAATGGTTAAAAGGCTCTTGATTGTAGCCGAGCCACGTGATCCCCTGGGCCCCTACGAGGGGGGAAAGGTCCCGAGGCAGCTGCTGCTTTTGAGCAGGACTCCTTAAGCCCTCTGAGAGCAGGGCCCCTCGCCGTCTGTGCTCCAAGGTGCTGAAAAACAGTTATTCAAGCCCAAATCCTGTGAGCCTCTGTGCCTGTGTGTGTGTGTGTGTGTGCGTGCGATTCCAATCCGTTGGAGTCCCCTTGTGTGAAATAAACACCCAGGCTGTTCAGATTCCCCAGTGTGGATGACTAGGAGCAGGTGTCCCACCAAGGTTTATTAAGTCCTCTCCATCTCTCTCCATTAACATGGTGAATGTTGTCCGGTGGGGAAGAGGCCCTCACAGGATACCGTAGACATTCTGTCTGTCTGTCTGTGATTCAGATGTAAAGGGCATGCACATAAGGGCTGACTTATGTAACCCTATTTGAAAGGAGAGTTTTTATCTCTTACCCTGTTGTATGTGAACAACCCCCCTCACCTCAACCTGAGACCCATCTTTACTCTACATCAATCTTGCATGTTTGTGTTTTTGTTGCTCTTTAAAAAGAGGAAACTACTCTGAAAGTTATTGAATATTCAAAGTGTCATGTTTTATGTGCTTCTTGATCTATGGATATTTTTGTACCTGCGAACCGTCTTTTTTTATTTTTATGTTATACATTTTGCACTGATTTATTTAAATTGTATGCTTTAATACCTCTGTTGTTTTGACCGTGTGTGTGTGTGTGTGTGTGTGTGTGTGTATGTGTGTATGTATGCTTATTCACCTGTTTAGTAAACTCATTGTCACGGTAACCCCATGGAAACCGACACATACGCCTCGCTACATAAAGTGAGCAGTTTTGAGACTGCAGAAGGAAAGCATGCCGTGTAATAGTGACCTTATTTTCAGCGGCATTCATTATGGGATTTGAACTTGATTCATGAATTTCACTTGAACCATTATAAATGTATCAATAATGAATTTAAATTTGTTTTTACTGTCTTCTGAGGTTTTCTTACTTTTTGATTAGTTAACTAGTCTGTTACAAAACTTCTGTTTAAACAACTAACAAATTAGTCGTAGCGCACGTCCCTAGTAATTTGACACCACAACTGTGAAATAGGCATAACTTGTGTAGAAACTGTCAAAATAAAGTTAGATAAGATTACTCTGTTTAGTTCACCTTGGTTTTTGATGTCTTGATAATTAATATTTTATGGTAGACTTTATATGTTTGCATAAAACATCTGCACCTGGGACAATGCTAAAACATATTAACCCTCTGTATAAAAATTTTGAAAAGTAATTAAGGTATAGTAAAAAGTTTCCTAGAGAGTTTCAATGTGACTTTCACAAAAACCGAAACGTTATAATCTTTTAATTGTAGTACAAATGGAATGTAAAGTGCTTGTAGTTTAAAAAAAACAACGCACACCCACATTTATGGTAGAACACAAAGCTTTCTACACCTTTCAAAGCTGTTGCAAACTTATGACTATGTGAGAAAGCAGATTCCCTTTCCACTAGGTAGGTATGTGTAAAGAACACCCTCAGAGAAATGTGTAAAAGAAGGCGAAAATTTCCAAGCCTGTTATGATTAACATTGAGAGAGGGCAAGATGGTGGACCCCCCTCCTGCGGAAAAGTGCTCAGTGCAGGTTAGCGTTTAAGCTAGCATGCAGGCCAGGAACAGAGAATACTGATGGAGACATTAGTCAGGCTGCAATTGGGGGGTTATTTTTAGAGGGTGGCATTTAAAGCCAGGACACTTGGTTCTGCCTGCCTGTTAATGACTCATCTGGGTAGAGAGAGAGAGAGAGAGAGAGAAAGGCAGGGAGAGAGGCCGCTGCCCAGCCGCTGGCAAAAACTACACTCTGCTTTGGATCGTCACGCTCCAGCCCGCAGTGCTTGAGCTTTAGATTTGTTCTGTATAGTTTAAACGCAATCTCTGCTGATTTTCAAGCGATATCACACAAGTTGTAGCTTCATGCACTTTTTATAGCACATGTGATTGCATTAAATATAAAAGTTGATTTGTTTTTGTTTTTTTTGTGTCTCCAAAGTATATATTTCCTATGTTAAATCAAAACCGTGAGTCCGTTTTGTGACAGACCTGTATAATTCACTTGTTTATTGAGAGGCTAACGATGACGTAAAACCATTGACCACCTTGTTTCTATTTAAACGTGCAGCCCTGGCGAATGAATGGCTGCTTTGTGGCTTCGGTCAGTGAGATGCTTGTAAATTGTACATTTCCTCTCTGTTCCTGTGTTTATGTGGAATTTACATGACAGCTACATTAATAATGTCCCACGCTCTTGCCACCTGGTATGTGCATTTCCAAATAAATGAACCCATCTATTTCACTTCATAATTCAGACATGCTCGGCAGTCAAAAGTTTATCCTGACTTTTTTCACGACCACCCAACAGCAGGTTAAATTTGTTCCCTGCCATTAATCCTGACTGCATGTGTTTTTCCCCCCCCCTGTAGCCTATATGTATAGGTGTCTGTATTCGTGTATACGTGAGGACATGCGTTGGCTCACTCCTGATTCGGCCTCTGTAGAATTTGTTTGACAAAGAGAAGAGAAAAAGCTTGCCACGATTTCAAATGGGAAAACAAGGCAGCTCTTTCTGAGGTCATGGTTGTATGTCAATAGCTCTAACAGATGCTATATAAATCTTTAATAGAACGCTCAGTACTGTATAGACATGCACCTATGTGCATCCCAGTCCAGACGGTCTCTCATGAGCATTGTTACATCTGACATTTACTGCGTTTAGTTTACCCAAAAAAGAACATTTTGCTGTAAATAACTTTGGATAATTCTTTTGTCCTGTTAAACATAATAGAAAATATTTTAGATATCTTGTTCTGAATCCATTCAGTAGTTGTGTGTGAGGAACAGACTGATATTTAATTTATTCACATTCATGAGAGTTCACGAGAGGGGTAGGGATGCCAAATATATGAATTAATCCTCCTTTTTCTGAGTTGGATCTTTTCAGTGAATCGGTTAGTTTGGTTCACAAAATTCATCCTTTGCTATCAGATGATTTACAGCTCTCTGAAAGGGAATATTAGTGAAAAACCTTAATTTTAGTCTTTTCTTGCACACAATTTTAATGTATGATTTAAGAACTTGCTGTTCAAAGGTTTGGAGTGAGTAAGATATTTTTAATATTATTAAAAGTCTTGTATGCTCACCAAAGCAGATTTTTGTTAAAGTTCCCCTGTGGTGAAAATCAAGTTTTTAACGTTATTTATATGTGGTGTTTTCAATATGCTTTAAGAAAAGCGATGTGAAAATTCGTAAGTCAACACCATTGCTGAATATTTTCTCGTTAAAACTGCAGGAAAAATAGAGGTTTGAAATCGCATCTCCTTGTGTCTCAAAGCCTGGTTATCCTGGTATATTTTGCGGTGGATATGAAAAATCATGTTCATTTAGCAATATAGTGGATGCAGCACATCGCATTAATAATTACATTAAAATTGGATATTATTTAGAGCTTTGAATTGCTGGAAAAAATGTGATGCAGTTTAAAGCTCTTAAAGAGCTTGACTGTCACTCTCAAAACTTATGAATTTGTATGTATGTATGATGTAAAAAATATTATTTGATTATTTCTGCCGCATTACTATGATATTTTTTTTTTTTTAAATTTTCCGTGAATTTGTCCGTTCATGTGAAAGATGATGTTGTGACGATGAGATGCAGTTGTAATACTGCCACCTAGAGCTTGTGATAGAAGTGCAGAGTACAATATACAATTTTTACTGTTATTTTCACACCCGGACAATAGAGAACAGTTTATATTTCAAGAAATGTAATTGTCATTATCATTTTTGTTTTGTGTGGTTGTGGTAAAGATTGCATTAATTTGGGACGCTGTTGTATGATAGTTTTTTTTATAGTATTGTGTAAGAGAACATTTCAAACTATTTTTTTATTAGTTGCACATTCTCTATCTGTTTATTTTCTTTTGCTATAGACGTCCAGTTCTTTACACACAAGATCAATGTTTTATTTTTGCTAACTGGTGGTTTAGTCCAGTTCCTATTCAGGTGGGAATTTAGTGTATTTAAGTCAAGAGAGAAGGGGTCAGTGAGTTAAGCTGAATTGTTGTGTGCTGTTTAAGTAAATTTACTTTGTACAAGTGTACACTGAGTTAACCTTTCTTTTCTCTTTGTTGTTTGGATTAATAAAAATACATTTTTTTGGATTATTCTGGTTTACACCTGTGCCTTCTTATCACCTCCCTTGGTCCCTAACGGCTAACTGTACGACAGACGTCAAATCGGTATTTGTAATACATATTTCAGGGCCCGCGCTTCAGACGTGTGTGCACAAAACTTCTCACACAGTGTGCGAGTACAGAATTGAGATCTTTCACATCTTCCATCGTGTGAATATTTAAACTGGCAATGCTTAAAAATGTGCAAAAGATGGTGCAGCACTGTTCTGATTCCGTTCCAATGACGTATCCTTCAACTGTCCCAACCAACTATGCATTGGAAAGTCCTTCTTGTTGAGTCTTGAATTTAATACTGTGATGGCAAGGCTGAATTTTCAACAGCCATTACAGTACTGTGATTTCAGTAATCATTCTTATATCAATGTTATCCACAACAGTTGTTTTATTTTCTTTCTTTCCCCCCCATTATTCTTTGCTTTAAGAAGGTTTGTGTGTCCTTTTTTGATGTCCAATTCATTCTAATTGCATGGAAAGAGCGTCCAGGACATTCTTCAAAATTTAGCAGATCCACCTTTGCTGTCTGTATAATTTCTCATTTGATTAAAAAAAGAGACTTTCCACTAAAAGTGTCACTACAATAGCTATTGCCAAATTTCTCATTTGATTAAAAAAAGAGACTTTCCACTAAAAGTGTCACTACAATAGCTATTGCCAAATTTCTCATTTGATTAAAAAAAGAGACTTTCCACTAAAAGTGTCACTACAATAGCTATTGCCGAGTTTCTCACTGCATCTTAACGGTTTGGCATAAACTTCAATACATACTTCACTTTATTATTGAGTTGATTACACACAAAACAAACTCTTCCTAGTAAGTGTTTCTGCTCTTTTATGATCTCTTGTGCTTCGTCCTTGAGTGTTTCCTCATGGAGCTTTGGACTTGCTCAAAACCGTGTTTACAGGCACAAAGGCTTATTTATTTGTCAGTTGTCCTCTCTAGTGTACAACACATCCTCGGCTGTGGACATATTGGCATCTATGAGGAATAGATATCATATCCCAGTTCTTCATTGTATCTCAGCTCTGCTGACCAGCACTCTCCCAAACCACTACTGATCACTTCATCATAAGGGATTCTGAAGGATGTCCATGAATCATTGAGGAGCGGGCAGCTGTGAGCTCAGACGTAGATACACACGCGCACACACACCGCTCGTACAGTTCTATTTACAACCATTTCACGGTCTTATCCTTCAAACTTCTTGTCTATATCTTTCGCTATCTGGACACGCCCCTGACAGGGTGTTTTATATTGGCCTGCTAATGAGTGTTTAAGTGCTTGTTGTTATTAGTTCTGTATGATAACGTGCTGTGTCAGCTGTCATAAAGGCAGCGGTTCTGTGAGAAGCTGTCAGTTCTGTTTAGAATATGGCCTGCATTAGTAAAGCGGCGTATTCTTCCTTCATTAGAGGTCTTCTCTGCAAACAATGTCACTGGCAGAGCCGAGCGTCTCACTTCAGCGTTTTAGAGTAAGCTGTCTCTTTGTTCTTGTTTAATTGTATCCAGTTCTATTGACAAAAACAATGTTATTGGAGTGGAGGTGGATATTCTGGATCTAATTAACTGCGATTGTTGTGCTTCAAAGCTCCATCTGAAAGAATTCTGAAGACTTGACCTGGTTTTGTTTAGCATCATTGTGTTGTGCTCTTTCCCCTCCATCCCTTTTGCTTGTGTCTTTATTTTTATGTTTGATCATTTTTCTTTTTTCCGCACCTATATTTTGCTGCGGATTCCTAAGACAAAAAACAAACAAACAAAAAAACGACCAAGCTTCTTAAGGGTGTCTTTTTCTATATGTGAAATCTGTTGTTTTACCATCCTGGATAGACACTCAGCTCTCATCTTGCTTTAATATGTCTAACCACAAGCATATGCAAGACCTGTTGCTTCTGGTTTTATCAATCTGAAGTTTAAGCGCATTCTTTTCAGCTCTTCTAACATTTGTGGTGAGGCATTTCAAAGAGTGCAGTTTGACGTTCCTCACTGTGCCCCCTCTCTTCATAAGTGAACATTTGGTGCTCGCAGGGAAAAAAAAGAGGACAAAATGTGGTCCTCGTGCTTCACTTGACTTAAATGGTTTACTGCCCAGCAATCCATCATTAATCCTGTGGGTTATATTTACTAGGCATTTCGTGCCTGCATACCATGAATTATTTTTTTCTTTAACCCTATAAATATTATATATATATATATATATATATATATATATATATATATATATATATATATATATATATATATATATATATATATATATATATATATATATATATATATATATATATATATATATATATATATATATACACACACCCTTAAAGGGTTATTAGGAACACCATACTAATACTGTTTGACCCCCTTTGGCATTGATTCATGGTTGTGATTGTGACATGGTGCATTATCCTGCTGGAAGTAGCCATCAGAGGATGGGTACATGGTGGTCATAAAGGGATAGATGTGGTCAGAAACTATGCCCAATTGGCACTAAGGGGCCTAAAGTGTGCCAAGAAAATATCCCCACACCATTACACCACCACCAGCAGCCTGCACAGTGGTATCAATGTTGATAGTGGGATCCATGTTCTCATTCTGTTTACTTCAAATTCTGACTCTACCATCTAAATATCTCAACGGAAATCGAGACTCATTCGACCAGGCAACATTTTTCCAGTCTTAAACTGTCCAATTTTGGTCAGCTTGTGCAAATTGTAGCCTCTTTTTCCTATTTGTAGTGGAGATGAGTACCCGGTGGGGTCTTCTGCTGTTGTAGCCCATCCGCCTCAAGGTTGTGCGTGTTGTGGCTTCGCAAATGTTTTGTAATGAGTGGTTATTTCAGTCAAAGTTGCTCTTCTATCAGCTTGAATCAGTCGGCCCATCAGCCCTTCTATCACATTCTCCTCTGATCTCTAGCGTCAACAAGGCGTTTTCGCCCACAGGACTGCCGCATACTGTAACGAGCGGCGACTTGTGGTTCCATCACAGAGAGGCAAAAGATCACTCGCAAGAACATTTTCATTCACCGCTCCTTGCCGGTGTAACCATCTCCCTGCCCTCATCCGGAATGCAGATTCCTTGTCAAAGTTTAAAAGACTACTGAAAACGCATCTCTTCCATGAGCACCTAACATGAGACACACACACACACAAAAAAACCTGTCTTACTCCCTCTATCCCTCATGATTGTTTTACTTGTGTATGAAAGGTTTGAAACTTTGTATTGTAAGCACTCTTATGTACTTTTTATCTTCAGGACAAATCGCTTTCTGTACTCCTCAAATTGTAAGTTGCCTTGGATAAAAGCATCTGCTAAATGAATATATATAAATGTAAATACTGGATGTTTTTCCCTTTTCACACCATTCTTTGTAAACCCTAGAAATGGTTGTGCATGAAAATTCCAGTAACTGAGCAGATTGTGAAATACTCAGACTGGCTCGTCTGGCACCAATAACCATGCCACGCTCAAAATTGCTTAAATCACCTTTGAAAATGGTGATTCAACAGGTGTTCCTAATAATCCTTTAGTTGAGTGTATGTGTGTGTGTATATATATGTATATATAATTTTTTTAAATAATGTATGTATGCTTAAATCAAACATTTATCTTGTTTAATACATTTTGACATAATTTGCTACATCTAGCATATCAGATTTAAGTTATTCTCACAAAAAGGCATTTTCTATATGGCTGCAAGATATTGAAGAAAAATAGGTTATCTGATAACTAATAAAAAATGCACTATTTGACATGCAAAACAATAAGTGTGTAAAATAAATGAATTATTTTCCATTTAAACTATTTTAAAATATATTTTAAAATTAAATAACCAAATTTTGTGAAAAGAAAGCATCCCTACAACTTCTGAAAGTGAAGAGCAGTGTTTTACTGTAGCATTAGTCACAAAAAGTGTCATATTATTGTCAGTGTAAATCAGGGAGTTTAGCGTTTCAGGTAGGCCTGCATTAGGCTTAACATTAGAAACTGTAAAAATAAAACTTTAGATGTATGCTAATACTTAATAAAACTACAAATATTATTTTGTCAAGAGCAGCGATTAATTTTTCTCTCTTTTATTGTTTGATTAAAATTCAGCACACAGACGAAAGCAGGTTTATGCTGTCACTTTAAGATCTGCACATCCATCTTTTGTTATATGCATGCTTTCTTTCTTAACTTTATTTTTTTTATGAATGCTCACAAAGAAGGATATTTCTTTGACATCATTTTGTGTGTATTTGCTCATGTATAAACTCCAAAAGGTCACCTAATGTCCAAATGATAGATTTAAGCAATCTATTCATAGATTTATGCGGGCCAAAGCACATGAGGGGGAAAAAAAAACAATACAGAATAAAACTTTTCAGAATTCAGTGTACAATGTGTCTACGGTGCAACAGCAAAGAGCTTGTTTACATTTTAGACAGTGAAAAAGACCACGTGGAGATAAACCCATAAATCAACCTCCTTGACCTGACTACATTATACCAGGGTTACCGGTGATTGCTCCATTGTAGATTTATTTATGTTCAATTATTTTTATGCATTAAGGACTTTGAATTAATTGCATGCGTTAACATTGACAGCCATAATTTAAATACAGTATATATAAATTACATACATTAATGTCTAAATCCAATCATGGAACATGGGAAGAACTATTGAAATTCTTTCAGCTTGTGATCAGGGGGCAGAAATGACTTATTACAGAAAGATCCTAACTTTAGAATCTTATCTGTTTGGTAACCATGGCAATTTCAGTTAGAACCTAATATCTCTTTGAATGAGGACACACCGAATTCTCCAAAGCTGTTCAAGCTTACGATTAAATTTCAAATTTGAAATCACCATTGAAATCTGACAACTGTATCGTAAATGTAGATTGTTATACTCAAATGGTGTTAAAAAGCTTAGTTTTCAAGCTGCACCAGCCAATGCGCATGTGCAAGTCTCTGAACACTGACTGTTTCTATAGCAACCGGAGCTTCTAACAGGAGGTCCAGTGACACGATGACTTTGCCATTCAACGATTGGTTCTTTTATTTTGAAGGCAGGACTTATTCCAACATATTGCGCGTTGAACTTCCTCCTATTCATAGTAATGGAAGTGTACCATTTTTCTGTATAAAAAGTCTTCGCTTAAGTTATATTCGCTTATCTTTACAATGGGTAGGTAAAGAGCATTATTGAAGCGTCTTAACTTGACAAAAAATATTAATAATATTTTTAACAATATAATATTGTTTTCCTATGCTTAAATGATTTATAATAATATAAAATATTTGTCATTTCTATTTCTATCGCCAGTATGTTTAAGTTTTTTGTTTTAGATAAACATGCAATACATTTTGCGGTTGACTGACTCCTGTAAACCGGAAAGCATACATGTATACCTCAAAAGAAAAATTAAGAGAACACTTAAATCACACATTGGATCTCAATTAATTAAATATTCAATTTAGAAACCTTTATTTATATACATTCTATAAATTAAGAACAAAATTATTTGACAAGAGTCAATGGAAACTAAAATCAGCACACTGAGGGCTGGATTCAAAGTAATACCAAAAATGTTTGTAATAAAGCTTTATTAACAGACTAATTGCATGTTAATCACAGCAACTCATAATGTCCCATGTGCCTGTATGCACTCAAGACAACGTTTGGGCATGCTCCTAGTGAGATGGTGGATTGTGTCCTGGGGGGGGGATCTCCTCTCAGACCCGGATCAGGACCTCAGTTAGATCCTGGACAGTCTGTGGTGCTATTTGGCAGCTTTGCCCCAGAGGTTCTCAATTCAGGTCAGGGGGACGTGAGGGCCAGTCAATGCCTTCATCTGAAATGTCCTCACACACTCTAGCCACATGAGACTGGGAATTATCATGTATCAAGCGGAACCCATGGCCCACTGCACCAGCATAAGGATTTCATCCTGGTACCTTGTAGTTATTGCGTCCAGCATAACTTTACCCATGGCATCTCTAGACTCATGTCTGTCACATGAGCTCAGTGTGAAAATTGCTCTCTTCTGTGAAGAGAACCAGGTGCCAATGGTGAACTTGAGTTCTGGTGTTCTTTGGAAAATGCCAATTGAGCTGCTGATCTGTGAGAGCAGGTTCCACTAGAAGACATTGTGCCTTCATGCCACCCTCATGATGACTGTTTCTGACAGTTTGGTCAGAAACATGCACACCATTTGCCTGCTGCTTCTGCGTTGTTGCCCTTCTACATGCCTGTCCAGCTCTCCAGTGTAATGGCCTATATCCCGGTATCTCCTCTCTATTCTTGAAACTGTTCTGGGAGACACACCAAACCTCCTTGTGACAGCATGTATGAGTATGCCATCCTGGAGAAGCAGGACTGCCTGTGCAACCTGATTGGTTTGCAGATACTGCCTCATGCTACAGACGGTGACAAGGACACTAACAAAGCGCAAAACTAAACAAGCGTTTAAACTTAAACCCATTTCCATCCGTAGATGGAATTGTACCACCTCCCACTGTACTACTTCCTCGCTTTCACCACTTTACAGCCACCCAATTTGCATTTCTGAAACAAAAGGCTTCTCACAATTGATTGTGTTTTCCACAATCTGACTGGAGTGCTGCTTTGATGTTGTTCGTGGAGTGCCTAGACACAAGGCTGTGTGTAGAGTAGTGTTTGCCTGTGGCCATTGATGAACAGGGCCTGCCTCTCCCCACAGGCTCAGTGTTTGTTTGTGTGAATTGCCTATGTAGCCACATCAGCTGCTTCCAGTCAAGCTACTATACAGTAAATAAACCAGACGTCAATATTGAGCATTGGTGCTGTTGCTGCTTGCTGAGATGTAGACTGCTTTTTTCCTTTGCTGGGGTAGTAAACAGTTCTTAATGGAGCCTTCTTCAATCAATAATGCTCACATATATGTACCTTGCTGCTTTTATTATTCTTATTGTGAGTTTTCTCAATGCATGTGTGCTTAGTTTTTCTCCGAGGGGAGAGTTTGTTTGTGTGTGTGCTCTGTAACCCTACACTGAGCTGCTGTGGCAGATCTCCCATCCACAGTTCTGATCTTGACCCATTTCAGGCCATAACTAAGATGTGTTCTCCAGTGGAGCATTGGGCACAGAGTGCAGGAGTTGGGTTTTTTCATACGTGCTTTTGTGTGTAAAGGGTAATGTGTTTGTGTGTGCGTATGCTTGTGGTTTGACTTGCTTAGCTCAGTCCCACGCACTGGTCAGAATGGTTAGCTTTTTTCTTCTGTAGGCAGAGGAAGTGTGTATATTGTTCCCACGCTATGAAGAGTTCAGGGTCCTGTGCTCCAGACAGGGGGCGCTCGCGGCCTCTGCTCTCAACTCTGACCCAGGCAGCACGGGAATGTTGGAAAAACGCTTTATGATACCAAGATGTTTGTAAACTGACTGCATGGTTAAGTAAACTTCAGTGAACTGTTTGCCATGTGAACCCGAAATCTGTACTTGGTTCTATTCTGTCGAATACTTAACATTTTGAGCATTTTATGTATATCCCTATTTTTTATGCCTTAAAGGCTTAGATCAAGCCTGTATTTTCTTAGTTCCATGAATCCCAAAACATGATGTTTAGTAGACTGTCAGTTTCTCTATAATGAAATTAGATGGTGATTTTATAATGGTAAGATCCATTATTTTTAAACTTAACATCACAGTAAAGCACTAATATTGTGAAAACTGTTTTAACTCTTTCCCCACAAACATTTTTGATCATTTTCACAAAATTGTCATGGTCCCCAAAATATTTTGTTGAATAGCAGAGCCTGCGCTTTTAAACAAAGAAAATCAATTTTATTCTACCTTAATACTTTTATTTTTTTATCATCACTCAATGTGGGTAAGTTTTATTAAAAAAGCAGTATTTTTAGCTAAAAGGAAAATCTAATTTTGTCAGATTTTTTGCCAAATGATCAAAACATAGATGGTACAGACAGAGTCCACCAACACCCCTAAGGTTGCACACTCCTATACCTCGTCCTGAGTCGACATTTCATTTACCGTAATTTCCGCACTATAAGGCACACCTAAAAGCCTTAAATTTTCTCAAAAATCATCCATGTGCCTAATAATCCTATAAAATTGTTGTTGTGCGATTTTTGGTAAGACTGATTGACTGTCGCGCCATTTCAGGGACATGCATACACTACAATCAGAGAACAATGCGCAATGCGTAAAAAACGTACACTTACCTCCGCCACTCCTCCGGTAGGTATACTGCTATGTATACGAATACGCGCTTCCTGGAGCATATTCGCTTATCAATTGAATTTATTTTTTTTTTTTTTTTTTTTTTCACACAGCAAACACCCAGAACGTGCACGGAAGTTTTGAGAACACTTAAATTAATATATAGAAAATGAAATGTGTATAAAGGATGTCAGATGTATTGGAACTGTAAACGTCCTAAGCTTCGTCAGGATGAGAGATAAAGACACCAGCAAAACTGTTGATTTCACTGCATGAAGATAAAAAAAATGTATTACTCTCCTCTTTGAACTTGTGCATGAATTATATTAAATATAATGTTAAAAAAAAAATTTCACATGATGGGTGGGTGTTTGCACGTTCTGGGTGTTTGCTGTGTGGGAAAAAATATTGAGAGAAATATATGCTCAAGGAAGCGCGTATTAATGAATGCACGTGAAGGGGGGGTCAGATTTCGGGTACAACACCTGCATGTTTGATGGTGAAATTGTCCAGCTGTTCAATTCAGACACAGAAGATGATGACTTTGATGGATTGATTAAAACATAATGTGAGTGTATTGTTAAATATTAGAATAAAGTTCAACTAAACTCACTGTTTTGCTTCCGTTACCTTTTTGGTTTGTAGACCGTATGTTTTAGCATGCGCCTTATGATACGGTGTGGCTTATGTGTGGGTTAAGTGCAGAAATAGACCTGTAATTGAGACTGCGTCTTATAATTCAGTGCGCCTTAAGGTGCGAAAAATACGGTAATAACATTAGGCAGTTTTGATTTTCCGTTTAATGTTATCTTAGAAATGCATATGCTATTGCTTGTTTCTGCTGCTTCTTCAGATCAAAAGATTCTGTATTCTTTCAAAAGATGTCATAGTGTCCCCTACTGTATATCAGTGAATGCCATTTTTGTCAATGGTTGGGAAGCTTTGTCTCATAAATGTAAAAATCCGTTAATGTTGTATAAAATGTAATTTATTCCTGTGATGGCAAAGCTGCTTTTTTTAGCAGCCATTAGCCATTAAAAACAGCATTTACTAGTTTTTATCTGAATAATACTGAAAGGTTTTTTTCTTTCTTCTTTTATCTGTTCCTCACACAAAGCTATTGTGTGTAGTGCACAAGATGCAAATAACCTGAATTCATATTTATAAAATTATAATGGTTTTATTAGGAGTTTGGCATTAAAAATAATCATCCCTCTTGAGTTTTATAGAGCAGACTTTGTCTCGCGTCATTTTGGTTTTCACAGTTTACAAAACGGACTGGCATGAAGGTGATTTTAAATGACAATTTAAATTTTTAGGTGAGCAGCCCCTTTAAGAGGCATCTCTTATAGGCACACACTAGGAAGACACACGTGATTACGCTCTCAGGAGGTGTCACTCCACTGTTTACAAAAGCTTCAAAAGGCTGAAGACGAGCTGGAGTGAGAAGCCAGTACATTTGTTGTTGGGCAGCATCTTGAAGAGCCTCAACATGCCAGCCATCTCCAGCCTGAGCCTTTTGTTGCCAAGCGTGCAGAGCTCCTGTTGCTAAAGGAAGTACTTAAATGTGTAGTTATGTGAGATCCCTCCTCGCTGAAGCCGGCCCCCCGCTGCTTCTTCCTGCTCCTTGGCTGAATATGAAGTGTTGCTTGATGGGCTTTTCCCCTCTGACAGTGTCACAAGAGGAGTGACAGATCCGTGGGAGAGCTGACCCACCTCCCAGAGGAAGTGCTGGGAGCCAGGGGTGGCCCATTCAGTGCCCGAAGGCAACTCTCTTCTAATGGAACATGATAAGCTTTTCAAGAGGCACTGTGCAATGCTGCTTTTGTGTGCCCATGTCTCTGTGGGCTCGGTGCGTCAGTGCTGTCATCGTCTTGCTCTGAGTTCATGGGAACATAAATTGTGTTATTGAGAGACACACCTAGTTTAAGTTACCTTACATGGCTTTCTTGTCTGGTATGTGTGAAAACATCTAGACCTTTTTAATGACGGTGTATCCAGTCAGGTAAAATGACTTAATTTGAAATAAAAAATCAACTCGTTTAATATAAATGTATATAAATAAATGTATAATATCCTGTGCAGAAGTTTTAGCCATGTTAGTATTTTCACACACAAAAAATGGTTTTAAGGCAGTTAGTTACATCTTTTGCTGTAGTGCGTGACAACAGCTGCCATGATCTGATCTCACCATCATCGAGTCTGTCTGTGATTTACATAAAAAAACTTGAAAAAAACCTGATACAGATTAAATAAGGAAGAACTGCAGGAACGTCTCCAAGACTCTTTAAGAAACAACCTGCAAAACTACTTGGAAAGACTGTGCAATATAACTATGTACTATGTGTACCTGGACAAAAACTGCTTGAAAAGCAAAGGTGGTCACACCAAATATTGATTTGATTTAGTTAATAGAAGTTAATTGCCATTTTATTAATTGATTAATTAAATCTATTTATGAAAGCATCATTGCTTTTTTACACAAGTACCTAAAACTTTTCACATTACTGTAGCTTTGCATGTAGGTTTCTTAATGTCTTGGAGATGTTGTCACGATTCTTTAATGGTGAGATCAGATCTGCGTGTCGAGCAAAGGCTGTTGTCAGACTTTTTGTGCATACAAAAATCTCACTGGATTATTAAAATTAATGGCAAAATGAATGTTTGGAAATGCAAACTGATATTTTCCACGGAGACGCTCCAGCAAAAGATTAATATATGCCTTACCGTAAAACCTTTTAATTTGGGTGAAAATGCTAATGTGCCTAAGACTTTTGCACAGTACTGTGTGTGTATTTATATACACATACATGCATGCATGCATGCATGCATGCATACACCCAGAGCATGTGAGGTTTATATGTTAGCAGATATCAATCTCAGACATCAGTGTGTGTGTGTGTATGGTTTTCATGATCATGTTTGGACTGCAGAGGCCACGGGAGGTCACGTCCTTCAGTGACTCAGACTATTTGCATGCTGTTAAAATCTGTTGTACACACAGGTTTGAGGTGGATGGTTTTTCTCTATAATAATGTCCAGACCATGGGGCAGATTGTTCGTTGCCTTTGTTTGCGTCTTTTGTTTGTGTGTGTGTGTGCACATGTCTCTACATGCTGAGAGATGCGTGCAGAAGTACAGTACACACACACTTTCTCACAAGGCTTACTGCCCTGCGGCACAAGGCTTCAAGTCCTCCATTTCCTGTTTACAGTGTCTGAGGTTTCCTGTTCTCGATGCATCTCCACTGGGTGATCTTGTGATTGTACTCTGGACAAGGCCTGTGTTAAAAATAAAACACCCTTGTTTCAGTCTTTAATCAAAAATGATATGTGTACATGCATAAAGATGTTTTTCTTGTCTTATGTCTTTTCCTCCCTTTTGTACTTTAGGTTTGAAGAGATAGTCAAGAATTTCAAGGTTGAATATCACGCTGGAGGTGCCACTCAGAACTCTGTAAAAGTTGCACAGGTTGGTGCTCAAAGCTGCAGTCAGTATTTAATGCATGCATGATAACAACATCAAGGTCATGAATTCCCAAGAAATGCATGAACAGATACAATGTATAGCTTGAATGCACAGTTTTTGCTGTGGATAAAAAACATCTGCCAAATACATAAATGTAATGCATCATGCAATGCTCCCACAGGTGGACAGGTGGTTTTGTATGTCCTCTGTGGTCTAAAGTGCTCATCTAGTGTGTCTGTAAAACCACAGTTATAAAACAAAAGCAATGGCAACATATTTAAAGCATTTTCTAGCTTGCTGAAGTCCTCAGCAAAATCTTTATAAAGATATTGATATTTGCATTAATTGCTAGGGAATTTTTACTGATTTTAATAACCATGTAAAAAGGTCCTATGTACGATACGCTTACTTTTTTCTTAATTTATTTGGAGTGTTATATGCAGTCAGTGTTTGTTTGATTATTTATTAAATGCTATGTTTTAATTCATTGACTTATTTTTTTATTTTTTGGATTATTTAATCAAAAACCACTTCACAAAAGTAATAAACCATAGCCGTCTCAGATGTTCACTTTGGTTCTGCAAAGACTGTAAATTCAGACTGTAAAGTAAATGGAGTTGAGAGAACATTTTGAAAAATAGTTTTATATGGGTCACTTTTGGTGGAGTTTTTGCTTGAGCTCCGGTTAATTTCTGTAAGGTATCATAAAACCTCGTTTTTGTGAGAATAAGGTCAGGCGGGAAGATTTGTACACGCTAATCATTTCACAGCTTAACTTTTGAAAACTTACTCCATGCAGTGCATTTGTTTTTGTTTTTTAATCCTTTTTCAATCCAGTTTTGCAGATTTATATTTGTCGCGTCAGACACAGCAAGATTTAATTTTGGGTGCATTTCCCTGGTTTATAGACCAACAGAGAAACGTATGTCTCAAGATCTTTTCAGCCCTTCACTTTTACTGCCCACGTTTGCAGCCATCCTTGGGTTTGAGCACTTCTAGAAAGTCTAAATATTGTTTCCCCCTTTTTTGAAGCTCGTTCCTTGTATTCCCAAGACATAATGCTTCAAATCAGAGTGGGATATTTTATTTGTGTGATATTGTTTAAGGGTAAAAACAGAAATAATCTGAAGTCCCTTATGGTCCAATTGGGTGCTGTCACAGCGAAGAATGAGATCTGCTCAAATTGACTTGTTGCCCTCAGGGCCCAACTAGACTGAGTTTGATTCCTCCAGCACATGTCCAGTACTTTTGCAGGTGGCTGCAGACATCAACACTTTTAAGACCTCAGATACAGGAGTTATTTAGATATGTTTCATGGAATTTTCTGATGATCTCCAGATGATGCACTGCATCCAAATCCACAGATGCATTAGGGTGCAAAGGCTTTCACACACAGTGCATCTATCACCATGAAATACAGACCTCGTTGTGATGAGGTAAGACCATGGATAATCATTTGGGTATCTGCCAATGCAAGCAAATGCGATTTCATTACTTTAGTGTCTGACTCCTTGTGTTGTCGGGTACATTTGTTATGACCCGAATGCAGCCCGAAAGGACTTACAGAAATTATTCTTCATTTAAATCTTTCTTTTTCTGCTGTGTTCCAACATTTATTTTGCTTAACAGGATTTGGTGTAAATGTCCTTGCAAGGATGTCTGCGCTATCTTCCAGCTCTTCACCTGCTGTTGCAGATAACAGAGTCAGGGCGGTTAAAGTTGTGCCCATTTTAAGTGACGGTAGTTACGAAGGCTTCCAGTGATATGTGGGTTGTTAAGCAGCGGTTTAATCAGACAGCTCTTCAAAGCCGGCTCGCGTAAGAAGGGATGCTTGATGCGGAACCAGGCCTCTGAGATTAACACATGGCAGCACCTGGAACGCCAGGAGCAATGCAACCTGTGTCGGTGTCGCTGAAAACGAGAGCTTTCAAACGCAATGACATGGGTTGCCTTGTGTGCGCGCACATCAAAGCGGCCATGTGTAGATGAGGTGCTCCAATCAGAGGTTGTTCTCAGCCTTGGGCGCTGCTTGGCAGACGTAGGAGGGAGCATGTTCCGCTCCCAATACCTGACCAAGATAGGTAGACCATTTACACAAGAACAGCCAGTCATTGGAGATGCAGAGCTGTCTTGCCCCCTCTGTGTCACCTTTTCTCTCTTCTCCCCTGCTCTTCCGGAGACCATGAAATCAAACCGATCGCCACTTTTTTGCCTACTTATCTTTTCTTCTTTCTCATCCTTTTAGTTGTACACTCCAGAAAAAAAACATACACCGCAAAAACGCTTTCCTCAAAGCGTCCTCCTTAAAGATTCAGTCACTCATAGTTCAGTTCTGAATGAGAAGTCTGTCATCGTTTACTTGCCTTCATGTATGACTGACTTCTGTGGAAAATGAAAGTTGAAACACTGGCACTGTCATGCTTCAAAATGACAAAAAGAAAATATTTTCATTGAAAATCTTGTACTCCGCCTTAGATCACTTTCATAAAAGTTGATGAGACAAGCAGAGTTGTCTGATTTGTTGACAAATAGTTATGAATAATTTGGATCTTTTCGATAAATATGTTGATTCCGTTCTCAATATCATTCTGAAGGATTCATTTCCCAAACTAAAATAGTCTACTTTACATCATTAATACTGATGATTAATCAGCTAGTTGTCATTGATTTACCACCTTTCATCTGTTTTTGTCACGAAGCTATCTAATGGCTTTGCAAAATATACAAATGAAACTTGAAATGATTGTTTCATGATGCTTTTACATCCTATTTGAAAGCTCATTGCAACTGCATGGAAAAAAGCAACAATCACATTCTTCAGAATTTCTCTTTTTAAATTGCACAGAATAAAATCATGTGTTTGGAACCTCATAAAGGGGAATAAAAGATGACAGAATATTTATTTTTTGTGAACTATCCCTTCAAGGCATTTCATTCTGTTACCACATACATTCCTCATGCTTCTATAAAGCCTAGGACGTCAATATAAATCTATTAATGGTTCAGCTCTAAGCCTCCCCGGATGGTTCGTTTGATGTGTCTGAATTGGTAAATTTGTGCAGGAGACATATAGTCTTAGTCTGACAGGCACCACTCTGCCCCACAGGATTTTCACAGATGAAGACTCTCACCTGCAGAAAGTAACGATCTTCCATTCTCTTTATATAGCACTGTAAAGAGAACGAACCAGCACTGCTCTACAGCCCCAGACATCAAAGCCGGGGCAGCGAATCACACTCTGCTCCACTGTATATACAATGTTCCCCAAGCATTCTTCTGCACTGTGATCCAAGACTCGGCTCCATTACATGTGCACCCCTGGTGTGGCCCCTTGAGCAACAGAGAGTTTGAGAGGGGAAGAGGCTGACACTTACCAACAGAGAGAGCAGTTGTTAGGTGCTGCCTCCATTGGGAGGTTAAATTACTCCTCTAGAGTTTGGTAGGCCTACAGCTTTGAACAGTTGCCATTTTTAAGCACATGGATATTGTTGTAGGAAGATATTGATAGTCTTAATGAGGTTGAAAACGTGTGCATCTAAAACGTGACGTATCTTAAGAGTAATTCAGTAAACGGATTGACTTTATTCTGTGGAACACAAAAGAACATTCTATCTCCTTATTATGGAAGTCAATGGTCACCAAAACTGGTTACTCGCATTCTTTAAAGTATCTTCTGTTGTTTTCCATAGAAGAAACTTATACAGGTTTGGGATCACAAGAGTACATAAATGATGACAGAATTTTCATTTTCTTGGGTGAACAAAAGCAAGCAAAAGTATATCTTTGCTTCTGCAAACTTTTCTCCTCAACTTCTGTTATTTTTTTCCATTTGTCGCTGGCCCATAGTTCCTTCACAGACTTTTTCAAAGTGGTGAGGGGGCCCAACCTTGGACTCAAACTGGACTCTTTTATTGGAAACACATGTGCACTCTGTAGTTGGAACTCCTCTGTGAAGAAAATCACTTAGCTCTCTTCAGCACACAAAGGCCTTTCCCAGTTCATATTTTTTGCATGGAAACTTAAATTGGGGAAAAGCTGGTGCCTAGAACCAGACATCAGACTAGAAGACGAAACGTTCCATGACCTCATGTTTGACTTGACTTACTACTTTGCTTTCCTTTGAAAAAAAAAGTCTCTCGTGTCCATCTGACCTTTCTCGATAAAGAGTTAATATATTTTTTGTCTTTCATGGAAGAGCTAGTCTCAGTGGAAAGGGGAGGAAAATGGCAAATGTTACACGTGTATCAAACTTGGCAGGGGGAAATGTTTGGATGAAGGGAAATTTCAGTTGAAAAGAAAGGAAAGTTTGAAAGCTCTGAAGGCTCATGAGATTAACAAGACACATACCAGGGAACACTAAACTCTCCATGGTAAATGGGCGCAACATCTGTGTCCAATATTCAAAATGGAGAGAATGGAAGTAGAAGGACGTCTCAGTACATCACTGTATGCGATTGAGGATTTAGATAAGTGTGAGTGTGAAATCCTCTTCATTGTTCTGGATTTCAGAGGAGGGAATGTTTAATATACTTTGAGCACAGAGAGGTCGTCTGATTAATGATTGCTAAATACCTCCAGGTTTTGAAGAGCATGTGCAATGCAGTAGAAAGCTGAAAACAGACCCATCATTAAGCATTTCTAGAAAGAACTTTAATTGAATTTTAACATCCAATAGTGGCAACTTCTTGGACAACTGAACTACCAAAACGGTTTATTTCCTTCCGAAGTTGATGAAGGGTCACAGCCTATTGGACGCCCTAAAACAGAAGAGTAACTCTCACCTTTACATTCCTGGAGTGCCGCGCACTGGCATCCATTTCCGTATTGAGCAGGAAGCAGTGCGTTTCTTGCGCGGCAAAAGCAGTTAGAGGTTACACCCAAATTCTGATGGTGAGCTAGCAGGATTCTTGTGAAATCACACCTTTCCTCTTCCTTCCACCCAAATGTTGTTTACTACAAATGTGACCGCGCGAAAACTCTAGAATGTACTGTTGTTGACTGCTCTGTCTGTGGCTGGAGCACATGTGCTGTATTTTAGCTAATATTTCATCATTTGTGCCTCGTAGAGAGTTGAGAGCAGAGTAGATCATAACACCTCTAATCTTTGGTTTGATCAGTCCACTGGCCTCCCAGCAGGGGATCCCAATTCTCTTCAGGCGCACTCGTTTATCAGAGTGCTCTTGTCTTATCTCAAGACCTCATAATCTAAAAGGGTAGGTGATGCACTATTTCCCACACTGTTCTAAGTCATGGAATTTATTTATAAATGCGTTCGGTATGGTTTCCCTTTAAAAAAAAAAGAAAAAGGGGAAAAAGCCACCATTCCATTGGTCACTAATACATTAGTTAACAAATTACAGCACTTGAGTACCAAGTCATCATATTCAAATATTTCCATAAGCCATTACAGAAATAAATCACATTTTGAAATGTATTAATAGAAAACGTAAAAAAAGTCCCATCTTATATACATATATATATATACACAGTTTATTCTTGTACTCTATTCTGATTGGCTGAGAGCCTTTTCCAGCCATGTGATATTCTAACAGTATCACCACAGGAATTATTTCACAGTTTGTATCA
This sequence comes from Rhodeus uyekii, assembly GCA_037043235.1. NCBI lineage: Eukaryota > Metazoa > Chordata > Actinopteri > Cypriniformes > Acheilognathidae > Rhodeus > Rhodeus uyekii. The sequence goes on along the minus strand of JAWRVZ010000013.1, from coordinate 3,130,306 downwards.
CTCCGCATGCAGAATTTCTTTCACAGTGAATGTCATGGCAGACGAGCAAACCTTTAAATTTACTAAACATACTGTTGTGTCACTGAATGTAGTTTTAATTTATTTTTAGTGTAGTTAATTAGAACTCAAAATGCGGCTTGCATGTAAACACAGTGCCTATTTGACAATTTATTTATACATTTTCAGAGATGTGAGCTCTAGGCCGTTCGGCATCCTTGTATATGCCGAGAACAGCTTTATCTTGGCCAGTCCTTCGGGAATTTGCCGCTGGCTCTTATGTAGGTAGGTAGTGTTTAAACATGAGGTATAAATCACTTTGGGTATTTCAAACTGGCAATCTTTTGTCTTTTATATTGCATGTGTATATATTTGGCTAACGGCAAAGTTACGTTTCATAAATTTATATTTTCTACTGAACTGTTTTCTATAAATAAAAAGCTGTATTTGGTATTGAGTAAGGGTCTATTAGTGATTGATTTCGACTCCAGTTGAGGAGCTACATTACACCATTAGATTGCAGAAAAGATTTGAGTGAGTCAGTAACACAATTTATATTGAAAGGGACCTAAACAATTTAAGTTACAAGTGCATTGACTAGTGTTGTTATGGGAAATCCCTTTAACTGTTGAAAAGACAAAGATATTGCTTTCCTCACCGGACATTCAAACCGTTTTTGTGATTGAGTATAAGATTGACCTGAAGAATATCAGCTAGAGGCTGGCAATGCACTTGCTAAAGGGCCAGTCACACAGCGAAAACGCATGAATCACGCACTAATTACGCACAGATTTTCGTTTCTGCGTGGAGCGTCCGTCGTATGCGTAATTTGTCGGTGGAACGAACGTGGACCGTCAGTGATTGTAAGTGGATGTGCGTCGAAGGCGGTTTGTGCGTACAGTTCAAAAATGCGTCGGTGTGCGTTTTTCATGAGTCTGCGTGCGTAGTTATGCGTGACTATGCGCGGGACATGCGTTGGCCGTCAGTGCTTATGCGTAGGAACTGGTTCCGAAACTGTGCACGTTCACGTCCGTCCAAAGACGCCCCACCTTCATATCACGCATGAACCGCGCACGCATCACGTTCATTCTATTGACATCCACTGATAATGTGGATTCTGAAAGTGCTTGTACGTGGAACGTTCGCGACACGTGCGTGTTTGGACGCGCTCTGTCAGTGATTCATGCATCGGGCGTGCGTCGAATGTTCATGGAATACTTTGGTCAATTTCTCAACGCACAAGCCAATCTGTGCGTGTTTTGTGAGTGATTCGTGCGTGATTGGCGGTGTGACTGGCCCTTAAGTCGGTCTCTCTTTCATAATACAATAAGCTTCAATGAAGCGGCTCAGTATTTCTTCGTTTCTAAAGTGACATTATAGAATTAGTAACGGAGGCTTAGGCTCAATTGTCAACTTGAGATTGTAGTTCCACACCAAGATTATTTATTTGCATGCTTGTGCCGTCAAATCGTTATATAAACACTATCACAATTGTAGTTGTGCGTTATGGCTGTATATCAGCTCAGCTGTGATTTTGCCAACAGCTGAAACACAGCCGTTCTGATATAGAGCAATTTTGCTCCATGTAACCCAGTATGACATTCAGGGAAGATGGAGGTGGGAACCGAACATTTAAACACTTTAGTAATAAAATAAACAGCAGCAAAATAAAAGTAATGGTGGCAGCCATTCACAGACGACTGCCACCCACACACAACCACTAAACACAGCTAAAATGTCCAGGCCTAGTCTTTTCTCATCCTTCACTGGAGTCACTTCTGCTCTTATACTTCTGCTCCTCCGTGAGATACGAGGCCGATGCGGCCCTCTGCTCCACCATGCTCGCCACACAAAGCTACTCGTTTGATATTGCTTACATATACAGATGTGTGTGGCCGTTAAACAGTCTGTACTGTAAAAACCCCAAAACTATTATGCTGCTATTTTTTTATTTTATTTTTTTTTACTTTTTCTGACAAGATTGTTGTGTTTTAGGCAACATGTCAAATTAAAAAAAACAATTCAACTTTTAAAAGAACAACTAGCTGCATTCTTTCTCATCCTTTTCGAAACTAACCTAACTATACAGAGCTTAGTTAAGATTTTGTTTATTCAACTAGTTGTTCAAGCAACCCACTTGCTTGTTTATTTTGACAAATTTGGTTTTGAACTTCCCAAATACAACACAAGGATGTAAATTGATGAACTAAAATAAAGTTAAATAATTAAATAAATTAAAGCTAAATAATTTCCCAAATAAAGAACCAAAATAAATGTTTTGCTTCATTGGTTACATTTATGGTGGTGTGTGTGTGTGTGTGTGTGCCCGAGGTTACTGACCTTTGATTTAGTGGTTCAGGATGACACTTGTCGTGCCCTTGGAATTAGACCCTGGATAGCATTGCGACAGTGTGCCATTTACTGCCTCTGGTTCCGCATTCTCTGCACTGTGTAATTGTATGACATTTATGTTACACGATATAGCATGGTGTTGTTACAAAGGCAGCAGAGATGAGTCAAGCCTGAGGACATTGTGGAAAGGTCAAAGTGAGTGGCACATGCATAGACGCCACGTGTATTTATAGATGCAGGCGTTCAGATGTGACAAATGGTGATGAACACAGAACTCTTAGATCCTTCCAGCACTTAGTGTTACGTGACATAGTGAAGGTGACGCTTCCCCCGCATTATGAATAATGATTAACTGCAGGCAACCGCCAAGAAGGGCTTGGTGGGGAGAGATATAAATAGTCTCTGTCTTTTGTTCATTCGCTTGCTATCACACTAAAGAAGGGGATCAGACTGTAGGAGGAAGCAATGAGGCATGTGGGATATGGCAGAAAAAGGACCTTTTCTCACTGTTACTAACAAAGCCATACTGTGCGTGAGCATTTGCATGTACACACACCCACAGAAGCGCGTTCAGAATATGGTTGACCTTTTGTAAACACATGGCCTTGGTATCAATGAAAAACATATGTTTAATTTGCGTGTGAGAAATGGTGTTGAGCAACTGCATGGGTAATGTTTTGCAGAGCAATGGATATTGTTAATCAATGTTTATAATCTAAAGTTATATGGAGATCTCACTTAGCACTAAATGGACTATAAAGGATGCAGCTGAGGCTTGTGGTTTATGGTTTACTGCAGCATGAGTGAATGAAGTTATACGATAGACCACATTTTTTCCAGTAATACTCAAACTTTTTTTCTCATTTAAAAAAATAAAGAAAATGCTGTAAATCATGTGCTAAGAATCTTATCTGCGTGCACAAGTTTTGAAATCTGTAATTTGGTATTTTGCATGCATTTACTTTGTGTATATAAATATTATGTATTGAAACAAATAAATGAAATTAATTAACAGTGACATATTTACATCTCACAGCATTCTGTTCTATGCAAACTCTTTTTAAAACTTTTACCCAGAACAAAAAACTTTTTGTGAAGAACAGCCCAAAATTTAAGTCATCATGCACTATAAAAGTCATAATTACACTTGTCATATTCATGACAGAAGTAGTGATGTATTTTGTGAGAGACTTAATAAAGCTGAATATTTTCAGTGAATGGCTTTACAAAATTGGTCTGAATGATTCATTCATGAATTGAACTGAAACTGATCCACCTCAATGATCTTGTTGCAACACTTATCAGCTACCTGGAGAGAGCCAGAGAGTAACGGTTTAAATTTTGTTCTGCACCTCACATAAATCTGTCTTTGGAACTATAAATCTATCTTTGGAAATGTAAGAGATGCGTTTTCTTTTTCTTTCATTGTGAGTAAAAAAAAAAAGAATAACTTTTAAATACTGTCTAATGTCTGGCTTTGTGTTCCATGTATCATAATACAGGTTTGGAACAACGGAAAGTTGAGGAACCAATGACGGAAAGTTTTTTTTTGGATAAACTGTCCCTTTAAGAACCCCCTGATGTACACATACTACTGGTTGGGAATTGTACTGATAGACAACCATAAATATAAATAATCGGTTGTTAGAGTTGACATGCCTGGAGCTTAAAAAAAGACCTTTGTAGTGTTTAACTGACAGATTTATTAACAAAATCCAATAGGCTTTGATTTAAAACCAGATCCTGTTTTTCTTCAACATGAGCTTCTCGGGAATCAGTCAGTGGATTTAGTCAATGGCTTTACTGGTGGTGTGGTTGTAATTCTCACCGCTCCCTGAATTAAATTGACTGCAGCTTTCTCAGGTCTTAATTAAAGCACTCATTCATTCAGTACTAAAACCGTGCGGTTCCTTGTGTGGTTACACAATCAGCTCCATATCATGTGCCTACATATAAAATCAATGTCTTGACTAAACCGCCGATAATATGCGGGATGCAGTTCACAAGCTGTGGGCTGTGTGGATTTCCATATTGCTTAATTTCCTCTTACAGAGTGTCATGAGCTGGCGGGGGTTTAACGGTGTGGATAGAGCCTCGTAAGTAAGCTTGTTGATTAATGTTATATACTCCAGGGAGACATCAGAAATTAATTTGTGGCATATGAATTATGTTGAATGAGACGTATAGATATAAACTGTATGTTTAAGTGCCTGAGGGTGAAATGCAAAACTTTTTTCTCATTCATTCGCAAACAAATGCACTCGAGATCCGTGCACTTTGTGGCCGCTTTTATTTTTGGCTGCAGTCTTTTTCTCGCTAAATTGCTACAGATCTCTTTGAGGACAAAGCTTACAGAGAGCACAGCCTGGTCCTGTTTGTCCTTTAGCACCGGCCTATCCTGGTGGATAAGGCTTTTTGTAGCCGTCCGCTCAGTATTCATGACACACCACCTTGCTGAACACTGGGCCCCCAGTCCGTCTCATAACTGGAGCACTAACAAAGCTGTTCATTTGGCATCATCACCAGCTTCTGATATAGAACAGACAGAGCTCTCGCTTAGTGTTTCACTCTCAGCAAATCCTATTATCAGTGTTGTGTTTTTCCTTTCTTCCTAACTTAGGACTTGGTCCAGGAAATTAGTCACTTCCTTCCAGTTTATTTGTCTATAATGGAGCACAACACCAGTGTCCTTTTGTGGGGTTTTTGGTATTTTTTTTAAACATCTGAAAAGTAAAGCAGTTATGTTTTTTTGCTCTTATTTACACGCCAAATGGTCCAATAACCATGTTTTTGGAAACTGGTTTTGAGAAACTGTTCTGGTAAGGAAAAGAAGCACAACAGACTTCCCAGATCAATCTAAAAGCCCCTTAAGTCTAAAGAAAGATCTCGGGCAGTAGCGCCATGTCTAGCTGGACTACATGAAAAGATGCTACAGCTTTTAAAAATGGAAATAAAGCAGTCAGTCAAGTTCACATTATTTAGTAAACTGATTTCCACTATAATAATAGTAAAAAAAGTATGCTTTTTGTCATTATCTTTTGGAGCAAGGGCACTGTCATCTTGCAATACTACAGCGGGTGATGTCACAGTGTTTGTTTGCTCGCTCAGTTGGCCACTGAAGTAATATAAGCTTTTGTAAGCGCATGCTTTTTTTAAATGGAGGAGCACAAACGTAACAGGACAGCTCATAAGTAAAATTTTGCATGCATTTGAGCCTATACAGCGAGGGGACCAAGCAGTACTACTGTTATGGGTGGGAGAAGTTGTGAACCTGCTGGTTTGCTGATTTTTCTTAAAGATGTCTCTGCGGAAACATGAGTTTCCTGTTATTATTTGGATAAATATCCAACATCAAACTGTCTGCATCACGAAGTATTGATCGTGGTATCCCAAACATGATGTGAACAAACGCTTCATACGATATCGTTCATGTGGCATCTTATTGTTATGTTAGAGCTTTTAGACATTTTTGCATGACTCTGGTTCATTCATATTATGTTCACCACGAATACAAGCGTTACCTGCTTACCTGCTGTTAACCGGACACTCCTGTATTTCTGCCCAGACACCTTTAAGAGATGTTTAAGGTGTTTTTATTAGTATAGTTTTTTTAATTGAAGTGGAAATCAGTTTACTGAATAATGTAAATTTGACTGACTGTTTCATTACCACTTTAAGCTTCTGTTCGTCCACAGCACCCCCTGATTCACTCTCCTGTTTATATTTGCTCTTCTGGAATTTTAATGTGGTCCTGAGGAAGCCTCCAGATAAAAATCGATGACAGATGTGACCAGGAGAAAGAACCGCAATTACTTGGAAAGTCATCCATTAGGGTCGTCATCCTCTTTTCCCCAGGTGTCTTATGTCTTGCTGTCCTTTATTTTCTTACTTATTTTTAATGTTTCATAGTCCGGAGCAAAGATGTTTTCTCCAGGGAGGCAGTATAAACGACATAAAAAGGTTGCCTCTTTCCTCTCTTGAGGAAGTTGCATTCTGAGGTGGCAATAGGCAGTCTGCACAAATGGGTGAAACTGTTGAAAATGAACCGATATTAACAACCCAAAGGATGGTAAACAACTCACTTACTTGGACATCATCACTTGTAGTCATATTTAAATCTGATTGGAGTTGAAATTTGGTAAAATGACGAGTGATCTGTGAGTGATTCAGGTTGACACCTGTGGCGTTTATGATTAATGCAGGGTTATTGCACACATGGAAGACTGGAAATATCAGAGAATTTTAGTATTATGGTTTCCAGACCTGGAAAAGGAAAATGAATAGAATCTTAGACACCTCTGTTGAATGTAAATTGTTCTAGTTATGCTCAGCTCAAAGATATTTTGTTGGTGAGAAATTGCACTTTGTGAGTATAATCATTATGAAAAAAAATAAAAAATTATCCGCTTAAGGTAAGTGAAGTTCCAAACTCTTTATTGTCATTCTTGCATACTCCTCAAAGTTTGTGTATGTATGTATGTATGTATGTGTGTATATGTTATCTTATATTTTAATATTAAACTGTTTTTAATGTATTTTTGTGTATATACGCATTTATACCATGGCCTGTGTGAATACTTGATTTTTATTGGCTGGAAGGTGTGCTATATAAAACATTTAATGCGCTAGTAGTTCCATTCATGCGCTGTTTCCATTGAATCACACAAAGAGATTGCATTGCACACGCAAAGAAACATTTAGGTGCACAGAAACGTTCATCGCTGCCCTACTTTTATTAATAAAATAGGTTTGTTAGTGAATCGCTACTTTTTTCTCAGCAATGAGGGGGTAATCGCTGCTTTTGGAGTAATTAAACTCACAGCTTTGTTGGTAATCGCTCTCTCTGTCTTTCTTGATGATTCAAATAAATGCTATAATTCATTCAAATAAATGTCATCTTATGGAGTACTTTATCTCCGTCTCTGATTTTAAGCAGGCAGTTATCAAGTAAACGTAATATATGAAAATAACTGTCATTTTTACCCTTCTGGGAAAAAGTTTGGTGCAAAAACGTCCACACTGTGCATAAAAATCACTTGCCATAGATGGATACTTTAATTATTTTTGAAGCAATGCAAAAATGTTTGCACTGTGACAATTAAGATAGAAAGTGAGAGATTTTAAAATGGAAGAACTCACAAACATCAACCCATACTGACAACAGCTGGAGCAGGGCAGAGAAAAACAGGTTATATAAATTTTAGATGATGAACACATCCTTGTATCTGGTAGTGTCAGTACTAGTCTTTTCTTGTTCTGTTTCACTTCCCAAAATGACAGTATTGGAGGAGTATATAGAGAAGATGGAGAGTCTAAGTGTTGAGTGACTATGAAAAATGAATGGGGGGAAATGACAGGAGCCTGGTGACACACAGCAGGTGACAGACAAGACACTAACATTCTGCTTCTTACCATTGCATGCTCGCTCAAGCACCCTGCAGAGCTGCAGCCTGCCTTACTGTGCTGGGCTTTTGGATGGTAAATCTCGTAGGATGCCACTAAACCAGAAAAGTCTGCCAAATGGTGTGGAATCGAAATCTTTCCGCTCTCCTTCCAGCCAGAACATTTTGTTTTTTTGTTCTGAAGTTGAAAAATGTCCTCTCTGTTCTTTCACAGTGATGTAAAGCATATTTGGGTCATCAGGAAGTGCAGGAATGTTGAACGTCTTTCATATCCTAAATGCAAGCCCTTTTAGAGCTTGATTTCAATTTTGTAAGGCAGTTTCATAGTTCCTAGATCACTTTCACCCAGGTCAGGTCACGGTTGAAATGTCAAACCAACCTTTAGTGGATTAAAGTTGTTTTCACATTTAAAGAGTTTAAAGAGAAAGTCAGACTCATAAAAACATCTCAGCTTGTAACGATTAATGGACTGATTCAGGTCTTATTGATATATAAATTTGGATGCACAATGAGTTGTTCCATCGCGATTCGTTCTACTAGGCATTTAAGCACAGTGATGGATGAAGGTATGATAATATTATAATAGTATAATTCAGTTCACAATATTATTTTGAACTGAACAATAGAGAAACAATCCTTTACCTTGTTTCTGTATATGATTCTAAAGCAAGTGCTCTTTGGTTGTTTACTCAATTTTCTACTCAACGTTCCAACGTTAAAGTCTTTGCTCCAGAAGTTCATCAAAGGGGCCCCCGTTTTCCCAATATGACAGGAGAATGTGCCTCCCCACCAAAAAGACAGAATGAATTTGGCCTGTCCAGAAATGAGCCGTTCTTACAGCAAAATTAGAAGCAGGTTCCAAGAGCAAAGCTGGCAAGAGTCAAGATGTCTCCATGTTATTGAGAGGACCACCAGGGATGGATTTTTCAGTCTGTTTTTAATCGCCATAATATTCTCTGTAAAAGAACTGGCTGGAGGCTGCAATTTACTGCTGCATTGTTACAGATCAGGTTCTGCTTGTCATTAAGTGTGCCCAAACAAATCGCAAATCTGTTGAGTTTTTCCTCCTTGAATACATTTTTTTTTTTTTTTTAAGTTTGCGTCATTAGTGACATTACTCTGTCTGTTCTTTTATATAGAAATGCTTGATGACCTTGCTTGAGATGGCTTAAAAGAATGTTTAGATTGTGTGAGTCACTGTCTGCCTGTCCAGATGGCTAGATGGATTAATCTATTTGCAATTATCTATTCAGATGTTTTATTAAAAATACTGTTGAAAAAGTCATTCTCTCCCTGTCTCTCTCTCTCTTACTTGGAAATGTTTTTTTTTTTTAAAGATGGGTTTTTTTCAGTAAGGATGAAGACTTTTACATTGTTACAAAATATTTATATTATATTTCAAATAAATGGTTCCTTTGACCTTTTTATTCATAAAATAATCATACACAAAAAAGCAGCACAATTGTTTAGAATATTGATATTAATTATTTAAAAAATATTTGAGCACCAAATCAGCATATTATGATTTCTGATGCGACACTGAAAACAAATTCAGCTTTATCGTCTCATGAGTAAATAATATTTTAAAATAATGCCTTTTTTATGGATAAGATAAATGCCACTAAGTACATTTTTGAGAAAACTAGTAACTTAATAATAGTGTTAGAATTTATTTTCTTTCAATTAATTTATTGCTGTTGCAAATTTATTGTGCCTAATGGATATTTAAAACGGTTTACGATTTATCTTTGTGTTTATAGTTCTGTTGCTCTGGTCTTTAATACTTTAAACTGTATATTTTCTTTTAAATGTACAGTATATTCTTCTGATTTTTTTAAGTTTTATTTAGAAATAGTTTGCATATATTTTCTTGTTCCAGAGGTAGACAAAACATTTCACTTCCTCTGTACCACCAGGTACCATTGTGTATGTGACAAATACAACTTGGAACTTGACTTTGTTCCACATTCTTGAATAGGGCTCTATCTTTTACAAAGTGGCACCAATGGCTGAAGAATTCGACTATCTGTCCTTGCTTTGAAAAATGATCTTGAAGCCACAGGAATGTTCAGAAATCTCCATCTACACCAGAATCCCTGAAGTGAAGCACTTCCTGGCCAGTATTTTCGGTATGAGTTGAGAGTGACCACTTCACAGCATGCTGTGTAATGGCTTTGGGATCCAGCCGTGGCTATATTTCTTCAGATGAGCATCCAGTGTCGCTTGTGCTGTCACGGTCCGCCTTTCCTCTGTCACATGCCTCACATCTCCAAGAATTACTGAACACACCTGTGCACAGTGATTTACAGCTTTGGCTGTCTGCGTACTCTCTAGATAACATAATTTTCTGAAAATTGGTGTCAAACTCCGATATTGTTCAATGTGAAGAGCAGGACGAGGCCGAGGGCCGTGAGAATGGAGGAGCCAGTGATGGACAAGAGGGGACCGGGCCTGGGTTTTACTTTGTGTGTGTGTATGGGCGGCATTCGTCCTTGAGGGGCTGCCACCATTACTTTTTATTATTGTTTTATTTTGTGTAAAAAGTTTGAAATGTTCGCCGGTTTCCGCCTTCTCCTTCCCTGATCAGCGTTACATAAAGCTTTTTTTCCCCCCAGCATTTAGAATTAGCTCATTTTAGTTATTTTAGTCATTTTGTGCCAAGTTGCCATATCTATAAAAAATAAGATAAAAAAATATGTATATACAGTTTCTACTGTTCCACAGAAGAAAGAAATTCAATAACATAGGAGTGAGTAAATGATAACAGAATTTTGGGCAATCCATCTCTTTAAGGCTGGATTAGATATTGTATATTGGAGATTATGAACCACATTTCATCCCAGAAATAAGATTATTTCCATATGACATAAAAAAAGTTTATTTTTTGAACTTGACTGCTTGCAGCAGCAAACAAGATGGCTGCCAAAGTCTTTAAGCTCCTTCAGAGCATAAACTGTCAAGGTAATTGCAAGTTTTATAGAAATGTTGCTCCTGCATGCCATTAACCTGTGCAGTGATCCGTGCTGCCATTGTTTTGATTGGTATCATCCCAGGCAATAAAGCCTAAGTTTCCACTGCCAATTATATGTTTAAAATCCCACTGTTAGCTTTTTTTATTTAATAAAAAAAATCTATAATCACCCAGCTTGTCTGTCTAGGCCGGTTTATAGTATAGTGGTGCTGTTAAATTCATGCCTTGTTAGCTTGCGCTAATAAACACAGCTAACGTCATGCTGATTTACCTGTCGGCTGGTACGTCTCTCTTACGACTCATTAACATACCATTTGGATTAACAGTGATTTGACTTGTGGTTTTACTCTTCTCTAATTACTGTTAATGGTTACTAATGAAAGAATCCATTGATGTACATGATTGATTAATTGCTTAGCCTTCAGATTACCGATCTGCTGTTGAAGTCAAGTTTAGTTACAGAAACCCTTCGTCATTCAAACCAGTATCAAACTTTCCAAAATATGCCTGGAATGTACTTCTTTTTCAGAATATCTTCTTGTTAGAAATAAGAAACGGTCAGACAAATTAATTGCTCTCCCCTCAGCCATTTACTCGATTTGTAGATGTTGGCATCCCAGCGTACAGTGTAGCGTGGACGTGCATGCCCAGGGATATTACAGTACAGAGGAGGAGTTGTCTTACATGCTGCTTCTGGCTTCCCATAGAGACGGCCCTGCACACTCAAACCTAATTAAAGTGAAGGCAGTATGCTTTACAGCTCTCTCCATAATTCATAAAAATCGGCATACTGCTCTGGGAGAGCCTGCCATGCTTTCTGGGATATTTGACGACCTGTGTTTGTCTAAGTGACAGGAGGAGGGAGAGAAGGGGGGCCAGAAATTAGAAGGGAATTAGCATTGCAATAGCTGTAGTTGTATGCAAACACAGGAGCATCTCCTGCATGCTCTTGAAAAGAAAAGGAAGGTCATATTTTGATTGGCGGGTGAGATTGGTGTGGTGCAGCTGTGCTGAGATCAGTGCCAGAGCATCTCTGGAGACCTACAGGAGGTCTGCTGAGGAAGCAGGTCACCCCATGACAAGCTGCAGTTGCAACTATATTTGTCTTTAAAAAGGGAGTGTGTGAGAAAGAGAAATGGTATCGTGTACCCTGAACAGGTGTTACTGTGTTGTCTCGTTGTTTTGATGTATTGCCTTTGCTGTACAGAGCTACTTCTGTACCTGCTTTGCCTCCCTTAAGAGCTCCTGTTTTGTTGCTTGTAAGGGTCTGGGGTCTCAGTCCAGGCTTGTTGCTTGATTTAATTTTTTTAGCACGTTATGTGCAATGCTCGTAGTATGAAAAAGTAGATTTGCAACTGTTTTAGGGCTAACAACATAACTTTTATTACTCATTTAACATTATTAAAATAAAAGTAAAGTCAACATGAATTGCTGATTACAACCCATTTTACTTCTGTGCTGACATTTCCTATTTTCTTGAAGCCGAATGAAGTATGTGCAGAGGCACATTTAACTTTATTTAAATTCTATACATTAACACTGTGTGTGTGTGTATTTTGTATATTGTATTATACACACATATACAGTGCACCGCATAAATGAGTACACCCACTCTGAAACTGAACCTAACATTTAAAGAGAAGTAATTTCTTGACCGTTAAGTGTTATATAGCCAACTGAATCATTCTCAGACTTGATGATGCTCGCAACAGTGGAACTGAGACTTATTGTGGAGACTTATTTCTTAGCACAAAAGAGGACAGTGGTACAAAAGGATTACTAATCATTGTTTTAAGTGTTAATATGTAGCAAAAATAACATAGAAATTCAAAAACAACACACTTGTGACAATGCCCCTGAAATAATCAGGCCTTCATTTGAAGCTTTCATTTAGTGATGAGTGAAATCTTTTTTTTTTTTGTTTACATTTTTTGCTAGACAAAGAGTAGGAGAAATACCAAGCGAGAGTCCCAGAGCCAGCAAAAGCTATGAAAATTGTGACCGTTTATTTCGGAGTAAGATGCAACCTGCATCTGGACTACCACACTGGAACTACCTACTGTAGCCAAAGCAAAATAAAGTCAATTAGCCTTTTCCGAAACCTATCTTTACAAAATATAGATTTCTGGGATCTTACAGCATTAAAAATTTTACGGTGTCACTAGAGGAGTACAGTGAGGAGTGGCTGGTTCCCTCATTGAGGTTGGTTGGCAGTGGTAGTAAAGTATTATTTAGGGATGTGTGAGTGCTGAAGGTGTGATTGAGTTGTACTTTATCAATGCTGTCATGAATTCACACACCACTGTGGGATGTAATACAAACACTTGAAACAGAAGATTCTAACCTCTCCTCATTCGCTGCGTTGAGCATTTTTTTCAACATGACAATGCATTTTCCCAAGGTGGAAAACATTCTGTGGATATGCATTTCACCCAGTCTTAAGACTCTTTAGCACCTGTTGGGGATTCTCAACTCATTGGCATTTAGGGAGATCATCATCCAGGAGTTAATCAGGACAGATGTCACAATTTGTCATGAACATGTACACTCCATAACAAGAAGGGTCAGAGCAGTACACTTAAAATTATGGAGGACATATTAAGTACTTGAATTGTATATATTTGTTGAATGAAATCTTGGATGTTCTAATTTGAGACCTTTAATTTGAACAAAATTGACTAATTATTTTACAAATATTACTTGCATATGCATATATATATATATATATATATATATATCTTTTTTTTAATGTTTAATACATTTAACTTTTGCCATCTTTCCATGAATTGTATCAAGAAAATACATATTTTGTATTTGTTCAGAGGTGTTGTACTCATTTATGGTGTGCACTGTAATGTCTACAGTAATTAAGAACAATTAGTGTGTTGCATACAAACTATAGATACACTATGGAGGAAGATAAGGAAACGGGCTCATATCTAATATACATCAACGTATACGTGTGTATATATAGTCAGATAATTTGGAGTGTGGTGCATATATATATGCAGCAAATTTAACAAACCGGTGATATATGCCTTGCATACTATGTTAAACTGCATTTTTCTGAATCTGTTACTGAATTTTTTAATTTTTGTTATTTTATTTATGCTAGGAAACAGCTGCTGTAGTGAAATATTTTAGCAAAATTTGTATTTTGTATTTGGCAATATTTCATATTTGTATGAAATATATTAAGAATTTAGCAACATTTACTGTAGCAAAATTTTATGAATATTGGAGGATTTTGTTTGAGGCATACAGATTTAGGCTTGTTAGTCTTTCTCTGGCTGGAGTGACAGGACAGACTTCCTTGTCTAGCAGGGACAAATGAGTATGTATTCATAAAACAGCATACAGCTGAGTAAACCCCCACTTCAAGCACCGTCTGTGCATCTGCTTAGTGCTGAAGCTTCCAGCAAATTAACCCCTTTTTTAAATGAACTCCGTATAAACTAGTACCACAATAAACTTTAGGTTGGCCCATGGTTCTGTTATTCGTTATGGCTTACTAAATCTCTGCTCGACAGCCAAGCATTTTACTTTACAGTTTTTCAAGTGATTCTGACACGCATGCTCTTATATATAAATGTATGATTCAATTTCTTCTCGCATCTTAAAATTGTAACTTTTTTTAAGAGTTTTATTTATAAGAGCAAGTATTCTTTGTGATTGCTAATCTTCACGTTATTTAGCAGGTAGCGTGTGCATTTTTTGGATGTTGGTGTTGTGTCTTTACTCCTATCATGAGTCCTGGTGGATCAGCCATAGATTCCTGCGGTGGACAGCTGTTTGTTATTCTTCTGTACTGCTCTTTAAGGAGCGGCGGGAGGTAGAGATGTGGGTTCTAATCATTAGCACATTAGCCTAACACAAATACTCTAGTATGGTTGTGTATGAGAGCACGAGGGAGATTAAATCATTAGAGATTTGCTTGCTGCTTTTCTTAAGCTGTTTTAATGAATGAGAGCCCTTGATTACAGCTCATATTAGTGCTGCAGTGCAGAGTAGTAAACCCTGGCCAGGGATTTGAAGAAGTGGTGGTGTTGGGCAGTGCCCCGAGGCTGCCACCATGCTGAGAAGGGGCCACTCGTACTAGGATTTGCCACTGGTAAACACAGTACATTATGCTTTTTTTCTGAGAAATAAAAGCGCTGGGTTTGGACTCCATAATTAATCCTGACCTTGATTCGTGTCGAACGCGCAGTCTGCTAAAAAGAGGACAAAAGGAAAAGAACAACCATTGAAGAAAAGCAACAGTGAAATCATTTTAATTGACTGGGATAGTCGCTCAGCAGGGGGATTCAAGACGCTTGGTAATTTTCTTTGTTTGTTTGTGAAATCGTATCCCCCTTTGAGTCTGTATTGTTCATTATTGGACCGAATTGTGCTGTGGAGCGGGAGGCTCCTCAGATGAATATTTCATGATGGGCTGTGAAAATTTGCAGACGTAAAATTTGGCCTGACAAGAAATGATGGTCCACAAGGTCATCATTGAAATAACATTAAACAAGTAGTTGTATTGCTGCAGCTGTGTCTCTTCATTTTGATTTTGAATCTGAGGGAAAGAAATATGTTTTACACTTTTTTTTCCACCCCACAGACAGTCTTCGATTTTAATTTTCAGTCTAGGCCACGTAAATTACATTCAACAGTACAATGGAATAAATTGAATACGAAGAATTTCCATGGGCAATTGAAAGTATGACCTTCATAAATGCAGCTATCAGTAAAACGTGTAGCATAACTATTACTTTGAAAATATCAGACTTCTTTTTATTCACTTCCTTTGTTATGCTTTACTGTCATTGTTTGAAAATGGCCGCTTTAAAACTAATAGGTTTTTTTGTACCCATTGAGTGCTCATGAGAATAATATTGATTTCTGTGTATAAATGCCAGATTCAAGAAGAATTAGTTACCCAAGTTTTAAAAGCCTCTGCCAATCGGCTCAAATAGTTAAAAGTTGGACAGCGATGGGCTTCACCATTCCCAGGTGACCAGGATCATTTCTCCGGCTCCCAAAAGTGTCGAAAAGGGAAAGAAGAGTGGAGCAGCACAGCCCCATTGGTGTGTTTGCACAGCGCTACCGCTGTGTTTCACTCGAGTTGCCAAAGCTAACAGGGGTTGGATGTGGAGAGGCAAATTTGCCAGAGTTAACTCGGATAAACGAGCTTTTCATTCAAAGACGACCTTCTCGTCATAATCTCGGGTAGGGCTGTCAGGGCCTGGCCCCTCTCTTCCTGGATTTTAACAGGAATCCAGGGGTCTGAGAGACAGGGTAAAGGGGTGGAGGGGGGTTGCTTTTGTGTTGTTTTTTGTTTAGGTTGTAGAGTTGAGTGAAAGAGAATGTAGACCTGGATTGATCTGCATCTCAGGTGCCATGGCTCAATAAATCAGTTTGAGGCCCCAAGGACGATGGGATAATTGAATTGTTTTGGTATGGTTGTCCTGAAGTGAAATGTGCGTTAAATGTCTCTCCTCCTCTGTCTGTCTGTCTTTCTTTATGCTTTTTTCTTCCTTTTTTCCTTTTACTGGGTGGGGTGAAGGGCTGAAATCGGATCCAGCAGTTGGCTTCAGGGAAGCTTCTTTTGGCCTGTAACGCCGGGACCTGCGGGAGCCATTATAAAGCAGAACTCAGATTTTTGCATTTTCAAATGGATTTAACTGTAGGGCTCAGTCCCCAGTGCTGACCCTGTTAACATTCTGCCTTGTCTGGGAACGCGTAGAGTGGGCCAACCTTTACAGGCTTCGTCGCTGCTCTGGAGCAAGAGGTGTTGCGTTTGGCAAGCGAAGAGGGCTTTTGAGAGACGGCTTTATAGGCGCAGAAATACATCTGCCACGGTCCTTAGTGTGTCTATTATTCTATAGTGCATTAATGGTCTGGAGAGGAATCATTTCCTGAGTGTAGTTAACTACATGCTTAGAGAAACCCTACCCAAAGTTCTGGATTGAGAGGACCTAATGGCCTAGTTCCCAGCCCTGACTGTTCTCCTCAGGTTCTGTTACAATACAGTTACAGTCTGCCCAGTCAGAATGGCCTTGATTTATCACCTTGATTAGATTTATGGTGCACAACTTGGAGTAAAACAACCCACTTGCCCTCCGTTCCAGAGTGTTTAGCGCGTGAGACCCTTCCGTGATTTGAACCCTTGCTTAACCCTGTTCTGGCTACGAAGCCTTCAATGCAATGGAACCACAAACCTTAATTACGGGGTTGGCTACGCTTTTGAGGCTTGCATAGCTATCAGTACAAATTAGTGGAGATAAAATCATGTTTTTATAGGATTTTGTAATAACAAGGTTTGTCTACGAAGGTCAAAAATCGCGGCTTCTTCTCAATCAAGATCTTTTTAACACTAAGAAACCATTGTTTAAAAAGAAATAAGAGAGCGCTTATTGCTTCAGTATCAATAGGCAGAATGTTGAGGTGCACCGCTGCATTTATGAATACTTTCAGCCTTGAGAATCCTAGTTTAATTAAATTCAGTCTGAGGAAAAAAAAATGACCAAGCTTGACTGTACTGAATACTGTGTAATTGTTTGTTTTTATCCATTCCAGTGAGCATTGAACCGACAGTGTGTTTTGAAGGTGGTAAATAAGCGTGTTTTCAAAGGGATTCGGCTATAGCACTTACACTACAGTATATCCGCCGAGTGATTTTTAACAAACCAACGCTAAACAAAAGTATAATCTACTTTTCAAAATGTAGTGGATGGGTTTCAAGTCTAGACAGATTTTTTTGCCATGTAGGATTAGTATGTGAACAAGTCATTTGGAATTTAATTGAGAATGTTTTTAAACTCCAGTTCACTTCCTGAATTTGAATTATAGTATCTACAAGGATTTAGAATTGCAATTGGAATTTAAATGCAGGAAAATTAAAATGAATACATATTGAAATAAGTTTTCATCTGTGGTAGAAGCACTGATAGCATGTATTTGTATTGGTGTTATACATTTCATCCTAAGTTAAAAGAATGGGCGAAAACCAAGGTTTTCTAGCATGCGTTATCCGTTTTCAGTTTATTAGAATTATAACTGTAATGAAGCTGTTTATTTTTAATTCTTCTGTCATTCAATTTCCAGTAGGTGTGGCCAATTCAAGGGAACAAAATCTTAAATTCTTTAATATCCTAGTTAGATCTGAAGAACATCTTACCTTTTGGTTTGAGGTTATGATGCTTCAAAAAATGGTCCCTTTCATTTTTAAATCACTAGAATTAGCCCTATTGTGATCATTGATTAATTGTCTGATCATGATGATTTTTCATTTTAATCGCAATTATTTGAGATAACTGCAATAATTGTGTGGTCTGAATTTCAATCACAATTTGCCACCAAAGTTAGGAAAAATGTAAAGCAAGAACTTAAATGCCATCAAAACTGAATATCATTTTGCGGTGAAAAAAATGAAGTGTGTGTTTTTTATTATTGTTATAAATCATTTCAAATTAAACAATCACATGTACAGTTACATGGGCCAATTGCAATGAAAATGAATTTTTTTGATTGGCTCTGTGATGACCATTTTTGCCAGGCAAATAAAAATTTTAAACCTAGAATTTTTCTTATAGATTTTTATGGGTCTTAAAGATTGTTCTGTTTAACAGAGTATCCATACTCCAGAGCATCAGAGCCTGCTGTCACATTTAAAAGGGCCAATCGAGACCGCTTGCTTTATGGTTTGGTAATGGCACCCTTATTTTTCAAAGGAGTGGGCCTTTTTTATTTATCAGACCAGTATTTATGGAGATTAATGAAGAAGAGTTGGGCAGGCTCTGCTGTTGTGGAGTGAAGAATCTAGAGTGCTGTCGGTCTCGTAAATCAGACACTCCGCGTTCGCTCATGTCTCAAACAGTCATCTCAGCCGCCAGATATGAGTCTTACTGCTCTCCATTAAACTCCCACAGATGTTTCCAGGCCTGGCAGGGGGGGGGGTCGAGCGAGGGGTGAGATTATGTTGCTCACAGCAGAGACATGTAATCGCATACACACAGCTGCTAGTCGTTTCTTAATGTTGTAGCTGCTCAGCACTTTTTTTACACCGTTACACACTCACACTCTTTCCTCCCTTGTATCTATTATTATTGAATATAAAAAAAACTGTGCTATAACCTGTCTATTTTGAAGTTTTCACAATGTTCGTAATCGGTGCATCTCTTTTTTTATTAAAAAAACATTCTCACTGCATATCACAAGTTAGAGTCCTTTAGAAGTTAAAAGATTCCTCCTTTTGTCTCTGCCTTTTCAGAAACCTGCACAAAGAAACGCAAGGTCCTCTCTTGTCAGTTTACCGTTCAATTAGATGACTATTAATTAGGAACAATAAAAACAGGACTCATATTCACCTTTGCATAAAAGATTATGTACGCCTTAAAAATGCATAAATTTTTTTCTGGCTTGTTTTTATTCTTTGGATGAATTGATAATTTCCTGTCATGCTCTTGTCAGGCTGTGAGGGTGTAAAACTGGCTTTTGTTGCTTTGCAAACCCTTGCAGCACTGTGGGGTCAAAGGCCACTCGGCAATGCCTCTGATCCTGTAGCTTTGTTTGAATGGAGCGCTGCCTGCAGCATTTGAAAGGCTCTTTCTTTCCCTGAGAAGGGTGGGGGGTGGGGGGTCAATTTGTGCTGATAAAAGAACACAATGCAACAGAGCAATGATCAGCCCTGTCAAACAGGGGAGTTTATTAACACGCCATGAATTGCAATAGAGTGGCTCCTGGTCTTCTGTTTCAGAATCAAGCTGCAGGGCTTGGGAAAGGCAAACAGGAGCTCAATGAACCTGCTTGGTGTTCGAGCCCCGAGCCACTAATACCATCATACACAAGTGATTTTTCAAACCTTTTACGGTAGTTTATTTGCTGTCAGTTAACATCCAGTTTGATGCAGAGACACAGAGAGACACACACACCAGTCAGTAAGTGAGTGGCCTCGTTCACAGCATTAATAAGCATGATGCATGCATGAATCAGTGATCATAAATGTTTTAATAGTAGATTATACAATAGTATAGGTGCTCTGTATAATTAGGTTTGGACAATACATCAATACAAGAAAGTATATCTCGTTATCTTTCTGCTTTTTGATTGTCTGTATTCGTTTAAATGTTTTAAATTAATTCATCTGAAATGTTTTTATTCCCACTTTGAAGTCATAGCACAGTACTTTTATGTTGCTTATTTGTCATATTTGGAGCTCTTGTTGACTTTTTCTGGAAAAAGAGCAAAGTGAACATTCTGCCTAACATCACTTTTTGTGTTATATGGTAGAAAGTCATGGATCAAAGTGAGGGTGAGTAAACGGGTACGTAACTGCCATTTTTACTGTTTTAAGACATTCTCATTCACCTCTCTGTCTACCCCTCCCCTGTTTCTCACATCCTCTCTTTCTCACACTCCCCCTGCATATTTGTTCCCTGCACCATGTCCCAATACACCACTGATCTTTTCCCTATGGGCGTCTAGCATGTGCTTGAGATCAAAGCACAGTGTCAACCCAAGGTTCAGTGGCAAAACCAATTCACCTGCAGCTCCGTCTGGCTAGGGGAAGTTTCTGTCGCTCACACACTCTCTCCCCTTTCTAGCCCCCCCTCACTTCACAGACTGGATTAGCCTCCCATGCGTCATGTTCCTGGACCGAGAAGCGCAAAGCACCATTTTACGACCAGATAAACTCTAGCCATAAATTGACCAGTGGGTTTCACAACCTCTCTCTCTCATATTAATGAGAGATCGAGTGAGGACCTAGTCTCCCAGACTATGCCCCTGTTGAGGGCGCCAACTCACGGGACACCCAATAGAAAGAGTCCATTGTGACATATCATTGTGCGTCAGCCCCAGCAGCACGGGCTTGTTTGTCTTATGAATAATTCAGCAGGCCTCTCCAGCACTAAACAACAGAGGCCTGTACTGTATGTTTAACCAGTTGGGTAGGGAAAACCAGTATGTTTGTCAGATAAACTCTGCATGGCCTTAATGCGCAAGCATTCTGTTCGGCCGCGTCTGAAAGGTTACTCTGGGAAATGGGCCTCCGTTGGTGCCTCTGATCTGATCTCTCAGCAGATAGCACCTGGTGGGTTCCCTACAAGTATGTGTGAGTTGCATAGAAAAGGAGAGAGTCGGACCGGATGGTGTCATTTACACTGTGCTACCGCATTGTTCAAAGACACTGGTAACTCCATTCTTTCTCCCAAGCCCTTGTCCGAAACAAGACACCGTACAGTCACACTGGAGGCTGCCGCCCTGGCCAAGACGGGAAGTGGCTTTCACAGGCTCTCACAGAGACCCGAACACCTCCTGCTCTCTCCTCTCTGAGGACACTTTCACACTGATGCTTTAGGTTTCTTCAGTTGGTTTGAAAGCTGGTGTCTGTACTTCGGAAAAAAAATGATTTATTCATTTTATTGTGTTTTTAGTTTTCAGCCTTTTGGTGAACGAAACATGTGAGAGAATAAATCATAATGTTGAATTAATGCAAGTCAGCATTGTCAACGTGTATTGCTGCTATAACAGAAGCTTGAATCAAATATTAAATAAATATGAATAAATTATTTAAAAAAATAATACTATATAGTGTGCTCAAAGACAACAAAACAAAAAAATCTAGTAGCATTAAAAAAAAGTCCTGTAGAATTGTTGTTGTTAGTCATACAATGTGAAACTAACTTTTTCTCTCTCTCAAAGAAATCGTCATGTGCTCAATATCGTTATATATGTGCTTCATTTGTTGTGTTAAAATTGCCTGCAGAATTTTCTGCTTCTCTTGAGGTCATGATGACACAATCATAATTCAGTTTAGAACCAGATATTAACAGAGACCTGCAGTGGGGAAATCAAACTCTGGTTTTGAACAAATTGTCAAACTCAGAATGAAAACAGTCTGCGTTCCTGTACATAACCCAGCAGCTCTGTGCTTGTGTGTATTTGTGTGTCCCTTGATTGTTACGTTAGATTGCTCTAAAACTGCCACTTATTGGGATGGTGTGGGCACTGCAGTCGCACAAGCAGCTTATGTAATGAGACTTTTTTTCTCTCTCTCTCACTTTCCCCCTCCATCTCTGTCTGCCTACACTCTGAGAAAATTAGATGGTGCCGAAATGCCTGGGATTACAGGGAAGCGTGGCTGCGTGTTTATGTTGCTCCCTGGGCTGTGGATGGGAAATGATGAGATCTGTATGTTCGACTTCTCGCCAGATCTGTTTGTCTGGGGTAGGAAGGGATGTGCAAAATTACATATTTTCAAATTCAACTAGTCAGTGGGTTGCATGAAATACTAGTTGAATAGTCTGTCTCAAAAAAGCCCTTTGTTATACATCTATATTTCTGTCTTTCTGTAACATTGGAAACTTCAATTAATTCTAATGAGTCAGTTTCTTCTAAATCAAAGTCTTTTCATTTCCAGTGTTGGTACGTTCGATTCATTCTAGTGAATCGGTTTGTTCATACACAGCAGTTCTTGTAAATGAAAGGGTTCATCATGGTATCCGTTTCGGCTGTATTTGTTTTATACAGTGGAGTTCACTTATCTCGAGTCACGGTTAACTCTCCAATCCTATTATGTCGACGTTTTTGAAGTGGAACCGCCAAACTCCCTATTTGTCTTAGCATTTTCTTGTGGGTTATGTCGATTCTTTTACGTTGCCGAAATCGAATATCTCGAGCAAAAAAGAGGGACAAATTCGCCACTTCACATTGTTATCTCGTGACTCGAGCGTACCTAGTTCACTGCGCATGTGCTGAGTTTGCCTTTCACGTGGATCGCGGTCCGCTCACGATTCACTCACTGTCGTTGATCTCTAGTGTGAACTGAGCCTGAACAGTTTTGGATAATTGACGTCATGCGAACAACATTTGAAATTCGAAATGTGATCTTACACAAAAAGTAATCGGTAATATACGTTACATGGGTTATCTCGGCCAACGGTTATGTTGATGCTTTTTTGCAACCCCCGAGGCCGTTGACATAATCGAACTCCACTGTACTTATCGGGTCACAATTTGGCTCTAATTAAATTATACATAATGTATTTGGATACATCCTTGTTTACATCCTTAATAGCGTTAGTATAACAACAGTTTTTTGCGACTTT
Organism: Rhodeus uyekii; assembly: GCA_037043235.1. Taxonomy (NCBI): domain Eukaryota; kingdom Metazoa; phylum Chordata; class Actinopteri; order Cypriniformes; family Acheilognathidae; genus Rhodeus; species Rhodeus uyekii. Next base: position 3,107,492 of record JAWRVZ010000013.1, on the reverse strand, counting down.
TTTTTTTTTCCCCCCATTAGGGTTAAAGCTAAACTTTGCAGGGCTTTGCCCTTCAGTTTTGCTCTCCTGAATTAGACATTGAAATAGACAAAGAAAAGAAAGCTCCATATAAACTGGTTGATTAGAGAGCTTGACTAGTCTGTTCTTGAGTGACTCAACCAGCATGACCTATTCCTAGTCTGGACAGAGCAATGAAGATTCCTGACAGGCCCACACGCATCTGATCATCCCTCACCAAGCCATCGGCTGTCTTCCTCCTCCGGCCCTGTCGCTATGGTGAGGATGTCACATGGAAACAGCCCAGCATTGGGAGGTGTGAAAGAGAATGTCACAGACAGCAGTCCAAAAATGACACCATTGGCAGGGGGCACACGAGGGAAATGGCGCACAACACCTCACTAAGCCACCTGAGCGTGAAATAAAGCAGATAAGAGAAACTGACCAGATGTTTCGCTCTGCGGGGGGGACGCGAGAGTAAACGACTGATGGAAACGGTGAAGTCCTGAGCTTGTTAGCCTATTGAGAGAGCTGAGACTTGAGTCCTATAGCAATGATTGATTAAATAGAAGCAGACAGTGCTCATCATTGTCAATCACGGTGATGTGCTGCTGTCTCTTCCTCCCCTGTCTCGTTCTGTCTCTCACTCTTTCTTATTTTTTTTTTATTCGTTTTCTCTTCTCTCTCTCCCTCCTGAGCTTTGGTGCCAGGCTGGGCAGGCTCTGATGGGCAGACGGCGAGTTGTCTTCATTATAATGCCTTTATTTATTCATGTGTCTGCGGCCAGTGACAGCCGTGCCTGTGCACAGCTCTCCTCTCTGTCTGCGTCCTTAGAGATATGACTCATTTTCATTTCTCTCTTTCTCTCTGCTAACATCATTCTCTCTTCTCTGTCAAGTGCCGCTTTCAGTTAGCTTCAAAACTGATATGCGGACGCACAACACGCATCAGTCACATCCAGTGGCCCACGTCAGCACACAGAGGGTACTCGTCAGCTTTCGGTGGAGGAATCGCTTGATGCAGGCGGCTCGTGCGGGCCAGATTGCCTCATGACCACTTTTGGGAGGCAGGCGCTGGCTATTTCAGTTCGGTCTATAAATAGTGGTGCTGCGGTTTTTGCCAGTTTGATAAGCCTGTAATTGGAGTTGCATCCATCAGGTTACAGAGGGCTTTTAATCCTGAGACGTGTTGGCTGGGTTCTGGAGCTTTTCAGGTTAAAGAGCATTCACCACCATTGTTTAAGCCGGGGTTCGCTGAGCTAAATGCTATTAGATTATTACAGTGTGTCAAAAGCAAATTAATCTAATTTTCCCTTTCCGTAGCTGTGCCAAACAGTCAACCCTAATCAGGCATTGTATTCAAACCTCCTTTTTAAGCCCCTGGCATGAGGTACATTGGGATTTTCTAAGGATTATAGTTCAAAATTAGGTTATGTCGCTCTTTTACCTGAATTATAGAGCGGTTTGTTGGGTTTTCACGGCTCTGCTGTAGTTGGTAGTCGGCCTCTTTGTGGTATAGATCAAAAGAGAAACCGTGATTTATGAAGTGGATCACTTCGCTCTAGGCTCTTAGTTTTTTTTTTTTTTTTTTTACCATGTGCTTTGATACGTCAGAACCTTGATGGGCTTCTGTTATGGAGCCCAGTATTTAGTTGTGCTGCGCTAAGGGCTGTCAGTGGATGCTCTGATTGTCCTCTGGCAAATGAGCGATAACTGCAGCAAGCACGCAGCAAGCATGTGACAAAGGGGAGTGGCAGCTGGTGGATGCTGGGATACGTGCTGGGTCAACTCCCAGTGGAAAAGCCCTCACATCTGTAACAATTATTGCCCCTTAGACATTTAGAGGAATATCTTATTTGGGATGTAATTATAAATGGGAATTATAAGAAATTTAATAATTATGCTTCTTTTTAAAATTGTTTTTATTTTTTATTTTAAAATGCAGTTCCATTTCCAATTAATAATTTCCTAATCAATAATAGGTTTTAAATATATGATGGACAATATATAATGTGGTGATATTCCCTACAGTTTAGGGATGGTAAAATGTTTGGATATTTTTGAAAGAAGTCTCTTATACTCCACAGAGAGGGAAATATTTTTACCAATTTTTTTTCTTCCCATTTTAATAAATTTTAAATGTAATTTATTCCTGTGATGGCGAAGCTGAATTTTCAACAACCATTACTCCAGTCTTCAGTGACGCCTGGTCCTTCAGAAATCATCATAATATGCTAATTTGGTGCAGAATGAAACATTTCTGAAAATCAATCTTGAAAATATTTGTGCTGCTTAATATATACATATCATTCTTTGATGAATAGGAGGTTCAAATCTCTTCAAATGTAACACTATAAATGTCGCCTTTTGATCAATTTAATGCATCCTTGAATAAAATAATTTATTTGTTTTTAAAACTTACTGAACACAAGCTTTTGAACGGCACTGTATTTAAAAAAAAATGTTTTAATCTTTATTTAGCTCAGTTGTATTTGTTTGTTTGAAAACAAACTTCTCATAAAGATTAATTTGTTCAGTAATCTGACTACACTGATTGCGCTGTTGTTTTGATGTGGAATTAGTCAGTTCTAACCAGTTTTAAATTAAGATTTATCAAAAAATATTGGCTATTTATGAGTGCCCACGAGCTGCTTGGACCGCTTTGGGATATGGGAAGATTTTTGTGTTTTCATACTGATATCTTTTTTTTATTCCCATAATAGCCTAATCTGGCTCTACCTGCTGTGTTGTAGTCTTAATGTAAAAAAAAGAAAAAGAAAAGCACATGGTTTTTTCCCAACAATCGGCAAATTTTGCGGGAACATCAGCATTTTGCATAATTTATTTGTTTTTGTTTGCATGTTTCTCTTCACTTCCCAAACAACCCTAATGTATGCTTGCGTACAGTACAGCATGTGTGTGTGTGTGAGAGCCTTCACTTACGTGATCCCATGCAGCCACATTATGTCAGAGCCAGGCTGCGTGCTCTAGGCCGGGGGCTCAACGCAGCGGGAGACACTGCTGTTTAATTTCAGCACTTCATCCCCCTCCGTAATGAAGCTTCCCTCACGCACGTTTGCTCACACCCTGCCAGTACTGCTGGCGGGTAATTGGGATGTGACTGAGCATGAATATCCCTTACGCCTGCCGCAGACCGACCTCCTCGCGACCCTGCAGATAGCTCTTTGTCTTAATGGACATATCATCTTTTATTTAGATCTCCATTTGAAAGTAATTGTCAGTAGGAGGGGGTTATTGCAGTAGATGGAGACGAATAGACTGGTGTTTCACAACTGAGCTCTTTGATTGGCTGCAGTTTTTGGCTGGCTTTGATTATGTTGGAACAAAGGTGTGTGCTGTGCCAAGCTGTTTTTAGAGGCTATTATAAGCACCGCCCCCAACCCGGCTCTTCCTAATCATTGGAGCTCTGCTGTCTCCAATACAATCAAAGATATACGCACCATTTGTCTGTATGTACCATTTGAATCTCAACACTGACACATATATGTATGTGAAAAATACTCACCAGGTGCAGTTAAATGTGCAACGCAGCATGTCATGTGGTGATCAGAAACAGGGGGATATTATCATAATTTATGCATTTCAACCATCAGAGATGTTCAAAAGTGACTTCACTTTCTTAATGCCCATTCATGGTCTTTTTGTGCTTGTCTGTAAAAAGTATTTATCACCGCTGAACTTTAATATCTGTTGTTTTACAGAACTGAATTACATTAAACTTGCATGCAATCAAAAATGAAAATCATTTAGTATTTTAGATATAATTCAGTTGAATTAAAAGTGAAAATCTTATTATATCTAAGTAATGTATAATGAGTCATAATTAACTTGTTCCAAAACTCATTAGACTTTTGTTCATATTAAACAAAGTATTTAGAAGACTTTGATTAAAATGTTCTATTCCTATGGATTACATTTGCAATGTCTTTATGTACTTTTTGAAATGTCAATAATATAACGGAGAAACAGAAATCTCATTCATTAAAAATTAAAAAAAAAAAGTTTAATTAAGAATCTTCCTTCGTGTTTTGAGGATGAAAGTAAGTCTGACAGGTTTGGAATGGCATAAGTTTAATTAATTGACAGAATTCTTTTTTGGGGCGGGGGTGAACTGTTTTTTTTTTTTTTTTTTTTTTTTGCCTTGGATCCAGAATAATTACAGTTATGAAATCTGGAAGTATTCACCCCTTTTTAACCATTGCTTGTGCGGCCAATTGATTTTAGACCTTAGTTAAATGGAGATATCTTATGTGCAGTCAAGGGCTTTTGATTGATTTTTAGTATAAATGCACCATCTGGAAGGTTCAATTTGGCAAGTCAATATTGTGGCAGAACTTACACCGTGAACATGAAGGCTCCAAGCAACCCCATGAAAAAGTAATTAAAAGGCACAAAGCAGAGGATGAACACAAGAAGATTTCCAAGTCATTGAATATCCATTATAGTAAATCAGTAATTAACAAATGTTTTGATTTGACCAATAGATCAGAATTAGGTCTGTTTATTAAAGAAAAATATGTTGCAAATGCAATTTATTGTTGACTTCAAAGATCACGGGGTGATCACTGCATCATTTACCCCATCAACAGAGTCTTTTTAGTCTTAAATTAAACAGACAGTACAATAAGTACTTCCACACTGTAAACAGAGGTGTATTGCTCCACAGACAGACATGACTCTTTTGTTGGAGTGATTGATTTCTCATGTATACAGGTCATCTCTCAGGCAGAGAATCTCATTCACAAGGGGCCCCATCAACAGACATTGCAAGGTTGCAATAAAGGCAGCAAACGTAGCACCGTGTACTCTAATAAATCTTCGGAGGTTAAACCCCACAGCACTAAAAACCTAGAAAGACCTTTTCATCATCCCCATAAAAGAGGCAATGTCACAGTGTTTGTGGTGAGCCACTGTCCAGGATGCTGGAATCAGTGCTCCCCTGTAATCTAGTTTAACACAGCCTACAGACAGACATCCTGTATCTCATTTCATTATTCCATCAGTTTTGTGAAGGTTTTGTTCCATCAGATAACTTTATATTCATAGGCTTTTATAAGACCAGAACTCAATGCAATCTGAATAGCTCCAGCTATTTCAGTGCCAAAAAAATGACTTGGTCTGGAAATATGTTAGAATGTCTACTATGTTGGCAGCCATGCTGGTATCAGCCGATACATTTAATGTTATCCGTATCCATGTTTATTTCAAATAAATTATAGCTGACAATTTCTAGTTGACTTGCCTATTGTTCAATGCACATACATGCAGTATTGTATTGTATACATGCATATTTTTAAAAAAAAAGGTTCTCCATAAGAATGTACTTGGTTTTTTATTATTTCAATGTTAGGCCTATACCGTATTTGTATTATTTTTGTCTAATCATTCTAAATGTAATCAATATTTAATATTTACTATACCGTATGTATTTGTTAGAAGTATTTTTCCATTTGCATCACATCTCTACTTTTTTGTAGCGTCTTATACTATTAGCCACAACATTACGACATTGTCAACTTAAAATGAATAACATTGTATAAATATTGATAGTAAAGAAAAGAGAAAAAACAATAAGATTAACAATTTAATGTTTTGAAGTTGAAGCTATAGAAGTCACGCAATTGAGTTTTCATCATTGATCATTGCAGTCACTTCCCTAACAAACACTACAATATATTGAAATGCTTAAAGAATGACTCACTCATTGTTCCCTTACTTTACCACTTTTTAACCCTGAATTCGAGAAAATGTATTTGTTTTATTTTCCTTATCAGTTTGCTATTACTTCCTGTTTTCACTAGTTATTCTCTTTGCACGCCCAGGGGCCTCTCTACCATAGTCCGTTTTGCCTTTCCAGGAATTGTCAATATATAGACAACTTCCTTGTTCCTGGAAATGTGATTTTTAGTCCTTTTTTTACTCTGATATGGAAGCTGTGTTTACATGTTATAATAGTCACTTCTCCTCTGCTCTCTTTCCTTTTTCTCCCCACCCACTCTGTCAATCTGTCCTTCCTCTCAGTGGATGATCCAAGAGCCGCACAAAGTTGCCACTTTCTTTGGCTGCATCGGGAAGGATAAGTTCGGGAAGATCCTGAAGGAGAAGGCAGAGGAGGCCCACGTGGATGCCCACTATTACGAGCAGAGCGAGGAGCCCACAGGGACCTGCGCTGCCTGCATCACTGGCGACAACAGGTCAGCCACCCCTTTCCTCTTGGGAGGGCCCTTATCGCTTCCTCAGGATAGCACCCCCCCGCACACACACAGCGCACATTCACACACCCCACCTCACTATGCACTGGGACTCGTTGTTCCCTCGCCGGCTGTTCTGCTCTTTTCCGCCAGAGCTCTTGATTTATTTATTTGCCGGGGTTAGATCAGCACAGAGGTATTTTGATACACCGCATGACTTGGCCCTGAAGGGTGCTAGATTCCATGACTGAGCAGATATGTGAAACTGCTTTGGCTGAATTACGTGCTACCTACATGTTTGAAGATTTAAGCATTTGATGTTTAATCACTGCTTGTGAAGAGAATGTGACTGTAACCATTTCAGCTTATTGACTATTCTTTAATTGTAATAACTATGAGGATTTGTTCAAGTGAACAGCAGGTTCGTACTCCTAATGGATTGTGGTCTCATTTTATGAGCAAAGACAATTTAATGTAAAACAAATCAATTCTGACGCCATCAGTAGTAAGATTGGGAACTTAATAATAATGAGTTTAATGATTAAGAATTTTTCTTGATTGATTGTAGTTCCTACATGATTTCATGAATGATTCTTTTAACTCTCTATAACAAACATTTAGTAACAAATAAACGATAAAAAACGTACTCTCAGAAGATCAAGATTGTTTTGTGACAATTCAGAAATAAAGTTATATGTAATAAGTTATATATAAATTGCATTATATGTAATTGTTATATTATTAGCCATGTATTAAATTCGTATAATAAAAAAATATATATATACATTTTTAATTAGTTATTTATATTTTATTAACATTTTATTGCTATGCTTTTCTTTTTTTATGCATTTTACTTGTACTTATAAGTCAGATATCACACAATTAACAATTATTGGTTAAGTTAGTGAGTCTAGTAACTGAGATTAATTCAGTAACTACTCAAAAAATATTCTATAAAAATAGACGTCATTTGAGTCATTTGTTCAAGAGTCGATTATGTTTTATGCTTTGTATTTACAGAGGTGCTTCTTAATAGTAGTCTAGGACAGTGGTTCTCAAACTGGGGGTCGTGACCCCTCGGGGGGTCGCGGGATGATTTCAAGGGGTCGCGAGTTGGCGATGTCTCTGTCCTCCGAACGCGGAAGTAACGCGAGTGCGGCGGCGCGATCTGCCTGTCCTACGAACGCGGAAGTATCTGTCGACGGGCGGCGGCGTCAAAAGAGCCATATGCAGCCATCAAAAGAGCCATATATGGCTCGCGAGCCGTAGGTTCCCGACCCCTGCTCTAAGATATGACGTCACTGTGCGGCTACTGATCGCTAGTTATATATACTGCACGTGGAAACTGCAACTGCAAGAATGGATAAATGTGTAATTCGCAAGGCTAAAAATGTTGAGGAAATTGTGGACAGTCTGCCTGAATCATCTGAGCCGTGTACCTCTACAAAACACAAGAGCAAGACCCCTTCTGACCAATGTAGGAAACGTCGGAAATATCATAAGGAATTCATAAAGTATGGATTCAATTGCTCTACTGTCAACGATGTGGACCATCCTCAGTGTGTCATCTGTTCAGAAGTGCTTGCCCATGAAAGTATGAAGCCTGTAAAAATGCAGAGACATTTGGAGACAAGACATCCTGCTTGTGTTGAGAAACCTATAGACTTTTTTCGCAGAAAAGAGAAGGAATTACAGATTCAAAAACGCACACTCGCACAACAAAACCCAAATTACTGCTAATGCTTATGCATCATTTATCACACCACCTTTTGTGCACCGAAAAACAAGTGCACCCATCCCACTGAAAGGTAAGCGTAAATACAGTAAATATTATGGAAGTTTGTTTCCGCTATGTAAGAAAATATTTGAAAAGATAGAAAAGATTTTTTTATCTAAAAATTGCGATTTTACATCTCGCAATTCTGACTTGTTTTCTCATTGTGAAATTGTAATATAAATTTACAGTGCAAGTTATAAATGATATAAAGTCGCAATTACCTTTTGTATTTTTTTTTATTCTGTGGCGGAAACAAGCTTCCAAAGGAAGTGGATGTGGATTTAAAACAACTTTTTTTTGTTTATTGTTTGTGAATTCTGTGGTAGTGGGTCGCGAGTTCTCGTCGATGTTAGTTTAGGGGTCGCTGGCTAAAAAGTTTGAGAACCACTGGTCTAGGAAACTATTTTGGCGATTGAATCACCATATGGTCACCTATAAAACTGTTGTTGTATGCTTAGGAGTTTCACTGGAAAACGTGTACACTTATGAAATAATTATTTCTGGAAGGACTATCCCTTTAATAAAGAAATGCATTTGCAGGAGCACCGGTATTCCTGGTGTCTGTGACATCAGCTGAATAATAGATACCCCTCTGAGGCAGTCGTGATCGTTCAGGTGGTGATCTGCATTTGTTTTGCATGTTGTCAGCCACGCTATTGCCTTTTAATCAGAGCTGCTAACAAAACTATTGCAAGTGTGTGTGTACATGAATAACCGCTCACAGGTGCATCCCTTCTGAGCCAAGCTGACAAAAGAGAGGGACGTCAGATCATCCTGTTTGCTTTATTGTGAATACAGCACTTGTTGTAAAAGGGTTGATGTTAAATTTCCCCAGGTATCTTAGACCACCTTGGAAAACATGTACTTTTGGTCATGTAACATATGCTTAAAAGGACCCATGTAGACAGGGAAGATATGAAATTGGAGAAGGAGATTTATGAGTACTGGACTCTTTGTTTAGACTGTCACTGAGTTGGTGTGAGCGGGCTATGCATTAGAGACCGTTTGAAAGAGCAGCGGCTTGTAGAGCTGTCAGCCTTGGCCTTATGAGGCTCTTCTCATTAGCACCTCACCTGTCAAAGCGGACCCTTTCATTACAGGAGATTTACAGACATGTAGCTCAAGGCCTGAAAGCGGCTTGATCAATATCTTCCTCAATACTTTCCCCCTGCAGCTATGCAGCGCACCTTTACACAGCCGCCGGTGAGACGGGCCAGACGGGAAACGGTGTTAAAAGACCGCTGGTTTTAGACTGGCTTGAGTGGGGGGAGGGAGAGGTCACGGGTCTACAGCCTGCAGCGAGTAGTCTGCCCTTCCTCTCAGCGCTGCTTTTCGCTGTGAGCGGTAATGATAGCGTGGAGGAGAGTCCGATACAATCTGCCCGGGCAGATCAGCGTGACTCTAAATGCTTATTATGTCTTAATGGATTTGATTTTGATTAACACAAATGACATCAAGCAGAAGGGTGTCAGATTTGCATCTTGCATGTTACACTATGAAAATTATAATCAGTAGCTTTTTTGTCAAAGGGGGCTTGCTACTTTATGAATATAGATAGTAAAGATGGACAATGTATGTGTACTGTATTTTCCCGCATATATCCCGCAGACGTAGATAATCCGCACCCTCATATAGCCCACGGGTTTTGTGTAAAAAATCGCAGGCATAACCCGCACCTGTATATAACCCACACCCATAGATTGATTTAACTTTTGTGTAAGTTCACATTTCGAATGTTGCTCGCATGATGTCAATTATCCATAACTGTTAAGGTTCGGTACTCAGTGCTTGTGCGGGAAATTCAAACAATAAGAAAACAAACAGAATAAGAACAAAAAGAAAGAGCAGTCTCTCCCGCTGTGCAGCAGCACGTCCCTTACGAAGTGTATTCTTGAGGTGTTAATCATCGGATGAGATGAGAAGAGCCCGCCCTCATGCAGCACAGCCAATCACGTCTTCTTGCATGATTGACAGGTCAGACAGCCTATCAGCGCCAGCTGTCAGAGTGATAGTACAAGCGCCAGAGACAACAACCCTCACAAGAAAGAAAATACCGCAAAAAAGAAAACCTTACGTCCTTAGCGACATAACAAATCTATTGAAATATTATTATGCATAAAAAATTTATGATATAGTGCGCACTCTTCTATAACCCGCACCCCGGTTTTTTTGTGTGTGAAATCTGGTATTACCCGCCGGTTATATACAGGAAAATGCGGTGTGTATATAAATTTATATTTAACATTTAACCAGACTTGCTTATTTCAGATTTATTCATAAAAAAAAAAAAATCATTTTTTCACGGTTAACATTCATAAAAAAAATCACTTTGTAAACACTTCTGTACCTATACAGCTTTGCTGTACGAGTTTGAGCTTTGATGTCCGATAATGACATTCAAGAAGAACAAGCTGATCAACTCAAACCACCTTTGCAATCATGACTTGTGCAGGGGTGGAAAAAACAGCGTCTAATGGACGTTGCAACAACACACACTAACTCAATTTGCCTCGCCCACTTTTATTTTTGTGTATGCCTTAGGAGGGAATTATTTAAATGAGAGAAATTGTGGAAAAAAACTGAAGACTTCAATCAAGGCATTCAGAAACAGTGCTTGCTTATATAGAGTATTCTCTTTAGAGTGGAGTTTGTGCTCAGACAGCAACATTAGCAAGTTGAAAATATAAAAAAATTCTAATTGGACCACTTTAAAATAATTGCTGGATTTTTATGTTGCCCTTTATTTGCCACATGAAAATAATTCACATGAAAATATGAAGCATGAAAGTAATTATTCACTTACCTTAATGGTCTGAATTTTAACATTGGTGCGTCCCAAACAAGTAAATATATTTCTAGTTATATATACACACACACACATCAGTGTGTACATATTTCTGGTTACTAGATTTACATATTGGACATTTATATCTCTTGATCCCTTTTTAACAAGCATGCACCTGCTCATAAATACTCTTTCTTTGCCATTTCTATCAAACCTCTTCACTTTTCCTCCAAAAGCCATAACCGCAGGTCTATTGATTCTCATTTGTGGCCTGACTGTGCATAGCAGTGCTGCTTCTGTAAGGCTAATGCTGCTTCATTGTAGCGGCTGGCCTGTTGGGACCGCATCCTCTCAGTAACAAGTGAATAATGAGAGTGGTTGTTTTTCAAAGTGGAATTAGTTGTTTTTGTTGATACGAGGACCACCGGGAGGTTAATGGAGAAACAGCAGTCCCAGTGGACGTTTGCAGTTCTCCTACATTATTGATTTGTTTGTTCATTTATTTATGGGAAAGGTCTTGTAAGGCATTTGCACTTAAAAAGAAGAGAAATAAAGAAAAAAGTGTGTTGATATTTAATTTTGGCAGAGCTGACACAAAGCAGCTGTTTAGAAAACCATAGTCCATATGTTAGCCATATTCCGCCTACAGCAATTTACAAAGTTGCAGCTGCACATTTTCAAGGAGCTACATAATTTACACAATCACCCTGAAGATAGAGTTGGTTTCTCGACTGCATTATGTGGTTTCTTTCATATAACGCCATTTAAGAGAACGAAATGGGCAATGGTGTTATGAGAAATTGACAGTGCCTTTGGGTCATATAGTGATGATAATTGGACCCAAAGCGTTCTGGATAAAAATTTGTTTCTGAAACATTTTATTTGGGTATTCTACTAGTACTTTTTTACCATGTTGGACACTCTATCTTGCTGTTTTGCTGTCTTGTTTTATTGTTTGTTTTTGCTCGTCCGGTTTAGATGCCCACCAGAGTTTCCACTGTTTCACATGATCCCTCCACAAAACATAATGCATGTACATAATATGCATTTACATATTTTATTTTACACATTTTTGTGTCAGAATGTATAGACATTTTTACATATTATGTACTAATATGTTGTTGGTGTGTGTGTTGGTGTGTGTGTGTGTATGTATGTATATGTGTATATATGTATATATGTATGTTGTTAAATGTTTATAATGTATTAAAATATATAATGTTTTCTTTTGAAACTAATATATTTGAGGTTGTTTAAAAAAAAATATATATCCTGGAAGCTAGAAATTATATTTTCATTAAATCCTTTAGGTAAAATTCAAGCTCCTTTTTTACTGGAAAATAAGAGATTACTCTGCAAATGATTTGTTTATAATATTGACCACAATTTATAGTTTTGTTTTTGTTCTGTTAGGTCTCTTGTTGCGAATCTCGCTGCTGCTAATTGCTACAAAAAAGAGAAACACCTCGATCTGGAGGAGAACTGGAAGCTTGTTGAGAGAGCCCAAGTTTACTATATCGCTGTAAGTAGAACTCTTCTGACACGTTTGCCTTTTTGTAGTGTTCAAAAATTCAATTTTTCAAGTTTTTGGCAGTTTCTTTATTCTTTTTTTAAACCAAAGTATAAGATTGCTGAGGGTACAACTTTTTCCTCACAATGAAGGATAAGAGATTTTTTTTAAATGTGTTTTTGAATGTGATGGAAGAAACAAACCCATCTGAGCCCGAATGTAAACGGCATTGACGTGTGCGCAGCCCAGTCAGTCAGGAAAAATACCAGTGACTGATTTGGCTGCTGTTCCATTACTTTTATTTATTTACTTACGTATTTATTGTTACTTTATATTATTGCCTGCCAGATGGATACAAGTTATTTTGACAATCAATTGTGACCAGTAGATTGAAAAAATAAATATATCTCGATAAAAAAATAAATTGATAAGCCTAATAAATCATGCATTCACTAGTGCTGTCTGCAACGCTATTTACCTAATCTCCGGCGAAGAGCTTCTGCACACAAAGAAGAAAAAGCACTGCATGAATATGCAGCGTAATGAAGCGAGTGGCTTTTCCTGATGGATCTGATAGCTATAAGATGGATTTCTGTGTGAGAGGTTACAAACAAGATGGTTTTTCCCTTTCTACTTGCGTTTCTCAAAAATGGACTGAACGCAAATGTGCAGGTATGCGCTGAAACGTCAATCACTCATCACTGTAAACCCATTACATCTTATAACTTTTGCCATAATGTTATTTACCTGACCAAAAGTTGCGCTCATTGAAACAGTAGGCGAAAATGTGGAGCAATTGAGTCTAAATCCAGAAGCTGTGTTGAAATGTGGAAATCCATTGCACACAGAAGCACACCGTTTCAAAGAGAACTTAGAAAAAGTCAGATAATAATGTTGTCAAATAATAAAAAAATTTTTTAAATACCCCACATAGTTTAAAAATGTTTTAGTCTTCTCGGATCCATTCTGAAAATCACTATTATTTTACATTGCCTGAGACCTGAGGCCACTAATCAAAGTTGTGGACCCATATCCGTTCGGGTCAGACCTTTGGTTTTTGGATCCCAGTGGACCCATCTAGACTTATAGTCTAAAGCGCAGTCGGTCGGCATGCAGCAACGTGCTCTTTGACCTGTGAGAGTCTAGAGTCACGAATGGGTGGGATGACACACTATGAAGGTCATCGGTGAGGCCGAAGCTTACACTTACTGCACATGCACCTTAAACTCTTGAAAAAACAAGTTTGTCTAAGCGCTTGTCTGCTCTGTCAGTCAACTGTGCTGGTTAATTCTGAGTACACACTGCAAGAAGAGATAGATGCAAAAAGCCGCTGCTCGTAATTACTGGTAATCAAGGTTGGTGTGAAACGAGCGACCCCATTACACTCCGACCTTATTGTTAATGAGCCATTGCAAATGTGATTGGGATGGCTCTCCACGTGGGTCTGTACCTGCTGTAAGCTCCATTCATCGAGGGAAAGTCTGGCATCCACACAGAGTCTGACATCATTTGTTGAATACCTGTATTGTAGGACTGTGATTAACCTCGAAGCAGGAGTCAGTCTTTGAAGCTCAATTTGGCAGCCATTGTAATGTGACACTCTAATCAAATCATTTTCGTCCCCGATTAAATGTTTTTCATCACACTGTCATTTGGTGAATGGGAAGCTTGAGGCTATACATGAATATTGAGGAACCGTTGTGTGTTGACGGCCTTTGTGTTTTAGAACTTGACTGAATACGACAACGTTTATGGGAAAGTGCGCTGATGGCTTTGTCGCTTCGTTGGCTTGTTGTCGCTGTTGTTGCTTTTCGTGCCAGGCACTCCACCAAACGTTGAGATCCGCATCAAGTCATGCCCTTGGATTAATGGCTGTCCTCAACATCAGAGAAAGAAAGCGAATGAGCAAGCACATTCCAGTGTTTATTGAAATCTTGTACCCATTTTGTCAGCCTAGGCTTTTCAGTAGTGCTTGTTTGACAGCGATCCTGAGGGAGAGGTGATGTTGTGAGTTTCTGCTCCAGTTTGTCTGGGGCTCAAATTTCAGCTGAGATTGGAGTGTTGAGTATCCCAGCGAGCTGGCTTGTTTTTCCTTCACAGGTCCAAACCGAGTTGTGACAGCAGCTTCTCCAGGTCTTCGCTCTACGGACATGTTTAATGCATTTGGCAAAGCTGCATAGCCACTCTAGCCCCCCATTTTTCTTGTTCTTGGTCGCTCACTTTCTGGCCAGAGGCAACCCGGTGATGGTCGAGGAGTGTGAGAATTGATTATCCAGCCAGAGAAAGTTCATTACTGGAGTAGATCTTCTCCCACTTTAATGGTGGCATGACCGTTCCTGAATTCTGCCCCTGGTCTCAGTTTGGTGAGCAAGTAGAGATGGACCCGGTCCCTAAGGGAGCCGAGTTGACCGCAGCAGGAGCATCGACCGAGGTCTCGGCTGTCAAAGTCTCTACGGACTTCCTCTTTGTTGTGCACGCACTTGTTTCTGAGAAGGGACTCTAGTGCTTGTTTTGGCTGGGCGTCAGATCTTGATTATTTGAACTGAGAAACTGAAAACAGGCCGGTTGATCAAATAAACTGAGTGCTCTTGTTCGTAGTCCTGCTGGTTATCTGGGAGTCTCTGTATTCAACTGACGCAGGATTATGTAAGCGATTTCCTCTTCCATATAACCATCACAGGCTGTGGCACCAGCCAGTCTGTCCTTGTTATGCATCAAGCTACATCTGTCCCCCCCCCCCCCCCCCTCTCTCTCTCTCACTTCCTCTTTTTTTGTCTCTCTCTCTCGCTGTTTTTCTCGCTCTTCTCATCTTGCCTTGTTGTCTAATGCAATCTAGACTAATTCATTAGGGCTGGTATTGATTTTCTGATACATTGTGATCATAAATCTATATATTGTAGATTGTAGAGTCATAAAATCCCAAGATTAATCTAGTATTTGGTAACCCTTTATAATAAGATTTCATTAGTTACCTTTAGTTAACAAACTAAGAATGAACAATACTTTTACTGCATTTATTAGTCTGTTGATGTTAATTTTAACAATTATTAATTCATAATTAAAAATCAAGTTGTATTTGTTAACATTAGGTAATGCGCTGTGAACTAACATGAATAAACAATGAATCACTGTATTTTTTGAACTAACGTTAATAAAGATTGATAAATACTGTAACAAACGCATTGCTTATTGTTAATGTTATTTAATACATTATCTAATGTTAACAAATGAGACCTTATTTTACATTTTTACCTTTTATTTTATATACAACATGACCTGTGTAGTTTGTAGTTCACAAACAAATGACTCCAATAAATCTTTTTTTTTGTGTATGCCATAATACATTAGATCCATCTAAGTGGTTAATAAGTTGGCGTCAATTTGACATTTCAACAAAAGAAAATTATTATATTTTCCATATATGTTTGTTTGATGTATATCCGTCTCCATTTGTCTGTCAACAAATGGTAAAACATGCAATTACTGGAAGTAATGATAACTTGATACTATTTTAGGAACTTGGTTTTAATTTAACACTAATTCAATCAAACAAAGAATTTAATTCGGATCGAAACAGGGCATGTATATTAATACCCAAAACTGTAAATCATCCACATTTTGGGTCTTCATCGTAAAAGTGATGAATTAAATCCCTGTTCATTTAAAATGCAAATATGTTGGCTGGGTTTCTAATGAGTAAGGCTGGATTTATCGTTTGTGGCTGTGCAAATATGTAATTGCCGTGTAATTGGCAACCGTGTGAACCCATCTGTGAGATCACAATACAGTGGTGGTCAATCCTCAGTCTGCCCCCTTAGAGAGCTCTTACACTGGTCAGATTGTCTCATAGCTCCCTTGACATTATGGGAGAGCACATTGTGATGGCACCCCAATCCACTAGCATTCTTATCTGGTATTTATGAAGTCATGGCCTTAAAATTGCACCGTATCATGGTATCAATCAGGTCTGCTCCATTTTCCACCTAAGCACCTCTCGGTAACCAGCTAGATTTACTCATTTAATGGTAAACAAGGACATATTGTGAATCGTGAGTGCAGAGGTCTGCTCAATAGTCCTCCGCGGTGCATTTTACAGAGATTGTTTTTTAAAGAGGGCTGAGTGGAGACCATCCATCGCCATTTCCACTTAATGCACTGTGGCATGCTTCTGTGCAGTGATAAGGGAGGCCTCCTTGAGCGGTAATCTCCATTGACCTTGTGTTCAGAGTGGAAGACATCCCTGTGAGAACATGAAACCATGCAACTTGCTCACTTTAACCTCTGGGATTGATTTTAATTTACCCTGATGTTGTTCTATTGAGAGCCTAGATATGCATTTCCTGAAGGAAATACCAGTGCTTGTCAGGCATAAGAATAATAGTGGTACAGATGGATTAAATTAAGTCTCAGGCTTTGCTTCTGTGTAAATGAAATACTGAATTATTTTGCTATTGACATTTAACACATGGCTTGGTCTGCTCAAGAGTCAACGTGCAGCCACTGTTAAGTTTAAAAGCGATGTATGCCTTTAGATACATATTGTAATATATGCAAGGGTGAAACAACCAATTACATAATTCAGTAATCATCTCTCTTGCTCTATCTCTCTCTATCTCTATATATTATTTTTTGTACATGTACACCATAAACACACACACTGCTCAAAAAATGTAAGGGAACACTTAATCATCACATTAGAACACACGTTAAATTAAACTTCAGGAATGTCAATCTGGCCAATTAGGAAATTAGGCCAATTAAGTGATTGTGAATCAGTTTCACCTACTTTGGTGCAAATCAAAGTGACAACAGGACCACTGAAGAGGTAACAGCAAGAAAACCCCTAAAAAGGGAATTTTATAGGTGGTGGACATAGACAATTGTGCTCTCCTTATTATTCCTGACTGATTTGTCTTTAGTTTAGTGTTTTGTTAGGGTCCTTGTCACAGTTTGTACCATGAGTAACCCAATCATGTTGAACAGGCAGTCCTGCTCCTCCAGGATGATTCAAGAGTTTTATTTGTCACTTACGCAGTTATATACAGAATATACAACCGGCAGTGAAATGTAAACCGGTTCGCTTCATGGACAGTGCAAAATAGCAGTTACAAAAAAAACACAAGGAAATTAAAATAGAACTAGAATAAAAAGTACTATATATATGTAGAATTATAAATGAATCAAGTAAAAAATAAGTGAAATAAACTGTGCAGTGAAGTAAACTGTAGATTATATAAATAAGTGGGTTAACAAAGTACAGAAGTATAATGTGCAAACAGGTTAAGAACATAAAGTGCAGTGCAATGACCGTGTGTGGATGTTTGTTTATGCTGGAGTGAAGTGAAGTGAAGTCACGTGATGTTGTTAGTGACTGAGTTCAGGAGTCTGATGGCCTGGGGGAAGATACTCCTCCTGAGTCTTTCAGTTTTTTGCCATCAGACTTCGGAAGCGCTGACCAGATGTCAGCAGGGTGAAATGAGAGCTTGCAGGGTGATTAGTGTCTTTGATTTTTGTAGCTCTACCTCTGCAGCGTTTGGTGTAGACCATGGTACATGGTAGATGGCACATCCATATGTGCCGTCACAAGCAGGTTTGGCGTTTCTCACAGCACAGTTTCAAGAGCATGCAGAAGACAGTGGGAGACAGTCTGTTACACAAGGAGAGCTGGACAGGGCAACAACCAGCAGCAGGACCGTTATCTGCTTCTTCATACGAGAAGGAATGGAAGGAGCCATTGACCGAACCTCACGCCCCCCTGACCTGAACCTCTGTGACATTCTATATCGGAGCATCTGAAGTCACAAAGTAGCACCACAGACTACCACAGAGCTCACTGATGATGTCCAGGTCTGGGAGGAGATCCCCCAGAACACCATCTTTCATCTCATCAGAGGAGCCCAGATGTTGTTGTGAGAGCGTACAGGCGTATGGTGGCCATAAAATAAACACTAACTTTCATTATGAATTGCTGTGATGAACTTCATGCAAGTTGGATCAGCCTGTAAAAAATTTTTTTTTTACATAGATTGTTGGTATGACTTTGAAACCAGTTCTCTGTGTGTTGATGATTTTGGTTTCCATTGATGGTGTCACATTATTTAGTTTTTAAATTATAGAATGATTTGAAATATTCAGTTTGAAAATCTTAATATACATACATTGAGAACCAGTGTGTGATTCAAGTGTTCCCTTAATTTATTTTGAGGTGTGTGTCTGTGTGTGTATAATTATATAGTATTTAATTGAGCTGAAATTATGTATAAAACGATGCTTGGATGCCCTTTGTCATGTAATTCAGGATAAATTAACTGAAGTCATTCTTATACAGCAATACTTAATTTTAGGGTTTTAGAACAAATCCCAATCTGAGTGTTTAGGGAATATCAATAATGTGCCGCCTTGCAAGCTGTTTAAATATTAACGGAAATACTCTCGATTGTTGTTCCCCTTGTTTATTTTGCTCCCCTCCCTCTTTCCTCCGTTTCATTCATCTGTAAATCAGATTTGCATGAGGGAGTTTGTGCAGTAAAGCACTGATTAATGAAGCCTGCCTCTGACTACCAGTGCACCCGCTACCGAAGGGTGCTATTGGATGAAAAGAGTTAATAGATGCTCAGGCCGGGCCGGGCAGCGTGCCGCTCTGCCACCGTGGCATGGCAGAGGACAGCATGTAGGCAGAACAGCCATTTTTCACTAGAGAAGAGAAAGAGGGAAGGGAAGATGAGGAAGGGAGGGGTGTTGAACTTGTGCCAAATGTTTGGTGGCAGGCTGTTGCTAGGAAATCAGAATCCTGAGGCAGAGTGTTCTTCAGTGAGCAGTAATGAGAGACAGGAACAGAGCTGCAAAAAACACACACCAAAAATGGAGATAGATTTCAGAGACTGAGCGCATTCACAGGGCCAGTTGTGCAATGGATTGCATTTAATCTGTTCTGATTTTATTGGAATGTAATGTATTTTTTGGTTAAAATGTCTGTTAAAGGGATAGTCCACACAAAAGAAATTGTCATCAATTTTTTAGAACATTGTGTAAGTTGCTCTTTTTAATAGCTCTTGTCATTTTCTCTCTCTTTTAAAAACATTTTCATTATTTGAAATAAAATGTGAATTACAGAAAGTAAATTACAAATATTATGTGAAAGAATAATCAAGTAAATGATTACAGAATTTTTAAGCGTACTATTCCTTTAAAACGATAAACATAAGAGAGCGCAAATTTGTTGTGTATTACACTTGAGCATTAACCTCATCATGTCATTTGTCTCTACTGTGAGTGAACACAATGTCTCTGTAGAAAAACAACCGAAGCAATCCCAACCCAAAAGGTGTGTACGTATTCACTTTAAGGGGGAGGGAGAAAATAGAAAAGGGGGGTGTGGTGAAGTGTGAGAGAGATGAAGATAATTAAAAGCGGGGTCCAACGGGCCTCCGAGGCCCCAGCTGCAGATGGTTCTAGAATAGCCCAGGGACATAAAGAAGGAGCTCTTGACACTGGCGTGTGCCAGTTCCACTGAGTGGATGCTTCGTCCAGGGAGGATGTGGCTGTGCCTTGGAAGAAGCCATGAAAGGAAGTGTCACCTGTGAAAAAGAAACACTCATTCTCTCTCTGTGTGTCTGTTTTTCTCTCCAACACTATCTATAGCTCACTTTTCACATTGTGCATTTGCCTAGCATGAGCTTTCAAACCTGTAAGTGCTGTGATGCACACAAAGCAGGTTGAGCTACGTCTAAAATACTGTCAGCAGAGCAGGAGAGAGAAACCATTAACTGATACAGCAAGCAGTATGGCAGCCTACACCCTGAAGTGGCATTATTCTCTCTCTCTCTTTTTCTCCATCACCCTCTCCCTCTGTATTTTTTTTTCCCTCTTTCTTTTTTCACCAATCAGACATCAGAGTTCCCTGGCAACAAAATTGGGCTCCGGGTTGGGGGTTGGTTGTATTTCATACTCATAATGACACCTCGTTCACAAGGGCTCTGCCGATGATTTCAGCGAGGTGACTCGCAATGCCATCCCTCCCACGTAGGTATTGCTGCTTTTGCTCAGACACACACGCACGCTCACACTCAGGCAGCCCTCCTGCTGACCTTGAGCTGAATCTGGCGTCAGCTGCCCGCCAAACTGTATCCCCCCACCCCACTCAATTCCACCCAGAAAGATCACACAATGTAAATCCAACTCGTGAGGGAAAGAAAATGACTGACAGCCACCCCATTACTGCAGGCTGGTCACTGTGGTGGATTGTGAGATGAAATTTAAATAGTGCTGCTTACTAGGGTTGTCACAAATATTTTAGTAGTTAATTCTAGCACTAGAAATATATTATATTAATTATATTTAGGGCGGTCAAAAATAACATGAATGACATCTATATAACTATATATAAATATATATTATATGCATTTAACACAATTAAGACAGCCATCCGTTTTTTCCCCTTCCTGGCATCCTTTGGCTAGGATTATAGCATATCCAGCTCCACTAAGTGAGAAAGAATGGCCGACCGAAGATTGTCCGCATGTTTCTCATATTCTAACACAGCGGGCTCGTTTTGTGGCCCAGATTGTTATACTGAGGGAGAGCCCAAATGAATCATAAACCCTTGCTAAATGAATCTATCAATTTCACCTAGCAATAAAATTGCACTTATAATCTGTTTACCATTTTATTATTTTTCTCTAATAGCAGTCAGTAATGGTGAGGTCCTACATGATGATAAGAGACTAATTGTACAATTATACGCACATTGCATCTTAACCATTAGCCCCGCTCCCCCCTTTTACCAATTCATTTATGCATGCGTAGTGCAAACACAACAGCAGCCAGATAGGTATTATTTGCCATGTGTCTAATTTGCTGCGAATCAGGAAGGCATTTATGCTGTTTGGGATATACCCGGTGGAGTTATGTTTGTAGTATAATTGTAGCATCATTAGCGGAGTGCGTGTAGGTCGTGTGTTATAACGTGAAGTTATGGGGTCTCCTGCGACGTGCGATTTAGATGTTAGTCTCATTTAGTCACTGCCTACATTAGTTACTATGCACGATCGTTCTAGATCAGTAGGTTTTTATATGTATTGCATATTACTTTTTACATTTAAAAGGCCACAGTTATTGACCGTTATTTTGTACATATGAGACCAGCAGGTTTTACATTTACAAGGACATTTTCAGTAAAGCAAGTGCTCTCCAAAAGTTCCAGTAAATGCACGCACTCAGAGGAATGGCACTCGAGCACAGTTGATGCCTCTAAAGTGTACACACACTCTCGCGCTCATTGGCGTAAACCTCCTTCAAACACAATCCTTTCCTGTCACTGAATAGGACTCGAAACTATCAAAGCCTCGTGGAGTCGCGTGTTAGATCAACGTTTGATCCAAAAAGAGTGCTCTCCACGGCCAATGGAAACCCCTCTTCCTGCCTGCCCCCGGGGAGGAAGCGACCGGCTGAGAGGTCAGGCTAATATTTAGAGATGATAAGTGGATACCGCTGGAGGTCTCCAGGCCTCTTGTTAAGGGTTAGTTACCCGGCTCTGAGAAACCCTTCCTTTACGCCACCTCAGACACAAGATTGCTGCTCTACCAGACACGCCAGCTGAAACATTCATGTGCCATGGCCGTGAAATTGCCGCGAGTAGATGAAGTGCAGAGACACCCGAGTTGCAGCTGATTGTTTTTTAATGCTTTGAGCATTGAGACTCACACATTACTACACAGATCCGAGTACGAGAGCGGGATATTTTCGCTGATATGATAGGATCAATAAAATATCACAGAGTGTTAAATACTGTATCAAGTACATGCTGAGATCTAGCTGAATGAGGCAGTGGTTTCGAAACATGGTGAATGATTTAAATGCTAAATGACATTGAATATATCTCAAACTATTGATCTCATTCTTGAATTCATTCTTGAAGTCCTTCCCCTGGAGTCAGTTGGTTCCTTGGTGCCCAATGCAGGGGTTACCTAAGTGAGGCGATCTTACCCTGAACTTCTTTTCACCCATGTTTGTGTGGCTAAAAGCGCAGTCTGTGGTATGCTTAATATTCTTTTCCTAAGATTTATGAACACTTTTGGGGCCCCAAAAAGAAGAGATAAAGTTTCCTTCAAAGCCACAATTTACCTCGTCTTTTATTAGTGGCGGCGGTGGGGTTGGCAGATCCCAGCTATTTGTGTGAGAAGAACTGGAGTAACACTATGCAGATGTTTGGGCATAGAGCAGATGTCAAGAGTGGGGGATTGGGGAAGGAGGGATTCGCACTTCTCTCAGAGCGATTGCTCGTTTTACATCACCTGCAATTGTAGATTGCTAATGATGTGCACGTTTACACAAATCCCTTCCTCTGTCTTTGTGTAGAGCTTGAGTGTGGACCCGCTTGCATGTAGTTTTTCAAAAATCACTGAGGTTTTTCCAGAAATCAAAAGGGGTTGTAGGTTATTTTTCTCTTGCCCACCCGAGCTCATTTTTTCCTCCTTGTTCTTCACACTCTGAGAGTCAGCGCTGGTGTGAAGTGAACTGGTGTGGGTGAGCATATGCCTTTTTGGAAGGCATGTGTACTGAACACCTGAATATCCGTTTGGCTTTATAAATTCCTCTTTTTTTTTTTTCTTTCTAGTCCTTTTAAAAAGTTGTCATGATACATATTTGGAAGCATGCTTGGTGAAACTTAGCCCTGAGTTATAATTGTTTTACTTTTGCTTTCTTCTGGTCTATGATGCAAGCGACCTCAGATTTATTTGTATATTGTTCTTAAATCGATTTGTTTTTTTTGTTTTTTGGCTGAAGCCTGGCACACCTGGCTGAGGCCCATCATCTAGCCTCCAGGGCACCTGCTGGAAGAGGCAGCAGCAATGCAGCTATACTCCCACCCACACACACACACACACCCTCATATAAACAAGACATGCTTCATCCATAACTGGCCTTAAGGTTCCTGGCTGGATGCTGTGGTCATGTTTAGGACATTTAGGAAATGCTGGAGCAGAGCAGTGAGTAGCAAATACACGTCATCTGACCTTAATTTATCTGATCTTTCTTGTTGGCTAAACAAAAGCTTGACATAAGAGGTTAAAATCAAGACTATATTTGGGTGTTTCTTCATTTTTGGACACGTTAATATAACAAAATTTTAGTTTTTCATTTTTATTTTGTTGTGTGAAGGTCACGCTAAGACCATTTTGGAAATGTTTTACCTGCAGCACTTATTTTTCCTGTATTTAAAAACAATGTTTAGTATGTTGAGATGTCATGGTTCTACCATTGTACCAAACTTTGTCAAATACTACGGAAATCCATTATAAAAATTTTATATATATAATATTATATATAATATAATATAATGTCAGTCTGGTTTGTCTTGCTCAGACTAATTTATACTTAAGATCGCAATTCACACTTTTTGTCTAGATGACTATTTTCCAGCATGTCCACAAGAATGAACAATTGTTCAAAATGTTTTTATTTTTTTTAAATGAATTTACAGAGTATGATATGTGATGTAGTAGAAAATGTAGCGAAAACCAGGTAAATTCTTTTGTGTATCATTTCCAGTCAAGCTGTAATTTTGCCAAATTATGCACATTCAATTATTATTATTCAATTTTGTCTGTTTAGGGTACTCACTAGGTGCTACAGTATAAAAGTGACCATTTCTGTCAGTAAACTGGTAAGAGAGTGAAAAGTGTTTTAAGAGAATTTATTTTCTAAAGTTCTTAATGCGCATAGTTGGAGAAACTCCCATGGCTGTGAAGTACAAACTGTAAAGTATTTACCCTATAACAGGACCTTTTAGCATCATAGACTGTCTTGTTCCTATTTATGGAGCCACTGACAAGAAACTATTAAAAGAGCTATTAGCTGGTGACATAACAAGGTGACGTCGTGAAGCACTCCATGATGGGCTCATCATCTGTGGTTTCTGGAAGATGTGAGTCATCGAACAGGAAGAGCAAAAGAGGATGAGATGAGGAAGTGTCTGAAGTTAATCTGAAAGAGCAAGATTCCCGCTCCGATCTGTGTGATTGAATATATTAGTATCTCAGATTACAGCCATATACACTAAAGGATTCAAAATAACTTTTAATATCATGTAATGTCAATCCTGCGATGCGATGAAAAAAGGATGCTCTCTTATTAAAAGTATTTTGTCTTAGCTTTTTCTCTTTGTTAACCATATTTTCCACCAGTGTATTCAGAGGCATGTTTAATTCCATGACAATACACCTTTATTATATAGAAATTGAATTCTATTAATAAATTAGTACTTTCCTATACTTTTCACAAAGAAATACTAATGAACGCTTCGAATTACCCATTACAATCTCGGAGGCGTGGTGATTTTATTAGGCCTGTTAATGGTAAGTGCTGAATTCCCCACAGTTTTGGGTGCTGTGGCTGGCTCTGGAGTTTCCAGTGCTTCGCTGCATGAATATTCAAACAGCTCCATTAATGAGAACAGAGCTGGATCAAGGCTGCGGGCTCCACGATACGCTTCAAAATGAGTTTGAAGCAGCGCAGCTGGTGGGTATACTCACATCGGGATGTGATGCGGGGGCATTTCTGCCCTAGGATCTTTCTCAGAAAGAAGTCTTTTCTTCTTTTTCCTTTCCTTTTTTTGATTTTTAATAACACTGTGCGTTTTGAAATGGATCTTATTCAAGGAGAAAAACACGCGTTTTCAATAAGAGCTCGAAACTGCGTAGGATTCTCAGATCAGCTTGAGTTAATTAGCAGCGCTTTAACAAGTTGTTTTAAATTAATTATGATGCAACAGATTTCTGAAATGTCCTAAGATTTTAAATGGTGAAATATAGTGACAATATACACTACTGTTCAAAAGTTTTTTTTGGATTATGGAAACCTAGTTTCCTGTTTTTTAGTATTCTCTGAAAAGTTCAAAAGAATAACATGTATTCTTATTTAGTCTTTACTATCACTTTTGATGAAATTATTATTACTTTCAGAATAAAAGTTTAAAGTCTTTTACGGTATTGTGTAATCTAAAATATGTTTTGCTACACAGCAGGAAAAGTGTAGATATGATCTCTTACAAACCAGTGTCTTATTTGAATGACCTGTTAATTATTTACTACATTGAACGCTAGGCTTTTAGTTTAGAGGTACATTTACTACTTTGGTCTCTGAATATGATGTTTTTATATTTCCTTTCATTTTTGAAAACCATCCAAATAAGTCAAGAAAGTAATAGTTTTCACCCATAACCATTTTGCCCCCTTTAACCCACTTAACACACACACACACACAATCCAGCTCTGTCTTGTCTTCTTCGTGGGTCTTATCTTTTGGGCTCAGGAAGTAGTTTGAATTAACAGGCTGGCTTTGAAGCCATCAGGCAAGGTTAACCCCACAAGTATTTCCTGTTATGGCATCGCTCTTAATCCATGAAACCAGATTTCTCATCTGTAAAGTAGATAATGTGTCTGGAAAAGCAAAAACATTTACTATGGGTTATCATGATTAAGCAGCTTAGCCGCGACAGAGCGCTGGGGAATAGCGGCGGGAGACAGCTCCTTTCTCTCCCTCGGAAAATATCACTACTGGATTGATGCAGTGAGCTTCTCTCGAAAAACAATCAATTTCTGCCCCCGTAATAAATGGCCTGTTTGTTTGGATTCATGGTGGAGTGGAACGAGGGAGTTTTCTTTCCTCCCCATCATGTCATACCCGCTTAATGAGCCAACTGCGTTCCTGACATTATTGACTGATAAATAACGCAGGAAATTACTTTTGATTCCATTTTGTATTCACATAACACAGTGTTCCAATTAATCAGCAGCAATTTCTACTTCAGCATTACCTTTTATAAATGTATTCAATTTCATGGCAAATCACAGATGCTACAGCTTATTAAACCCCTCTTGATCTCGCGTTAACCTTAATGTAACATGCACACGCTCTGCATTGCCGAGGCCTAATAATGCTGTGGCAACTGCAGGCTTCTTTCTAGCACATTATTTAGCGTGTTTCAAAACCTCAAACCATGTTAGCACAGTAATAAACACCGCCCAGCCCTGTGCTGTCCTGCTCACAACTAAATTTTGCACACTGTCAGCCAGGATGTGGTCAACTAACAGCTTACCGTGTTTGCCTTCCGAAAACGTCGCTTGTTCAAGTTGCAAGATGTCTCAAGCCACCATAGGTTATATACATTTTAGATCATACAAAGACCAGACCGTAGCATATATTATGTCTTGTAAACACCTGGGTCATTAAAAAAAAAAAAAAAATTGTTGCTTTGAATTAAATTTCATGGCAATTGTTTATTAACTGTGTGTGTGTGTGTATATATATATATATATATATATATATATATATATATATATATATATATATATATATATATATATATATATGTATATATATGTTTTTGTTTTTTTTGTTTTTATTGCATACATTATCACACTAAAATTACAAAATTAAAACTAAAATAATGCTATGTTGGGGAGATCTCCACATACATTTTTGGACAACCTTTCCGTACCCTGGGCTTTAACCTTGGAAGTTTTTATTAATTATACCAGTATACCATGTGAAGGTGACAGTGGATTTGCCAGCTACTTTAAATCAAAAACAATAGCAACGCAATGTACTATACATTATGCAATATATAAATCATTCCGTATAGTTTGATAAATTCTTTGGCTATTAAATAATGGCTTTTTATCCAGAGTTTCTTGACTATTTCAAATGTGTTTTGTAACTGAGAAGTCATGTGGCATGTGTTGGAGTGACCAACCAGTTGCTTTGCTATATGTGTAAATCTTAATGGCAGCTGTCTGTCAGCCGTCGATGATAAGGGTCCCACCTCGTGACCCACGCTGGACTGATGCATACCATTCCTGGGAGGGCAAGCTGGGGCTTTCATTTAAGAAAAGCAGGAAGTATTTTCTTGTGCGTCTCATCCCTACCAATTTAGTCCTCTCCTCTCCTGCCCTCCCCCTCTCTTTCTTGGTAAAAAGCATAGCCATCATGGGATTCAGGCTCCAATTAGTAACCCTTTGAGTGGAGGAGTCTAAACCAGGCAGATGTACTTGTGCAGATGAATGAAGGGGGAAGCGGATGTATGTGCTTGTACTTTGAGTCGGGGCTGTTAAATTGGCTCTGATGATTTCCATTTTGTGGCACAATTAGATTAGAGGAAGGAATCGCACGCTGATCAGTGGCTCTGAAATCAGTATGACACGTCTTTGATGAACCCTTCAGTGTTGAGAGAGGGAGATAATGTGACAGAGAGAAGCCCTGTTTTCACTAGCTCTCCCTGTCTGCCAGGGACCTTTTTAAAAGGATTTTGCTCCGAGATCAGTTTCCTATAGCAGCACAGGTGGTATCATTTGTTTGTGTGTACACCAGAAGCACTGACACAATTTTGACAAGAAAATGTAGCTACAGGACTGTAATATGAACTAGACCCAAGGGAGAAATGTTTTCATATCTTTAATCTGCAGGGACATTACCATGAGGATCAGTGTATACAAACAAACTACAATTCAAGCTGTTGAGGGACTTTATGGAGGGAGTCTATTCATGAGGGAATCTGTGTGGTGTGCGTTTCACAAATCACCTTTGTTTGCTAAAGCTATTGTGTGATGACCCAGTGTCTTGCGAAATGTGTAATACAGTCTACAGAATGTAATTAAACTAGATTATACATGCAGTTCCTCGTTTCATTAATGAAATTCGTTTTCTGCACATCGATGCATGTAACGTTAATGACGTGACCTGTTTAAATATTTAGTGTTATAATTTTTATTTTTTTATTGTATATCTACAAGGGATATGTTTGCTATATATTTCCAATGATTTAAGCAACATTGTGAATACCACCGTCATTTTAATGAGCTTTTTATTTTTCCATTAATTTCCCTAAACAGTGAGTCATTAAACTAGCTATGTATTAAGATAGTGTTACGAAATTTAAATATTTGATTTAAACTTCAGTAAAAACCTTGGTTTTTCAGTTTCTGTGAATAACACTATAACTGTCTTTTTTATAGTGATTTTAATACTGATCGTGTTTGATTGTGGCTTTTTTCATTCATTTTCATAAATGAAAATCATTCGTAAATGAATATTGTTACAATTTAAAATGACTGTTTTCTGTTTTAATACATTTTAAAATGTAGTTTATTTCTGTGATGGCAAAGCTGAATTTTCAGCTACATTACTCCAGTCTTCAGTGTCACATGATCCTTCAGAAATCATTCTAATTGTAACATTTCTTGAAAACAGTTGTGCTGCTTAATTTTTTTGTGGAAGCATGATACATTTTTTGTATTCTTTGATAAATAGAAACTGTAAAAGAAAACCATTTATTTGAAAATTCATTTTTCTGTAAGAATATAAATGTCTTGTCTCTGTTGATCAGTTTATAGGATTATTGTGGGATATGTATTTAAGTATTTACATAAGTATTTATTTTTTTTACATCTGAAAGTTTTATTGACTTGGGGGGGGGGGGGGGGGGGTCAATTTCATCCAGCCATAAGTTCCTAAATCCTTTCTCTCTTCTTTCAGGCTTAATATCCTATTTTTAGTCTTAAATTTTCAAACAATTTATTGCTTCTGGACATGCTCCTCTGAAGCGTCCTTATATTGTGGTGAAATATTAATGTCATAAAGATTATCCGTTTCTAATACACACTGAAATGTTTGTGACATTTCACAAATTTCTCCTCTGTTGGTCTTTTCTTCTTCTCTTTTTCTTTGGAACCGTTAGAGAGCAGATCCATGTGATCTTTTTTTCCATGGAGAGAGAGCCTTGAACAAATATGATTTGCACATCATTTGGGTTGCATGATGGTATTATGCAACACATTTTCCCTTTAGTGGCACAATTGAATTAAGAACACAGAGATGTTTATGCCCACGAGGTCAGAGTGACACATGCTTGTAGAGAAGTGACGCTCGACATGTAACAGGCCCTTCTGATGTGACTGTTGACAGACGATTCGCTCTCCCCTCGGCTCTGTTTCACATGTAGTGTCGTCACTTTGAAGGGTGTAGCTGTAAGCCATATCCTCCCTTGTTCACTGCACTTGTTTCAATATTTAATGCCAAAGGTCAGCCAAGTGAAGCCGCTGCCCCACATAAAAGATTGTCAAGGAGTTTTCTGTCAACTCAGAGTTGTCAGCCACTCTGTTCCTCACAGTTTCTCAAGCAGCCTTGATGAATTGGTGGTGATTGATCAACCCTTATCAACACACAGTCAGGTTTCTTTTGCGTTAGTCAAACACTGACCTCATTGTCCCTGTGAAGCTGTAATGGAGATTGTAACTTTGTGACATTTCATTTTAAAAGTTTTTTTTCTTTTTCGTTTACTCTAGGATGCACTGTTTTTTTTAGAGTGTGTTTGTATGTTGTGAGGGGGATTTTATTGCAAGTCCTTCTGTTAAGCTGTAGGAAGAAAACCATACAGTTGAAGCTTCTCGTTGGACCACTTTTGCCTTTTGAAAAAGGCAGAAAGTTTCCCTTTTTCCTTGCAGGAGAGATAAGGCCAAGTGCCTGTGAGGATTACATTGGCTAAGCCCTTATCACACCAGAAAACTCACCGCCTGCTTCAGTATGACTGCCCGTTAAAATCAAGAGGAAGTATTCCTCTTTTAAGTGTTCTTATTCCCATTGAAAGTCATTACTGGGCCAGAAGAGGACAAGACTTTTTTTTTTTTTCAATTCTCATTCCTTCAGACGTCTGGGTGAGGACTGCTGTTTAACGCACAAAGTCAGGTGGCTCTGTCAGAGCTCTGGCACTAAGTGTCCTCTTTATTACAGAGGCATTTATAATATTCTCAGGATGAGGATGTTATCTGGATCGCCGGCTGTCATGGTTACCAAACCTTGGTTACAGAAAACTCTTGGACATTATCTTGATCTTAAAGGGATTTTGTGTCCAAGAATGAGAAATATCATCTGCAAGTTGTTTCAGTGGAACATTTTTAAATGGTTTAATTTGTCGTAATCGCTCTTTCTGTCTTTGTAGTAATACTGAATGGGGTCTGGAACTTTTCAAGATACTTTTCATAAAAGGATTTACATCACACATGATATATTATGATATATTAAATACATTAAGATAAAAAAAATTATCTTTGTATGTCAATTTATGTATGTGTATATACATACTGATGTTTAATTGTTTTCATTATTATTATTTTTAAGTCAGTAGGGTTTGTAATGATTCATGATGACATCAATGGAATTTGTGCAAATGTTAAGATTTTTAGGAAGTATGGGTCTTTTTAAATTTAGGTCAGTTGCAATGTAATTCTCAAGTAGTACGGGGTACTTTTTTTATTTTGAAGCTTAGCAGCCCCAGTTCTTATGTATATGTTTGTGATATTCTTTAAAAAGAAAGAAAAAATCACTTTTTCTGATCCACAATAAAAGTCATATAGATTTGGAATGACATGAGGATGAGTAAATGATGATAGAATTTTCATTTTTGGCTGAACTATCCCTTTAAGTTACAGTTTTACAGGATTTTTTTCTCCGGACTCTTTATTTTTCCACATTTTCTTGCTCTTTCCCTTCATTCTTCTTTCATTTACATCTCGGCACATAAACGATTTTGACGCTTGTCCTCTTTTACCCCTATTTCTCTATAGCTTCCACTTCGCTTTCCTCTGCTGTTCGTCCTTATTTCTCTCTGTCCTAACCTCCCTCCCTCCTTCCATCCATCTGTCTCTCTCAGTGAGCCCTGTGATCACTCTCTCTCCTCTTCGGTCTCCCAGCGAGGCTAAAAATGAATTGGTTGCTTTGAAGTTTCATTGAGTGCTTTATTACAGGACTAAATAATGCACACTGTGCAGAGAGTTTTTCCTTCATTAAGATATGCTTCCTGTCAGCGTACACCTGACTTCCTCAGCGATAATCAATCCTGTGTCCGGTAACCAGTCCTTAGGGGTGCTCTCTATTTGCCTCGCTTTTATTGATTAATATTATGAAGACAATGTCTCTGCGTGGCTGTCGGCAGCCTCTCTTTTATGTTTTCTGTAATCATACGTTAAAGTGGTCAGAAAGTAGTTAAAAGGCAGCCATCAGATCACATTCTGATTGCAACTCCTTAAAGTCATCATAATACCAAATTGACCCTGGTTTAGTTTATTAATGCTCTTCCTTGGTTATTTTGTACATAATTTGTGCAGCTAAATGCTATTTCTGAGCACATAATTTGATGGATTTTGAATTCAAAACAATTTTATATTATTATTATTATTTATTAACAATACATTTTCTATATAATATTTATTGTTAATATTATGTGCCGGTATATTTGTTATCACATTAATTTGACTGGGTGTTTTATTATGCTTACAATGCTACTGTTGTCTTTAAAGAAGTTTGTAATGCTTTTGTAGTCCGTTTTGCTTGGGGGTTAAAAAGCTAATTGCTTGTGAATTATTGGTGTTCATTACAGTGATTTAATTAATAACGGATAACAGTTCTTGCTTAATAGGTTTGGAGCACGAGAGAGTAATGCATCAAGTATAACTCATGAGACATTATTCCTAATGCTGTCATTTGAACACCCACTCACTGGGTCAAATGAAGAAATCAATAAATTGTTTCATTATGTTTTGTGGTATTCTTCCAAGGGATTAAAATGCAATAGATGGAAGTTATATTTTAGTGCTGTAGAATTGGATTGTCGCTTGCTAAATAAGGAACACCACCTTTTTTTTCTCCTTCATTCACGTCTCTCAAGGCTTCAGTAAATTTAAGCCCTCTCAGGGTTTTGTAGTTCGCTCAGCACAGATTGCCTTAAGTGGCTTATGCCAATTTCAGTTTCTTGGTGCGGGCAGGGAGATGCCGCCGAGGGGGAGGGCAGGAAGCGAGGGGAGCATTTAGGCATGCAATTACAGACAGAATGACTCCATAGGTCCCCTCTCTCTTTCTCTCTCTGTTTCTTTCTCTCACTCACCCACCACATGAGCTAATGTGCAGCACGGATGAGCTTCTTCCAGCCTAAACTTCCCCCAACCAAACAAGCAGAGCCTAAATCAGACGGCGTATTTATCAGTCCATGTGGCGTTGTGGCATCAAGCCTTTCAAGTCATACAGAAGGGCTTCTTATACCAGCTTCTATCCTATCACACTCCTATATGCTACAACTACAAGCTGTTTCATATTTGCTGGCATATAAGAAGGCCTTGTGCCTTCATGCATTACTTTTTTCTTTTTTTTCTTTTTTTTAGCTGCCCACGCAAAATAAGCAAGCAAATTTAACATTTAATTATTTTCTTATTATTTTTTTCATTCTGTTTTGTTGTATATGCTAATTGAGATTCTCAACTAAACCGTACAACATTGGAAGATTTTCCTCATGAGTCATACAGAATACTATAAAGAGCTGTTGATGAATGAGGACAAGAGAAGAAAACTTTGACTATGACTGATATATTGTCCATTCATACTAAATTAGATGTTATTTTAAATGGGAAATGTACTTAATTTCAAACTGTAAGACTGCATTGGCACCATGAATGGTATTACTTTGCTTTGGTTGTTTTGTAACTGCAAGTGGCTTATTTAAAATATAGAAAAATGATAGTAAATATTCAATAAGTGGAAGTGTAAATTCTCTAAAGAATCTCGGGCTTTAAAGCCTGGCCCTCCACCACAATGTTTGTTTTCCTCAAAAAAACACTAAAAATGTGTTCTGTTCTGAAGCTCTCTGATTATAGGGCATAAAAACTGGCCTTGTTTGCCTTCAGATATTCCAACAGAGGACTTCTCTGACGATCATTACGAGCCTGATGAAAGGAAAATTATATTTTTTAAGAAGTACGAGACAAACATTTTCATTAGAAGCACAGTCCCGATTCAGTAAGTGCTCCGTAAACTAGCCTAATATAAAGTTAGCTTGCCGTTAGCTTGACTCTTTGATGTAGAAAATTATAATTCAAATGGCTCTAGATACTTGCATGAAGAAAATAACAATTTTTTCTTACATAGCTCTCTGGAATACTTGATTCTGATTGGTCAGTCATGGCATTATATGGTCAGATGTTTTTGCATAATGACCAATAATTGCGAATACCAATGCTTACACTATAAAAGCTTCATGTCTCTTATATCACACTGTGGATTTAATGAACGAGTCTGTCTGTGATTTACATGCTTGTGCTCCTAGGACAAAACCAAATATTGATTTGATTTAGTCAATAGAAGTTAATTGATAAAATCTTTTTGTGACATTATTTAAAGTATTCTCTTTGCCGGTTGGTTTCTTAAAGCGTCTTGAAGACATTGCTACAGTTCTTCTGAATTGAATCTTCTTCTGGACCTCAGTTTTATCGTTTTTTCTTGTAATCACAGAGAGACTCGATGAAGGTGAGATCAGATCATACCGGTTGTTGTCAGACTCATTGTGCATACAGAAGTGTCACAGGATTATTACAACTAATGGCAAAATAAATGATTGGAAATGTAGACTGATGCTTCCTACTGACTTCACACTACAACAAAAGATACAAAAAATTGGCTTAAAAGCATTTATTTAGGTAGAAATACTAACGTGCCTAAGATTTTTGCACTGTTTCTATATTTATATATAAAATGCAGTTATGCAATTGCTAGCTTCACATATGTGTATGCCTAAGCTATACCACTGGAAACCATTTTTCCCCCATCTAAAACCTTGATGGCTTAACCTTGTGTGATGAATAAATGATATCACATATATAGTGTATTAAACGTTTGTTTTGCAGTGACCTCCTCAGCTCCTTCTTTTTCTCTTCAGCTTCCTCTTCTAGTGCTGTGCTGGAAGGTGACGAGGGCTGATTTGGTATCTGATACAAGTGAATATATCTCTCTCTCTCTCTCTCTCTCTCTCTCTCTCTCTCTCCTTTCAGTCTCTGGTCTCAAGGGTGATGTATACCAGAGCTGCTTGTCTGCTGTTTCTAAGGGCAAACAGTCTCTCGCCTTGGCCACCACTCTAATTACCATGGCCTTGGCAGATCAATGACTGATCCTTTTTTTTCCCCCATTGCACAAATGTGTCACTTTAGCTGTGTGTCTTTCCATTAGCTCGCTCAATCATTGGCGGCTGATGAGACAGAGAGCAGCATGCCTTTCTTATTGGCTAAGGTCCAAGGCCTCACTAATATAATCCTCTCCATCGATTATGTTCTGTTGACTTTCAGGAGAATTTTTTAGAGGAGTAATTAGGAGCCGCCAGCCCCGCAGCTGCTCTGAGGAGCCAAATACATTAGTATGTACCGTCTCTTTTTAAAAAGCACCGGTATCCTCATTGCTGTTGGATATGTTATTACACTCTCATTTTCTTGTAGGGATAGAGGGTGACATTATGTAAATGTCAGTTAAAATAATCATATTTTTAAAGCGGAAGCGCTGTGACATCATCCAATTGGATCATTTATTAAATGGATGCTGCCGGATTATTTTGTGAGGGTTTTTTTAATATGAGGAGCTAAAATATCATCATGGATGTGATCATCTGTGCCCTGCAGATTTCTACAGGATTTGAACAAAATGGCAAAATTAAATAGCTAAATAACAAAATTAAATAATAATGTTGATGTTGTCATTGCTCTAAAGCAAATTTTAAATTCATAATTTATTTCCAATTAATTAATTTAATAATATATTACATTTTATATATAATAAATAACAATATTCATTCATTATTAATTTAAATCACTTTTTGCTTATCGGTATAGGAAAAACAAACCAAGTTCTTTACATATAAACTAAACAGCGTATACGGTTCTGATGTATACCTTTAGTATTTTAATATAGATAAACTTTTTTATAAAAAAAAAAAGTAATGAATAAAACCTTACTTTTATTTTTTTAAATAAATTGATCAAAAGTGACTGTAAATAAGTTTGTTACAGATATTCCTATTTCAATTAAATTGTTCCATTTCAAATATATGTAGCTTTGTATAACTTTAGTTATTCAAATAAAAAACATTAATATTTCTATTACTGTGATTCACTTTATTTTTAATAAAATAACTCGAGCCTTGGTGAGCATAAGAGACTTCTTTCAAAAGCATTAAAACATTTTACCGCCCCCAATTTTTTTTAACTCTTTAACTGGTGGGGAAAAAACATTTATTAATTTAAATTTACGTTTATGCATTCGGCAGACGCTTTTATCCAAAGTGACATACATTGCATTTAAGGAAAACATTCGATCAGCTCTTGCTTTCCCTTTGATCGAACCCATGACCTTCGCATTGTAAACACCAATTCTCTTATGATTGAGATACTGGAAAGCTGTAACTAATTTATTATATTTAAAAAAATTAATATTGTGTTTAATATTTAACTTTGATAACCCTAAAAAGACTTGCTGCTCACATAACCCCAATCACCCTGTATATACCACTATAATCTATAGTGGCCATAAGTGGGCCAGAGTAACATTCCCGGTTGTTCCCCTATGATAACTACCCTGCCAATCAATCACATATTTTTGTACTTCCTCCACCCCTTGCATGTAGGTTTATTAAACGTTTTTGCTTATTAGTTATGCGCTCAGATGCCATTAGATGTCTGATTACTCTTAGTTTAACAGGCATTACCATATTCACATCCAGTCTACAGATTTTCATCTCAAATCAACACGGAACAATCTTCAGATTCTGCTTTGGATCTGATGATGACTTTATTCTGCTAGATTTATAAGAAACGTTATTTTATGAAGACTGATTGGCCCCTTTTAAAAGTGTTAGGCAAGTGTTTAGCTCCAAATTATTTCTAATTGAAAGTAGTCCCGCATGTTATGATAATGTTACAGGCGTCTCATTGCGTTCCAAAACACCCTGGTTGGGAGGACAGGAGAGGACTTGTTGCATAATTACATGCTCCATGAGCCGATCTGTCTTGTCTTTGAAAGGATAATTGCCTGAGTGTCCTGATGAAACCTTTGTTGTTGAGAGAGGAGAAGCCGGTGGAGTTATGCCACCCACCATGAATGTGTGGGGCATCAAGTTGGCTCTTTCATTCCTCGCAGTTATTTTTAAGCAAGGCAATTTACTCAATTGACTCTATGTACACAGTGTCTGCAGCTCTGAAATGAGGATCCGATCTGTGTAAAAGCATCATCTCTTGTTATGTTTATAGAGGTGTATGCATAAAAAAAAAAAATCTTTATGTAGAAAAGGTCAATGTAGAAGCAACAGGCTATAATCAAATCAACATGTAGTCTTTTTATGCTCTTTACAAAGTTCGATTGCTGTCAAACGTTGGTCATTATGCTCCACCAAGCTTCTCATTTTCTTCTTTGTTTAGAAAATGGCATTTGCCTGATGTGACCTCGGCTTAATGTTTGGAAGTGTCCTGTCCGCTATGTGATTTTGGTTTATAGTGCACATGCGAGTAGCCGGCTCTCGCGTTGGGCGGCTGCTAATGTTTACAAAATAGATGTCAAGTTGGCTGAAGCCTGAGGTCCATCAACACAATAGCTCACAGTAGACCATGGCTCACGTCACAAACGCCGCTGTTTCCATTTAAGGTGCTTGACCCAGATTTCTTAATGACCTTTAGAGTTACACAGTAGCATGAGAAATGAGCTAAAAATAGTGACGTTCTAAGTAGAAGAGAAGGTACCGTCCACCTCTGACCGTTGCCCAAGTTGCCTCTCTGCATCTCTGGCCTGCTTTTCCCTTTATGAATGACTGATGTTGCTATCAAACACCCTGCCCACATTTAGTCTCATCGTTAGGCATTGACAAGAGGCACTGCTGTTGATGTTTTCATCAGGGACTCTCTCCACAGTTGCCGTCAGATGATTATTTAAACAGCCATTAATCATTAATGGCCCACTTTTGCATGCGCTCTTATGTTTCTGAGGGTGCGAGAGCCTGTTACGCTGTGTGGCACGTCGCAATCGAAAAACCGCCTTCAATTCGGCTTATATTTCACTTTTAGCCTACGTCTCTACGCGAGGGCAGGCATCGAGTTTGACAGCCTTCACACTACGTTGGATATGTTTACACATTTGTTTCCTGTGGCGTTCAAATGGGATTTGACAAGCCCGAAGAGCGTGTGGAGGATTAATAAGCCCAATGGTTCCTCGGAAAGACTGAGACTGGTGTAGAATATGTATCCACTTAAAGCAAGATGAGGCCAGACTGTGTTCTTGGCTCGCGATTCCACGTCTTCTGGCATCCCGGCGTTCAACAGCGTAAATTTGCAGTAGACAATAACATATTACCTCCTCTTGGCATTGTGCCGTAAATTAAAAGTAGGTTTTCTGCTCTGTGATTATTACTCTTGGCTGCTTCGGCTTCGTTGGCTGTAACCCTAATAGTTATGAGCAATTCACTGAAACAATGTTAAACAGTGACTTGATGAAATCACGGCAACTGTTCATTTAAAGGGACAGTTCACCCAAAAATTAATATTCAGCTTTGGAATGTCGTTAAGGTGAGCAATTGATGGCAGAATTTGAACCGTTTATTTAACAGTGCAAAGACGTCTCGCATTCATCAGAGTCACGTCGGTTGCGTATTAGCTGTTTACAATCATCTGCTTGTGTTTTTTTTAAACAAAAATATGTTGATGGCAATATTGTTCCAAAGTAGCATCTGTCCCTATACCAATGTGTTAAGCAGACTGTGCAACTCATCCAGGCGAGCTTTCAACAGCATTTTCAATTTACCTCACAAACTCCCAGCATGCTGAGGAGCGAGATGGATCCGGAGCTGGCACGTCAGGTGCCTCTTTGTCTTGTCCAACGTATCAAGCATTTTTTTCAGTATCTCAACAGCAGGTGAAAATCTAATTATACCAGGATAGCGAGTGGAGGCGAGCTGTTGCCATATTTTAGCAGCTCTTAATTGTGTGCTAAATAATCTGCCTCATGCACTCACTCCCATGTGGAGTCGCACCATGAAAAATGTCTCTGTCTGAAAAAAGTCACAGAAAGATGTTTACTTTGTTTTCCCTCATAAGCTTTTTCAGCGCTAGCACGTTGCTCTCCCCATCTCGACGTCTGTCAAACTGACATTTTAACAATAAAGGCAAAACAAACAAAAACACGCCAGTGCACATATAACACGTTATCTGGAGACTCTTCTCTCTCACTGCAGTAGATATTTTGTTATTGGAGCGAGGTGATGAATTATTACGCTGGCACCTCAAGGCTTTGGACTCTCAAACTTTTCTTTTTTTTTTTGGGGGGTCGGTGCTAAATCCCAGATAAATTCACTCTCTGAACACTAAGTACTCAGCACGTTGTGTGAACTCAACAGCTTAAAGTTTTGATCTCTGGGGCTTCTGAGGGATCCTGCGACTCTAATTATGTAAAACCCAGCAGTTCTCTCTAGCTCTCTGATGTCCATCACGGTTAACCTCCTCATAGGGTTAATGTGTCAGGTTCGGGGCTCTCTTCCTATTCCCTTCGTGCTGGGTGAGTGTAATTACGACCTGTCTTATGGTGCTACAAATGAGCGCTCTGGGCCTGCCGCCCCTTGGCTCACAGAATAACACACTCCACCTGAAGTGGCGTTGGGAAGTGCACCAGGACGGATGGCTCTCTTTAATGGACTGGCCGTCTGCGAGTGCGCCAACAATCCGGTAGTCGCGTCACGCACGGTCTCAGATACATGTCAGGCTAATGGAGGAGCTGATTATTTATTTATGGGCATTATTGCTAAATTGCTGATTACATATATTTCTAGTGTCTAATTTCTTTACACAGTCATTTTTATAGTTGAGAGTTGGATCGGTCCGCCAGAAAACGTCCTTCCCACAGCTATTATAGATGAATATAATAGCCTTGCTCTCCCTAGAGGACAGTAGTTAAGTCATCTGGTTTTTGAAATGTATCTTGACTTGTATTCACATGGTACTTGTCCACTGAGAATCCATTGTTTAGCTTGTGATTCAATTTATTACATTTATAAGCATCATCCTTTCCTAACATGCGATTCTGCAATAATGAGATTTTTTTTTTACAATCAATACCATCAGCTGTGTTTATTTTAAACATGAATCTTAACATGTAATAAATGCTCGGATTAAGTCCATCACAATGTGATACTCTGGCTCACTTGTGCTGATGGTCTCTGAATGTTTATGGTTGTCTGTGTGTTCATTATTAAAAAAACATTATTCTTTAATCAAGCACAGGCATTTCCTTTTGGCGCTGCAGTCGGATAAAGACGTTTGATGGGGCCCAGGA
This sequence comes from Rhodeus uyekii, assembly GCA_037043235.1. Lineage (NCBI taxonomy): Eukaryota > Metazoa > Chordata > Actinopteri > Cypriniformes > Acheilognathidae > Rhodeus > Rhodeus uyekii. The sequence goes on along the minus strand of JAWRVZ010000013.1, from coordinate 3,068,038 downwards.
AGAAATCGAATAAGAATACTCTTGTAAAGAGCTGGCAGCTGTTGAGCTTTCATGTCACAGGCTGCCTGCCATTAGACTGAGCAGCAATATTAGATAAGGCCCTTTAGAACATGTTTCTTAAGACAGGCAAAAAGAAACCAGATGTGATGTGGACTGTGAGGACTACAGTGTAGCAAGATGAGCAGAAAACATCAAACATCTTCCGATCCTTTGGTATGCTCAATCCTGCAGGGGTTTTTTCATATTAAAATAGATTTATCTAATGTTGAATTGGTGTAATTGAGACACTCTGAATAAAACATATTGCACGGAGAGAAAAGTTCTTCTCGTTTTTTGGTTAATTTTTTAGACCGGATCTATTCATTAGGGGGTGTCACAATGAAAATCATACTGAAGTCTTGATGTGATGCCATCACGATATTTTAATTGTCATTTATTATTATTAAAATAATATTATTTTATTATTAAATTATTATAAATGTATTAATTTATGTTTGGAAGTCTTATAGGTTTTAAACGACTGAGTCTTGATAAAACTATTTGAATTTTGCATTGACTATTTGAATATTTCACATTGATGCATATAGTCAAATTTTTATATTGCGATATCTCCATTTAACAATGTATCAGTACACCTCTACTATTAATTAAAAACGTAATCCGTAATCCATAATACCCCTCACCTAACAAGCAGACCAATGAGGTAGAGTTCAAAGGTACTGCCCCCAAAGTGCTGCTCTTGGTAGATTTCGTTGGTCAATATGGAAATTATCCGGCTTAGTTTGTGTTCTTTAATTTGCACGTCATCAGTAGACCAGATTGCTTTCATAGTGTAAATATGTGGTCGAAAGTGTTCGGACGACCAAAAAGTCTACTTACTCTCCGCCTGCCGACCTAATGCGTAAACATTATAGGAAGCGTGCTAGCCAGACAGAACTGAAACTTTGACAGTTGAAGACCCAAAAAAAAAACGCTTCTACATCAAGTTAATTTTTATTAACTAATCCAAATATTTGTAATTAATTTTAACAAATTATTAAGCTAGTTTGCTAAAGTGACTTGGAGTACAGCTTTTATTTTTTTATATTGCCTTTCAATAGTTTTGAGTGGAAAAAGTATTATTAATATTTTCAGGCAGATATTCAGTCAGTTATTTATTTATTATTCTTAAGTAATTTGGCATACTCTTTTGTGTGTATCATTTCATTTATTTTACTTAAAATACTGTGGTGGTGGTAAATTATATCATCATTGAACCCTGCATTCACCCATATCACCAATTTATAATTAAAATAAATACTTATATATTACCTTTTTATATATTTTATAAAAGTTAGAAAAATCAAATCATTTTCACTCAAATGAAAATTTCATTTCCATGCATTTCTTTCTTCTGTACAACACAAAATAAGAATGAAAAATGTTGTTTACTAAAAGTTTTATTGACTGTTGACTTCCAAAGTATGAAGAAATGCAAACATTCCATCAAGTGGGTGAATTACCACTTTAATAATCACAAAACCGTTTACTGAGACAAATATTTGTTACTTGATTAAATCTGCTGGTCACTAACCAGGCTCCACTATGTTTCTTTTAGTGGATGACAATCAGCCACTCCATCCAGGGAGTAGTGTATTACTCGTTTAAGATGGCTGCTGTGATAGCCAAGTGTCAGGTCAGTGCAATCTGCTCCGAGCAGGCCATGTATTGATCCTTCACGCGGGACTCTTACAGAGATAAATCCTGCGTATGACATGTGAAAGGGTGAAGATTCTCATCTCAAGGGCTCGCTTTAGTAAGAGGAAGTTCAAGCTGGCCTGCTCCGAGCAGACAGCAGCAGGCTTCCCTTTCTCTGAGCACATGGGCTTGAGAGGGCTGTTTAGCATGCAGATTTAATAGAGAATGCTAAACACGGCCCTTTGAAGGGCTTTAATAAACTGGACCAGATGTCTTGTGAGCACTAGGGCCGTGTCTTCTGCCACCAAATGGACTTGTCTGGATACGTGCGTTTCCATGTGACGGAAGAATGATACATTGGGCATTAAGGCCTTTTTGAGTGACAAGTGACCTTTCATGTTGATTGTACTTTTTATTCAGAAGGATGTCCAGAGAATTGCAAAACTTTTGAAAGCGGGAGGACAGTATGGCAGGCTCTGGCACTCTGCTCTTGCGCAAAAAAAGTTCCTCCTCAGAAAGCTGTGAAGTGTCAGTGCCGGTGGAGTCGGGTTCAGGGAGGAAAGAGAGTGGCACATCCATTAAAGCAGCTTCCCTCTGGCCATCTCTCCAACTTCAAACACACCAACATTAAAGTTCCAATAATGCAGTGGGTGATTCTCCCAAACGATGCTCGCACATCATAGCTGAGGTGTGCTAATGACGGGGGTAATGCTGAGAGACATACACACGGATGCTCCATTACCTCTGCACAGAAAGCTTCTAAAGCTACCCAGGATGCTGTTGGACTTGAGCCAGTATAACCACCGTAATGTTTGTTTTCAAAGGACTTTTATTTCTTACTTTATTTCAAAGGCATTTAAGTCAAGCCATGTTTACTGCTGTTATATGATGAAATGTGTTTAACAAGTCATCAGTAGGTCTGCTTTGATTAGTTTTGATTTTTGTTGTCAATTTGGTTAAGTGAGTGTTTATTTACCCTCAAAATACTGTGGTATTTTTATTTCAGTTTTATTTAATATCCTGTTTTATTGGTTATATTACAATTATATAATACTATTACATATAAATTTCTATATTAATATTTTTTTAATTAAACTTCTGTAAGGTTTTATAGGCACATTGACTAATTTGACATTTCACTGGCAATGTGATGTCCCCTAGACACTTTTGTTCTTTTTTCTTTTGTGTGAAAGAAGAGAAATTATATCTCCTCTTATGCAGAATTAATTTGTGCTATTACAACTGTCAGGTGTCATGACTCTATACAAACTCTGTACAATATGCCCACATGTGTCTGGTGACAGAACAAGCCTCTCAGATTCCCTGTGTGAATGGTGTAATAGCTGACACAGTCGCACTGAACACATGAAGGTCACTTCTCCACTCTCAGCTACAAAAGCCTCATCTGTTTTAATGCAGTGCTCTGAGCGTTAGTGAGAGCCAGAGCTCCCCTAGCAGTGCACCCTTCTCTCGTTCACACACTCTCTCTATTGTGTTTCTCTCTCTATTTTCTATTTTCTCCCTCTCCTTGTCCTCCTATCCCCCTTAATCTCTCCTGTTCTGTATCTCTGAATTATTCTCTCAGTGCAGGAAGAACTATATCGAAGGAATAGGTCCAGTGTTGGGTTTCAGGTTTAAACGTGAAGGTGTTTCCTTACCAGCTCTGTATTCATTCACACAATGAACTGAGGAGCCTCTCTTGTTTCTCGGTAAGAAGAGTCCAGACAAGACCTTTGTTTTCCACTTCATCAGATGCAAGCATGGTTTTTTTTGTTGTTGGTTTTTTTACTCCTGTCCTCGAGGAACAAAGGCTGGAGAGCAGCCATACACTGGGCTCAAATGGCTCTCTTAGACTATCCTAAATCACACCATGTCTTTCCTAAGTGCATTATACACTTGGGAAACTGTTTTACAAATATCAAATACATACATGAAACAATATTTTTAATGTTTTATAAAAAATTTTTTGGAAATGGTACCATGGTAATACCACATGGGTTTTTGGTGGTTTTTTTTAATCATTATTATGTTTTGGTGCTTGAATTTTCTTTTTTCGGATTATAATGAAGCGTCATGATACTACCATCTGGTATTGTGCTACAGTGTCCAGTATTTTTTAAGTTTATATTTTATTTTACAAATATAAGACTTCCATTACTTTCACTTTTGCAGAATTGTTGTAATTCAGCCATATTGGAGGGTTTTTGAGCATGAATTGCTTTTTAAGGTCATTCCACAGCTTCTCAATAGGATTCAGGTCAGGACTTTGACTAGGCCTCTCCAAAGTCTTCATTTTGTTTTTCTCCGGTCCATATTAACCGCGATAAACGAGGGATTACTGTATTTCAAAGTATCTTAGTCTTATCATATGATACTATCTCTACACAAGCTACAGTAGCTACTGTACCTTAATTATATTTTACAAATAAAATAAAAAGACCTTTAATCACTTTTTAACCAATTTACTTGTTAGAAGTAACCAATTTACCAATTTACTTGTTTGTTTAAAACAATTTACTTGTTTAACTTGTACCAATTTACTTGTTTGTTTAAAACAAAGTTCACAAAAACATTGTTGTATGCATATTTGTTATGTTTGCTTCGAGAGCCCTCGGCATAAGCATAAACGAGATGTATAAGTGTTCCTCAGAGAAACGTGTGACCTTGCAGTTGTTCCTGCGTGAGGAGGTGGGCCAAGGTGCCCTTTGTTGTATTGGATTGTCTCTTTGAACTCTACTCGCTTTCTGATGGAAGCACCAGCACAATTATGGACTCTGTTTGTCATCATTCATTCTCATCTCCTAAAACCATAATCCTGTTTGTGCCTCATCATACTCTCCATTATATCAAGCTTAGCCTTATTTACTCCACTTGGAGGAGGAACATGTGTTTTTCTTTTTCTTTCTGTTGTGTTGTAATGCTGATTGCCTACTATCATACGTGTGTAATAATTTCTTTGTTGCACGTTTCTAGTAATGTTAAGAAATGAAACCCAAATCAAGTTATGAACCATCTGAGATGCCCTAGTCTCAAAACTGCACAAGTTTTGACCATCTTTTTTGTCATATTCTGAAGGGGTTCTTCCTGACCGTGTCCTTGGAGTCAATCCTGAAGGTAGCCAAACATGCTTCTGAAAACAACAAGATCTTCTGCTTGAATCTGTCGGCTCCATTCATCTGTGAGTTCTTCAAGGAGGCCCTGCTGAAGGTTATGCCCTATGTGGACATCCTTTTTGGCAACGAGATGGTGAGTATGTGTATGTGAGTTCCTCCTGTCAGCCCATGTCATGATGTAAGACTTATCGTCATGTAACCCTTACCTATCTACAATTCTTTCTGTGTATTTGATGTGGACAGTTCACTGAGACAGGTCAGATGAGAGATTACACATAGACTTGAATAGACACATAACTCAAATGTATTTATTTTTATAAGTAATACATGTAGAATAGTCATCTCACCTCAAGTGCATTGTCATCCAGCACAGACTGTACTCATTGTGAGAGAAACACTACTCAGACAGCCTGAGCCGTATACAGCCTCTTACCTCAGCGTTTGAGACTAATCTTCTGAGTCATCGTGGCAGTATGGGTTTAAGGATGAGCGAAAACTGGTGTGAATCATTTTATTTCACGATAATGATACTGGTATATATATGACATGATTGCATTCAGAGCTTTTTTGGTCCTGAGCCTTACCCAGAAAATTAAATAGAAAACATTTCCCTTCATTTTTTTAAATAATATTTTCATTTTACTAAAAATAAGAGAATTTTTTTCTGACTGGACCAAAAGTTTGGATAGTAGTGTACAAAAGGTACTTTCTTAGTTGATTTTTTTTAATTTTTTTTTATTTGTAACTTGATTGATACTAACTGAAAAACAAAATAATAACAATAATATAGCTTCATGTATAACTTGAGTTAAAAAGCTAATGACACAAAAAGTAACTACTTGCTGAATTAAAAATCCACAAAATTAATGTAGCAGATCTGTTTTCTAATTGGATGAATCACATTTAAAAAATGTTCTGAAATATTTTAACGTATGAAGTTGTAACATTACCACTTTACAATGTTTAGCATTGTATTTTCACGTTTCTTAGTTGCTGTCATGTTTAAATTACATAAGCAGTTCTGTCCGCTGATAGCTCCATAAATACGTCTACCGCGATACAAAAACTCTTGACCAATTTCTAATGTTGTATGTTATATATCATCAATGTTCCTTAAACATTAATGCTGGTCAAATTTAGATTCTCTTTACCCAATCTACACTGCTAAAAAACAAAAACAATTAAAGGAGCACTTAAATCACACAATGGATCTCAATGATTGAAATTGTATCTTTGAAAATATTTATATATATTCTATAACTTAAGAACAAAATTATGTTGCAACAGTCAATGTAAACCAAAATCATCAACATACTGAGGGATTGATTCAAAATCATGCCAAAAATCGATGTAAATGCATGGCCCCCACATGCCATGCTGCTGATGAAGCTCTGAGATGTAAGATTGTGTCCTGGGGGATCTCCTCCCAGACCCGGATCAGGGCAACCGTGAGCTCCTAAACACTCTGTGGGGCTACTTGGTGGCTTTGGATGCTCCCAAACTTAATGTCCCAGAGGTTCTCAATTAGCTTTAGGTCTGGTGAATATGAGGGCCAGTCAATAGTATCTATGCCTTAGTGATGTAAAAAGTGCCTTCACACTCTAGCCACATGAGGCCAGGCAGTGTCATGTAACAGGAGGAACCCAGGATCCACTGCACCAGCATAAGGTCTGACAGTGGCTCTGAGGATTTCATCCCAGTACCTAACAGCAGAAAGAAGAAATGTTACATTTATATAGCGCTTTTCCAGACCTCAAAGCGCTTTACATAGTGGGGGGGGAATCTCCTCAACCACCACCAATGTGCAGCATCCACCTGGATGATGCGACGGCAGCCATATTGCGCCAGAACGCTCACCACACACCAGCTTATTGGTGGAGAGGAGACAGAGTGATGAAGCCAATTATAGTATGGGGGGGGGGATTGGGAGGCCATGATGGACCAAGGCCAATGGGCAAATTTGGCCAGGATGCCGGGGTTAAACCCCTACTCTTGCGAAAGACATCCTGGGATTTTTAATGACCACAGAGAGTCAGGACCTCAGTTTAACGTCTCATCCGAAAGACGGTGCTTGTTGCAGTACAGTACCCCCGTCACTATACTGGGGCAGTAGGACCCACACAGACCGCAGGGTGAGCACCCCCTGCTGGCCTCCTAACACCACTTCCAGCAGTAAGAGAACCATTGGCTAGCACGTGAAGGTCTGCGCAACCCTCCAAAGAAAATCCTCCTCAGACTATTATTGACCCACCACTAAACGGGTCGTCCTGGATTGTGTTACACGCAGTATAACATTCCCCACGGTATCTCCAGACACTTTTGGGTCTGTCACGTGCTCTGTGTGAACCTGCTCTCATCCTTGAAGAGAACGGGCACCAGTGGCAGACTTGAATTCTGGTGTTCTCTGGCAAATGCCAATTGAGCTGCATGGTGCTGAGCTGTGAGCACAGGTCTCACTAGAGGACGTCGGGCCCTCATACCACTGTCATGAAGGTTGTTTCTGCTCACCATGCACAGAAACATGCACACCATTAGTCTGCTGGAGGTCATTTTGTAGGGCTCTGGCAGTGCTCCTCCAGTTCCTCCTTGCATAAAGGAGCAGGTACCGGTCTTGCTGCTGGGTTATTGCCCTTCTATGTCCTTATCAAGCCCTCCTCGAGTAATAGCCCATCCAGTCTCCCGGTATCTCTTCCATGCTCTTGAAACTGTGCCTGGAAAAACACCAAACCTTCTTGCGACGGCACATATGGATGTGCCATCCTGGAGGAGCAGGACTGCCTGTGCCAGCTAATTGGGTTGCAGGTACTACCTCCTGCTACAGACATTGACAAGGACCCTAACAAAACACAAAACTAAAGACAAATCAGTCTGGAAGAATAAGGAGAGCTCAACTGTCTATGGAAACCACCTACAAAATCATTCCATTTTTGGGGATTGTCTTGCCGTTTCCTCTCCAGTGCACCTGTTGTCACTTTCGTTTGCATCAAAGTCCTTATTGGACAGATTGACATACCTGAAGTTGAAGTGACTTGTTATACTGTGGTTTAAGTGTTACCTTAATTTTGTGCACTGTATTAATAGAGTTGCTGTAGTTCCTCTTAAATTGACAGTCACACTTTTTGCTTTTTCTCAGGCTAATTAAATAGTGTATATGTGGCAAGTAGCTGCAGTGTTTGTTGGGCGGTATTAATTTGTGTTAGTCTTTATGTATGCCTAGCTCTCTGTTGGTTGGTATGAAGTGTTTTGGCAGCTGGAGCTTGTTTGAATGCGTGTGTGTGGGCGGGATCTAACGCAGACAGGCAGGCCTTTATCTGTGCTGACAGGGTAGGCGCAGCGAGAGACGTCCAGGCCCTGCACCAGCCTCACGCCCCCTTAACTGGCACACACCAAGTGTGTAATATCCAGGGAACGGCGTTGGTCTAATTGAGTCCTTCCCTGCTCCCCTCCTGCCTGCCTGCATGACATGAACCAGAGAAAGTGAAGCATTTCAGGAAATGTAATGGCCTCCAGTTAATTAAGTGAGAGAGCCGTGCAGTAAGAGCCAAAACCAGATGGTGCTGAATTTATGCTTGCCGAAGTCATCGCACACAGCGGCGCATGCACACAAACACATACGTAATCTCGAACAATTTGCCCTCCGTTTACCACATACATGATAAAATTCAACAATGTGAATTGTCTGTGTCATTACAGATGAATTTGTTGAGCAGAAGGCTCAGACAATGTAGATAAATTGCATGATTAATTGGAACAGAATGAATAACCCTGACTGATGTTGTATAAGCAGTGATTAACTCGCGCTCAGAGCTCAGATTGTTTTAAATAACAGGGGAGTAAAAGCCATGATTGCTGGGAGGTTACGAAATGATTGAAATCGCTCCACTGCTGCTTATGGGAGAGAGAGAGGGAGAGAAGAAGAATAAAGGAAGGAGAAAGACAAGAACTTGGAAGACTTGACTTTTTGTGAAGATCTACCCAGAGTCCTTCTGCCTAGTGCTGTCTTTTGAATAATGTTATAATGAGTAAGGTTTTGAATATGGTCTCAAAAGGCACAGGAAATTGGAGGCTTTTGACATGCCCAGAACAAATGATGTTGGACTTTGCATCAGAATCCTTCTTGCTTGCCTGTGTGTGGCGTGTGTTAATGATTCTTATAAAACAGTTATTTCCGGATCTCCAATTTGATTGGTTAAGTGGCGTTCCAAGAGCACTGATATTCAGTCGAGCAGCACTGGGATGTTCCACTGTTTGTATCGGTCCTCATATTAGTTTGCATGTTTGTTTGCATTATTTTCATTATGGATGCAGATTATATCAGTACCATACCAGTTATTGGATAATAACTGTAATAGTTTTTTTTTTTGAATGGTTTTAACCAATATTGGATATTTGATATTTCTACCCTTTATTTTTTACTTTTCTATTGCAGTCATCATGCTTACACAATTTACTAATTAATTGATAACACTGTCAAATGTAATATTTAACAAATCTCAAAATATCTATTTTCACAGTGTATGTTTTAATGTTTTGATGCCTAAATTCACATTTAGCATTTACTTGTAGCATTTGTTTTTGTTTTTATTATCATGATTAGTATTTTATTTTTATTACCATTATTGTTTTAATTCTTTTTTTTACAAAATAGTATAGTAATAATGTTTCAATAATCGCAATTTTATTGGTTATCAGGCAGAATTTTGATATTAGTCCATCCTTAATTTTCATTGGCTGCAAAAAAAGACAAATTGTATCTAAAACCTTTTTTTATGTTGTACTGCTGTACTAATTCCCAAGATATTTTTGATTAAGTAATTTGGCTAATGTGATTATACTAAAAGTAAAACTGCAGATACTGAGAAAAGTAAGTAAATCTATTTCACAGATTTTCTGCCATAACCAGGACCGAAAGTGCAGAAAACTTGCATATTCTGTCTGGGTCTAATTATGACTCCGTCTAGTGCTCTACATCTAGACTCATCCGTTGACATTAACCACTGTGCTTGCTTTGTGGAGGGATACTTGAGTGTTTGCATAACTCCAGCGATATTTTCTTGTGCTGGAGTGTGTGTCCTCCCCCGCTGATTGCTTGTAGGTGACGGACAGTTCATGCAGGAAGCCCGAGGCAATGAGGGATATGCCTGACATTGGACCTCCCCATCTCCCAGCTGATTCAGACAGCTGCACACACACACTCACAAACATTGAGAGACAGATGTCAAGTTCTAAAAAATCCTGTAGACAATCAAACACGGACATTTCAGAGCTCTGAGCCGTGTCAGGCCCCTTCTGAGATGCTTAGATGTCTTCCTAAGACATTTGGTGATGTTTTACATTGTTTGCAAAAAAAAAATGTTTTAAAGTAGTTCAGAAGCAGCTGTCTGAATTGAGAGCAGAAGGAACAAGGGACAGGGAGAGAGAGAGAAGCAAGGTGAGGTAATTAAAACAGTGCTTGAGCGGGATGCTGTCTGGGAGACTCACGCGATGAACACTCTACACGAGTGCTTTACTGCATCACTCACTGCACTCAATTAAAGCCGTCTGTCTGCTCACAACCGCTATAGAATGACCTGTGAGACATCGCTGTGTAGAGAGACTGTTAGGAGCGTTAGGACAAGTGATTTGCTCTCGGGGAGCAAGAGACACTAACGGACACTTTATTTTTTTATTTTCATATTTGGGTTTGGATGATGCTTGAAAAGCATGGGTATAAGGGTCCCTATAGGCAGTGTTTTTCAACCTTTTTTGAGCCAGGGTAAATTTTTTCATTGGAAAAAAAACCACAAGGCACACCACTAACCGAAAATGTTAAAAAAGGAAACTCTGTAGCCTATATTAACAATATACAGTCATTCTTATCAAAGTGTCTTGAATGGGAATCAAAAAAACACAAAGAAAAAAGTCTTTTATGATTATTTAGTTTTCAAAAAATGTTTTTTAGAACAATTAAAAGAAATTGAATAATTTTCCATGGCACACCTGATGATCTCTCACGGCACACTAGTGTACCGCGGCACAGTGGTTGAAAAACACTGCCCTATATACATGGAAAACTCAATCAGGGTTGTATTTTTTTATTTGTACATTTTTATTAGAATTATTTGTAGTTGTTGTATTATATTATTATTTTCTTAGTTCTTAAAAATCATGGAAATGTATTGATTTTTCTAATAATGCATATTTAGAGAGATGGTCTGAATCAAAAAGAGTTTTCAAAACGGCTAAAAAGGTAGTGGAAATATATTACTTGTATTTTAAAAGCCCCAATTAAAAGAATGAGCTATATCACTTGGATGCTGATTGTTTTTATATATATATATGTATGTATGTATGTATGTATGTATGTATATATGTATGTATGTATATATGTATATATGTATATATGTATATATGTATATATGTATATATGTATATATATATATATATATATATATATATATATATATATATATATATATATATATATATATATATATATATATATGTATATATGTGTGTGTGTATATATGTGTGTGTGTGTATATATGTATGTATGTGTGTGCGTGTGTGTGTGTGTATGTGTATGTATATATATATATAGATGTATATGTGTGTGTGTGTATATATATATACAGTAATACCTCGGTTTACGAGTTTAATTCGTTCCAAGAGCGAGCTCGTATCCCAAAATGCTCGTACACCAAAACAATTGCCCCCATAAGAATGCATTAAAAATCAATTAATTCGTTCCACACGACCATAAATGCCCATTTTAAATATTTAGTTTTTATTTTACCCAATTAATTACAGTTAAAATTATAACCATTAAGATCTCATATAAATACTCTTTAAACAGACAATTAAACTTTAGACAATTAAACTCTAAAAATACTTGACAATTTACTATAAGCTCACTTTGAGCAGCGTCTGCTGGCATGAAGGAGATGAGAGACAGACGAGGGAGGGGTAAAACGCAAAACCTGGATTCAAGTGCAAATAAGTGAATTTATTATAATAGTGCAGAAAACAAACAAAGTGATAATCCAGAGTGAAAGTCGTGGAATGGGAGACGCGCGCGCCACCACCGCGAGCGCCGGGAGACTCGCGCGCCACCACCGCGAGCGCCGGGAGACTCGCGCGACACCAACGCGAGCGCCGGGAGACTCGCGCGACACCAACGCGAGCTCCAGAGTGGAGAGAAGTGAGGAGACAATTCATGAACCCCATATATTTCACTACGTGAACAATAGAGGCTGAGAGAAGTTAAACTGCTGACACAGCGAGGCTGAGAGAATGAATGATTTAAGGGGTGATAAATGGGTTGGAACTGCGTGACTGTGTTATGAGAGGCTGTCATTAGGATATTTCCAGTAAAAATGCCCGTGAAGATGCAGAGTGTTAGGACAAAAATGCGCGTGGGTGAGGGAAAAATTTGCTCGCACTCCGATACAAAGCTCGTACACCGATTCAACCCTCCATGCTCGTACACCGATTTTCTCGTATACCAAGTCGCTCGTAAACCGAGGTACCACTGTGTATATATATATATATATATATATATATATATATATATATATACATATACATACATACATACACACACACACACACACACACACACACACACACACACACACACACACACACATACATATATATATATACACACACATATATACATAATATATACAGTTATTTATCTTTTAATATAGTGTGTGAGAAACGCGCGCACGCACGCACACACACACATTTATATTTATTTATACACACACACACACACACACATGCATGCATTATAGCCACTTAAATTGCTTTTTAATGTTAGCCTATTTGTGCAACTATTACTTATTCACTTATTCCTATTGCTTGTTCATGATGTTGATGGTAGTAGAAGTAGTATTATATGTATTATTGTTGTTATTGAAGTAATATAATTATTAATATTGAATATTATTTTATCATATTCATTTGTATTATCACATTTAAAAAATGTATACTGTACACAGAACCCCCCATAAATTACTGTTTAGTGTGTGTTCTTTGTAGAAACACAAATACTTCTATAGATTTATAGTCCACCCTAGTCCATTTTTATATCTCTAGGATGATAGTTGTGGGCTTGTATTTGTCACTGCTGGATCAGATTGGGTCACAATAGGGAAGTTCAGCTAACAACTGTAATCGGAGGACTCAGGAGGTTTTCCCCAGAATATCCCTCACATTGAGCCACAGAGGCCATTTTCAGCTTGATGGGGAGTTCCATAACACAGATTTGAGGGTGAGAGTGAACACGGCCTGGCACTGCCTTTAATAGGTACAGCGGCAGAGGCGCCTGGCTCTCTTTGGAGACGCAGAGTGATGATGGATGGAAGAGACGGTATTGTGTTGAGGGCCGATCAATAGCTGCCACCGAGCTCAGTGTATTTCTGTCACTGTGGAGTTGAGTGTAGGATGTCAGCTGGTTGTTGCCAGGATGATTTGGGAAAGTTTAACACCAGTCCGTTCTGACGCTCCACACATCAGTCATTTTGGTTAACAGAAGGGTTTCACGGTCATTTCTGCCACACACACTGTGGCACACTCTCACAGACACACACACATCTGTGCATGTATGTTTCATATTGATTCTCTCCTTTATGGAGGAGTTGTTGTCTGCAGTAAAGTGCCACTTGAGTAGTGACTTAATTCAACCATTATACAAGGCACTACTATGGTAAATAGCCTACAGCATATAAACTATATTATAATAATAATTTAGAAAATTAAGTGTATTAAAAATATCCCCTTCTAGGTGTGCATTGTTACCAGCTTAACCATGGTAAATTCATTGTAACTAATGGTCACTCATTGCTTATTTCTTTGAAAGTAAATAAAAAAGATCAAGGTGGCTAGTGGTACATGCTAATAAGAAGCTGAAAATGGTTATTATGCTTTGAAAAGTCTGTTGGTAGGAATTTTAATTGTTTAACGGCTGATGCCAATACCCTCAATTGGGACAACAGTTGGCATATATTCAAAAGCTTATCGAAGTAAACTGACCAAAAAAAAGTGTACATTGTAAAGAGTTTCAACAAAAGAAAAGGAAGTGCCTTGCTTTTCCATGTCAAAGTATTAGTCATGATGTAAGAATAGCACTGATTTATGATGCAACTTGTCAGAATTTAGCACTAAATGTTATGTTTTTGAGCTGTTTTAGCTCATCCAGTAAATTTTGTTGTCCTATTTGTGGACGTTCCCCCGAGGATGACTGCATCGAATAAGCATTGTTGACTCATCTGAAGCAGCACGTCATTCTTCATCTGTGTTTGTGTGTGTCAGACCAGTCTGTAACACTGTGGCCCTGCTGATGAATGCGTGTGTGAACGGTCTCTATATTTACCGTTAGCAAGAGCTTGAGCAACTGTCAGAGTCCCACAACCTTGTTTACATGCTAACTTGCATTCCTGCAGTGAACCACGGACAATGGCAGTCTTTGAAAGTGATCGGAACATACTTGGATTGCGCTAATAAGGCTGTCATTGAGGGAGATGTCATGTGCCCAGGGCGGGGGTGTTTTCGTTTTTTTGTTGTTGTTGTTGTTGTTTCTCCACCTCTTTAACAGACCGTGCGTACAGGCCAGGAGAAACGGCAGTCAGCACTCATGATTCTGGTAATGATATCATTACAGCTAGTGATTGCTTCTCATGCATTGTTTAACAAAGACACGTTTGAAGTGCTCAGCAGAGAGCTCGGGCAGATCTTTCTCAGCTTGCAAGCTGAATCAAAAGGCGGAAAGTAGATCAAGAGCAGGAGACACCTTTTTAAGCTCTCCACTAACTTTGCCAGAAAGAAGAAAGTTAAATTAACATCCTAAAATGACAGCATGTAAAAAACATTTTTTAACGCTCTCCTTTCTACTCTCGTACGGTACGGTGGCCTCAAATCATATTTGGACCCTTGAAAATGTCTGAACGTTATTGCATTACTTACATTATATCAAATGAAAAAATGTGTTTATTTGATATGTATTTTAATATTTTTAAATAGCATTTTTAATTGCAGTTTTAATATCCAAATTCTTTTTGGAGGGGCAGTGTTTGGCCCAAACGGGATGTTTTGATGATCTTGTTATCATAGTGGCAGTGTGGGATGGGTTTTATGGTATACCCTTTGGGTTATAAGCAGAGGTGAGCCACAGGAAGAACAGGCTCGGTACCCCACACACACACACACACACTGCTTCTGCAGTCCCTTGGACACCCGCCATCTGCAACCACATCAACATCCATCATCCTACACGCTCTAAACTGCATCTACACATGCTCACGTCCAGGATACTAGAACACATCTCAAGCACGAATTACAGAACATGCCTGTAGCATTTTTTATCCCCTTCTGATCTCTGTGGTAAATAAAATAAAGCATCTTAAATCCAAATATGATAGTGATACAGTTTTTTTCTGCAGGCCTGTTCAAACCAGTATATGTATTGCCACCAATAAAATGCTTTGTTGATGGTTTTTAAAAATAAGGCTGTTTTCTTAAGCGAAAGACGTGTGCTTTGATGCTCTACCCTGACTTCCTATTTCAGTATGAAATGTATTGACACAAGATAGAAAATTGAGTTCTTCAAACCATTTCATGCAGTTTTTAAGTGTCTTACTCCTTTTATACTTTCAACCTGTAACTGTATCCTTTGAGTTAGCAGCATAGCGATTTATGTCTATGTCGTTCGCTGTCTATCAGTCACTTCCTGGTGTAATTTTAAGCTTTGTTTTCAGCTCTATCTGAGCAACATGTCATAAGTAATGCAAGTAGTGTCTAGGACAGGCTTCGCTTACTCCCAGCTCTTTAGCAGTAATTGCATCTGGTGTTGGTAAGTATAGGATTAGTGGCTTTAGATAAGTTTCCGTCTTCTGTAGCTTGTTTGTCAGTCTCTCAGTGTCTCTCTTTCTCCGTCCCATCCGTCTCTCTGTCTGCCTCTGTCTATTGGTTTGTTTTCGGTTGCGCGTCACACTCCAGTTGGCCTGCTGCATTCTCAGGGGAGTACCTTTAACACCTCAGTAGTTCTGGCTTTCTTCTCTCTAATCTTCCCCTTCCCCTCCCCAGATTACTGTATCAATAACCATCTGCCAGCCCCCTCAGATAGCACTGCCCCTGGTACATTCACAGCCCATGGCCATACAACTCTGACTCATATAGAAATACGTGGGATGTTTGAGACAGCGTAATGAAATTGCACTGTGATTGGCCTCATCTGTAACCAACAGTTTGTTTTTCTTTCTGTCTGGGCCGCCACTGGTTCACCAGTGTTTGTCACCAGCTCAAAACAACAATGTGGGAAAAATAAGATCTTATGACCATGTGGTTAAGTTAGTTCTCAGCTGTGTGTGTTGCTGCTTTTTGTTTTGTTTTTTTCCTCCATCCTTCAACTAGCTGATGATTTCATTGCTCAGCCCATCCTCCAGGCTGTACATTTTCTTGAACTGTCTCCTTTAGAACCCTTCCACTTGCAGCTGGCATGGCTAACCCCCTGGCCCAGTTCACAAAGAGAAATACTCTTCATTTTCTGCTTTGAGCTTCATCACAACATGGATAACCGCACAGGATGGAGATGAAAGTAAATAACCAGTGAGGTTAGCCCTCATGAGCTGTCTGGTCTGTCAGGGCCACATTTCTAACCCAGACCAGATGTCAGTGTGCACTCTTCCTGACGCTCCTCACCTCTGATGTACCACCTTTATTATTTTCTGTCCATCTTCTTTAATCTATTTTTATGACTCCAGGGTGTAAGGGTGCTTTTTACACGTTTAAACATATCAAACATACACCATACTTTCCCAGTTTAAAGTGTAGATGCAACAAGTGAGCAATTCATAGGTTTGGTCATGATAGCATAAACACTGTGGCTCTGTTTGAAACCTATTTGAAAATCAGACAAAAAGACAAAGGTACAATACTGTGTACTTAATGGCTTTAATAAATGGCAAAAAACTACAATCCCATAATTCATTGGTGGAGATTTCTCTTCAAATACATTGATAATGTATTTTGCCACTGGAGATTCTGCTCTTAAACACAATTGTTTTAAAAAAGATGGTGAGAAAATGTGTGCTGACCACTTCAAAGAAAGCATACACAATCAATTAACAGCCTTGTACCTTATTTTGGTTGTTCTGTCTAGTCCTTCCAGTAGTGCCGAAATGACACATTTCAAGGTTCTTTTCTCTTTTTTTCCCTCTGAGAATGATTTAGCCGTTCTAAGTCATTTTCACTCTTTAGCTTGTGAAATGTCTTTGAAAACTGCCCCACAAACATATTGTGATTAGTTGATTATACTTTTGGGCTTTTGTTTTACGAATTCAAAATTAACTTCAAATAATAATGCAAAATGGGTATTCACATTAGTATAATTTGAAGTCAGTGTGTGATCACAACTTTTGCATTTTTAATCTCCTTACAGCATACAATGAGATTGGCTCCTGTCACTTCACATGTGGTTCTTCCTAATTATGGTACATAAAGCCTTGGCTATGGTTCAGGTTAGTCTGTTGTGCTAAGTGAGTGACTTTCACAGTGTAGATTTATTATAAATCCTGTATTTCCATAGTCTGTCTTTGTTAAGAGGGTCTATTACAGTTTTCCAGTGGGGTTGTATTAACTTGAATTCCTGGAGCTAATCTTGAAATAATGCTGCTTAATCAAAGAGTGTCTCACCTTGGCTGCTGGATGGCTGCATTATCAGATCATTGAGCTGTAATTGGTGTCATGAAACCTAGTAGTGGGTTATCTCCATGGGGATTGGAGTTTTTACCCAACTTTATGGCACAAAGATTAACCTTGGAGCGTCTGACCTCCGTGCAGTGAACACAAACATGGGTGTTGCTGCTGCTCTGTGTCCCAGAAAAGGGAAAATCTTCTGACTGGAGCCAAATACAAAAAGCTGATTGCCAGGTTGGAGAGTTTTGAGTGATGTCAGATGGTCTATTATAAATGAATGTACATGGCTTGGGTCTATTATGCAGTGACTGTGACAGACAGACTGATTGCAGGTGGTCTCGGCCCCTTACATCCATGAAGCACTGGTTCTTTCCACCCCTTCTTCCCCTCTAAAGGCTGAGGTTGTCACAACTGGTCCCTAGAGCCGTTCAGTCGAGCAAAGGGCAAAGCCCAGAACACATAATTGGAATCTTTTAACCCTCACAGAGCCCTTTTATTATGTGAAATAAAGCTGTTTTATTCATCTGTACGAAATTCAAGATACGTCTTGCTTGAGCTTGAGTTTTCAGGCTTATGAAACAGTATTTTTAACTAGTGGCGTCTTTGAGAATTTACACACAATCCAAAGTAAAAGCCTCTTCACACCAAAGTTGATAATAATAAAGTTTCAATATTCATGGTAATCCTTTGAGAATAGGGAAGTCATTTTTTCAGAATGATTCTTTCCAGCTCATGATCAATGAAGACATTCATAATGCGTCTGACTTTGAGCTTGATCATTTAAAGTGGTAAACTACATAAGCTGTAGCAATGTTATCGTCAGTTGGTGAGGATGCTAATATAGGGTATCGCCAACTGCCTCACAATATGATATGCATGCATTGTGACCTGTTAGTATATTATAATTTGATCATGATTGAAAGTATGCCAAATGTGTGAGATTAACTGTTATTATTTTGCTTGTTTAGGTGCTTAGCTTCTTCATTATTTGAACTGTGTATATTGCATAAATATTATAGGTATCAGTACAATGATGTGCAAAAAAGTATCAGTACATTGATTTATATGCATATTTGTAGGTTGATATAATGTATATCCTGTTCTACATAGTCTAACGCAGAGCTTTGAAATGTATCGTAAATGAAATAATATCATTGCTACACTAAGCTCGCATTAATTAAGGCTGCATGTGTGCTTTGTTCTGCAGGAGGCCACAGCGTTTGCGCGAGAACAAGGCTTTGAGGTGAGTGGATGGAGGATCA
Source organism: Rhodeus uyekii (assembly GCA_037043235.1). Lineage (NCBI taxonomy): Eukaryota > Metazoa > Chordata > Actinopteri > Cypriniformes > Acheilognathidae > Rhodeus > Rhodeus uyekii. Next base: position 3,049,308 of record JAWRVZ010000013.1, on the reverse strand, counting down.
CACACTAAACAGATCCTAAAGGATTATTTTTCAGCTGATAATGAAGTTCTTTTTCGGACAGTGATTGATGTGCTATTATACTCTCTTGGCCCCCTTGCAGTGGTCGCCATAGCAACCTGGCAGTCGTCATGGTTTCTTTGTTCAGCCAGCACTCCGGCTCACACACTCTCTCTCTTTCTCACACACACACAAACACATTTTCTCCCCTACTCTCACACATTCTCTTCTCCGCTTTCTCTCTCTCTCTCGTCCCCCTCCTTTTCTGTTATGACGCATTCCTCCCAGGTCTGCACCCAACATCGCCTACAGATGTTATTTATTGAATTTTGAGAATGCTCTTGGGAGGAAAGAAAGAAATCCTCAGGGACTGCTTTCAATTCTCTCGCTATACTGGGCAGGGCTGGCAGGTGCCTTTGTCGAGGAACCCACCTTGTTAGCTTCATTAGACCGCGTGAGGATCCGGCGCAGCATTACGCTTAATTATACCGCTCTGCATTCACTCATAAATACTGGATCACCTTCCCCTCTAGTCTCAGAATGTGGAAACACTGATTGGCCTTGTTTGCACATAACACGTCAAAACAATACGAGTTATCTCTCTTAATAGTAAGGAATTGCAAATGTAATATTAGTGTTTCTCATCTCGTATTCAAAAATGTACATGGAGGGAGGGGGGGTAAATGTGAATTCATAAGCAAAGTAAATGTGAGTTTAGGAACAGCATGCTTAAATAATTGAAGTGGCTTATCTTTTTTCAAATGCAGTGCTATCCGCCTGAATGTGTTTCGTCTCAGTATGAATAATTGTCTTCCAGGATCACTCAAGGTGCGATCGACGTGACTGGAATGCAAAGCAGATTCTGGCAGCAGAGTAAGTTGGTGAGGGAGAGAGACGAGAGGGAGGGAGAGATAGAAACTGTGCATGGGTGAGGGAGAGGAGGAGCAGTTCGTGAGCCAGGGAGATAGGGGAGGGGGCGAGAGCTTGCATCGCACAGAGTAAATATATAAATGGCAAGCACTGTCACATACTGTGAGTACCTCTTCACTGATTTCACACACGTCATGTTGATTTAGGGCTCAGAGAAAAGGGAATCTTTGACATATGAGTCTGTACCCTGATTTTGCTTTAGAAATAAACATCTCAACAGAGTATGGCAGTTGAAATATATGAATTTAGTGGCAGGATGGAGAGAAATAGAGAAGTTTCAGGCCCCAAATGTACCAAGAAGCGCGTCATCATTTGGTTTTTGATTGTGGCGTTTTTCAATATTATTCATACACGCCTCCACACATCAGCTGACTTCCAACATCTGCTTGTCTGCAGATTGTTTCTCAGTTTTTGTGGTTCACTGCATCAGAGACATGCACCCCCCTTCGTTTACCAACCTTAAACCTTATACCCCACTCAAAGCAGTGTCAGTGTGTTGAAGAAAATCATCACTTCCAGAGAAATTGGCGCAAAATAGAAATTAAATGGCCCTTTTGTTAATCATTTGCCTTAAAATGCTACAAAATGCAGACTTAACACTTTGCTGGCGATGAGCTACAAAATATTTTTTCTAAGCAAATTATTCTATTCTGTGTTATCTGTAAATATAATTATTTAAATATATTATTTTGTGAATAAGTTAATGCATTACAAATTGATTAATTTATTGATATTGTGTACATTCATCATGTACACAAAATCAGTAAATGTGGAATATGCTTTCATTGTAGTTTAAACGCATATCATCCTACCAAATTTTTGGTTAACTGACTATGAGGATTGATTACTAAAAATGTACGTCTGTAATAAAGTTTGAGAGATTATCAGTGATTATCCCTTCTCATGCCATCATTGCCATAGGTTGCCAACCCCTGCAGAATAGCATACTTTTAACAAATGTATCCATCTCAAGCAAGTTTATACATTTTTAAGGCACATTTGGGGGGTTTAAATTTTTATATCCACCCAGAATTGTAATGCAATATTCCAAAATTCGCACATGGATGGAAACATGGCTATTGATGTGTATTATTGTGGTTGTAGGCACTCTGAATCTTGTAGCCTTCCCAAGAAGCAATACAAACTTCCAAAAAGCTTTGTGATTATTTGAAGAACTCCGGAGCAGACGCTGCTAGACATGCTGTACCTTTGTAAAGATAATATTTTTCTCACGTCTTAAACAATGTGGCAACATTCAGAAGTGTGAAAGAAGAGTGTTTTTACAATACAGCTCTACATCTTGTGAAAATCTACAGGCTTTATGAAAGTGAAAATCAAACACGTCTGCTTAGCATCAATCCATTTCCCTTGCTTCAAAGAGATGCCTTGTTAATAAATCAATTTACATCTCAAGAAGGTAGATAAGAGTGTGTTATTTTCTCTCTGTATTGAGCCGGCATTAGATCTGGCTCACAGTGTGATCCGATCCTCATCTGTTTTACTTAAATACCCTTAGATGTTGAATCTGCCGCAGGGTAATTGATGTTCTATTGGCTGCTGTTCCTCCTACAGATTACAATGAAGGAGCTGTTTTATTAGCTTTAATATGGACACAGAATTGGACACCCTAATAAGGCAGCAGTTTTTTCTCGCCTGCTTTCATCATTATTAAGGAAGAACATCTCTTATGATAATCACTGACAGCTACATTATGGCTTTCATGAACTGATTGCTTCCATTGAATAGAGAGATATTATGGTTAAGCTTAATTAAGCTTGTGCTTATTATGTGTTTTATGCTTAAAACCTTCATTACACACCCCTCTGATCAAATTCAGTTATTGAGTAGCAAGTAGTCAATGGCATGAATATGCTAATGTGTGTCTGAGACTTCAGCGAGGGACTGTATAGTCTTTTTTTTTTTTTTACATTTGAAGGAATAATTCATTAAAATTTTCTGTCATCATTTACTCACCCTTGTATTATTCCAAACCTGATTGATTTTCGTTCTTTTGTAAAAACGTGAAAGATATTTTGACTGTTTCTATCCACACAATAAGGTCCAAAAAGATTAGATATTCCAAAGAAAAAGATATTTAATCATAAGACTTCTTGAGGTTGTAGAAGTTTTGAAGTCTTGTTGAAGTTGCGTAACTTTTTAATAGACATCTAGGTATGTATTTGTCATTTTAAGTGTAGTTCATCCACACATCTTCTTACCAAAAATTAATTCTGTGTATAATATTTAATATAAATATATATATATATATATATATATATATATATATATATATATATATATATATATATATATATATATATATATATATATATATATATATATATATATATATATGTTTAAATAAACTCCTCTAATTTGAAATCATATGAAAGTGAGTAAGTGATGGCATAAATGTAAGAAAAATTCCCTCTTTTTTCCCCACCTTTGAGAAATGAAAGAAATCTAGTGTTGACACGGCCAACCAACATTCCTTGACTTGTCTCACTTTTTACATTCAGTCTCAGTGACAAATTGCCTTCAACGAGCCCTGGAATCCAGTATCACAGTATTAACCTCTTCATTAGCACCTCTGTAGACTCCCACATCGCCTCTCCCTTTTCTCCTCCTTGGGAACGATCAACCTTTTAGTGGTGATTAGAGGCTGTGTTTGGGGAAGTGATTAAAAGCCCCCTACACAATTTAGCTGGAGCAAGTTAGCGCCAGTGGGGGAAACGGCAACATGGGAGCGCACATCCCACTGCAGCTGCTCCTAACATTCTCTCCAGCCCTCTGCCCCCCAACCGCAGCACCTGTCTGCAGGAGAGATGCGCACAGAAAACCTCTTTATTCCCACAAGGGCTCTTGCCTTTCTCTGTCTGGACTGAAGGATCCAGTTGTGATGTGTCTTGATGGGTTAATTATGAGAATAGCTCTGACAGTTGATATTCAGATCAAAGCGAACAGGCGTTCGGTCCCTCTTGGTCCCTCAGGCATATATGTATTCACACCAGCAGATAGCTATGCAGAGATAAGTGCCTGAGAGTGAGGCGGGAAGGCTAATTTATACCCCACACCTCCCAATTCCTCTCACTTTCTCTCGCCGAACTCTTCAGTATCTGACTCGCCCCTCCTCTCCCCCAAAATCATGCTCCTAAAAATTAAATGACTCTTTAGAAGTGAATGATTAATCTAATGAAGCTGCAGAGGTGTTCTACTTCTGCTAATGAAGCCTTGCATTCTAATAAGTCACAGGCATACACTGTAATCATAATTGAAATGCCAAGCAGGGTTAAAGACAAACTGTGATCGCAGATGTTGCAGAGCTGAGATATATATGTAGAATGAAAACGAGTAGGCAGCGGCTGCTGGGGGCTTTCTTTCTGAGCTCAGGGTCCACAGATTCCAGCTAAACATCTGTTTTTCAATGGGCAATCGCTGTATCCTGAATACATATAACAGACTTCTCGGCTTTTACAAGCGCCTTGCAAGTTTCTCTGTGTGCAGACTCCCCAATGTCTGAAATGAAACACCTCCTCGCTCTTCAAGAAGTAAAAAAAAAGCTGGTTTGACACAGAGTTTGCATTTCTGATTTGCATTGTTCAAGGCCAAGAAAAGAGAGTAAATTGTGAATGAGTAATGCTAGTCGAGCACGCCAGACATTTAATCTGCGCAGTTGAATGGAGCTCCATATGAATATATGACTCCATAGGTGCCTGTACAGTCCACCCCCCCTTGGGTCTCTGAGCGATTAAGTGTTCATGAGCAAGTGTAGCTTCACTCTCTCATGGCTATCATGTGTTTGATAGTTATAATGACGGGATAATGGCAGGCTTGTAGGCAGCCACTTCTCGTCACAGGATACCTATAGACCCACACTCCCTGACAGATTTACAGTGCGCAGTCAGCTGATACTGTAAAACAGTGAGGTTTTTATAGAGCCCTGGGCTCTGCTTAAAACAAGCCACCAAATTCATACTCTCATGCTTTCTGAGTCTAGCCTCAGGCCTGTACTGTCTGTGGTGAAAAATTTCCTAGAAGTCGTAACTATCTAGTTAGTTTTGCATTCTGTTGTCAGTTCCGAACGGAACACTTTGTGAACCTTTCCCAAAGTACGCTGTATCCATATTTATGAAGTTGGGGGCGGGGGACAAACTATTTTTTGTTTTAATTAAAATGCTGGTCATTTAACCTGATGCTTGACAGTCATTTTTTACATGAAAAACTGAATCACTGAGGCAACTTTGCATGTGAAAACAACTGTCTGACGATGTAAACTCACACTGAAGTCAATATCTTGAACAGCGAGCGCTGCTGTAAGCTGATTGAATCCATTCGACGCTCTGCTGATTGGCTAGACTGCAGGAAAGCAGACCCTTTTAGTCAAGTGTGGAATGAAGCAGAGGTGATGAGGCAGCTGGGCTTGCCTGGGACACCACACTACCTCGTCATTAACAAAACTGTCAAGGGCTGGTGGCTGCTGTGGCCAAGCAGCCTCTCTAGCCTGGTTTTGGCAGGGGGACGAGTGGACATGTGATAGACTCAAAGTTTTGGCAGGGTTACACTGCCTCAAGGCCCTCTTACTGGGGCTTTCTGTGACTCGGGGTGGGGGTATGGTGTCGAACCACCAGCACTCAACCCTTTTAGACCAACCCACCCACCCCGGCACCGCCCATTCCACACACCCCCCCCAGCCCAGCGCCTTCTGTCCAATGCCAGCTGGGAGGTGTGAGGACTAGGAAATGCAGATGAGCTCACTCAATTCCCCAAATGTCAAGCACTTCCATAAATGCCAATCTGAGAAATTTTCTCAGGTCTATCTTTAGGTTTGTAGGCCATTATCGATTATTTTTAGTAGTTGTGTAATATTTATATATAATTTTCAGTTTGTCATCTGGACCATCAGACCATCTGGACATGCCATTGGATTATTTGCGTACATACAATGGCTAAAAAATATATTTGGGAAGTATATCTCCATTTTTTTTAAAAAAAATTTAACAACAAATCAGACATAGTGGCATTTATTTTAATAAAACAGCACAATGTCCAAGAAAACCATTTTAGAAAAAATTTGTTTAAAGAAAAATAATTTAAAATTTTAATTTTCTGTTGCTTTAAAGCAAGATGTCAAAGTATTTGGCCGCTTTTTAAGATGAAACTCAAAAGTATGAAATGCTGAGTTACCTGTGTGAACTGTCACCTGTGATAAATCACCTTAAGATTAGTTCAAAATAATTCTTAAATGGTTATAAAAAAAAGTTATAACATCGCTTTTTCTTTTCTTTTTTACAGATTGATTTACAATTTGAAACCATTTGTAATTAAAGAAACATTATTAATGCAAAGAAATCATGATTTCCAAAAGTGTCCAAATACTTTAGTGTTCTGCTCTGCCTGCTTTACAGAACCTACACCCACCTGGTCAAAGTTGGCACCTCAATCAGGATCTTGTTCTCTGACTTTTCCAGTGCCCTCAACATACCTCTCTGGCTTGGTAACAAGCTCAGCGCAATACTGGTGAACGCCTCCACAATCTCCTAAATCATAGACTATTTTACCAGCAGGCAGAAGTTTGCGAGGCTCCAGGGAGAGAGCGTGGAGGTGGTGTAGTCCTACAGGTTGCTTGGAGTCCACTTAAACAGCAGACTGTACTGGACAAACAAATAAGCTGTGCAATGCACGAAAGGTAGAAACAGGAGACGCAGGTTTTTCAACATTACAACAAGCTAATATTTTACTAGTGTAATGCGTACATTTTTTTGTTACTTTCATCCCTGTTACTGGACTCAGTAGTCATTAGTATCTATTTCATTCTTCAATTTCATCTTCATAAATATGCTGTAATAGTAGTTCTGGCTTATTCCACTGTAGCATTCTGAAAGAGTCTATTCAGAAACGGTTAGATAAAAATAAAATAAAAATACCTGAACCGAATGATGTTTGGATGTGTTAACAGTTCTCGCTCCTGCATTCTTCCATCAAATACAGATGAATACCCTTCAAAAATACACTGCTGTTTAGCAACACAGCTAAAGAAACTACACCATAAATCATACAGCGTGATCAGTATAGTCAATGTCCCGAACAAATTATGAGCTGGTTCTTAGAAAATCAGAAACGTACAGTACAACCAGTGTAGTCCGATTGCCAAATGAATGACTCCAAGTAGCTTACAACCCCTCTAGCAGACTTTATTTTCAGAACACCAATTTTGTATTTCTTCTGGAAATGAGAAGAAACAATTAGATTTACATTTCAACTGGTTTATTTCATTTCAACTCTCTCCTATTATTTCATATAACTGCTAGAATGGCTTTTTTTTTTTCTTAAAAGAAAATTACATTTTCAATGCGTTCGGGATATTATGGTGAGGAAATTTTCACACAGGTAAATAAACCTGCTCAAATCCACAATTCTATGTTTTCGGTGTATAGGGAGCAGCGGTACTGACTGTATGTTTTCCAAGACCAATATTTGTCAGTGATACTCTGGATCTGTTGCCTGAATCCTTGACATATTGTCCTGCCCATTATCTCTCATCACATGAAATTAAATGTAATAAATCCAATAAAAATGCATGAAATGTTTCTGTACACCCAAACACTGTAACATTGACTATTGCGTAAAGCCTACAATGTATTACAAATGTAAACGTACCAAAAGCCAGAAGATTGGATACATCTATGGATTACTCTAAAGTCACTTGAGTGACTATGTGCGAATTTTTTGCATTTTAATATTTCATTGGAAAGAATATGAGAGTCATGAGCCATTCTGAGTGAGATGTAGTTGGCAATTGCAGTCACTAAACATGTTCAGCAGGTAAGATGATGACTCAGGAGCATGTTTTACAAGGTGCATCATTAAAGTAAATCTAATCTGATCTAGAATATCTTCATATTTACTTCTTACCCTCAAATATGTTTTTCTCTCTCTCTCTCTCTCTCTCTCTCTCATGCAGACAGAAGACATTGAGGAGATTGCGAAGAAGGCCCAAAGCTTACCCAAAGTGAACAAGAAAAGGCAGAGGATTGTTGTCTTCACCCAAGGCAAAGATGGAACTGTAATGACCAAAGGTGCGTGGGTCAGTTTTCATCTTTTCAGAATTGGGTTTTTATAATCACGCTTTTAGATCGGGACTGTCTCGTGTTAAAAAGAAATAACACAACCCCCAGAAACACTTTTAGTTATTTACAGTTGAAATGATGTTGATAGATTTCCTCTGTAAACATTAGTGAATAGCCTCAAACAAGGTCATCTTAAGAATAGAATGCCGTTCTCTCTGGCGGCTTTCGATGTTGCTCAGTGTGAAATGAATTCGCCCTTGGCAATGACCTCCTATCTCTCAGATGCAGAATTTGAATCCAAAGGGCTGTTGCAGTCACATTGCTATGGTAACTGAGTGGTGGGGGATCTTTCTGTGGAGTGGATAAGTTTAACTGAATAGTGGGGAAAGCATAACAGTTGTAGCTGATTAAACCAGCAGGGTTTGAAGTAGAAAGCTGGGAGGTAGCAGGAATGTAAAGGGGGCAGGCTGAGCTGTTTATGCTCTTCTTTTCCTGCTCTTCTTTTCTTCTTCTTTTGCACCTGCCAGAATGGCATTCCTCATTTTACAGTCCGCCAGTGCCCAGTCTCGGCTAAATTCCATTTGTTCAGGATAATTCGGCTTTTATTGCCTTTTGTATTTTGATTCATTGAATTTCACAGTGTTCTTACAATAAATTCCATCGAGGTTGGACATTACTTGAATCTCTCGAGGACACAATGAGCAGCCACCCTTCCAACGCACTGGAGAACCAGGAAAAAAACAAAGAGGTAAACCTGGTACATGACCTTTAGTGTCTGCCTGGAAGCAAAAACCCTCAAGGGTTTTGGCCTAGCAGTTAGCATATATGCATTGGTGAGTTAAGCCTTGGTGTTCATGCGGGAGACTGAAACTTGCCCAGTCTGCGTCCAAATTTTCCTCCCTCTCAGCCAAAAAGGGCAAATCCCAGAGTTAAAACAAAAGTTATATAATCCTTATATAATCTTCATCAGGGATCTAGATTTTATATATATATTATATATATATGTATGCACTGCTGTTCAAATGTTTGTGGTCAGTAAGATTCAAAAGGCTGCATTTATTTGATCAAAAATACACTATAATGTTGTGATATTTAAAGTAGCTGGTTTCTGTGTTAATAAATTTTCAAATATATTTTCAAGTAATTTATTTCTATTTTTAGCAAAAATTTATTTTAACCAACCATTACTTTAGTCTCCACATGATCCTCCTGAAATAATTATAATATGCTGATTTGGTGCTCAAAAAAACTAGTATCAACACTAAAAATTATGCTTCTTAATATTTTTGTGGAAATTGATTCTTTGATGAATGGAGAAAGAATAGGATATATTTGAAATGTAAATCTTTTTTCTTAACATTGTAAATGTTTTATAAAAGTCACTGTTGTTCCATTTGATTAGTCCTTTCTTAATAAAAGTTATTTATTATTTATAGTTATAAATTATTTATTTTCTTTTTAACAAAAAAATTACTGACCCCAAATTTTTGAACGGCAGTCTGTCATCTCCTTACATGCTAGAATTAATTTAATGGGACTGTGTAAATTATTATTATTATTATATATTTTTTAAGCCTGTTTATTTGCTCACCTAAGTTTAATTTTACTCATGCAGTAGTACCTCAAGATACGAAAGGCTCAACTTACGAAAAATCCAAGTTACGAAAGCAAAGACGAATAATTTTACTGCTCTACATACGTAAAGTTTTCAAGATACGAAAGGTTTCTGAAAGTCAGAGATTCGCCCCATAACAATTTTGAAACTCGCGCCGCACGCCGCCATCTTAGTTATAGTAGACTCGCCACCATCCTCCTGCTCTCCCATTGTTTCCTGATGCTAGCCAAGCCATGATATCCTTCTCTCTAATTGGACAGCATCCCTCCCATCATGCATCTTCTATACGTACGTGCTGGCGTGCTTTAGCTCAGCCACTCCGCACCCAAAACTTTACTTTATCTGCCGTTTGTCCTCCTCCTCTGCCGCCACTTTCGGAGATAGCCTCACTTGAAAGGTAAGCTTCGACATTTTACGTTATTTCATTGTTGATAGGTCCATTTAGCTTTATTATGAAATTTAATGGGGTGTTTTTGGAGGGCTTGGAACGGATTAGCCATTTTACATGTAAAATGTGTTCCAAGATACGAAAAACTCATTATACGTAGGCCGCCTCAGAACGGATTAATTTCGTATCTCGAGGTACCACTGTATTTGCCACTTCAGAATTGTTTCTTTTGGACCCTGATTTCAACATTTCTGAAACGGCAAAAAGAGTTTAAGAGTTTTAGTTTAGAGTTTTCTCTATTTCCGTGTGTTACCGATCTCAGAACTATACCATAAAATAACATGTTAAGATTGTTTTTGATTTTAGAGGCTTTACGCAAAGGTTTGGGATGACTTGTAACCTGACACACGACATCCCAATGACACTGCAGGCCTATCCTAGTCCCTCTGCCCCGGTTAGCTTATAGGTCTAATCCTATTCACAAGTCTGCACTACAGGATTGAAGTGTTGTTAAACAGAGCTGTCGCCGAGCTCTGTATTATACAATTTACACAACATGTTACCAGAGTAACGCAGCAAAGCTGGCTGTATTGGTTCCACTGCGCTGCGTTTATCACACAAACGCTAATAGCATTAGTCCCCCTGGGCTGATAAGGCTGCTCAGGCAATTGCTACTCCTGTAAAGCCTCATCAGAGGAAAGCGCTACAAGACAATCCTTCCCTTTTTCTACAGAACCGCCTCGCTCCCACTTGTTCCGAGCTAACTTTCTGCCTAAGCATCGGCTTTGGAGAAAATACTCTCCTGGAGGCAATTTACACTGCGCTGAGGAAAAAGGAGGGCTCTGCTAACCTCCTTCAGCCCTTTCATAAGGAGCCGCGGGGTCGGCAGCAACCCCTGGCCAACCCTATACGAAACACGTGCCTAATGCTAAGTAAACGAGGTCGGCGCGCAAGAGGTAGTTGGCCGTAAAAAATGTCAGGTGTCGCACGAGTGCTGAATAAGTGGGTTCAGATAGCAGGGACGATTGAGAAGGAGAGGGACGCTTTTGCTCCCCGTTGCCTCCGCCAATAAACATCAATATAAAAGAGAATTGAAGATTTGCTCAACCTCCCAGAGGCTGTGCTCTGATGCCTTCTGATCTCTACATTTCATTTGCAATTTGCTCTCTATGCAGGGATGTGATCATTCAGCAGGCTCTGAATGTCACAATGAAGTTGTTTTAATGGTGATTAAGAAGGCTTGGATGATAGGCCCTGGGGGCGACGTTCCAAAGAGATGCAGATTTGTTATTGTGTAGTTTCTCATTGTGCGCGCTGGCTTTCTCTCGTGGCATAAACTCAGGCTGTCCTCGCCCCTCCACATTAATTTCCTTAATGAAAGCTGCCAGAAGAGGAACCTTTAATGAAGCACCTTTGTGACATCGCTGAACAGAGCACGGCCCTGCTGGCGCACCTATTACAGGCTCGTATTAAGAGCGCAGCGCCCACAGTCTTTGATCTAATGATGGCTGAGTGTGCAGGGTCGCCCAGGGGCTCCGGCAGGGACGAGAGGGCTGACGACAGCGTCACGGGGAAGAAGGGAGTCTGTGATGTTCTATTAGTACTTTCCCTCCTCCTTGAGTTCAAGTATTAAGCTAACTTAATTGTGCCCTTCGTGACTGTTGCAAAATAAAACGTCCTGTTTAATCCTAAACTACTTTATGTGGAGGAATGTAGCCCAACCAGGGCAGGCTGACAGTTTCGGGCAGAGTCTCTGTGTACAGAGTCATAACTCAAGTGTTGTACTCTACTTTAACTTCCTGGAACTGGTTCCAGAGAGATAACCTTTGTTGTGTTTCTTTTAATAGTCACAAGAAGTGAAACTAACACCACAACACGAGGGGCGTTTTTGCATTTTTGCAGAGAGCGAAAAAGGCTGCTTCAGTTGAAACCTCCACTGTTCAGTGATATCTGGACATAGCCATATCCTTATCTGATCTCGACTGGAGCTCGGTTGTGGTTGTCCCAACTCAAGCACATGATGTGATTTAAGACTCAAAATCCTCCCTCTTTATTTGCACAGTCGTGTGTGTTGTCTGAACCTGCAATTATGTTAGCAGAAGTAGAGAACATCTGACTGCTGTTGCAAAAGTATATCTCCAAAGTTGCCCTGTTTTACTGGCTCTTTTAAAAGTCATCAAAAAATTCAAATATAAAAAAAATATATCTTTTTTGAACAATTCATCCATACATAATTTTTTTTATTTTTAATCCAAAAGTCATAAATCTGTCTGGTGACAAATGCAAGACTTCTCTAATCATTTGATTCACTTAAGCATCACAACTTTGTTACAATCGACTGCAAGCTCACATTCAGATCTGCCTCCAGCCAATCAATAACCAATAGATTGAACCAAGTCGCCGCCCTTTCTTTAATCAATAAAATAATTATTTTTTGAATCAGTGCATCATTCGGATTTACGTCACAATTTGAAATAAATGATCTTTTGCTTTTGAATTATGAGAATAAGAGAAATAAATTGCCTCTACTTCAGTTGCGAATAATTCCAATCGCTTCATGTAATCCATTTTGTTTTTGTCGTCCTACTAAAGAGGAGCATTTTCATTTTTTCTGCTGGAGAGGTGCTGCTCGTCTTGAAACTTATTCGGGAAGAATGTGTCTAATGTGCTGTCAGATTTACCTGCACATAATGAACTCCCCAGAGGAGCCTTTTCGTTTCAGTCTGTTTTCCTCCTCCTCCATGAGCCCTTAGCAAAGGTCATTATGCACTCATAAACGCACACACTCTTCCTGTGTGTGTGTGTTCACGCTCTCCCTCACATTTTTCTTGTGTTATGTTAGGGCTATTATTCTGTAATGTTTGCCCGTTCTCGTTTGTGTCTCATTAATGCAATGCACCTTCGACGCAGCAGAGCTAAAACAGAAACGCAGTAAACAGTCAGTTAGTGGCTGTTTGTTTTGATGGGCTTAAAAAGCCAAAGAAAAGAGCTTAGAGTTAAGAGACATTGCACTGACTGATTACATAAACGGCCTTTGCCTTTACTGACTCAAGGTGACCTGAGCTTTCCTGTTTAGACACTATAGTTTGCTTGCGTTTACTCCACATCATATTAATTCCTAGATTTATGAGTAATATGAGCATATGCATCGCATTTATTTTCAGTATCACTCACGATGGGAAGAGCGACAGATGAAGACCTCCGCACGTCCGCCAAATCGATCGTGACATCATCACCACTCGTCTTCAGCTAATTAGCATGGCTCAGAGGCGAGGTGATCTGATCAATGTCTCGCTTTGAAAAGGGCAAAACTGCCTCTTAAAGCTCTCTCTGTCCCAGACTCCTCTGATTATTTGTGCTGGTTATCTCCTGCCACTCTCGGCATGGTGGTTGCCCTTTATTAGCGGTTAAATGTGTTTGTCACGCTCATGTTTCTCTGACCAGCCCTAGCGTGGAGATAGTGGATCACAGAAAAGAAGGCAAGTGAGGGCAGTTTCCTCCGTGTGTTTGCCAGGAGGAGGGCCATCCTTGTTTACTCCTCTGAGCTTTTGTTTGGCTCTGGAGCCGATGAGAAGTGGATTTGAGAGAAATAATCTCTCACCATTCCACAGCTGTCTGAAGGCCTTGAATCTCTCTCCCGCTCATTGGTTTTGTGTCATGTCTTATTGTGTAGTGAATAGGTTGTCATTCAGTAGCTCAGGTTTCTATTGGAGACAATCACGTTCTGGAAGTCGTAGTGATATATTTGAAACGACAATGCCTAAGATACAGTAAAAGAATAATTACTGCATGACCCGAGGCGTTCATGGTTTTGGCTTGTCACATTACAAGCATAATCATATTACGCCGCACATAACTAGTGATAACAAGAGAATTTATTACACATAATTGGCGTAACTCCACAGTGCTGTAAACGTTATGGTGGCTTTTTCTGATGCTCGGGCTCTATAAATAGCCATGCATGCATGTTTTGTCTTCACAGGCCTGTTTTATTTTGAGCCTGTCCGATACATGTTTACAGCTCTGCTTGTTCCTGGAGTGCCTTTGCGAGCAGAGCTGCGGTTTCCTCTTCCTCCTGAGAAGCCTGTGCCAAAAGGATACAAAACCCTGAAAGCAACATCTCACTTCTGATCTGAGCACACAAGTGTCAAACACAGCACCAAAAAGAAACAGCTGTACAAGAGCTATTAATATAACCTCACAGCTCACGAGGTGTAACTTTGTTGCCCCTTTTTTCCGCTCCCTGGATAGTCACGCAGAGGAAAGTATTTTCACTTTCTGCATGAACATATAAAACGAAGAATGGCAAAACCACAAAAGCGATGGAACTCCCTGTGAACTGCCCAGAGACTGTGTTTACAGGGATGACCACAAGCCAGTAACAACAAAGACAGGTTTTGGCAGCAAAGTTTTAATTGCCATGCCTATTAAAAAGCCCTGCCAATGGCCTCTTTTGTGTTATACATTAACATGAAATTGGTCCTGGAACGCTCTCAGACTAACCAAAGCAGCATGTTGAGAGCCAAGTTCAATAATATGTTTTGAATAAAGATGTGATGTGTTCTCTCCGGTTTGATGAAATGGAAGGAGATGTCCATCAAGGATGGTTTTGGGGGGGAATGAGAGCAGCGATTTAGGAATTTAATTTCTCTGTTTTTATTTGCCCTAGTTTGCTCTTGCGTGCTTATATAAATTGTCCTCATTCACGTTGGACCAGAAACTCTTGTAAAACCTTAATTCAGAAACGATTCTCACTAGACTTTATTTCATTTCCCTTGTTCAACCCCCTTTCTGTTTTGACTTCTATTTGACAATTTATCAGGTGATGTCAGGTTATTCATCTGGTCATTTAAAAAAAATGATGTTCGAATGATGTTCAACTCTCTTAACGGTTCTCTCCCGTGTGTTCTTCTGCATTTCCTACTTTACAGTTAGGGGGCGCCTCTATACCGCTACTGAACTCTACAGCGCAACCATTTGATTCTGGTTTGAATGACCCTTATGAACTGATTGTTTTTAGTGCAATCCCCAAATAAATAGCTCTTAATTTTGGCTGTGGAATTGCATTTTTACCCCCCAAAAAAATCTTTCTTCACCACTATAGAAGCATTTATGGAATTGGTTAAAAAAATGGATTCCCATCCCTTCTCATGAGTTTTTGTTAAAAGACGATACTCGAATATATTATTTTTGCTGTGCATGTTGGTTAACGATGACACACAATGGACAGTAATCAAAACATCCTATTGGACCAATTAGTTAGTGTGAATCTTTTTTCTAAGCATCTGCTTCTTGCTTCCATTCCTTGAAACTCTTGTTATTGTCCCCATTGAGAGCTGAGAGAGGCTCCTGGACACCATTTGGCATCCAAGTAGTTGGACGCCTTGTCCTCCAGTGCAGCCCCTCTCATTTCACACGTCCTTCCCCCATTATCATATCAATTGATGCAGCTTGTAGAAGACAAAGTGAGGTTATGGGAACCACCTAGAGCAACATGCACCATTAAACATCAATGCAAGTGGACAAGCACATATGCAAGTTCAACCTTGTTTACCAAGATGGAAGACTGGCCGTGTATGTTTCTCGGTCTCTTACAGCTCACGGCCTTCCCTCTGAACCCTAAATCAAGTTTAAATCTGTTTTACACACCACGGTTTTATTGTATTGACATTTGTTCCGTGCAGCCATATATACATGGACTTAATAGGCAGCGTGTGCTTGTTTTTTAAGATACTTTTTTTATTGAAACGCATTTTTTATTGTGGACTCTGACCTCTGGATATGACCTAATGTTGTACCATGCACTTCCAAGAATCGCCTCATAATTTTTTTTCCAGATGACTCACCACGGCTGGATGTTTGGACATTTCTCAGCATGCCTCTGGTGCGTGACCTGTCTTCAAAGGGCAGAGGGGTTAGCGTGTGCTAGTACCTACATTCATACCATGCTGAATTGCATTGTCTCTGCTCACTCCCTCACAAATCTGAAAAGAAGGGTGTCGTTGCTTCATACAAGCCTTAATCGTCAGTTTGATGTCCATTATTGTCTAGAGCCTCTTCAGTTCAGTCATGGGTATCAAAGGAAGGAACAGTTAATGGCTATTTTTTTCTCTCACTCTCAGGCTGCGCTGTTTCTGAGTCATAAAAGGAAGTAGAATCAGGTCAGCCTGTGTACAGGAAGGAAGGAACCACATACAGTTTCATTTTGAACATATTCATTTGCGTCTGGTCATTTCTTTTTGTCTGTTCAAACAAAACTGCAGATTTAGGCTTCATATGACCATATGCACTCACTTCTTCCTGTAGTTTGAGGCGAGGGAGAAAGCATGCTATGACGGCAATGTAAATATTGTAATCTTTAATTGCAAAATAATAGATAGATCATGAGTTTCTGTTAACTTAATTCACATGGAAGATCCTCTAGTTAATCATTTCAAGAGGAAGGCGGGCGAGCATGCTTCATTGCCTGCATTAATTAAGCAAAGTCGTTTTGCTGCTAATTAGCTGATTCTAAAAGGATCTGCTTTTTGTGTAATTAATTATCAAAGACACAATCGGCTGACTCGTTTAGGGGAAAACCGCACACACGCAGCAGACGTGTCTTGAGTGCTCATTGTTGCGTCAGTTGAAAGCCTTTGCTCACATTCTCTGTTGTTTACTCTCTGTGTCTGAAGGTTTCTTGTGAAGTTCTCAATATAAAGTGATGGTCTTTGACACTTACTGGCTTCAATTAGCAGGTGTATACTTTAAAGCCACATATTGCTGCAGATTAGGGGCTGTTTTGGTGAAAGAATCATCGCAAAGGGCTAGCTAAGACTGGCTTGTGTTTTTAACTCTTTCTCCTTGGGGGTCCTCTTGTTGGTGTCAGGAAATGTGAGGTTTCACGCCACCTTCAAGTGGAGTTTGAAATACCGTAGTGTAATTTTGAGTCATACTTGTCTACAGGATGTTGTAAGATCTTGTGATACCAGAGTAACATATACAAAGTAAAGGAACATGTTGACAAAGATGTCTTTGACACTTAAAAAAGTTTGTGACTAGATCATAAAGTGAATCATGCTAACATAAAAGGAGCTATTTAGTCACATTTTCCGAAGAGATACGATTGCTTTATATGATTAACAGAATTTAGTAATTTAGGCTTTTATTCACAAACATTCAACAACACACACATCAGATATGGTAAATGAAAGTTTAAGCATGTTCGCTTGATGTGCGAGGACCAATGAGGTTCATTCTTGCGTGTTACGCAGCACGCTTTGAGCTTCAAACAAGAACTAATGAGGAATCAAGCAAGTAGGGTTGAGCTTCTTTATGTTCGCTCATCAATGTTTATATGCGAGTAAACTCCTGAATACAGTCTGTTCATTACATAAAGCGATCGTGTCTGCAGAAACTTTGGACTAAACTGCTCGATTCATATGGATTGGCTTTATGTTCTCTTTATGAAGTTTTTGAAGTGACAAAGTTGTAGTTGCTTGGACTGTCAATATTTTCCCCAAAAACACTGAACATTTGCATGTCTCCTTCATCTGACACCCATTTCTGGTCTTGGAGTCTCTACGAATAAGCTGAATCATATGCAAAATGTACAGTGTTTAGGGGCATAAATTTCAATAAATATTAATGTTTTATTTATAATTCTAATTATTCTAATTGAAAACATGTATATTTATTGGGATTTACTCATTTATTTAATAGTGATTTATCAATTACCCATTATTGTTCAATTTTTGTTTTTATTAAATGTATTATTTTCTTGCAAATTCAGTTACTATTATAAATGTTTTACCCTCTCTAGAACACTATTAGATTAATCAACCCAATAATAAATGCATAAATCATGTAGTGTAAAAGTGTTTATTGATTTAAAGTGGATTATTCAGGTATGCTTATCTAACGGTATAACAGAAGTTACAGCTATTTCATCATCCATTGTTTTTGTTTTGTCTACTTCCACTTTTTTTTCTGACACGAATGTGAGACATCGTAATAGTGACTGTGACCAGGCAGCAGTCGCTCAGTTTTAAATGGTAAATCGCGGTGCTGGAGTGGGTTGCCAGACTTGCTAAATGTGGCATTTTCTGAATGTCCTCAAGAATCTAATATCGGGTTCTCTGAAGTGCTCTTCTTACTGTAAAGCAAAGTTATATCAGTCTCATTCAACCCTAATGGAGGCTAATGCCATGAATAAAACACAAGCGTATGGCAGAAGGCATTTGAGAGGGAACTTCGGGACAGTTAATGCATTATTTTAGGCTGAAAGGGGACAGATTATTCAAAGTGAATGCTGAAAATAGACTGGCGCTGTCTTTCAAATGCGATTTTTAGAGAGCTGATCCATTTCTGCACCAGAATTGTCATGCTGAAGAACCTCCAAATTATATAATTGCCTCTCCTTGAGTTCAAAGCCCAAGCAGGGCTCTTATAGCTCATCAAGTGAAAACGTCCCATCCCTCTATTCCTTTCTGCATGTCTTGTAGGAAAATCTCCATCTTTCCACAGTAGTAAGTTTGTCTCTGCCTATGCTGTGTTACAGGTGATTAGCATCATGCTAACTAGATTTGTTTGCAAGGAAGAAGTAATGTGTGCGAGCTGACAAAACAGTGTCTGGCTTTTATTTTAGCCGCTTTAAATCTATGCTTGACACTACTGTAAAAAGAAAAGGTACTTTGATCCTCTATAGGAAAATGTAGTCTTGATATAGTTTTTTTTTACATTTTTGACAGCAGAAAGTCTCACACGTCTGCCAAACAGCCTATCTGTGAATAAGGCTCATCTTTCAACTCAACACTAGTTTAACAAGCTTATGCTTAACTTGAACTGTCTTTTCCACAGATGACAAGGTGGAGACATTCCCTGTCCTGGAGATCGACCACAAAGAGATAGTGGACACCAACGGTGCTGGAGACGCCTTTGTTGGAGGTACTGTGCTTCCAATCAGCTCACAAATATTGTCCAAAAGGCTGACTAGTCCTAGACAAAAGTATTTTTGAAGACAAAAATACAATAATAATTCAAATATTTTATTATTATTAAATGATTAATGCATAAATCACAGAAGTAAGAAATTCCAGTCAGCACAAAAATGGATTGAAATGTTGAAACAGGTGTCCGAGACTCCAAAAGTATGTTTGATGGAAAATCACTATTGACAGGACAATTTAACTCAGGATTAGGTCTGTTCTGTAACCTCTGGGAAACCGGACCGAGATGCTATAGTTTTGACATGCATTGCTTATTTCCTGCGCAGCTGCTCGGGAATGACAATTTGTAGATCTATTATAGCTATACTTCATTTAACTTGGATTAGTTTAGTCACACGAATGTGCTATTGTACTCTTTAACCTCAGATAACACAGTTAAGGAGAAATAATGACTTTCGTGATGGATTAGTGGAGTTTCCAGACTACCCACAGCCGTTATCTTTAATCTGTGGGTTTTGCTAATAAGTGCGCGTTCAGATAGCCGCTGCGTGTCTACTCGGATCTGAACTGTGAAGCCATCCATCAAACGCGTAAAGCACAACGCTGTTTGGCTCCCCATGAAAATCAGAAATATCAATGTTGATCACGCTGTTTGCGCGGGTCCAAGTAATTTATCTTTATACGACGCCCCATACATGGCCCTCTGCTTCTCAAAGGCCACGAGCCTGATTTGCTAACATGTCTTCCTGTAGCTCTTCCAGGACAACCTTTGCGACTAATAGAGCTGTGAGCGTGTTTGCTCAAACGTCGTATTGATTTTTTTAACTCCTTTATCCGTTCCAACAAGAGGTTGGAGGCCAGCTCTCTGCCACGTTGGAAAATGAATTTGCCAGCTGTTTTTCAATGCGCTGCTGCAGAGAGCAGAGATCTAGGTGGGAGGGTTCAGAGCCCGAGGGCAGCTGGAGGATTTCTGTATCGCACATCACTAAAGGGGGCCTTTTGCATCACCTTTCCCCCTTAAGCCTGATTTCCTTAATTTTTCAAAAGAAAGTACATGCAACAAAATCGATACCCGACTACTAACAATCGCCAGAATTTGTTTGCGTGTGCTTTATGCGCTCGGATGTGTGTTCATTAAACATATGTTTGTGCACACTTTTCAAATAGGATTAAATCGGTCTACTCTCTTGCATGCGGATCTGGTTTGTCTTCTCTCTTTTTTCATTGTATGGTTACATGTGTTTGCAGGTTTCCTGTCTCAGCTGGTACAGGATAAGACCTTTGAGCTGTGCATCCGTGCTGGACACTATGCTGCTAACGTCATTATTCGCCACGCGGGCTGCACATTCCCAGAAAAGCCCGACTTCCACTGATGAGCCGATGACAGACCAGAAGATATGGCCATCCAAATGTTTTATAGGATTAATGCCTTCTTTTTTTATTGAGTTTTTAATCTTCGGTTCCTCTTTCCTTTCTTGTTCACGTGCCTGTTTTCTCTGTCTCATGGCCTAATTCAGTCGCAGAGACGTATTCACATTAAAAACGGTTTACAAAAGAGTAAATATTGATTGTTTTTACTCATACTATTTTAGTGTTAGAGTTAAAGAGTGGTGATCATAACCAGCATCTTTTCAGATGTGATGTTTGCTAACTAAATTACATTGATCGCCTTGTGATACCATACTGCATCTAAGGCAGGTATCGCAAATATACATTATAGACGCTTGACGAATAGTTTGAACTATTGAAATCAAAGGCTCATTTTCTCTCAGAGGAAATGTGTTGGCTAGTCCTGCTGTTGTAAACCAAATGTAATTGTGAAAAGCACACTCAAATGTGTCATGAACAAAGAAATCTGTTGTTTTGTGAGCACAACCTGTGCCAAAAATTAAAATAAAGGGACGCTCTTTTACTGCTGTTACTTTTATTCTTTTCATAACCTTATAATTAGAAATATGATTATATTATGAATAATTTGTGTTCTTTGGTTCAACATGGAACCAGTGCTGAATTCGAACCACATACTAGCTAAATAGTACTCTTATTGTTTTGACCAAATGTTTCTATGGCTGGAATAGTAAGAGTCGTATGCTAGTATCCGGTTCTTAATTCAGCACAGGACTCCACTTTTGGCCTATTTTACTCTCTCAGCATCTCACCTCGGTGTCCTATTGGATGGTTAGAAAGCCTCCAGCTTCTTCCTGTCCCCTTGATGACAGTGGCAGGTCTGCAAGGTTCATCTCTGTGATATGGGATGAGGAGTAGCTATTTGTGAGCATCATTAGACTCAAGGTACAGCTGCCCCTTTGTCCCTGTATGTGACCGCAATCATAGCGGATTCAGGTTCTGTCACTGACACACACGTTTTTGGACCCTGGCATCACCGAGCACATGGTTTTAAACAACCCGCAAGTCCATGCACAATCCTTAATGACAGCAAAGGACAAAGTCCTTGAGCACTATTTCACATTTTCAGCTCACACACAGTCACTCTTGTGGGTGGGTGTTTTTTTCCCACTTCTCTAATCCTCCCGCTGTGTGTTTTACAATGATGCTGGGTGTTTTTAAGACCTGTGAAAGTTGCCTTTGAGGTTTATAAAAAGTAAGTTGATTCACAGGTGGACAGCATTACAGTTAGTAGGTATAGAAGACATTATGGAAGTTTTAGAGAAGTCAACACTTTTAGCTAGTTTCTGATAACTTGTAATACATATAATACAAATAATTGTTTGGTACATGCACTTCCTGTTGTATTTCAAACACTTTTCCTTGTTGAAGATGGAATATGATTACTGTCATGGGCAGGTTTAGTGTTATCTGTAAATTTTAAGGTTGAATTGTATAAATGTGACTTAAGAGGTAGGTGTAGAGTCAACATTGTAATTATCAGTGTACACTGCTCAAACAAAATTAAAGGAACACTTAATCATCGCAATATAACAAGTCAATTAAACTTCAGGGATGCAATCTGTCAGAATAGGAAGCATAAGTGATTGTGCATCCGTTTCACCTACTTTGGTGCAAATGAAAGTGACAACAGGTGCACAGGAGAGGCAACAGCAAAACAATCCCAAAAAGGCAATGATTTTGCAGGTGGTGGCCATAGACAATTGTGCGCTTTTTATTCTTCCAGACTAATTTGTCTTTAGTTTTGTGTTTTCTTGGTCATTGTCACTGTCTGTAGCAGGAGGCAGTACCTTCAAACCAGTCATGTTGCACTGGCAATCCTGCTCCTCCAGGATGGCACATCAGGTGACGTCGCAAGGTTTGGTGTGTCTCCTAGCATAGTTTCAAGAGCAGGGAAAAGATACCGGGAAACAGGCTGTTACTTGAGGAGAGCTGGAACGGAACATATAAGCTCAACAACCCAGCAGAAGGACTGGTACCTACTCCTTTATGCAAGGAGAAACAGGAGAAGCACTGCCAGAGCCCTACAAATGACCTCCGACAGGCTACTGGTGTGCATGTTTCTGACCAAACTGTCAGAAACAGACTTCATGAGGGCCTTAAATCCTCTAGTGGGACCTGTGATCATAGCTCGATTGCCATTTGCTAGAGAACACCAGAATTGGCAAGTCTGCTATTGGGACCTCTTCACGGATGAGAGCAGGTTCACACTGAACACATGTGACAGACATGAAAGACTCTGGAGATGCTGTGGTGAATGTTATGCTGCCTGAAACATTATCCAGCATGACCAGATTTCCGGTGGATCAGATATGGTCTGGGGAAGAACATCCAATCAATGGTTCTCTTACTGCTGTTAGGTACTGGGATTAAACCTTCAGAGTCAATGTCAGACCTTATGCTGGCGCAGTGGACCCTGGGTTCCTCCTGGTACATGATAATGCCTGGCTTAATGTGGCTAGAGAGTGTGTAGGCAGTTTTTAGATGAAGGCATTGATGCCACTGACTGGCCCTCATGTTCCCATCTCATTAAAATGATCAATTTCAATTGGAAAGCAATATGCAGTTTATTTAAAGCTGTGAATAAGACCAGCAATGGTGTGGCCTTATTTAAAGTGTATTCATTTCATAATGATTGATGCTGAATATGCTTAGTTATTTGATTTGGTTTGGTCCACTGTAACAGCAAATATTGTCATATTTATATTATTCAAAAGAAGAAAACGATCTACATACTGTAGCAATCTATTAAAAGGATTGTTTGCTTAATTGGAACATTCAATGTAGTTTGAAAAGTAAAACCAGTATATGGAAGGTCATCAGTTTGAGCTAATCTATTTACACTATTGCACTATTATACTCTTATGCAGGGCACTTATCCTGCCTCTGTCTGCATGTGAATATGAATGTGCCAGTGGTTGAAATATGCAAACATGATTAATTCCACCATATCTGCTTAAACTGTGAACAAATGTACCTTCCCTTTCGGCATACAAATAAGTCACACAAAAAGGGTCGCAGGTTGGAAATAATGGCAGTTATCACCTGAGAATTGACAGGTGTTATGTTTAAGAAATCCAAATAATGGGTAGCTGTAACTTTAACGGGTCAAATGAAAAAAAACGAATAAATTATTAGAATATATAGTATTCGTATATCACACCCAGACTAGCTGCTGAAAGTAGCTCACACTGTTGTGTAAATCAAGTTTCAAAAAAAGACAGCTCAAGACAACCCTTTGGTGTCAGATCACCTTGATCAGGCTTTGCTGGAAGGCAATATGAAGGCTTTTGCCAAACTGTAACCACATCCCACATGGCTCAAGTTTTATTTAGTGTGCAATTTGTTTTCCTTTCAGGCACGGTAAAAAGTAACATGTCCATGGTTCAGATTGCCCTGTGCTACACCAAATTTTCATCGGCCGGGCAAACCCATAGGCTTTGAGGTGCGTTTGAAAACTGCCAGGGGGGTGAATTTGAAGCGAATTTGCAAATTTTGTTACAGAAATTGAAATGGTTTAGATTTAACCCAGTGTTGTTCCAACTGTGGAAGCAAATGTACCTGTATCTAATCGGTGTTGGTGTTTATATTGCAAGCAAACGTCAAGTAATTGTGCAACACCTTCTGAGCAATTATAAAATCATATATAATTAAACGTGTGAAACATGAATTATGATTATGCATGTATTCATATGATAATGATATGTGCTGGATGAGTGATATTAAAAGTTTTATCTTTCTCTTCATAAACATGGTACATGATACAGTATCTTGTTTGTTTGTTTTCTGACTGGTGCAATTCAGTTTGAGCATTCACAATATCTAGCATGATTGCACATGGTGACTTGGAAACGATTATGTATGCATACATGCATATCCCGAATAGGTGGAATTAAAAGTTTCCTTTTTCACAGACAGGGCACATTATGTCTTCTCTTTTCCCACCCATGCCATGTAGTCTGAAACAATGTACATTGTTTCCCAATGAGCGATGTGATGTCACATAGCGGTTACAGCGAGTTAGTCCTCCTCTGTGGCTGATGGAGTGCCGAAAGGGGAGGGTACTACTTTGTCACAGACTCCTATGTAGATTAACCTTTCAATTAGTTGTTATCAGGTTCCCTCTGCCTACGCGTGCGTTCATCTTCCGAATCAAACAGGACCCCTTTGGATTTATCAGCCTACTTTACGCATATATCATCAGCTTCGCAAATAAGCGTGTTTTTATTGCTTAAACGAGGAGTGTGGAGAGATCGCGCGAGGAACTTAAAGGTAAATGTTCGTTTTGCCAGCGTTGTCGGGCATTTATCTCGGCGGTGTCTGGAGTGGCTTGTTAACGGTGGCGTGTTTTAATCGTTCAAGTTTAAGTTGTCGTGAGTGATGTAACTTGACGCGAGCGGTGAAATTAATTCGGGCTATTAAGGTTATTGGGTTACACGAACCGCGCAAGTATCGCAAGCCACTGCTTGACCCGCATAAATGGAATTTTCCAGATGCTATCTGTTCTCAGTTGCCTGATCTTGACATATGAGTGCATTTGCATGCTTTAGATATCGGCGCGTACATAAACAGCAGTGACCATTGCATCTTTTTTAGTGTTTCGGAATAACGGGAATGATATGCCATCATCGCCAGACGTTCGCAGGATTTATAAATGTTGCCTATTTGCGTTCGTGAGGATGTGCGCGCGCTCGATAGTTCATGGCCTTCCGTGTCTTTTGTAAAGTGCAAACTAATTATTAGATTAGATTACAGTGCACACAATGCCAATGATAACTCGAGCACTTGGACTAATTATTCACCATTATATTATTCTCCAAAAAAGTGTGACTAGGTCGATCTGCTCATATTGCAGTGTAGTGCGATGCTCATAAGGGGGAGCCTTCTTAAAGGTGTAGACCGAGTTTTGGGTGATCTTACATTAAAGAGCCATTATGTAGTTTTAAACTCATTAGATTGCATGATAAAATATTGGAACCTATTCTTTTAATAAGAAAAGTATAGCAGGGATCGTATTTCCACGCGAAGTATTGACAATAGCTCCGTTTTCACATTAAAGGGATAGGTTTATCTAAACAAAAAATTAAAATACTGTCATCATCTACTAAGCCCTCGTGTTGTAATAGCCCCGTACGACTAAAAAGAAATATGTAGAATGACAGTCTTGAATTATTCATTTATAGGTTTTTTTAAAAGCATTGAAATAGTAATGGCTGATGATATAATGTTCTCACATGTTGCCTGATATCCATTTTATGCTTGACGGAAGAAAAAGTCATGCAGGTTTGGAAAAACACGCGAGTGAGTAAATGATGACAGAATGTTTAGTTGTGGTGAACTATCCCTTTAAGAGGCGGGTCAAGTGATTATTGACAGATTATGAAGCCAACCGATACCTCGAGAGGCCGAACTGTTTCCTTGTGATTGACACGTTGGTTATCAAACCAGGGATAAGTATTTGCCCTTTCTAACCAATATTAAAGTTTCTTGGGCGGGACCGTCTTTGTGAAGGTAAGGTTTAATGAGACTCCATTGGGTTGTAATCAGTGTCATGTCGGATTCATGTAAACTACAACATTGTAACAAAATGGCGTCTGTTTAGTAACGCGACCGGGCAAAGCGGCGAAGTCACCTGACCTGTCCACCGCATTAAAGCGTCCAGAAAACAAGGTTTGCGAGACCGTAGGTTAATTGACGCGTTGACTTTGTCATCATAAATTATAGATAGTCATCTGTCGGAAGTAGTCATAAAGCGTAACCTAATTTAGCCAGCTTTAGCTTAGCGTGCTAGACTTGAGCTCCGGGGCTGTTTAGGAAGCCGATGCTGGAGATTAGAAGCGGAATGCTTCTGAGATTTGCCTGACTTTAGCTCACTATCTCGGCTTTAATCACAGGACTCGAGCTGAAGTACGAATACCAGAATGCGTTTGTGGCACGGTGTTTTATTTCAGCTGTCAACATTTGAGATGATGTTACTAGACTCTTAATGTGAAGTGTCATGGCCAAGTCGTAGTTTGTGACCAAACCTAGAAGTGTAGACAAGGTTTCAGAATAGATTAAATAAGTGGTAAATCTTAAACAACGCTGTATTCTGTGATTTTAAGTTTTGAGT
Organism: Rhodeus uyekii; assembly: GCA_037043235.1. Lineage (NCBI taxonomy): Eukaryota > Metazoa > Chordata > Actinopteri > Cypriniformes > Acheilognathidae > Rhodeus > Rhodeus uyekii. Next base: position 3,022,865 of record JAWRVZ010000013.1, on the reverse strand, counting down.
TTAACCACAACAAAAAAGAGTGAGTGTCAGCTGATAAATAAGACTTTGATTTACCATTAATTGTAATGTTTTTATAAGATCCTCTAACGCTGTGTGTGAGTGTGTGAGAGAGAGAGTGTGTCATGCCTCCCCAGTTAAACTCGAGTTATTTGGTCGTTGTTTCGCTGGCTAACCGAGTTGCGTTGTTCAATTATTTACCGTAGCTTTTCTTGGATCTATTTAGGCCGGATCTAATGTCTCAGAGGATTGGGTCAAATGTTTCCCTTAGTGTGTGTGTGCGCGAGGCTTTTTATATAAGTTGTGGTTGAGTTTACACGGCTGCTGCTGCTGGCGAGCGGAGGAATGCTTGAGAAATTGTTCAATGCATGTCACCTGCTGGCTGCTCGCTGCACTGTTCTTCCCCTGCTAATGCTCTTTGCGTTTTTACACCAGCCAATGAGCTTAATAAAATGTTTTACTGTATTATCCATGACCTAGTGTATTTTAACCTGTAGCTTAATATACAGCTTTGTATGTGTGTATATATATATATATATATATATATTTGTGTGTGCAAAACACTGCCAACTCAATTTTTACACACACGCAGGCATATATATATGTTCACATTAAGTTGCCATTGTTTTGTAGTGAAGTACTAGTGAGCTCCCTACCTAGATTGCATATGGGCATCATAGACCTGTGCTGAATTGGTTGTGGGTGGGTGTGTGTGTGTGTGTGTGTAGATTTGAGTGCCAGCTATAATGTTCTCATAAAGTGGCTCACTTTGGATCAAAATGTGATTTGACATGTTCATATTTAATCTCGTGGTTGTACTGGTATGTCTGGTTTTAGACTTGTTAATTTTTTATTTTTTCCTTTTATGGAAAAAACACCAAGTCATGTGTCCTATATGAATTATTTTAACAATTTGTTGTTTTATTTCTTTTTACTAATTTATGAATTGTCAGATGTTTTGAGGTGGTAGTCGAATGTTCTCTGGAAACTGTCACTGTTTTTGTCACTTTGATGTGTAAAAATCCATGTGTTTTAACAAGCAGGAGTATTGGTTAGCCTTACCCTCCGGATCAAATTTGCTGTGACCATTTATCTAGTTCTGGAGAGAGTTTGTTTCGTAACAAAGTAACATGGATTTTCTGTTTTTCTTCTCACCCACAGGTGTAACTCGAACGGATTTTTCAGCAAGTCTTCTGAATTTGGATTTTACAACCACACAGGATTTTTCTTTTCTTTTCAACAAAGGGAAAAAGAAATGAATAGCCAGTCTAATTTTTGAGGAGTTACATCAATCCCATATCCTGTTCGGCATGTACTAATGGCTGGCTTTTGTTTGTTGATGCATATGGTTCGCTCTTAAAAGAAAGGAATGTATTCATGGATCACACCTTAATGAAACAACTTATTTCACCATGGTGAAACTGGCCAATCCCCTGTACACAGAGTGGATTCTTGAGGCTATTCAGAAGATCAAAAGGCAGAAGCAGCGGCCTTCGGAGGAGCGGATTTGCCATGCCGTCTCAACCTCACATGGACTAGACAAGGGTGTCGTACTCCAGCAGTTGGAGCTTGCTGTGAAGGATGGATCCATCCTTAAGGTTACCAGCAAAGGGTGCGCTTCGTACAAAGACCCGGATAACCCGGGAAGGATTGCTCCGTTCAAGCTGGGAGGCTCTGGCTCGGTCTCTGTTGGATCTGTGATACCTGCAGGAGATCTGCGTCATGTGGATTGGAATAAAATCCTTAGGAGGGCTATCGATGGTCTGGGCGTCCCGGCTGGCTCATCTCTAAGGAACATCGAGAGATTCCTTAGAAGCCAGGGCGACCTGGTGAATGTTGTTGCGAATCCCAGGTTTCAGCAGAGGCTAAGGCTAGCTGCTAAGCGTGCGGTTAACAACGGGCGGCTGCTCAAGGATGGTCCGCTCTACAGGATGAACAGTGGTGGACTGGGAGGAAAAGCTTGCTTTAGGAGTTTGGGGCTCTTTGCTGTCGACCTCCCACCTGTGACACTACTCCCTCATGAGAGAGACCAGGTACAACTAGAACTTTTATTTTTCGGTTCTTTGAAAAGCTGTGAATATTTGTTTGTTTTCTCGTTTCTACAAGCGAAAAGTCTCAACTTCTGTAAAAACAGCTTTTACCCATGAACAACCATGGAAACCTGCTTTTTTGAGGAGGAACCTTTTCATTTAAAGTTTGTGGCTAGAGGTGTAAAGGTATATTATTGCAATACAAAATGTGGTGTTTGATTTATTTTGGAAGAACTATAATCTAAACATTCATTTTAGCATCAAATAAGATAATTCCCAAACAATCCCTAGAGGGCATGACAAGGCTTATGGGATAGTGTACAATCAGCTGATTATTTTAACTTCTTCAGGGTGATACAAGACCACAGTGTAAAATTATCCAGCTTATAATATTTATTTGACTCAATTTATTACCCCAAGATGACTCGTTGTTGTCGTGGAATAGCAGACCACTAGGTAGTGTCGTTTGAATAATCAGAATTGAGTATTGCAGGGAGCCATCTAAAAATATCAATGAAGGATGCATGCTTCTGTGCTAAGCACGGACAAGTCTGAAATGTGCTATGTAAATGTAAAGATGATCCGCTTTAAACGTCACAACCACCAAAACAACGCGTCTACGCCAGGCACGAGTGATGCAACAAAAGCAAATCGAATCTGTAGAATACACTGGATGCGGCGCAACACAACTCATTTCCATCAGTAAACTGATGCCCGTTATATTTCTGCCATGCTGCTAGTGCTCAAACAACTTCTGAAACAAAGTGTTTGGAGGATTTGCTTTGTCGCATCCAATGTAGAAAAGCTCAAGATGGCAATATGATGTAAAGTAAGCATCATGGACAGCGTGTGGGCAAATGTGTCCAACATGATCATGTGTTTGTAGCTTGGCAGAATCATCAATATTTCAATTCTGCTGTCAGTTGTCCTGTGTATTGGGGACCACAAACAATTCCAAGCCTATTTAAGTCCATCTCTGACGTAATACCAAATTTACCCTTGTAATGAACCATATATTTTAACTTTGTCTTAGAATTAGTTTTAAAAAAGGTTATAATTTGAATTGTTATGGGTGGTATATTGTTAGATTTGTGTATCTAACAGAGTCGTGACGCGAGTGTATTGTTAGACCCATGTGTGGCGTCTTTATCCAAAGTTTAAAATGTTAGTGTGGAGTGTTATTTTGAGACCTCAGCAGAGTTTCTAATGCTAGTGTACACAAGTGTCATGAACAGAAATACTCCATCCAAAATTATTCATACGTTGATGTGAACTGTCTTACCAGAGCCTTCAACGTCATTCAGAGGTTGTAACATCAAGGAAGTCAGTTGTTTGGAAGTTTAAGTCCAGTGTTTGTAGCTTTTAAGGGCTTAACTATATAAAAGTGGCTTTGTTGTTTTTGTTAAAATATAATATTGTTAAAACATCTCAAAACCATAACCCAACTCATTGTTTTGGTAAAGGATTTCTTCACCATTCTCCCAAAACAACTGTGTCATCCACATGAGTGAACTTGGGCTTGATTTTAATGTTGTGTGATTGAAATGTTCTGTTAAAAATGAGAAGACTGTTTTTATTCCAAAATTCACTTGGTTTGCTCCAAGATACTTCCCTAAATGAGGGCAGGATACACTGCAGATGTTGGAGGAGCTGTGTGTTATTCGACTGAGGGATCTTTTACTACTTACTGTGCTTATGTTGTCCTACAGACTTATAATTTAGACCTTTCTGCAATGATGTCACCATTTGCATTGTACATCTGTAATGGAAATCATCTCCAGTCTATTTAATGAGTGAAAATGGAGGCTGTGACTTATTTTTATCATTTAAAAGTGGCTATTATTAATTCATATTAAATGTGCCCAAATGGAGCTGGTTGAAGTGAGAGAGATTTGTGAAGTGAGCACTTTGTTTATTTTTTATGTAATGTTGTCTCTACTTTGCAAGCTTAATGATGGAGATCCCTGTATTTTTCTAGGCAAATAAGCCCTCTTGTTGAACTCCACTCTCTGAAGATGCGAAACTGATGTTGATAGAACAGCCTATTATAACCAATGTCCATGTTATACGTTTTTGCAGAGTCCTACAGTTTACTCCTTTCTGCTGTCCTGTGTTTATGGTTATTCCCCCAATTTCACAGACATGGCTTAAGCTTAGTTCCAGACTAAAATGTAGGTTTGAGTTGTTTTAATCGAAAGCAAATTGCACTGACAAATCTTAAAACATGTCTGTGCTATTGTTTTGTCTCAAGATGCACACCAATAATCTTATTTTCTAAGGCTGGTTTTTTAAAGTTACTTAAATGGCCTAATCCTGGTTTAATCTAAGCCCTCTCTGTGAAACTGGGCCGTAGTTTTCAACTGGGACTTAACTCTGTTCCTTTTCTTTGAAATATTTGTTTAAAAAGCTAAAACCTTAATTAATATTTTTTGAGTTAGTCATGGCATTGCAGTTTGTCTTTTCTTAACTTAATTTTTCATCATCTTTCAGTTTGGGACACATATGGTTGATTTATTAGGGTTTCTTTCAAGTTTAGACTCAATGAAAATGTAAAGACAGTGTTTCTTTTTCAATCATTTGCTTGTCGCTTAAGGTCCGTACTAGGTGGCTCTTAATGCTCCTTTCCTACATCGGTCAGCGAACAATCAGAGGCCATTTGGTAATCAAATCTTGGAGCACATTCCCTTGTCCACTCCTTATTGAGTTGCTCTTTGAAAGCAAAAGCTTTTGGTTTCCATGCACGGGGGCTTGACTGTTGCTAAGCAATGTGCTTCATTGACCCTAGGACATGATAGTATGGTGCCAGTCTTTTTTTCACAATCACGGAGACGGTCTGCCGTCTTGCAGATGGTTCAGGGGGACTGCAGTGGTGGGCTGGCTGCTGATTAGCTCAATGCATTAAAAGAGCTCTTTTGTTGTTAATTGTGTGCTTGGGGACTGGTCAGTCTGCAGCTGCTCCAGGCCTCTTTATCATATTCTGCGAGGGGTTAAATTATGAGAAAAGAGAGGGCCAAATCCGTCTTTCTTTTGTTCCATTAGCTGGCAGGATTCGATTTTGCGTTGAAGGTGTATTAGATCTCATGGCTGGCCTCTCTTTTTGACATTCTTGAAACTCTTGCTTAGTTTAAAAGATAGTAATTCAATGAAGGTCTGCTCAAGCTTTGCTGATAATGTCTGTTCTTCAGTAATGGTGTTGAATCAGTACTAGACCACTGTTTACCAGCTGTGGCTGATGCAATTTGCTCACTTTCTAGAAATGTCATTACAGCATTTTGGTCTTAGCGGCGCATTTTACTTTAGCCTCCATAAGAAACCGCAGAATCTTGCAATAAAAGTTTATTTGCAACCAAAAGTACAACTTAAAATTAATCAAACAGTCCGGTTGAGACCGCAGAGGAGTGTTTCCTAACCAGGGGTGGTCTCGTAAACCTTTCCGTTTACTTCGTTATACCTAAACAATAGGGGTATAACGGTGTGTCGATATGGATCGATGCATTGATCAAATACTAACGATACGATGTGTAAATCAACGACAGAGTTGCCATGGGTTATTTTTGTTGTTGTTTTTGTTCGTGGTATAAAGCGACCTAGCAACTATATTTTAGCACAGAAGTCTGAAAAACTTCTTGATTATTGTAGTGTCATAAACTTTCATCAGATTGCTGAAGAGTATTCGAGAAAGCAGTTATCTTACCGTCAAACACCCTGTGTAGAATCTCATTGGTCTGTTGATTAACTCAAACCTAAATGTATACGGGTTCCAAAAACGCAAAATTTGTGTGGAAAGTGTTGATGCTTCACATTGTTCACGTTTCATCTCTGATCGCCTGTCCTGTTTCACACAAAACAAGACTCACTAGAGATGATGCTAGTGGTTAATACCTTAATACGGTTGCGATCAAGCAAATCGATCAAGTTTGTTTAAACAAGCGAGAGACCGCATCCGTTTTCTAACACATTTTCAGGACTCGCATTCTCGAGAAACCCGTGCTGAATAACGGAGCCGTGCTGAACAACTTGCTGTTTATAATGTGAGAGCCACACTGAACTGTATAATCGTCACGAGGGTTTACTTTACTCAGAGACTGAGACATTATTTGCTTTCATCCTAAGTTCTGCTGGAGCTGCTGTAAGTTCGAGATGCGTGGCTCAAACAAAGTCTTTGCACTTGGTTACAAAGTATCTGAAGTCATTATTGGGTCTTTAAAATATATGATGGATGAATTTGTGCCTCAATTTGATTTATTAATGTGGAATTTGAACTTATTTTACACACAGTGAATTATGATCAAACTTCCTGGTGTTATGGACATCGTCATCTTTGATGCTCACTATGGTTACTTAAATACAGTCGTGACTTCAGCTGTTTGTTCATGGATGTGTATTAAAGTAGATATTTAAATCTGCTTACATGCAAGCAAATACTTTGTTTTCCATCCTAAACTGTGATTGTGAATACATTTGTATTATTGATAAATGCGCTTTTAATTATTTGGCACATAGTTTTAACCAAAATAATTTATTGGTATGGATTCAGTGTGAAGAAAAAAAGGTCACACTTTACATTGTACTTATTTGATCCAAGTACGTAGTATTTATGGACCCAATGTACTTGTGTACATATTGTACTGCAAACCACTTGCTGCAGTTGAGGTTGGAGGCAGGTAATGTTAGGAACTGGTTCCGTTGTATGGATAGTATGTTGTAAGGGACAACTTAATGTAACTATAGAAATGAACTGTAGTTGCATGCAGATAAAATATAAGTAGAAACTTAAAAATGCATTATTAATATAAATGTTAGTACATGGTTGTTAGACACCTAATATAAAGTGGGCCAAATACAAATTTGTATTTAAAAATAATAAATCATTGGTGGATTAAATAGTCATTTGTTGTAGCTGTAATAGAAATGCATTATGGTGCTATGAGCTATGGTGAAGGATATCAAATATATTAGAATAAAATTAACATTCTTTGAAGAGAAGCTGCTCAGATGTTCAGAGTAAACTGCTGACTACTTGTATACCCTGATTGTTCCCTGCGTTTTTAGAGCCAAAAGGTTAGATTATCCGCTTATTCTTAAATGTTCCCGACTGTGTCACATAAACTGCTTTCTGGAATATCCCTCTGATCTGATGTGTCTTGCTTTTTCCCATTTATTTATTTTTCTTATTTTCATGTTACATTTGTGACCAAATTTTTATTTTTATAAAGGTATTGGTAAATATTGTATTGCCGATTATGAGAATTAAGTTCAGATTGTATTGTTGAACCGTATGATTTACATCCCAACTAAAAGTTTAATATACTTGATTAATTTTAATGATTTTTTTGTCTTTTAAAAAAAATAGATAACGCTATACTGTTTTTATTAACGTTTTATATACACTATTGATCTCAGTGCAGATCAATAAATATATAATCAAGTGTTTAGTTTGATCTGAGTTAAAAGGTACAAATTTCAAAGTGGTAAACTACCAAAGTCTTTGTTGAATGTTGCCACTAGTTGGTCGCTAGTAGATTTCCTAGTTGTGATTACTAGCACAATATTTATATTCCACTGTCCGGAATCTCATTGGTAGTTGCTGTATTAAGTAGCTGTTTATTTGTACTTGTATTTCTTTGAGCAGGGCTTTTACTGCACCTTTTTAGGCACCTGAAGGAGTACAGAAGACTGTTGTGTACTTGCAGGAAAACAACTCTATGCCTTAGTTTAACCAACATGGGTGAAATTTATTACTGGTATTTTTGTTTTGAGTTTCAGATCATTTGTTCAATTCAGTGTGCAATTTGTTAATGTGATCTCTGTCCTCTGTGAATACCAAATGTTCCTTTCAAAATTTCCAGTACCCGCCTGGTTAGCACAGAAGTCTCAAAGAGCCTGTGACTTGCATGAATAACCTCATCCTTTTTTTAGAGATGAATATTAAGGCCCTAGTTGAACCCTCTGCAACAAGGCCAGTAGTTCAGCTTTTTATTTGCTGTAATTGGGATTAGTGATTTCTTCAAAGTCGCAATTGATACTGCAAGATTGAGATCTCTGTAACTCTAGAGATCCTGGATCAATTTTTGTTGCCATTGAACCTGTTTGCTTTGTGTTAACAACTCAAGTCCCTAAGCATTAAGCCACTGCCACCACATATATGCATAATTAGTAGAGTTCAGACACAGCCTGAAGTGGAGATGGTTTAATTAGGGCTGGAGTAATTGTCACTTAGCTAACCTGCAGTCTCCGATACCTGAACGTGTGCCATGTTGCTGTTCCTCGGGCACGTTGACCTGAATGAAGTAATGGTAATGTAATAGCCCTGCCATCCTCGTTAAGTTTCTGGACTTTAAAGGCCTGGATGAGCTAATAGAGCTGTTGGAAAATGTAATGGGACGAGTCACGGGTCAGCATTTCAACAGATCTGCCCTACATTCCTCTTTCACGCTGAGGCATGAGACAACATCAGACTTAAATAAAATCGTACTTCTTTCTCCCTCTCTTTGACTCTATTTGGTCTCAAACCACATGAAAGATGATGTTCATGTCATCTGATTGGATCTTACGAACCAAGCCAGGAGAGAAAATTTAAGTGTCAATTACTGTTAGTGTCTGTTTATGGGATAAGGGCAAGGCATAACCACGCACAAACCACCATTCAAGTGATATGCCCTACTTGTGGGTCGAGTGGAGCAGAGCAAACATTTTCAGTTCATACCTATGGAAGTTGAGCTTCATGCTCAAGGAATGAATCGGAAAAATGTCGCTTTGCTCCAGTGGTCACGCACCGTATTGTTCAGCTGTGCACATTTTACTTTTGCTTTTGAATTAGTGCCAATTATGGGGCTACAATTGCTTGAATGGTGGGTTCATCATTATTCTTAATGAAAAATGGCAACAAAATGTTACAAGTCAGTTTCACGTTGAAATAAATCTGACTAATAAAATCTTACGACGACTCCTGATCTATGCTCCGACTCTTTCGGGTTGAGTAAATGCGTTCGGTTTAATTGTGGTCTCTGTCCTCTAAATGAACTGAATGCTTTTTATTACTATAAAAATGAAAGCGACAGTGCTGCAGTGTACGGATGATCGTAAGACTATCACAGCAAACATGCTTTGCTTGTAAGGGATTACTGATTAGGTCTTTAAATTTAAAATCCCCTTTATTTTGAAAGTATGTCGCTTTTAGTGACCCTACTAAGGATATATATATATTCCTTAACTTCATTGTGCTTGTTTTTCACAACCTTTGATCTCGGACAATACATGCGGAAGTATGCATACACCTTTTCAGGACTAGTAAGAACATGGTGGATGAATAGAGATACTATTGAAAACTTTTTAGTGGATTAGAGTTACCTGTGGCTTATGAGAACTACACGGAAATGTAATCATTAATCATTTCTATTGAGTCCACGGTTTCATTTTGTGCATAAAAGTATTTTGACATTACAACAATGCACTACTCTTACTATGTTGTGTAGCTTCAACATATGTTCAAGGCCTATTGAGTAACATGTTGAAGGATGTTCTTGGAAAAGATACGAAACGGTGGCAAACCTAACATCACATGATTTAATTCAGTCACCGTCTATTGGTTTGCAGGTTAATTCATTCCATTAGAGCTCATTCATGCTGTAGTTTTATTTGGTTGTCTCATTAAACCTGAGTGTAATGAAATGGGCCCCGTTTAAATTTTTTTTATTTGTTAATCAAATCAACTTTCATGGTAAGATGTATTTATTGACTATTTTAAAAAACAGTTAGAATAATACATTTGCATCATCATATAACTTTAGCTTTTTTTAGCATGTCCATTTGAAACATCAGAGAGAACCTCGTGTTCTTCCTCTCAGCATTTCTCTTCTGCATTGTTCAAATTAAGACACGTACACACCCCTGCGGTCAACACCGCCACACGTTTTGCAGAACGTTTTTGCAGACTTGCACCTGCAGCACTTGCTTGTTCCCGCCACTGAAGTCAGGATTCACTGGCCTCTAATTCAGAGCCAAACATGGCACAGGGTGTTCTGTCATCAGTCTGGTGTGAATGTGCGCTAGCTCCACTTAGTGGACAAAACAACTGAGAAAGACATGTTGAGGTGTTGCTTTTGTGATGTCGCCTTAAATAGAAACATTGTTAATTAATGAGTTGAGTGTTTCTGGTAAAAGGACTCGTGTCCCTCGGTGAAATAGACCTGTCTCCGAGTTAACAGACTATTATTGCCCATTTGAAATGGGAATGCTGTGTCATCTGTGGAATGTTCCTTTTGTAAACATTCCAGATCACATATTTGTCACAGTATTCAACAGGGTGTAGTCACAAGCCAGCGCATATTTGTGCTCTCACTGACGCGGGGGTGTGTCATAGTGTAATTTTATGAGCAAATAGACACTCATTTTGGTGCAAGGTTTTGTGTATATTCAGTCAAATATGTAACCATGGTTGGGTTTAGAATAGAACGCGTAGTGAATACTGTGCTTTATGAACTATATTCTGCTTCTTTTTTTAAATAAACGTAATGGTATTTAAATAAGTATTGAGGCATAATTTCAGAACGCATATTACAAGCGACTACATTGTCTTCTGGTTAATTAACACAACTTCTGGTTAATCCAGCACACTGGACATGGAGGATATAGTCTTTTTAAATTTCAACGAGGGATACCGTGTCCTGCTCTAAGCTCTGTCGTGTGTTTAGTGTTAACAAATTTATTAGGACACCTCGGTATTCTATACTTGGAAGAATCGTGATCTCTGTTTAAAACCAAAAAAAATTGAGATTCTCAATTATCTAGAAAAGTGCAGCTCTCACTGACGGCGTGTTGTAAATTTGAGCTGTATAAATTGCAGTGAGAGAAAACATGATGGTAGTGCTAGTTCTCTTGGATAAAGGGTTTTTCTAGCAGGATTTATTTGACGCTTAAATAGTGCATATAATCACTGCCATAATGACATTTTGGCTACACTGACATAAATACATGATGTGAAATTCTGAATGATTGCTTAAGTCATGTTAGAATCTGCCTGTGTGTTTATTTTTGTTTCATTTTTTTTCCTACATATCAAGTAGCTTACACTCAGATCGTATCTTGCTCAATGTCAAACATGCCAGGCTTTCAAGTAGCTTTTTTTATAGTTGCTCATGAACCCACGGTGTGTGTGTGTGTGTGAAGTATGTGTTTCATGTGCAGAGAAAAATCTAACGAGAGGCAGTGGAATTCTGCCATTGAAATCAATTTAGCACTAATGTTATTGAATGATGTGTTATAGAGCTGCAGTAGAGGGTTTATTTGTATTTATATGAGACGGCGGTGCCTGTGCTTTTCCCCTTCTGTGTGTGAATACAGAATTATTGTTTGGAAGCAATTGAGGTCAAGCATTATGTGCATGGTGGGATTTTTGTTGTGTATCGTGATTATGTTGCCCTCAGGGAGAGAATCCCTTTATAGTCTATGAGCACACATTCATTTCTGAACACTAACCAAATCGTCATTTGTATGAAGAGCTGTGCATATCATTCAGGGGCCATCGATTGGAGCCTCTCAATTGGCACTTAAATGAAAACTTGCAATGTTTATGAATAACCCGTCTGCAAATTGATGGTCTGCCAAAATGATTAGTAGGCTAGGGATTGATTGCCTGTTGCATAAAACAATTAGTCTGGCATTACTCTCAACAGGTTTCTCACCAGAACAGACACTCAATATTTATCAACACGGCACAGTGGGGAGCTCCGCCTGAGTGGCTCTCTTGAGATGGTACAGAGAACATACCCAGTAGATGTAGTTTTCCTCCATCTTCTAATGCCCCATCTGCATCTAATATACACCATCCCCCAACCGATCTCTCTCGGTCTCTTGCTGACAAGCCTTTTGGGACAGAATTGTGCTGAATCGCTTGCTTGTTTACTCTCAAGTTCTACCGGTTTCTCTTCTCGGGAGACTGGTGTGTTTTTGCAAGCGTGTGATGCTGAATCTAAGGACACGAGCTTGAATGTGTAGAGATTAAGATGCTGCAACTGTTTGGAGATGTGAGGGTGTGGTGGCAGACTTTCCCGTCAGATTCCGTGTAACCTTTTTCTGATCTCCACTACACAAGTCCTGCATGCCACGGGCTTTCGTGGGAGGAAAGATACAGTCTTATCTCGAGAGCTATTCACTGAGCCTGTTTGGTTCCCTCTAATCTTCTTTTGGCATCAGCAACTTGCGTTACCCTCGTTCAGAGGGCACTGGCTACAACTCTCACAGTTGTATAACATCCCATTGCCAATATTTACACAGGCTCAGTGTTGTGTATCACAGCGCTCGGTGATACGGGAAGGCGGTGTCTTTGGTGACGTGCTCAATTCAGGACGCATCCTGCTGGGCATCCTTTATCATCAGAAGCAACAGATTTATTGCATTGATGTGTGTTGGTTGTATTGGCTACTGCTTTTTTTGTCTTGTAGGCTGTCAAATGCAACGAATCGTAAATGTAAAGGTGGATGGATTCTCATAAATTCTGATCTCCAGAGATCTCGGAAACATGATCACAGAGCACTATATAGTGACAGAATTAGGGATGCCCCGAAATGAAAATTCTGGGTGAAACTGAAAAGAAAAAAAAAACTTTATAATTGTCTTTTCATCTTTTTGGCGGCCAACATTTCAGTGCATCTCTAGCCAGAATGTACTTGAGTTGTTACAATAACATTTCAGAAAACAATCTCCCTTTTGTGTGCTGACATGGGCTGCATTTAATTGACCAAAAAAGTTAAATTGTCATTTACATTCTTATATTTATATTGAATGTAATTGTTTTTTTCTGTTTTTAAAAATGTAACTTATTCACGTGATGGCAAAGCTTTTATTTTATTTGTTCTATAAACTATAGCCATTTAAAATTACAGGCAACCACTGCATTTCTTTGCGCACTGCTGTAAACGGAGCAACTTGCGCTTATAAACCCTACTTTATACAGAGATGAGAGGAAAAGAAGCTTCCACCGAAACTATTCTGAAGGCTCTGTTTCCTTCAGAGATGCATAAACATAAACTCGATCCCAATTAAATATTTATATATATTTTTCCTATATTTCGAGCATTGCAAACACTGTGTTCTCCTCTTTGCGTCAGTCTTCAATGTCCCTTGTCTCTGGTCTGTCTTGGTGTCCTGTTAACAGGCTTTGTAATATTTTCACACTAATCAAGAATCGGGGAATGACTGCAATGCAGTTTGTGTGCATGTCTAGAATAGAGATCAGCCAAAATTAAACGTAGAAATCAACCGGTTGCTGATTTTGCATTAATTTCCGATTTATAGCTGGGCGACCGGAACAAAAAGGTTGTACCAAAACAATAATTTGCACTTGAGGTTGCACGGATTCAGTTTCGGGAGCATATGCTTCCGAAATGGTCGCAATTTCAAGCCTTGTGTCTGTCAGTCAGACAGCACTCTATTAATTTGAGTCTGTGGTATACTCCAGAAAGGCTAGTATTGTTCTTACTAGAATCTAAGTAACTGAAGTATGTCCAACATCCCTTGGATTTGTTTCACAATGTGCGTTTTCTTTTGGTATAGTGAGTGATTTGAGATCGATTTGACTCTTGTCGGGAGCCGCCTCTGTCAGGAGCTGCTTTATATCTGGCACCGTGTATCTGTCCTCCATAATCACATGCTTAATAACTAGCCGACTCCCTGGGTTTGTAACCACCTGTCTACTTTGACACTCGATATTCAAACAAAGCTCATCAAAACACCTGCCAAATCTTTTATCTTCTAGTCTGTACTCATTTTCTATGCCACTCATGTGCCCTGTTTAATAATAGTTGTACTGTTATAAATCTCGGATCTTGGTATGTGTGTACATAAAATATAATGCACTGAACTGCTTAAGCTGTTCATAATTATGTTATAATCGCATTAGGGCAGTCGCGATAGCTGCTATATTTAATACCGCGACAAACAACCACCGCAACTGTTCACTTGTTTTTTTGTTTTTTTCATAAGGCTGTCCCCTTCTTGTTTTACACTTGAATGCATGTTTATTGAATACTAAATAAGTTAATAATGATGAGAAAAGAATGTAACTTTTCTTTGTAATTGTAAAGACATGTACAATTGTTTTATTTATTTTTGTACTGAGGCTCTGTAGATTAACATTAAACAAGTTTAAAGAGAGTGAATGAGAGGAGTTTGAATGTGTGTGATATACAGTAATCCCTCGCCACTTTGCGGTTGAAGTTTCACAGCCTCAGTGCATCGCGGATTTTTCAAAAATATTTATCGAAATATAAATTCAAAAATACCGCCATATCGGCAGCCTTACTGCGCAAAGCAGCGTTGTTTTATCGTGATGCGCGAGAAACGTTTTCCCAGGATGTCAGACAAAGAGAGAAACTCGCCAGCGAAGCTTTGTACATACCCCCGAGCACTCATTTATCCCGTGAGCTGATTGGCTGATCCTACTTCGTGGATTTTCACCTATCGCGGGGGGGTTCAGGTCCACATTAACCACGATAAACGAGGGATCACTGTAGGTCAAGTTATATATTTGCAGGCTTTTGCCATGTCTGAAAGGGGAAAGCGAAAAATGTCATCAGCGCTGAAATGAATTAATTGTATGAACGGCCGCCAATTAGTGGCATAACAATGTAACCTGCACTGACTGACAGCCTGACAGTTTCTGTTTCCTTTTAGTTCCTGTTTTCATTCTCTGTTTAGTCTTGGGTTCATTGGTTACTGATTATGTCTTTGTAACTATAGTTCTGTATTCGTTTCACATATGTCTAGGGAACTTTCCTTTATTCTCCTGATTAATTAGCCATGTGTTTCAGCTTTTCTTGGTCAGTTCTCGTTTATGCATTGTGTGGTTTGCATTAGTCTCCTTTGTTTGGATTATTAAAGTTTGTTTTAGTTTTGAATTTCCTTTTTGTTTATGCCTGCTGATCACATTGAAAAAACTTACTGGTATAGCAAAAAAGAAGTGAGATTGCATACTCAAAATCAGATCAAGGGAAATTCGTTCACTTCGACAGCCCTAGTTCACTTGTTGTGTACGGAGTTTAGCTTGAGAACATCTTTAGTGTGTTGTCAAACATATAGACTTTATGAACCAAACCAGAAATGTTTTATTATTGCCGGCCACTTTATTCAAATAATAATAGTCTGCATCACTTAAAAATGTGATCTTATTTTTATTTTATTTTTTTCTCCACTCTAGCCACGTGCTGACCCCATACCCATATGCAGCTTCTGTTTGGGCACAAAGGAGTCCAATCGAGACAAGAGGCCAGAGGAACTGCTGTCCTGTGCTGACTGTGGGAGCAG
Organism: Rhodeus uyekii; assembly: GCA_037043235.1. NCBI lineage: Eukaryota > Metazoa > Chordata > Actinopteri > Cypriniformes > Acheilognathidae > Rhodeus > Rhodeus uyekii. Next base: position 3,007,536 of record JAWRVZ010000013.1, on the reverse strand, counting down.
CGGTAAGACCAGTGTTTGAACTCTCAGACTGAGCTGATGTAATATATGGATAGAGAATCATCTGAAAGTCTGTGCCAAATGGCCAAAAGCAAGTTACCATTTAGCTAAGAATTTCATTGGTTAAAGTATGTCTCTCAATCAGCTCCCGAGTTCAGTAGTAAGGGTACTGATCAAGGAGCCGGCTATTTTAAGAGCTATCTCAATCTCAAAATACTTTGTGCGCTGAAACTTTTGCTCCCTAAAAGTCTCACAATGCACAGTGAAAAACAGGGAGTATTCGATGCGCATAATGTTCCTTAACTGAAGAGCAAAGCATAAATTACGTGAGCCAACTCATTACACGTAAGGACATGCGATAGATGTTTTTTAAAATGCAAACCATTGTTTAAGTATATTTCAGTATAAACACACTTCTAAACAAATAATGAACATAGCTATCACCCTCAAACTTTGTAACTAAAAATTTTAGCTGTATCCAAACCAGAGATTTTTCTTTGGATATTTGCTCACATTTTTGGGTGTGATGGGATAAGTAGTTTATGGGGTATGAAATTGTTTCAAACATCGAGAGTGTTAGTTAATATCTCATAATCAGAGAGATGATGTACCAAATTTAAGTTCTTGGGTGAACCAGAAATTGTAAATTCTGGACCTCTGGGATAAAAACCAAAGCCATCGTAACTTATTTAGAACAACTATCAGTTCTAGGAATTGGATCACCGTTCCATCAAAATAACTGATTTTTAGTTGAAAAAACATGTACCCGTGATGTACAAAGAATGTGCATCAGATGCATGAGGAATAATGAAGTGAATGTGCGGTTTATTTTGAAACCTAATTAACCAAGGGATTGGTGCCACTTTTTCAAACAATACTTGGTGAACTGAACCAAATATGCTTGTCATATCACTGAAAAGGTTTACAAGTATTGAAATGACTAAGTATTTAAGAAGTATCTATTATGCACAATGATTCTGCCGATCACATTTTCATGTAAAGCAGTTATTTTAGAGGTGGAGCACTTCTAATATGTCAACATAGAGTAATACCACAAGATACGAGCATCATCCGTTCCAGGGCAGAGCTCGTAACTTGAATTGCTCGTATCTAGAATCATGTTTTCCCATTAGAAATAATAGAAAACAATCCGTTCCAGATCCGTAACCATGGGGGAACAAAACGTTTTTTATTGGAATAGACACAAACACACACAATTATAGTACATGTATACAGTATAAGCATTTTTATGATATCAAATAAAATGTTGCTTTAATTATACGTTTTGACAAAGTAGACTGACAGTAGCGGCAGGTGTGGAGGAAGAAGGGAGGGGGTTGGTATGCAGACACTTGATTCCATACACGATCACTACATAACTTAGGTAAACTTAAATTAACATAACTGAACTTAGCTTACTTTTTTCTTTTCTATTGTTTTGCTTTTTTCGATTTGTTTTCTTACCTTTTTTCGCCTGACTATCCTCACTTTCACTTGGCGCAGACCTTTTAACAAAATACCTATCGAGAGAGATGTTTCTGTCTCTCTTTAAAAATAAGTAAGGCACGTGTTGTCAAAGCGCCAAAGCATGACCAGTAGATTATCAGGGTGTTTCTTTTCAATGAAATCAGAAACCTTCTGCCATATAGCCATCACTTTGCTTAATTTCACTTCTAGAAATGTTTTCCTCCGGTTCACCCTCCTCCTCGCAGGAGGATTTACGTTATTGATACCATCCTTCTGCTTTAGGATGGTACATATCGTGGATGTACTGTGATCCTACATGCGTGCTAGATCACTCACGTGGGCACCGAGCTCATATTTATCCACAATTTCATGCTTCATTTCCATGATCATCATGCCGTTTCTTCTCACTACCATCCTTACCACTCACTTTCTTGGAACTCATCACTGTTATGAAGAATAATGCACAAAATAGAGAGAAATTCAGCGACCGCGTGAAGTGAACATGCATCAGCACCAGTACGAGTGCCCGTATCTCAAATATTTACTCATATGTAGTAGCAAAAATTTGCCCGAAGGCTTGCTCGTATCTTGGAATACTTGTATGTAGAGATGCTCGTATCTCGAGGTATTACTGTATTTAAAAGCACTTGTTAAGTGAGCGTTAAATACCCTGTTTCACTGTAAAGCCAAGCTTCTAAATGTTAAAATGAGACTTTATGTTGGTTAAGTAACTTGATAACTTGGTAGTGAGGCCCTTAGTTAATGAATAATGATTAATTGATCGTTACCTTAAGTGTTGATCGATTATGGGAATTTATGTACATTGTCATCTCTATTTTCTTCCATACAGTAAATTACATGAGATGTTTTGTTTAGTCTCTTTAGATGCATGGGGCAGACAACTACATGCACATATTCTTAAGAACAAGAAATGCTCTTTATTAAAGATTCAAAAGAAAGTGCATGCACATTTAGGAAATGCAAATCTCAACTGAATTTTAAATGGTTTAAATTGATCATGATTATTCTTTCATAGTCTTGTGAGATTGATGCAGAGCGTTGTTTGGTGTCTTTATGCATCTCATCTCGCGTAAGAGAAGTGTGCGTCTCGTTAACTATATGGTGGCATGACAAATTAGGTCCTCCTTTGAAATCCGGTTACTGATTATACTAAGTGTATACAAATAATATTAATTTATAATATGTATAGCTTACAATATAGTGTATAAAACAAATTGAATGTTTCTTTTTGCTTAATAATAATAAAAATAATAGCAGTAGCCTATTAAGTGAATAAATGAATATTTTGGACATTTATCACTTAGTTTAACACATAATTAGATTAAAAGTTGATTGTGAATACATGTAGGGTAAGTGCAAATATGTGTATAAACTACAAGTTATCAGGCTGATTGGTATCTGTATTCTGTGCTAGTCATTTCACTTGTACAGACATTAATGGTCATAATGTAGTTAAAACAGAGTTGATCTCAGTGTGATTTTGTAAGAATTATAAATGTATTCTAAAGAGTGCCTATTAAAATGAGTGTGAGTCAAACTCCACGTGGGATCACGTGGTTTCAATAGATCAGATTTCAAGGAGGGTCCTATTTGTCACCACACCGGCAGGGTATCATCTACAAATATATCATCTACATGCGTTTAAACCTGGAGAATTTTACATGCATGCTTTTTCTCCATGTCTAAACTTCTATTTTCCAATCTGCTTGATTTGCAGTTCATGTTTTTGGCCCACTGTAGTTTTTGATTTCGTGGATCACTCTTAAAATTGTGACATACTACACTGTTAGATCCCTCTAGTGTTGAATCCTGCTAGGAAGGAAAACTAGTATTGATAGTGTTAGTTGGTAAATACACCATGATGAGGGCTTTCCCAGCATCCACATTCGTATGGGGAATGAAAGCTTATATAAGTGAGTGTGATCTTTGGCATTATTGGCATAGGGCTATACGTTTATGAAATGTGGTATAATAAAATACTTGGAGGCTAGAGTGATTTTCTTTTCCTTTTTTTAACTCAAAAAATTGTGGCAGAAGGGTTTTGCTCGATCACAGATGGATTGAAGCTGAAAGCTATGCGCTTTTCCCCACTTCAAGTTTGCTTGCTTGTTGTTTTTTTACTCTAATTTATTTATTTTTTCCCTCCTCCAGACAGAATTGCCATGTTCCTGTTAAATTACCTGCTCTTATGTCGTAATTTGTTTTGAGTCGTGATTTTGAAATGCCACAAGGAATTGTTCTTCCAGTGACATTTTTATGGCTGAGTTTGACTTAACAACGCAGAGGTGGTTTTCATTAAGTGTTCAAGTATAGAAAATGTGCTCCCACTGTAAACCGCAGCTGGTTCGCAGCCCTCAGGGACAGGAGTGCATGCTTTTACATGACTATAACGGATCGACTGCCATTACGGTGTACCCGCGTACCGTTTCTGCCTCGTTAAGAACAAATTATCTTTAATTAGCTGCTCAGAAGTGCTTTATAATACAGGGCTTTTAGACATCGATTTTGGAAAGTCTTCACGCATGGCTCTTCGCATTGTTGATGCCACGTGTAAATATTTAACTGATCCACAGTCAGGGGAATCTTTCATTCGTTTCGTTTTGATGTTCTCTCTCTGCTTGATTAAGTCTCTGTTAACATTTATCCAGTAATGTTTCAGCAAGGGCTTTTGTGTTTCCTGCCAAAGTTAAAGGATTAGGTAATGTCGCTCTTTTAATTGAGCATGTTTGGAGACTCTCTCTAAAGCCTGTTTGTTTTATTCCACATTTCTCCTCAAAGGCCATCCATCATGCCTGAAGTTCTCCACTGATTTGACTGCAAATGTCAAGGCCCTGCGATGGCAATGCATCGAATGCAAAACATGCAGTTCCTGTCAGATTCAGGGGAAGAATGCTGTAAGTTCTTTTTCAAATGCACTGATGGCCTTGGCCCAGTTCCTGCTGACATCCTTTACAGTGTCAGAGCGCTGCTTGTGTTCTGACACTTACTGCAGGATGTTGTTTACTTGTGTAGTGTATATTGCGTCTTGTTTTTCCATGTCTGACATGTTTCTCTGTGTGTGTGTGTGGATTCAGGACGAGATGCTCTTCTGTGACTCCTGTGACAGGGGTTTCCATATGGAGTGTTGTGACCCACCGCTCTCCAGAATGCCAAAAGGTACATTAGGGCTTTGTCTGCCTCTGTGGATTTTTCCATTCTCAAGGTGAAGCTGTTTAAATGTGCCATTACACAAAAGCTTCTGGTTACATAATCGTAAGATGATATGTACCTTGCATTCTGCACTATTTAGTATCTCTCTCTCTCTCTCTTAATGATTTTGCCTCTGGCTTGCAAATGACTGTGCTTGTCCTTTTCAGTTAATGGCAGTTTGTCTGAAATGGGCATGTAAGTGCCAAGATAAAAAGGCAGCAGAATCATAGTGTTTCAATAGAGCAGAACAGGTTCATTTCACTTAATTTTACAAGAGCCTTCAGTGCTGAATGTCTGTAACTGCTGGAGGGAGGTGACATTCTGCCATGAAAAATCCCATCAAATTTCATTTGGGTTTTGTTATGGGTGAAAGAAAATGCTTTAACTAAAACACGAATGTAAGGGTGTCAATTTAACACATTAATTTAGTTTGATTAATTATAACAAAAATAGCACAATCAAAGGGGAAAACACTGAGAATTGTGTCTTTTACAAAAGTGCTTCCTGTTTGAATGGCCCTCTGTGTGACATTCTACTGCAGGCAGATTGATACTTATTCATGTGACTATAAAATATATTCATGTGAATTATATTTCAGTGACTGCATATTCAAATGATATGGAAATAAATCAAACGATTTATTGACCAAGACATTTTTTTTGTAATGTGTATATATAATTTTTTCAATTGGGATTTAAATTAAATTTGATGCATTTTTTTAAATCTATGTCTTTAAATTTAATAAACTCTCTTATTGTGTAAGAATGAGAATTAGTTATCAAGAATATATTCTGTCTTGTTTCTCAGTATAACATTTGTCAATATTTTCATGTATGTTTTAATGTCATGTCAAGATCACAGGAATATTGAAAATTAATAATGCTTGGCCACTGTGTCTTTGTTTACAATTCTATTTGGTTGCTACTATGATCTTGCTCTCTGTTATAGTTGTGATGCTTATCCACAAGTCAGTGCTGCACATTTCGACATAAGATATCAGGAGGCTTCAGTTCTATACAAAAAATCAAAGGACTGACAAATCTAATCATTCAAATTGTGTTCATTTATTTTCCTCTGAAAAGAGTCCTGTCAAGACAAAAATCCACACACAACTTCAGACATTTATTCAGTGTTTCCTTGTGGGTCTGTTACCTGTAGAAAGCTTGTTTGTTTGTTCTTTTTTTTTTTTTGCTTTATTCCACTTCAAAAAATAGTGGAAAATAAAGAGAAAAGCACAGTGGGTCGTCTCTGCTCAGTAACTACAAAGACATATCTAAAAAGGGTCACGGCTACAGACATGATGAACCATGCTTGAAATGCTTCTCTTTTTGTTTCTCCCTCTCTCTCCCTTTCTCTCTCTTTTTTTTTTCCTGGACCTCCCCCAGGAATGTGGATCTGCCAAGTATGCAGGCCAAAGGAGCAGGAGGGAAAACGGTTGCTACACAAGACAGCGGCCCAGATCAAAAGGCGATATGCAAAGCCAGGAAGGCCAAGAAAAAATCTAGCACATCCAACAATGTACGATAACTCATTTCATCTGTATTGTTCATTGTGCTTCAGGCTTAAGGTTACAGGTCTCACATCAGTATGTTGCCTAAACTGTAAATGCTCTTTTTAATGGCCTACTCTGATTTTTGTCCTTCACAACTTTGCCTTGAGAGTATATGTAGGTTTTCATACCCTCTCATCCACGAGATTTAAAATTAGCATGGCTGCTACAATGTACTTTTAGCCTGGGGCATTCTTAGCAAGTCTATTTTTAACACATGGCCGTGTTGTAAAGCTCACTTAGAACGCTATCAGTCGGACTGGGTGAGTCTGGGTCAGTAAGCTTTTAAATGTGCAAGACTTGAGGGATTAGATCTCTCCTAAAGGCTTGATGAGCACTGATAGACACGGTGGAACGTGTTGTTGAAGCTGTGAAATCAGTCTCTTAAAGGAAGGCTCAGGCTTAGTCACAGTCAAGAAGTGCACACAGATTCTCATTCGTTTGTGGCCTGTATTTTAAATGCAACCATCCTCTGTTTTCGCAGGTCTGACGGTGGTCCAGGATCCGTTGAGCTGTCTGAAAAAGCACGGCATGGTAGGGGTTCCATAAGCACTTTCTGTACCCCACCCTCATCAAGCACCTTTATACCCGCCACAGACGGCAGGAGTCTCACTGACCCACTCACATCCACACCCACCCTCACTACTTTGCCCCCAATCAACAAGAAAACCAAAGGTCTCATTGACGGGCTTTCCAAATTTTTCACGCCATCGCCCTTGGGTCGCCGGTTGCGCAGTGAGTCGTCAGGCTCCTCGAATCAGCACAGGCAGAGGAAACGGGGCTATCGGAAACACCATGCCAGCGTGACGACGCCAGGTGTGAGGTTAAACGCCCCGTCTAGTGTTCTCCTTACCCCGTCCCCTTCGCAAGGACACAGCCCCATCTCGCTGAACCCCACCCAGTCGTCCTCGCCCTCCTCCGCCCACTCCCCTCACAGCTCTTCCTCCCTGTCTAGCGGCCCGTCCCTCAGTAGCCTCCCAGGCAACAACCAGCTGAAGGGACTCTTTGATGGACTGTCTCACATCTTTACCACTCAGGGACAGTCCCGGCAAAAGGGACTCCCCAGCTACGCACCGCCCAAGCGAGCGCGCCGCACCCAGGACGTTACCACCTTGCCCAAAACGTCCCTGCAGCTTCAAGGAAAAAAGCCTGTCAAGGGTTTCGGTAGTAAATTAGCCTCCCTATCCGGTTCGGCCTCAGGATGGGTGCCCAAGCGAGGCCGACCGTTTAAGTCTGCGCTCCATTTCAAACGAACTCCTTTCTTGAGAAAGCACAAGCTGCTAGGCAGGTTTAGGTTTAAGGCCTCCCCGCAGAGGGAGAACAACACACCAGGGAAGGGCAGATTGGCAGACGGAAGAGTTAAACCAGACCCAAACCATGGTAAGCACAGGGGCCTGAACCTCCGAACGGCTGACTAGCTTTTTCATCTTAATCCGTTTTACTCATCTTCCTCATTTTTAGAAACACAGTAACATGGATTTTTGTTTTTCAACTAATACTGCATCTCTGCATTTTTGTTTTTAAACCTTTTTCTTCAATAATTTATTAATTCTGAAGCCACTAAAGCCTTAGATTTCTGCTCTCTGCTCACGTCCTCATGCTGCTCACACCTGCCTCTCAAACCAAAGTTATTAATGCCTTTTCCCTTTAGTAACAAGCACTTTAATGTAAAGTGTTTGCATTTCAAATGACCCTTGCTCCTGGTTTGGTTCCCTCTCAACCTCTGCACAAATGGAGTATTTGTTTAGAGTTCACTGTTGCCTAGAAACAAACTGTGATGTGTGGTTAGAGGTTTGAGGTTAGTGTGTTGGCCAGCAATGTTGATATGAGCCTTTCCTATCAGCTGTCCTTTCCATGACTGTAGTGATTTGCATGCTAGCAGTTGTGATTTTGAATGCTGTGTTAAGTCTAAGGTTAGTGCTTGTTTATATTAGCTTTGGGGTTTATAACGTCAGCATCCTTTCAGTTTGTTTGCTTTGTTCGTTTTTTTGGTGCTATATTCTGCACACATTCTAAAGGTCTCTTCTCTCTCCTCTCACAGCCTTTAATGCTGAGAGATGCTCAAGAAGAGAGCCACAGGAAGGAAGGATGATTTTACTCAATGACCATGTGGCTGAAGAGGATCTAAAATTGTTCAGACACATAAAGGAGATCACTGCAAAGGTGAGGGGAGTCTATATTTACTAGGCAAGTGTACTTTTCTTTAGGTGACCACCTTAGACACCACATCCGAACATGTAAAAACTACTCTAACATCTTAGCAACCACTTACCATTGCCCTGATAGAATAGATGAATATGCCACAATATGGCTTGATGTTATATGGCTTAGGCTGTGATTTTTAAATCATGTCTAATTGAATAATGGCACTGTAAGATTAATAAGATTTTTATTGTTAAAATGGTAAACAAAAATATTATTATAATATAGCCATTGATTTATAATCTCAAATTGTACAGCCTTAATTCAGACTCAAACTACAGGAGTTTTTCAATTTTAACTTTTGAAATCTGGTTGAATCATGCACATAAAGAGAATCTGAACACCTTAGCATTGTTGCTGTAATATAAAAGTGTCACACAAAATGTCTAACTTTTTTAAAAACAGAAAACTGTTGGCGATCAAGGACAATCCCCTCCTTTGATTGAGTTTGGAAAGTATGAAATACAGACTTGGCATTCCTCACCATACCCTCCAGAATACTCAAGGTAAGTCTGAAATTAATTCCAAAACATTTTTTACAACTGTTTTCAAAATGTCTGCCAGATATAGCAAATGTAAACTAGTATGTGATTTATAATTAGACTCCCTACTCTTGCAAGTCATGCCACATTCTTCATGTTATAATTGCTTCTCACCTTCTCAGATTACCGAAGCTTTATCTCTGCGAGTTCTGCTTAAAGTACATGAAAAGCCAGGACATTCTGCAGAGGCATTCAAAGAAATGTGGGTGGTTTCACCCACCAGCTAATGAGATCTACAGGAAAGATAACCTCTCTGTGTTTGAGGTCAGTTCTGGCTCTTAAATTTTCTTGCACAACTTCATCCGCATCCTAATTTCATCTCGTCTGCATTTGCAATTAAAACCAGGGGGGGTTATGTCCAGAGATTAAAGGCTTTGAAGTGCCAAGCTTGTCAAAAGGCACATCTCAGCATCATGGATGAGAAGTGGTCTTGTATGATTTACATACATGCATACAGATTAAGGACTCTGTATCTTGTTTGTCTAGTGAATAGGAAATGCATCATAATCCTTGCAGACCTCAAAGTGTTAAAGACCCTTCATCGCAGAATGTTGGAGTTCTGGGGCCATATTTCAAATAACCTAACGAGTTCTCCTAAATGACAGTACAAGTTCTTAGTAAAAGTTGCTCTCTGCAGCGTTTTGAATACATTAAGAGGAACTCTTAACTAAGGAACAGAGACATCTAAGAAAAAGAAAAAGGGTGGTATTGACCTTATTACTATGGATGATTAACACTCTATGCACACAGTGATTGACTGATGGGGTAGGGCTCTCTGTCAGTGATTTAATCAAAGAAATGTTGTAGCACGAGGCATCATGTTGCCATATTCAAGTAGAGTTTTTAAAATGTAGGCTTAGTGTCACCAAATAAACAAGTATGTTTTCAGCTAATGTCAGCCTGTAATGTATCGAGAAATTGCCGAATTCAAGCAACAAAATTGTTTTATAAGCAAAGTTTGGGAGGAGCATGTTAAATTATTACATCTAATCAGCTCAAGAGGAGACGCCTAGATACCTCAAGTTACTTTTCTTCTCATGAAACAATGTGATTAATGATTATTATGGTAGATCAGCGAGTATACTGGAAGACAGAAAGAGGGGGACAGGATCTGGAAAGGTCCACATACCAGAACTCTAACTTGGGTCACCCGAGTTACTGACGATAGGGCATAACTTTCAGTTTGACCTTGACGTTTTATTCTCCTTCACTCAATGTGTTTTGCCTGTACATATATGAACCTTTATGTCATTAAAATCTATAAATCAAAATATTTGTTGCATTAAGAATGCAATAAATTAAAATTAAGTGTGACAAAAACAAGGAGCGGTTTTAGCGCTAAAATATTTTGTGAAATGCTTTTAAAGCAAAAATGTAGGAGTTAAGACTGACATGCCCATTATTTTATAAGTTTCTCCGAAAACAACCCAAGTTAGGAGCTACATTCAACCTTAAGATGTTTTGTGAATATGACCCCTGATCTTTACTTGTGTTCCACTACCAGGAACTGCCCTTGTTTTAGCCTTGTATATCTGAAACTCTAATGCTTTCCCCTTTTCTTTTTTCTCTCTGCTCAGGTTGATGGAAACATCAGCAAAATTTTCTGCCAAAACCTTTGTTTGCTTGCAAAGCTTTTTCTGGACCATAAGACGCTGTATTACGACGTTGAGCCTTTTCTATTCTACGTTCTAACACAGAATGATGAAAAGGGTTCTCATCTTGTTGGATACTTTTCAAAGGTACTACCCTCACATATATATCATTAAGAATATAATTGTGACTGTGAAGTGAGAATAACCGCGTGTTGTTTAGAGGGTTGTTAAAAATGGGTTTCTTTTTTTATGGTGCTCTGTTTTTAGATCTGAACTTTTCTGCAATATATTTGAAGGGTTTTGTATGGTTATGTTGGGTTAAGTTCAGGAGAACGGCAGGTGCAGTGAATTGCATGCATTGGCGGTGCGCTGACATGCACTATATTTCTCTTTCTCTCCCACAGGAAAAGCTTTGCCAGCAGAAGTACAATGTCTCCTGCATAATGATCATGCCTCAGTACCAAAGGCAAGGATTTGGAAGGTTCCTCATTGATTTCAGTAAGTTATTCATTAACTGGTTTGGAAGTCTTATGAGATTGTAAGGATAAGATTGTTTGTATCATGAACGGATGGTTCTGTATGGTAGAAAAAAAATTTTTTTTACAAATTAGACAAGTCAGGAAGAAATGGAAAGAATGACTTGTTTCATTAGCTGCATTACCATTACCCTTTGAATTGCACTAATTGAAATTGAAAATACGCCCAATGGAAATTGGGAAGCATTATATAACGCTAAAATGTCTTTACACTTTCTTGAGTTGGTTTTTCAGGCAGTTCGAAAAAGAAATATTTAGCAAAATGGCAATGTTTTTTTGGATTTACAGTTGTACGTAAAAGTCATCTTTAAAGAGGGTGCTGTATGTTTTGATGGTAGACATGACAGTTCTTTATTAAGCTCATAAGAGACAAAAGAATTATGGGAATACTGGGTTCTAAAAAACGAAATGCCAGAGTTTATCTAGACCTCGGCACACCTGATACGTGGCCGCTAACAAGCATAAGGTGCTCTTTTTGCCATAGATTCTTGGATAACTGGCCTACATCTCCTTCGATTAAAAAAAAAATGTTTGTGTATATGGCTAGTGCAATGGCTGTAATATGCTTAAACCTACTAACATCCGTTGCCAAGATTTTTGGATTGACTTCTCGCTAAAGGAAAAAATGTCTGTAACGGAAACCCAGCTATTGTCATTTTAGTTAAGAGGGTTTACATGTCTTTATATACAGTGCATATATGCATGATATCCTTTGTTTGCTTGTGAATGCTTTGATTTTGTCAGACAGTTTGTCTGTGTAGAATCAGAATAGCATTTGCATGCTTTGTTTTAATGCAAAATATTGCAATAGAGAATCTGGAAACTGACTACTTCATGCATCTGTTGAAAACACAACATCATCTCATACTTAAAGCAATAAAATAAAACAAATATACCAATATATATATAAAAAAAAAATTTGAATGACCGATGGCTTTAGATTGGGCTTTTGTGCAGCTGACTGTTGTTCTTATGTGAATGATCCTGCCTAGTGTCCACACTGCTAAACTATCTTGGACAGTCCTTTCTCTTAATTATTAGGGTTGGAATGGAGAACTGCTACTATTGAATCTATGTATTTGTTTTACATATTAAAACCGGTGTTTTGTCTAAAAATATTGGTTTTCAGTCTCCTGGACTGGTTTGAATGTTTTTGTTCTTTTCTGCTTTTTATCTATTAGTAAAATATATTGTACTGTATTATTGGTATTTTTAATGTAACATTGACATGTCATGAACAATGGAAAGAGCTTGAGTCTTAAGCCATCAGAATCAAAGCCGTAATCATTAAGTTCCTTATAACTGTCTTTAAGTAGCTTGTATTTGTTTAAATGTAGAATACTGGACATCTCATTCATCAAATCATGGCTCTAGACCTTATGAAGCTGCATAAAAACATTACGACGCTTTCATGAATAGTGATTGTTTTGTTCAGGTGACACTCAAACCCAATCTGAAAACAATACTCAATCTTGTCTCTTTTCCTGTCTTTCCAGGTTACTTACTTTCCAGGCTAGAGGGCCAGGCTGGCTCCCCAGAGAAGCCTCTATCTGATCTGGGTCGTCTGTCCTACTTGGCTTATTGGAAAAGTGTCATACTGGAGTACCTGCACAACCACCCAGATAAGAGTGTCAGCATCAGGGGAATGAGCCGAGCCACTGGCATGTGTCCACATGACATCGCTACCACACTTCAACAGCTCAACATGATTGATTTCCAGGATGGCAGGTGGGTTTGACTGTGGTGGTATCGGTCAATCTGACAACTCACTCATATCCTTTCAGTGTACTGTATCATCTCTAAAGGGAAAGGGGTCCATTTGCATGTGCATTAGAACTGAATTATAAATTCTCATACATCACACAAGATATCTACATTGTGTCTAGATTTCTAATCATCCGAAGATATCAGCTGATTGAGGAGCACATGGAAAGACTGAGAGTGAAGCCAAGGCTTCAGGTGGTGGACCCTGACTGCCTGTGCTGGACTCCAGTTTCAGTCTGCAAGAGCCCACAAGGGGAGCTGAAGAGTGCTATGGCACAGGTAGGCTTCAAAGTTTGTTTGTGATTTGATCAGGGACTGAACACTCCTGCTTTCAGTGAACCCAGTATTAATTGTTTATCTGTCCAGCATTGTGTTCTAATATTTAAAGGTGGACAATGAAGGATTTCTCATTACATTCTGCTTTACTTATTTATTTGTACTGGCTCAATAATTTCTAAAGTCATGTTTTTGCCTTACCCTGCAGTCACTCCGATTTTAAAATTTCAATAATTATTTATTTTCCCGGGCTTTCAAGGATGTTTACCAGAAAATCAGACTTCATTCTTTCTTGTATTTTTGTCCACAAACAAAGAAAAGGTACTATTATTATGCCAGCAATATGAGTATCCTATACATTGTCAAATGTTGAAAGAGCACTGAGTCTCATTTTACCTTAATTTTTGCTTAATCCATAGTGATTAAATCCTCTGCAATCCCCTTTATATAAACATGCAACAAACAACTGTGGTTTTCCTGACATATTCAGAGGTATTATCAGCACGTTCCACAGGGTGACTTGCTGTCCAGTTTACTATTACAGCTGTCTTGCATCACATTACCGTGTTCTGTCTGCTTTGTTAATGTTTGCTGCAGATATTGCTTTAGACACAGCAGATTTTGTAAAATGCCTTTTTATTCTTCCTTTTGGCCTGATACAACCTGACCTTTTTGCATAATGCTGACCTCAAACATAATTGGTAAGGTGATGAAACGCTGTTCTGGTGGTCATCTGTGTTTTTAATTGAAACCTATTCAATAGGTAGATCAGGATGAGCACAGGTAATTCGTTCCTTGCCCGACTCGGCATTATTAGCTACAAGATGATTCTTGCGTGAAAAGTGAGCTAAATTTATCCCTTTCAGGAGTTCAGGGTGAGTTCACAGAGATAGCTGAAAGCACTTCCAACGGTAACCCAGCTTCCTGAGTAACCTAAATAAAAGCCCTGTATTATTAATGCCTATGAATGTCCCATGAAATGTAATCTTCCATATTCGCTTAAATAAATGTTGCTGAGATCAACGACTAATCAAGAGACAATTTCTGCACTGCAGGGGCACTGCAAAAGCAAAGTGTATATAACGGAGCTATTATGTCGTCTTGGCTTTAGCTTGTTAAAGCTCGGATAAGCTCATATTTGTGTTTTTGTGGAATAACAGGCAAGAGACCGTCGTGCAAACTGTAGTACGTCAATCAGGAATTTGACAATGGGGATGGGCTACACCAGCACAAGACCTCGACTAACCAAGTGCAAGAACTTTAGCAGAAGATACTCAGAACCACTGTTTGCAAACAGCACTGGGAAAGATTTTGAAGTGAGTGAAGACAGCAGCAGTGATGATGATGATGATGACGACGACTGCGACAACAATGGTAATGAAGATGGTGGAATCAAGTCCCAGTCTGGGCAAGGCCTCAAGCGAAAGGTAAATATCAGAATCATTGGTTGTGTGCATTTCTGTAGTTCTCTTTATATGGTTCTTCACATTGAAAATCCTTTAACATTTAGGAGGCATATTTAGTAGGTTGGAAAAAGATCCAAAACACTCCATCAGTCAGAAATTTCCATCAGTTTTTAAGTCCATAATTAAGTAATATTGCTTTCAAGATTTGTATGGGAAATTTTGGTTCTGTATCACCAAGTAATGCTGCAGATTATTTGCACTGGGGTACTGCTATCCCAGAATGCCTGGGGGAGAGTATGTTGTGAGGATCTTGCGGTCAGCTTGATTCAGCACACTCTCATTTGGGGTTTTGGGCAGGCTAAGCTTTCCAAATGAATGGCCTGTGGTGTAGGCACTGTGGTCTAAATGATGGCTTTTGCATTTAGATCATGAAGCAACCCATTCACAACGCAGCCACATTCCCTATGTTTAGCATCACCCTTAACTGTATCTGTCTCCTCCAACCCTTTGCTTTTTGGATTAAAGGGCACCAGGGACAATTCAACAAGAAATGGCCAACTCTTGCTATGACAGTTGTTAAGTCTAACAGTCTTTGACATCCCCCTGTATTTATTCCATTCTCATGTGCAAGTTCTTCTCTAGCAGATAATGTGCACTTTTCTGCTTAGCAAATAGATCCTTAAATTTTTTTTTTTTTCTTAGCGGGCACCAAATCTACGACGGAAGAGAGGGCGAAGGAGAACGCGAATCAACAGCAGTGTCACGACCGAGACCATCTCGGAGAGAACTGAAGTGCTAGATGAGCCATTTGAAAACTCTGATGTAGAAAGCCCTCTGCCACAGCCCAGCAGAAGGGGCGGCAGCGAGGATGAGGAAGAGGAGAAAAACCAGAGAGTAGCTGTGCGTCGGCCTGGAAGACCAAGGAGACATGGAGATGACAATCACTCAAATCAATCTAAAGGAGAGAATGTGGAAGGTAAACTCGTACATGTAAAAAAAATATAATAATAAATAAACGTTTACAACATTCTGCTTTTCTTGCATATTTGATAGAGAAATTAATATGTAACTTTTTTTTTTGTTTCTGAAGCCGTAAAAAAGGACAATCCTCGACCTGTAAAACGGAAGAAAGGCTGGCCTAAAGGTGTCAAACGAGGCCCTCCCAAATGGAGACTAAAGGAGCGCAAAATGGGCTTTAAGCTCAACCTCTACACACCTCCTGAGACGCCAATGGTCACAGTGGAGCAGGAGCAAGAGGAGGAGCAGGATGCCAGCCCTGCCTCATTCTCAGAACCATGTGAGTCCTTCAGAGAGCCCAGGCCAGAGGACCCAGATCTGGACCCCTGCATTTCAGAACCGCACAGTCCAGAGCCACCAGAGTCTCACAAAGTAAATGAGGATGAGTCGACAGACAAATCTGACACGGTGGAAAATTCTCCCTGTGCTGATGAGACGAGTGAAACAACATCAGGTCCAATAGATGATGCTGAACAGTCAAGTCTAAATACAGAGGAGGTCAAGGACCCGAAGCCAGAGGGTGAAGCAGAAGGCATGGTTGGTAAGGGCTCGCGTCAACGAGATGAGGAAGAGGATGAAGATGAAGAACCAGAGCCATCTCATGTGGATGATCACGATGCAGATGATGAAGATGACAGCCATGAACAAAGAATAGAAGACCCAGTGCCACTAACAGAAAAAGACCTTACTGAAGACTTGGAGCCAGTTACAACTCTTAACAATAATAATAATAATAAAGATCCTGAAGTGCAGCCAAGCCTCATGGACCCACCGCCTCATTGCTCTGAGGAGCTTGCATCAGAAAGCACTCTTGTGAGCTTAGGCATGCAACAGGGAGACACTGTGGACTCTGATCATCCTCCAGACTCAGAAACTGAAGAAGAGGATAACAGTCAGAGGCCTGAAGAAAAGCATATGGGCCCGTTAACACCAGCCATAAAAGAGGACCATAACATTTGCCCTGAGCTTGACATGGAAACTGCACAAGCTGTGCAGTCTCTAACTCAAGAGTCTGAGCAAGAGAGGCACTTTCAGGATTGCGTGGAGACTCAGGAGGCCTGCCACAGCCTACAGCGATATGTTCACGTTGAGCAGAGCCCTCAGATGACTCCCGTGGATGACTGCCAGCAGTCAGATCACAGCAGCCCTCTGTCTTCTGTCCATTCTCACCCGAGTCAATCTGTACGATCAGTCAATAGTCCAGCGGTTTCCATTTTAGAAACCGGCTACACGCAGATCAGCCCTGATCAGGGCACAGTCTCTGTGCACTCACTTCATAACAACATGGAGACCAGCCCAATAATGGATGTGCCCTCGGTGTCGGATCATTCTCAGCAGGTGGTGGACAGTGGATTCAGTGACCTAGGCAGCATTGAGAGCACCACTGAGAATTATGAGAATCCCAGTAGTTATGACTCCACACTGGGTAACAGCATTTGTGGCACGGGAGCAGGAGCAGGCGCCTCCTCCCAGAGCAGCTGTTCCTATGGCAACCTCTCCTCCGGTGGCAGCCACAGTCAGAGCAGCTGTGCTGTGTCCCAGCAGATGGCCGGTCCTGTGGTGAACAATACTGGCGCTTGCAGCATGCTCCAGCAAACCAGCATGAGCTCCCCTCAGGGATGCAGTGTGAAGTCTCCGCAAGGCTGTGTGCCGGAGAGGCAGCCCAGCCATCCGCTCGGACATGGGCACAGCCATGGGCACGCACACGGGCATAGCCACAGTCACCACCACAGCCATCATCAGCACCATCCACACCATCAACATCACCAACACCCGCAACATCAGTACCAACAGCCTTTGTCACACTGCTCCATGCCAGCCAGTTTCGCTCCACCCATGCAGCTGTCTGACATCCCAGAATCCAACAACCCCTCTAGCAACCTAGGTCTATATGACCGAATGGGCCAGGGAGAATATGGAGGTGGACACTATGGTCAACCCTCAGCTACATTCAGCCTGCATAAGCTACAACAACTCACCAATACCATCATGGACCACTCCTTGCCCTTCAGCCATTCTGCCTCGCACTCCATCTCATCCTATGCAAACAACAACGGCTCATTATCCACTCAGCTCGGCCCTCACAATCCTGCGTTGGTCTCTCTGTCACAACCCGGTGGCGGCCCTCAGTCTCAGGCTACTGTGACTCCTCCGCCCAATATGACTCCACCGCCCATGATGCTGCAGCGCAACATGGCTACACCCAACATGAACCTGGCCCCGTCTCAGAGACTGCAAACGCAAATGCCCCCTAAGAATCACCATCACCACCCCATGTCCATCCGTTCCAAATCGGCTCCTCTGCCCCCCCACCACCAGCAGCAGATGTATGGTAGGGGTCCTCAGACTGTTGGTATGCAGGCTCCTGGGAGGACGCTGGCTATGCCGCCGCGGATGAACATGGGGGTGAACCTCATGCCTGCTCCAGCTTACAACGTCAACTCCATGAACGTGAACGTCAATATGGCGATGAACCCTTACAGAGTAACGCAGCCTATGATGAATGGGGGCTACCATGGTAATCCTACCTATATGAATCAATCTCCACAGTACTCTATGCAGATGGGCATGATGGGTACCCAGCCTTACCCACAGCAGCCCATGCAGGCTCCTCCCCATGGCAATATGATGTACAGCCCAGCAGGTCATCATGGTTATGTGAATGCCGGCATGTCCAAACAACCCTTAAACGGGCCTTACATGAGACGATAATCAACGACCTGAAATGAAAGGGTTATGATGTTGCAAAGTCAGTTAGTTGACTTGAGGTATTTAGTTTGTTCTTATTTTCATGGTTAATGATCGCTTTTATGGATCTTTCTAAAAGAACCAGCACTTGGTAAGAATGCAAAAAAAGTTTTGTTTATTAGCTAAATTTTAGCTTTTTTCCCCCTATTTATGGGAAGCCTTACAGCATAAGATTTAAAATGTAACATTTGTGTAAGCATAAATCTCCCCTGAACTGCACTGCAGTTGAACGGAGGTTACGTTTTCTTTAAGTTGGAACCTGCATTATGGAACCTTTAAATGTGCCTGCATTGTATGTTTTTGGACAAAAGAGCCTTTTCAATGTACCTTTAGCAATCGCAAGGTTATATATGTAAGTCTGTACTCATGCCTTCATATTATTTAAATTATTGTAAATCTACTTTTATATTTTTTTAAATGTAAGGTTATACTTAGCATGCTATAACGTCTTTGTTAGTGACAGTGCATCAAAGTAGTACTGTACAGTGTTGTGCTTAATAGCAAGCAATTTTATATTAAATGTATGGCCTTGGTTAGGTTTCCCTCGTATGGAAGGAAAAATTAAACTCTATTTTTGTTGATTCTAATACTGTAAAGATTTGAGAAAATCGTCACGTTCGGCTTGGAAGATTCTATTGCTAATTGTGTATAATTTGTTACTTTATAACAAGTTTCTTTACCTGAGGCAGCTTTCTGTTTTTATACAATTTAAAGCAATTTCTGTCACAATAGCAAAGAACAGTCAATGTCAGTATTTGTACATGTAGAAATCTAAATCAAGGGGGAAGGGTACTCGAAAACATTTCAAATGGGGCAGAGTTGCAAAATTATTATGAGTGTCAATTTACTCCAAAGTTGGTCTTTTATGAAATGCCTTTAAACTTACATTTTCATTCCATCTGTAGATTTTTTTTATCTTTATAAAACATCTGATTTATATTTTACTGAAATGTAGAGCAGTAGCCTTGTTGATAGACAAAACAGATGGCATGTAAAAAGGTAAATTGTATCGTGTCTGTTTGTATAGCTTATTTTGTAGCCTTTGTACCTGTACAGAATGGCAGTTTGACGTAAGAGGGATATCCTGACTGTACTAATTAACAGAGCAACAGTCCTGTATTTATGAGTTACCTTTCTAGTCGGTCACTTAAATGCTGTACATTTTAGCAGAAAATAAATTATGATGAGCCACTGACAGACTTAAAAGTGTGTATGGACTCTGTTTTCATCTCATGCTTTTCTTGAAAGGATCCATTACAGCCAACAGATTTTCAGATGCATTGTCATGGTTGGAAACAAGCTTGTAGAGTGCAGGGACTGCTCGATAGAGAAACGGATGCTTCTGACTGTAGCGGATGGAAAACGCTTGTTTCTAATGCAACGGCACATAAGTGCCTCCTAGCAATAAATGAACAAATGTAGTCTTTAGCTCTAGTACATTATGTAAAGCACAAATATTTAATATTTCTAGTTAAAGGTTTTAGTAGTTTTACTCTGCTGTGCAAACCTTACTAATCATCAAGTGCCCAGAAACAAAGTAGTTGAAACACACGCCGGCTGTGTGCCAAATAAATTGCTAAACTTCAGTAAACATCAACCATGCCTTGAACGTTGATGTAATTGGATTAAAAGCAACTTCATGTAGCTTTGTGTTATGACAGTGGAACTCACTGTTTGCTGTACAGGTGAATTTGTTGGCAAGCTAAATTATTTCAATTGCCTGGAAGAAACATGTTGGCTGATAAGGTGAGCAGTATTACAGCCATAAATAAAATTATGGAAGTTTAATTTTCCTGAAATACTGCTGTCATTTTGACATGCACATTTTGTGCTAAGTATTTGAATGTGTATGTGTGTAATGAGATGTTGGAGACATGATTGACCACGTTGCACATAATATACGTTTGACATTATAGACTGTCAGAGCAGAAAGGCCTAGCAGAGATTTTGCAAGGTTGCAAAATTTCAAAGCCTTCCTGACATGAGTTGTATTTATTTGATGCTATCCTGAGACGCGACTGTTTAGGGAAAGCAACAGAAGCCATTTGCCTTATTAGAAGTCACTGCACCTTCAGAATTATTTGTAAATGATAGTTTAAGGTATACTTTAAGCCTAAGCTACAGAGATGGAACCATTTAAGGCAATCCTATTCAGTTCCAGGTCACCTTCCATTTTCCATCAGTTTACTGTATCAGCACATATCAAAATGTGTTTCAGTCACTGATATTAGTGATGACTTCATGGGTCGGCACTAATCTTCAAGAGCGCTGTTCTCTCCTGGGAGAATCTGCGTCAGTAACACAACACTTGCCTCCATCAGTTCTGCTTTTTGGGCCTCTCATTTGGATTCTACAGGGCTCACTTGATTGAACCCTTGAGTGCCTGTTACTTCCCTCTTATCTAAAGAGATTTAACATGCCCTGTCTCTCTTTACTTACTTTCTGCTTTGCTGAGTGCATGGTCAATAAATTGAGCTCCAGGGTAGAGAAACTCAGAGAGGTTTAAAATAGCTAAGTCTTTTGCCTCCACTCCATAGTAATCAATGTTCAAGCCTAGGTAGCATTAGCAGCATTATTCCATTTCCCCACCGCTACATTGCAAACGTTTTGTACCTTGTTTTTCAAGATGATGGCAATCTGTCTAAAGTCTAAGCGAATACTTGATCCTCACTTTTAACCCTAGGTAAACCTTACATGTTAATCTGTTTGACATAGTACCTTTTGATGTAGTATAGTTTTTCTATCTACTATACATTCAGCTCCTGATCATTGCCAAAGCCATTCCGCCAGTTCCTCCACAAATGCTCACGTACATTTGCTTTTTATGGTTGGGGCCAATTGAAATCTGAGGATTAGGCCTGAAGTACTTCTGTTCCCTGTGGTCTGAACGCAGACTTCGAGTATCAATGATTGGGTGTGTGAACATGAAGAAAAATTGTTTGGCCCCCTAATAGTGTGGTTCTTGGCTCCAATATACACTGGTGTGAAAATGTGTTTTCTTATTCTTTTTTGTATCTTTTTCACGCTTAAGTGTAACGAAGATAACACAAGTAAACACAACTGAAACGGTTAGTAACAACTTTCGTTTAAAAACCGCATTTTGTGTGTACTTGTTATCTTTGACTATTTAAATTAGTTTGATCTGAAACATTTAAGTGTAACAAACATGCAAAAAGAAAAAAATCAGGAAGTGGGCACACACTTTTTGGTCTGTTAGCACCGAGTAGACCTGGGATATTTCGACTGCAGAAAAGGCTGCATATTTGACATGATATTCTTAGACTATTGATCTTTGAACTCTTTGACCTTAGTAACATGCAGTGCAGGAGCTGATGAGAGGATTTGCTGCCTCACTATTGTGTGTTTTTAAATGATTAAATCACCAAACGCTTTCATTTCTAGTAGGCGATCCAACAGGTATCCAAGCTGCGAATCACTGTCTGCACACCCACTGCAAGCCACGGCGCTGCTCATTTGCATAAAGTTGAGCATTGGTCACCAAAGAATTCTGTGACGTGAGAAATCTGGTCAATAGTTCTACTAAGGACAAACAATCGAAAGAAACATTCTGATAACAGTTCTTAAAATAACTTATTCTTAATATAGATCAAATATTTCAATAATCAGGAAAAAAGGCAATAATCTTTTGTTCTATGCAATGACAATGCCAATAAGGAACCTTTATTTTTAAGAGTGGAATAAAACCCATTTGACAGTATAATTTCTTTAGCTTGATTTAAAAAAATAATTGAACATCAGTACATTCTAAGAACTGATATAATTACATGAAACTTTGGCTAACTCAAGTATCTGTATGCTATTAGAGTATGTAAGCTAACTAAAACCGCCATTAATGGTTATTATAAAGTTGTTCAAAAAACATATTTCATAAAATGTCTTTGAACCAGCTTGAAACACTCGGTGGATCCTATTCCTTTTCACAGACTGTGATGATGCATTTCTTCAAGAATTCGTAATTATTTCCATGTCTTTTTTTTGTAATTCTTGGAGAACGTTTGTATATAGGCTGATACATTGTTATATTCCCATGTTTGCTATTGGAGTAAATGCTAACACGATACTGATATATACTGTGGTCTCCCACATTAACCCAAACCCAGAAATGTGCTTTTTTTATGAATGGCTCCTTAAAAACTGCTTGCAATCTACCTGAGAATACCTGCTCCATGAGCACCCCTCAAACATACCCCACAGCCCATATAACATCACAATGCAGATTTTGAATATCCAAAATGAAAAAAATAAAAAAATCATGTTCTCGTCACGCACTGTCCTTGTGTTGTCATGTTTGTGGTTTATGACAGATACAAGGGAAGAAGATGGCAGCTTCAGTTAAAGGCCAGTGAATCTGACTTTTGTCCCAGAGGAGACAGTACAGCCTGGGCCCAATTCCACCAGCCAATTATTCCCTCCTTACACTGCCTGCTGCGAGCCCTCCTACAGGCAGCTGTCCTTCCTGGCGCCCAGTGACTAAATTTGACAAAAATAGGAAATCTCTGTAGAGCTGTGCTTGTAATTTAATCCAAAAGGTGTTTCTTTTTTGAACCGAGTTTAACACAGTCTCTGTAATGCGAGCTTGGCCGCTGCAAATGGAATGGTAATTGCTTTTCGCTTCCCAGATATGTGAAAAGGACACATGAATCATCTCCGGAGAGGGATGGTTTTCAAAACCATCAGCACTGAATGTTTTTTTTCCCCCTCCTCTCATACTCATTCACCACCATCACTCACCTTGACAGGGAAGTCATTAAATTGGTGATGTTGAATTCCTTTTACTGTTTTGTCAGGTTCACTTATTCCTTCAACCTTAAAATCATCTTTCTTTCCCACAAAAGCAGCTCTATTACTGTGAGACGAGGTCTTAATTTTCATGAATTTCAAATCATTCCAGCACATATGTTCCAAAAACATTAGTGTCGCTAGCTATATTTCCGTTGTTTCATATATACTCCTTTTAAATACATTTTCGCATATGCGTGTAATGTAGAAAATGTAAAAAAAATCTAAATGTGGCAGTTGGTTCATGCCTGAGATAACAGCACAGTGCTCTGATTATTTATAGCTTCTCTCTGTTGAAACAGTATTACAGTCATATCACATTATTTGGTCTTCCTTTTAAGGTTGATTCATCAGTTGATATGCAGCTGCATGCTCTTTGTCCCTTGCATGTATTAAAACGTTTGTCATTATTTACACTATACCGTTTAAAATTTAGAGTCATTAAGACATTTTAAAGTGTATCAAGGTTTTCAGATACTCTCAAGATTCATAATAAATTTCTTGAGCAGCATATTAGAATGTTTTCTGCAGAATCATGTGACACTGAAGACATGCTGAAAATTCAGCTTTGATATCACAGGAATACATTACATTTTAAAATGTATTAACAAAAGAAGCTGTGCAAGTTAACATTTTAAAACATTATTATTAAACATACTTTTTATTAAATAAATGAAGCCTTTGTCAGAATGACTTCTACTAAAAAACATTCTTTTGCAGTGTACTTAATTGTTCGGTCTTCAGTGATTGCCACAAAAGAAGAAATTATGAATTATATAACATTCTTTTAAACATGTTTTCCCAGTATCTGTCTCTTCAAATGGTTGTCCAGAGTTCTCAGCTGTTCTAGAAAGCCTGAGTTAGGATAGATGTCCCTGTTCAATCTGACAGCGATGATGGCATCTGTGAGGGAAAGGTTCTCACACATCATGAGGAAGGCCAGGACCAAGGCTCCGGAGCGACTGACTCCCATTGCACAGTGGACCAGCACTTTACCTGCAGCAAACAAAGAGCCTTCTAACCCATCCTGCATCTCTGACATTGGTAACAATTTATATACAGTGGAACTCCCTTATCTCGCCAACCCTGTTTTGTCGACATTTTTGAAGTGGAACCGCCAAACTCCCTATTTTTCTTAGCATTTTCTTATTGGTTATGTCGATTCTTTTATGTCAGTTATGTGTGTTGTGACCGTTTACGCTGTGAGCGAAATTGTGTTTGCAATGTTGGAAAATATAATTAAAAAGTGTTTGTATTGAGAATCAAAAGTTTGTATCGAGAATCGAAGGTGGTTTTTATCAGAGTGGCTGACGACTGCCCAGATGATGAGCTTTATAGATGGGTTTTCTACAGGCACACTCTTCTCAAATATGTAAAGAGCGTAAGAACGAACCAGGAAAAAAAACACACTGATAAACGTCACAAATAAAAGAAAATAGAAACAGTAGATGATGCTATATAACAGTCAGCGGTAGAGCGGCCATCTCTCTCACTCAAAAACACTCTCCTCGAAGCGCACTAACACCAGAATAACGTGCAACTACAGCATATGCTTAAAGGTATATTCCCAACATAAACATAAAGTAGCCGTTACAATCTCTGCTGTTAGTTGGTGCACATATGCCTTTTGTTGTTAGCAAACATATACAGTGTATGTACATTTTTATAGCATGCCGATCGCTTCATCAAACAAATCGCCATTTTGGCTTTTGGTTTTCTCGAGCCTCAGTTATTTCAACGCTTTTTTTGCAACCCCTGAGGCTGTCGAATTAACCGGGTTCCACTGTATTTCTCTTATTACAATGAATGCATTGCCTGCTGACTTTGCATTGTTCAGTTTATTGTTTTGCTCTGCTTGTTTTAGTTTTTGTACAATCAATCACTGACTAAATTAATCAGTAAAAGGTCAAAGAAGTCGGACTTGCCATTGTGAGTGAGTGCAGCTTTAATGAAGGATGCAGTAGAGCTGAAATACTGGCTCAAATCAAACAGTGGGTGATCTGAAGCCTCGACTCCACAGTAACTTATACTGATGTCTGAGTAGAACTGGGCACCTGTGTTGATGCGATGCGGCCCATCGGCGCAGTTTACAATATGAGTGATTCCCAAATCAGCAAGGAGTCCTTTATCACGAGCTGTTGACCTGAAATGAGTGTTTAACACGTCTTTGTTTTTAATCATTTACATACTGAACTGTAAGTAAATGTACAGGGATCTATAGTGTGAAGATTTGGATTTACACTAATGTCTGGGTTAGTTCAGTACTTACTCATCTCCAATGTACAGGCCGGGCCAGATAAGACTGACTGGTCCGAAAGGCTGTCTGTTAGTCAACAGTAGATACCGCAGATCTGATATAGATGCCGTCTCATGTGCTCCCTGCAGTTGAGAGGCCAATTGTTTGTCTTTAGGAGCTTTTCTGTAAAAAAAAAAAAAAGGTAGCTATCAATGATATAGCGCTATATTCTGTGTTGAGTCAATCCATGTGTTGAGTAGAATGATTAATGCATATTTTCATGAAACAATTTGTATTAACACACATAATTTTGACCTTTCTGCTTCTGTAATCACGTTTGAAATCACAGTCCAAAGGGAAATGAGATGAAAATGAACTGATGTCCTCTTTCAAAACAAAACAACACATAATTCCTGAGGCACTGTGTAATTTCTTTAATAGCAACAAGAAACAAAATGTTTCAGAGGACACAATGAATTTTTTTTTTCTTGTTTGTTCCATTAAACCGATACGTGTAAATGCGTTATCGTCACATTTTTGCTTGGTCATCGGTTTCACAAATGTCCGAGGGTCACAACACCAATTGATTTGAGCAGACACTGTAAATATGTTGGAGCATATGATACTCATTAGAAACTCACTACAGGGATCAACCCTTAAGATATGTAGCCATGCATGGCTCTTCCACCTTCCCATGATAAAGCGCAAGCCACAACCGTTTCATTTCACTCCAGTAAAAAAAAAAACATGCTTGCTGGCTCATTTTGAAACAAGTTCAAAGTATATCTCATCTGGAATAAATTTAAAAACCTGCCATTTATTTTGTGACCCTGCTGCCCTGTGGAGGTTATTTACTATTTATGGGGAAGCCCTTCAATTTTGCCTTCTGATATCCACTTTGCCATTGCACTACAATGGATATTAGCAAATAAGATCTGGCCCAACAGAACTGGGACGAGGCAATTGGGGAGGAGGCCCTTAAGGGACGTGCTCTTGAAATGGGATTCATCACATTGTTACCAAGTTTTCAGTTACAATTTATAAGCTTCCAGTTTTTTCTTCCTCTCTCGGACGAGGCTCATGTCAAGATGTCGAAGCTGGTTAAGAAAGCCAGGATTAGGACAGATGTCCCTGTGTTGCCGTACAGCTTTAACAGCCTCCATTAGAGTAAGATCCTCACAGATCATGAGGAAGGCCAACACTAGAGTGGCAGAGCGACTCACTCCCATCAGACAGTGGACAAACACTCTTCCTAAAGAACAGAACAGAATCAATGGAAGACACTGTGCAAATGCTACTCTTAGTTTGACCAAAAGAATACGTCAGTACCGTTAGACATGATTGGTGCTTTCGAAACACTGAAGCTTCAAAACCTTTATAATTAAGCAGTTAAAACAAGTATTAAATTGACCAAGAAACATTATTTCAGCAAGCAAGGATACAAAAAGTCATAGTGTTTCAAACTTGAACTCTCGTGTCTTATATACGGTTTTAATGAATTTAAGGCTCAGTTTCAAGGAATTTTTAATAAACATACAAGGAAAATGATAGTTAATTGTTTCTATTTGGACTAAAAACAAACAAACAAAGAATAAAACAAGCAGGACAAATTAATAAAAGAACACTAATTATACAGACACTTCATAATTAATGGTATTAATGATTTGTAGATAAGATTTAATAGATTACAGTACACTGTCATAAAAAAAATGTTAATTTGTAAAAGTTATCTTTATGGTTTGACCAGAAACTACCATCAGCCTTTTATCTTTTTTTGTGCACTTGACAAAGCCTGTAAGCGTTTATGGTCAAAATGGTACAACTTTCTACAGATTGCGAAAAGGAATGGCAGGTGGGAAAATTAAGTATTCCCCAAGCAGGGCAAAGGTACTGTATATTTATTCTATTATTAAATATGTTCATGAGGATTTTTCCTCCATATGTAATGCATAACTCACCCTTTTTTGACAGTGCAGCTCGTATGAACCTTGCTGTTGGATAGAAAAACACACTCAAAATGAAGTTTGAGGAATCATCAGCCTCCACCCCATAGTAATCTATAGACATGTCTCTGTAAAAGCGAGCTCCGGTGTTGACGTGAGGGGGTCCACTAGCAGCATTCACAATGTGTGTGATCCCCATATTGTACAGCACTGATTTGTCTCGTGCCGCAACTCTGACAAAACATAAACACAGAGAACATCTGTAGTTCCGTACATTTTCATTGAATTTCCATTTGAATAGAAAAAATAACACGCACTCATTGCCAATGTACACATTAGGCCACACTTGGTTGACATGTCCAGTGGGCCGTCTGTCAGCCAACAGAAAGTTCTGCAGTTCAGCAACGGATGGTGTTTCATAGGCACACAGCTCCCTGAGAGACATCCTGGCCCAAAAAATATATATCATTTTTTATATTATCATGCTAATATGCAGTTTAGATGCATTTCCATTCCTCTTTATTTCAAATAGCCCATCTAACTACTTGAGCCCGCTCGAGACGGTTGCTCATGAAGTCTTCTTGTTGCTAAGAGTCTAAGAGCACACTGACACCCCACTTCAGCTCTTAACATCATTAACATGAATACTGAGGGCTTTTATGGAATATCATTCCACGTAGAATTCTTTGACTGTTGTGGCAAGCAAATGTGTTTATAGCTCAGGTGTGGGAAAGAAAACAC
Organism: Rhodeus uyekii; assembly: GCA_037043235.1. Lineage (NCBI taxonomy): Eukaryota > Metazoa > Chordata > Actinopteri > Cypriniformes > Acheilognathidae > Rhodeus > Rhodeus uyekii. The sequence continues at coordinate 2,979,510 of JAWRVZ010000013.1, read as the reverse complement.
GCTATGCCAGAGTTGTGAGCGATTCACTAAAGGTTAGCTCTTATAACAGCTATCCAAAACACCAAAATGTTACTTTCCGAAATCCTTTAAAATCTCCTCTCCTTTTGTGAACTTACATTTTGCAGCCGGTGGCCCTTTTCCCCCTCCCCTTGTTCTCAGATTGCCTGCTCTTCTCTCCTTGGTCAGGGACGTTGTCGACAGCCAGTCCACAGATATGTCTCTGGAGGCTGTTTCTTTTTTTAAATGGTGTATAATTATAAACCTCCCTGGATACAAAGAGCTCTTCCAGGTCTTAGCGGGCAGTCAGGTTTGCTTTTAGAAGACTGTCTTTCCCTAGACAATGATCTTTTGAGCATGTTCTGCACATATTGTGTATATCTTGGCTAGACTCCCAATATTGTAACTCACTCTTCCAGTGCAGACTAAGGTAAAGGTGGATCATCAGCGGCTTTTATTGCACACATACATCTTTATCATGAGTCATTGTGAATGGAAATTCACATCAGCTCGCAAGGTCTCGCCAGCTGCTAGGTTAAACACTCTTGAAATCCAGATGTTCCTTTCATTTGCCTTGAGGGCGAGTCTTTGATAAATGGTGAGATCTTTGCACATGCAAGTGCAGTGACATGTTCGGTAATTGGAGCGTGTCAGATACCCCTCTCAAAGATACGCTGTCGTCTTTGTACTCCAGCTGAAACTGTTTAGTTAGTGCTCAAATGCTACTTGTGTAAAACAGGAAAAGACTTAACTGAGAGTTGTTCTTTCCATGCCGGTAAAATAAGCTTTGAGACCCATAGTAATTACGGTTTTATGAAGCTAATAAAAAGGAATTAATGACTTGGGTGTGAAAGCCACATACACCTGTTCCTTCTCAACATCTACTTATTACTTGAAACCACATCCTGTATACGAACGAATCACAATAACAAAACAAGACTTTGTGTTTTTTAAATTTTTTAAAGTCCTTGTCCTGGTGATTCAAATAATACAGTGAAGTGCGCTACTTCTTAGTAAAGCTAAGCTTTATTTAATCTTATTTGGAAATGCAGTGTATGTAATTTGTATTAAGTGGTCCAAATGTTTCAATTTGAAATTGTCAAGGTAGATTCAAACCATGAATCATTCAGCCTGCTTTTCTTTTGGTTTTAAAAGTAAAGGAGAGGCAGCAGCAAGACGACCCCCAAATAGGAAATTATTTTGCAGGTGGTGGCCATAGACAATTGTTCTCTCCTTGTTCTTTGTATTTTGTTAGTGTCCTTATCACTGTCTGTAGCATGAGGCAGTACCTGCAACCCAATCATGTGGCACAGGCAGTCCTGCTCCTCCAGGATGGCACATCCATACGTGCCATACCAAGGAGGTTTGGGGTGTCTCCTAGTACTGTTTCAAGAGTAAAGAGTACATACCAGAAGACAGGCCAGGGATGTAGAAGGGCAACAATCCAGCAGCAGGACTGTTTTCTGCTTTCTGTTTTGTGCAAGGAGAAACAAGAGCTGCATTGCCAGAGCCCTACTAAATGACCTCCGACAGGCTACTGGTGTGCATGTTTCTGACCAAACTGTCAGAAACCGACTTCATCGGGGTGGCATGAGGGCCTGACATCCTCTAGTTAGACCTGTGCTCACCTGGCTTAGCACAGTGCAGTTCAATTGGCATTTGCCAGAGAACACCAGAATTCAAGTCCGCCATTGCTCTCCACATGCTAGCCAATGGTTCCCATACTAACATTATGAGTTGCTATGATTAACTTCATGCAAGTTGGATCAGCCTGTGACTTGATTTTTGGTATGATCTTGAATCACCCCTCAGTGTGTTGATGATTTTGGTTTCCATTGACTGTTTATATATATTATTATTATGTATATATATATATATATATATATATATATATGCGCACACACACAGTTTGTAATCACAAGGATAAAAAAACACATTTTTCAAATAGAACAGTTACGTATTTTAAATTGTAGTAATATTACAAATGTGTACTGTTTTATCGTATTTTTTATAAATTGCAAAATGCAGTCTTTAAAAGTCACTTTTACACAGTGTATGTTTCTAGCTATACATTTCTTCAAAGCAGTTTGCTTAAGTGAAAGTATATGTTGCTGCTGGGCTGATCTGCTAGTTTGTTCTTTTGATCCATGATATCTTAGGCTTGACAGTGTTCCCTGAGAAAGCCTGACACAATGTAATCATGTACAGATGCATCTGTTTTCCAGAGCACTTGTGTGACACTAATGTGGTCATCAGCGTCACCCCCTCTGTGCCTCTGGTTCCTCCACAGTCAAATCAGGAGATGACTTTGCTTAGCCAAAAATATACACACACACACACACTTGGCTTAGCTGCTTACGTCTGTTCCCCTTTTCTCAATTGCTTCCATGATTCATCATTGTACAGTGTATGCCAAGGAGCTAATCAGGAAGCAAAGTAGTGTCTTAATTGAATGTTCTCTGAAAGCGATGTGTGTCTGGGGACTCGTGTGGGTCCTGCTTCCTCTGGTTGCACAGCTGCAGGTCACGCTGTTAGGGTGACGACAGGAAGAGCCAGTCCAGGGGAATTCATTTCTCTCCTCAAGGTTTCTGTGGGTTAATATTGTTCTATTACAATGTTGGTTGGTGGGTTTACGGTTCCCTTAAAATACATCTGCATGATGAAATGTCATTGACAAATGATAAAGGACAGGATTGAATCTATAACCTTTATGTGGCTTAACTTAATGTAGCATATGAAGGATATCAGATGAAAAGAAAAAGAAAGATATTATGGGAGGATGCGATTTTAATTTGATATTTTTCATGACACAGCACTGCGCCCTGCTGGAAGCTCTCGGAAGTACAAAGGGAAAATTAAGCAAAAGTCCAGTGGTATCATTATACATGCATGTATACTACATTTATAATCATAAATGCAGTATATGCATACTGTTATAAATATATATGTTATAGTCTAGAAAGGGTCATCTACAGTTAATATTATAACTGACAGAAAAATTGCATGTCTTAACACGATTTTGGTTAAATGTATAGAAATACTGTATAACATAAAACAAATGTTGGAAATTAGAGTTAGTTCACAATTATAAACTTAATTTTTATGTATTCACAAATATACTATCATTGGGTGTGCCTAACTAACATGAAAAAACCAAAGCACTTTCACATTTATTTAAATCAATACAGATACAAATTAAGTTTATTTGGCACCTTGTTTCTATCTTTATATGAAGCCACTAGAGCAGTAGTTACACTTTCAAAAAATACTTAACATAAGCAGATATAAGTAAGAGTGTCACAAATGGAATATTCCTCCTTTTCATGGTCAATAGAGTCTCATGTCCAATTAAATGTTATAAGTACACAGTACATTTCACAAAACTGTTTATACACCAGTAAATGTTCTTCAGGAGAACAAAGGATCTTCTGTGAATCAATGGCCTGAATGAAACCCATTATTCTGCTATTAAAATGAAAAGGTGCACTAAAAATCACATAAATGAGTGCTGCTCAGTCATTTTAAACAAGGCTTTTAGGATTGAGTCAACAAAAGAATGTTATGCTTGGCCTGTATAATTCTCCAAATTTGGCTGCCAAAAGCAACGTAAAAGCTAATACTGCTCGCAGTGAGTGTTTTCTCTGCAGCCGAATAATGAACCACAACTCAATCATTTAATAGTGCTTAATGTGGTATGCTATGCTGAATACTGACTCCACTGTTAAATATTATTTGCTGTGTGAGTAGCGTGTGGCACTTGTGAGCTGTGGTTCATAAAGCTGCAGCTTGAGTATATCTTACAAGTTTTCATAAAAACACAATTCTTCAGTTACACTGCATTGTACAGTAAAATAACCCATGTTAATGTAACTATGCAAACATGTTAGTGGTCAAGAAAGTTAAATATTTTTCATTCAATATTAAAGTGTTTTTATAGCTAAATTCTCATATTATATGTAATAACTTTGTAAATGTATGCAAAAGTACAAAGATGGTCTATAAGATACACTGAAAGGCACATGTTTTATGAAACTATACCGTCATGGCCAAAATTGTTGGCACCCCTGAACAACACACTCTTGGAAAAAAAAACCTGAACTTATAACTTCCTATAACTATCAATAAGCTTCTTACACCTCTCACCCAGAATTTTAGACCACTCTTCCTTTGCAAACTGCTCTAGGTCTCTCATATTGGAAGGGCACCTTTACCCAACAGTAATTTTAAGATCTCTCCACAGGTGTTCAATGGAATTTAGATCTGGGCTCATTGCTGTCCACTTCAGAACTCTCCAGTGCTTTGTTGCCATCCATTTCTGGGTGCTTTTTGAAGTATGTTTGGGATCATTGTCCTGCTGGAAGACCCACAATCTGCTGCAAACCCAGCTTTCTGACACTAGGCCCTACATTGCAACCCAAAATCCTTTGGTAATCCTCAGATTTCATGATCCCTTGCACACAGGCAAGGCACCCAGTGCCAAAGGCAGCAAAACAACCCCAAAACATCTTTTGACCTCCACCATATTTGACTGTAGGTACCGTGTTCTTTTCTTTGTAGGCCTCATTCCGTTTTCAATAAACAGTAGAATGATGTGCTTTACCAAAAAGCTCTATCTTGGTCTCATCTGTCCGCAAGACATTTTCCCAGAAGGATTTTGGCCTATTCAAATACATTTTGGCAAACCGTTGTCTTACTTTTTTATGTCTCTCTGTCCTCCTGGGTCTCCTGCCTTAGCGTTTAATTTTATTCAAATGTCGACGGATAGTTCGCACTGACACTGATGCACCCTGAGCCTGCAGGACAGCTTGAATTTCTTTGGAACTTGTATGGGGCTGCTTATCCAACATCTGGACTATCCTCCATTGCAACCTTTTATAAATTTTTCTCTTTCGTCCACATCCAGGGAGATTAGCAACAGTGGCATGGGTTGCAAACTTCTTGAAAATATTGTGCACTGAGAACCAATTTTGGTTCTCAAGTCCTCAGACAGTTCTCTTCTCCTCTTTCTGTTGTCCATGCTTCGTGTGGCACACACAGACACACAATGCAAAGACTAAGTCAACTTCTCTCCTTTTTATCTGTTTTCAGGTGTGACTTTTATATTGCTCACACCTATTACTTGCCCCAGGTGAGTTTAACGGAGCATCACATGCTTAAAACAATCTTATTTATTCACAATTTTGAAATGGTGCCAGTAGTTTTGTCCAGCCCATTTTTGGAGTTTTGTGTATGTCAAATTTGCTTTTTTCCCCTCTTTTCTTTTGTTTTGTTCCAATACACACAAAGGGAATAAATATGTACATCAAAACATGTATTAATGCAATACTTTTCTGTGAGCAATACTAGATTTTCTGGAAAAAATTCAGGTATGCCAACAATTTTTAACATGACTGTGTGTGTGTGTGTGTGTGTGTGTATTTAAATATGTATCATTATCATATCATATTTATATATACATTTCATAATTAATGTAAACATACCATTGCTTTGCAACATTCCTCTTCACCCTTTAGTTATACAAAATGAATGCCTTTGCTTTTTTTTCTGTCAGAGAATAGGACACAGCATTCGCTTTCTCTGTAGCTGAATGTTCAAATCAAGGAGAAGGCTCAAAAAGTTCCTGTTGGGATAGATTGCACGTCGCAATACAACCGTTTGGATGGCAGTTAGGAGAGTAAGACGCTGACGCAGCATAAGGTATGCAAGAACCAGAGTGGCAGACCGACTCATTCCCATGATGCAATGAACAAGCACCTTACCTGCGGATAAAAGACATAGACCGTAATGGTCAGGAGGAACCGCTAATAATATGAATGTCTGAAATTAACCTTCAAAATTGTATTCATTATTTTTTTACTCTATTTTAAGTATTTCAGAATCATGATAAACTGTTATCTGGAATTTAAAGAGCTTTTTTGGGAATATTTTATCTACTTAATGACTTAATTATTTTGTCCTTAAAAAGGGTCTTTAAGGGTCAGTCAACTATGGATGTATTTTTAAATTGTATTTAGAATGATTTTTTATTTCATATGGGTTATTTAGGACTGAAAGGTTTTAGAAATACGTCATAACTATATTTATATTTATATGAATCTGTGTTAGTTTCAAAGTGGACTTCAAAATCCTCCCTAGTGCATTTTGATTGACTTGTTTTGCATCACATTAGCATTATTGACTGGTCACTTACCATTCTTCTTCCTCAAGGCTTTGTGGATGAAATCAGAAGCCGGTTTAAAGTGCACACTAAGATCAAATGATGATGAGTCTTCTGCTGGGATGCCATAATATACAATTGTATTGCCATAATAACTCTGGTCCCCAATGCTGCCTTGCTTGGAATGGGCAGCATTTAAGACATGAGTGATGCCCATTTTCTTCAAAGCATTTCTATTTTGAGCAATGGCCCTATAACAAAAAAAAAGTGAAAAATGTGTTATGTAATTAACAGGGCAACCACTACGCCATTAAAAGTGAAGAAACTACAGAATTAATTTCACTAAAGGGATGCACATTATGATTGAATCTCCATTAAACATGTCGCTCTGAATAAAAGTTACTTTTCACATCTTTAAATATAAACACGATATGATCAAACTAAATATAAACCACATGGTGTTATAAATCTTTAAATAAGAGCTAATGGTTCATCAACACCGCACGATAAGTTATGTTGTAGTACTTACACGTTTCCGATGTACACGTTCGGCCAGACCTCGTCGACTGGAGTTAAATCAAGTTTACATGTGTCCAGAACATTCTCTAACTCTTTAATAGCCAGGAGTCCGTGGTTATGTTTCTGAGCTGTCATTCTTGAGAACTGACCCAAATCAGACTGTTCCGCCCGTGAATCTATGTTTCTGCTGTTTCCTCGGGGGCTCAGCGCACATAATCGGTTTGGCACGTCGTGATTCACACAAACAGGTGTTCTTTATGACGCTGCCTGGTCACCAGATACCGCTGGACATCTCAGCCCTTCGGTGATGATGATAGACTGTGCGAACAGCGGATAGTGTGAATGACCAGGGGGCGCCTGGTGGCTTGGAAGTCGCATTCAAATCTTCTGATGTTTTTCCTCATACGGGAGATATTTTCACTCGAACAAATATACCATGTTAAAAGTATGAATTCCGAGGCATGATTTCTGACATGTAAATGGACCAATGGTTTTCTATCATTTTAAATAGTCCGTCATTGCTATGTGGTCACCGGTAACCATGCATGTCTGTGATTGGTTTATCTTGAATAGCGTGGAAAAAAGTAACAAGCACCACATGAAGACGCTTTTGCATCAGTGTTTTGGAGCTGAATAATGACATTGAAAACTTGACTAGCCCCTGATTTGACAATACATTGTTATTATTTACATATCGTACCTGACGACTAGGCCGCTGATCCCCGTCTATTTTGAAATATCTTTCTTATTGCCATTCTAGCTTGTTCAATTTCAATGGTAGGGCATTGTGATCTGTTTGACAAGTGACGGATGATTCATCCGATGACGAGAGAACGGGACAATGAGTGACAATTGTGTTGAGTGAACATTTGGAGTATTGTACATAGTGGAACAAAGAGTAACAATGTTTGTTGATCAGCTTAGCATTTGCATACTGATCAGCGCAAGATTATATATACATATGTATATGTATGTGTGTAAAAAAAAAAATATTTTTTTTTACATCTTTGGTTTAATTTTTTACATCTTTGGTTTAATTTGTTCCCAATGTCCGGAGGTATTCGGGAATTAAATGTTGCAACAAAAACAAACAAACAGTTATTATTTCTTGTTTTATTTTAGACAGAAGTACAACACAAAGCTTTGATTATAAATGCAATATATTTTTGTTTCTGATTCTTGTTGATCACTAGAAGGAGTTCTGTTTAAATGTTATTAGATGTTTGAATTTTACAGATTTCTGAATCGCATGGCCTACTTGTTTAAAACATACCAAGCTACTTTGACTGTGCCTTGTAGTGTAATTCATTGCCGAGAATTATTAACTGCTTCAGAAATCCTCGATTTGGAAAGATCCATCTTCTTTCTTTCACTTTCAAAATGGCATCCACCAGAGAGTAATTGCAATAGATCATTAGGTAGGCTAAGACCAAAGCAGCTGAACGGCTCACACCCACAGCACAATGAACAAACACTTTAGCTGTGGAAAAGAGATACAATCATGAATCTGACAGTAACAATGAATCTATCTATCTATCCATCTATCATCCATCTATCCATCTTCATAAATTATTAGATAGCCTATTAATGAATAATTCAAATGGATTAAAAAAAAAACCCTAACCAGTGTTGGTCATGCCTGACAAAAAAAAATAAAATGTCATAGTATTTTTAAAATGGAAATTAAATGTTTTTGTTTTTACATACCAACTGTTGTACTGAGCGCATCATGGATGTAGTGAGCTGAAGGGTAGAAAAAAGGTGAAATATCAAATGTAGGCAGATCATTGGCTGGAACGCCATAGTACTTCACTGTTGTCCCATAAAAATCATCACTTCCTTTGCAACACATTTTACCATGTGCAGCATTTAAAACATGAGTTATACCCAGTCTCCATAGGCCATATCTGTCGTGAGACATGTACCTGTTTATGAAAGAATGACATAATAGATGGCCACTCTTTTCTCTTAATCAACACATCAAAAAGAAGTCACACAAATACACTTACATGTCCCCCAGAAACAAATTAGGCCACACTTCATCGACATGGTTACAGGAAAGCTGACCCCCATGTAATATTTCCTCCAACTCTTCAATAGAGGGCGTTTCAGACAAAATATTGCCCTTTGTTCGATCTACACTCTCCATTTTCATGAATCACAGAAGAGCATTGGAAAAACAAAACAACTTTCTGAGTAGGCTCCTTGAGTGGCATTTCCAGGTGTGACACTTCTGCAATACCCTGTTTACCCCAGTAGATGACAGCATATGGCCACTAATTCATAAGTCTTTATGTCCAAGTACTGATGTCAGAGTGACCATAAACCGTGGGAACCATGAACATGGATACAGTGTCCATGAACCAAAATCACTGATGTCTCTCCCCCTTGAAGCGTATTTATTAGAAATCGAGTACATTTTTGTAGAATAGAACAAATGTTTGGCCTTTTGGTCTCTGTGAAACTCATTGTTCGGGTTCAGTCAATCAGTAACACTGTATCCAGTGTATGGGACAGTATGCTTGTTCTCACCACTGGAGTGTTACAAAGTTAAAACATTGTTAAAACAAATAAATAAATAAAAACAATGGGCAGTCTAGCGCTACTATGAAGAAGTCAAAAAGTTAGAGAAACAATTGGACAAGATGAGTCAAAATGAAAACAGCAAACACCCATAAATGAGGTCATTGGTTAAAATCATAATCACGACTCCAGAAGTGGGAAGTAGGACATAGCACGTGAAGGCAGGATAAAATAAAGAATTGGGATTGAGAATGTTAGATGTTCTTTAGACATCTCGGATTTGACATTATGTTCAGGGTTCATCTGGAAATCCATGAATCACTTGAGTGATTAATTTATTATTTTTTTTTGCAAAGAGAAGACTTTTCCACAACAGTGGCTACTTTTTCTTTTTCCTTTCAAATACTCATATACGGATTACATATATATATAACGCATAATATCCGTAGTTTTGAGTCTGTAGTTAAGTTTAATTCATTTATTTATGTATTGGTGAGTGAAAAAGGATTCGATTAACAGAAAGGAATCGAATCCCTTAACCCTAGGTTACTGATTTTAAGTCAGAACAGTGCTGTCCTCAGCGCAAGTGCGCATGCGCCAAGCCAGTCTTTCCACTGCGGGCACGCGCCTTCCCTGTCCAAACGCACGCGCTTTGAGTCCTCCCGCAACATCCTCGAGAAGTTAGTCACGAGAGACCCCAGCGACCGTTGAGCAAGGCGCAAGAAATATCCATTTCAACACCGCGAGCAGTGTCGACTGGTCTACTGGTGTCCTGTACTTTGTTTAATCGGTTTTAACGAAACAGTTGCGCTTGGCTAAGCTGTAACACACCCCTCCCGCGAGCAGTAGACCGAGCTCAGACTGGAGTTTGGCCATCAGCATCCGCTCGGCATTTTTACGCTGTGCTAACTACTTATCCGCCACCACCTTTATGGATTTTACTGTACCGCAGTTTTTTAAACGGCGCATTTGAATACGCGTTATTTGTTTGACTGCGAGGCTTGTTTTTGTCAGACGGGTTTGGTAAATACAGAGGATCACACACACACATGTAGCCGTTGTGAAGCTAGCTGAGGAAGTGGACTGTTACTTTTCCATCCCTGTATGGTGGAAGGAGTCGCTCGCCTAGATGATTCACTGTTATGGAGACGCGAAATGCCTCATAAAGACTGATCTCTTTCACTTTTAGAGAGGCTATTAGCTTCGCCGCTATTTACAGGATTACTTGGATCTATCAGAAACTGTACAGTTAAATGAGTTAGCTGGGAATCGATTATCCATAGCTAACCCTTTAGCCAAACCCTCAAGTGAATCGTTTAGTACTGTATTAACAGAACAATTTATGTCTTGTCAGTTCTTTTTTTTACCGACAGACATATAGATTGCGTTTAGAAGATGTCTTTTTTCAATTTTCGGAAAATATTTAAGCTTGGCACGGAGAAGAAGAAGAAACAGTATGAGCACGTTCACAGAGACCTCAACCCCGAGGAGGTGTGGGAGATTGTGGGAGAACTTGGGGATGGAGCTTTTGGGAAAGTCTACAAGGTAAATATCATGTGTATTGATATTAGTGTATTAGTATCGCCCCTCTGACTCTGCTGATTCATTTTAAAGGTGCAGTTCACTCCAAAATGTGAATGTTGTCATTATTTGTTTAACTTTGTCTTTCCAAACCTGTATGACTTTTTTTCCATGTGGAACACAAAAGGAGATTATCAGAGACTGACAGCATAACTCCAATCAATTGCATTTGTTTTCCTTGTAATGAAAGTGAATCGTGACTCATTCTGACTAACATCTAGTTTTTTGTTCCACAGAAAGAAATGTTGATGACAGAACTTTAATGTAATGGTGAACTAGCCCGTTAGCGGATTACATCATAATTTATTGCCATGTGCTGTTATCATGATTTTATTTCTAGCGTTGACACTTTCTTGAAAACACCTTGACAAATTTCTTGATTCATTGTTTCAGTCTGCAGTTTCTTAAACATTACATGCTCATCACATCATATAGACAAAGCTTTTTTAGCTTTCCTGTAGCTCAAACAGTAGAGCATGCTACTTGCAACATTAAGGTCATGGGTTCGATTCCCAGGGAAAGCAAGAACTGATTAGAATGTCAATGTGTTCCTTGAATGCATTGTACGTTTCTTTGGATAAAAGCGTCAGCCAAATTCATAAATGTAAATTATGATTATTGCAGCACTTTATCATTATGAAAAAAATAAATGTAACAAAGTATGCACAATTGTAGATAGTTTAAGACTTAATTTAATGGTCATCTATTTAATTTATGTATAATATTTACTTTTATATTCTTCACAGTATTATGAATTACTGTAGCAACTTCGTTATTTTGGTAGATATAATTGTTACCATGTCATATTTTTGTAAGGGTTGTTGCGAAGTAAAGGAAGGGATGTAAATATTTGGTAGCTTCATCATAAAATATTGAACCCAATGTCCTTCCTTAATTGAATATGAATTAATTGGACATAAAGAGAGTCAAACATAGCTAAGTAGTATTTGGATTTTTTTAATCTCTTTACATCCTCAAATGCCTGGTTAATGTAGTTTTGCTCATATTGTAGGATCAGTTGTAGTTGTTAATTAAACCCACAGACTTCACACCATTCTTGTCAGTCCCTGCCTGCTTTAGATTCAATATGTTCTGAAGAATGTTTCCGTACTGGTCCCGTTTATGGAATCCATTGTGTTTGTGACACCTTAGGTTGGGTGTGACGCTTTGGGTGTGTACACATCTTTGAAGTGTCATTTAGTGACATGATTGAGTGCAGGCAGATTATTCTTTGTTATTCAGAAGGCACAGTTGAACAAACTTTCCTATATAACCAGTCACAAAATGCTGAATCAAGCTTATGGACGTCTTATTCTCAAATAAGTATTTGTAGGAAATTGTCTCGTGAGGAAGTGTTGCTCTGTGAATGAATGTAGTATCTCATGCAGAGGTGTGGTGAAGTTGACCTATTCTACAGGGTGAATCAGCAGGATCTTCCTGCCTCCAGTTTAGTAGCTGTGCAGTGATGTGTGGCACACTTTGATAAACATCTGTTACTCATGCGGTGTACCATTGGTTCAATACTGTTTCTTTTGCTGTCTTTTATCCCTCTCTTGCCTATGATGAGATACACTGTTCTGTATTATGAGTCTCTTTAAAAATGTATTCTCAGCAAAACAAGTTTACATTAAAGTAATGTGCATTCCCGCTCAGTGAATGTTTGTCTTTGTAATCTTTAATCAAAACATAAAGACTCTCCTATTAAACAGTTGTAATTGTCCAGTAACATCACTTTCTGTTTGATAATGTAATTCAGGAATTGTTTTTAGCAATTTAAATATGAACACCCACCATAGTAATTTCCATATAGATAAAACCCTGTTCTACATGCTTTTCTTGAGTTGTTTATTATGTAGATTTAGTAAAAATATCATTACCGGACCTTCTGTTGACATATGCAGGACTCTCAAAAGTCCCCACACCACTTTTGTATTATTATCCATTTTACTAGGATGTTGCAAAATGGAAGAAAAGATCTGTTGCGACTTCAATTTTATTGTGATTAAGTTCTACTTGACTGGTGCATGATTTGATTTAGCTTTTTGGTTTTATTAATCAGTTGGTTGTCTGTCTTTGAGCACTGAGATAGGTCTGTCATTGTGTATTCTAATCCGCACTAGTAAAATACAGTTATGGTCATTTTTTCCTCTTCTGATGAACTATGAGAAGTGTGTTCTGTAGAACTAATAATAGAAACCAAATGAAGCCTATTCTCTCTAGCAGGTTGTTTCAGATATGCAGAGGTTGTTCATTTCCTGTCGGTCTGAGGGTAGAAATAGGCGTGAAGCAGTACAAGTGAAATTGTGAGAACTTGTCACAATAAACTCTGATCCACTCACATGTTTCAACGTACACTTGACTCTTTCCTTTATCGTTCTGCTATTCTCTGTTTTAGGGTAGCTGTAAACACTCAGAGGTTGATCCCAGAATAGAAACCGTTCATTGGCATAGATGGAGGATGGTTTGAATGGAGTAACGTGTTACGCCTGCCATTAGTCACTTCCTCTTTGAATAGAATATTCTAGAGCTGTTAGCTAATGTAAACACTTAATACAATTGGAATACTTTAATTTTTGTATTAGTTCGTAGGGATGACCTCAAAGCCTGATGGAGATGTGCGTTTCCTCAAACAGTCTCTGACACGCCTTAAGATGATGTAACCCTGTCATGTTTCCGTTTTTCTTCTGCTTTTTAATATTGTTGCTTATGTATCAGTTGCAGGTTACAGTGAGAGTTTAATCCTTTACAATACATTTCTGTTTTGTTTCGTTGATATGATTCAACGTTCAATATTCCAGAATTTCACAATACAGTTGGCTTATTACTTATTCACATTTGAGGATTATAACAAATGAGTTAGTTAGCAAGGCCAGTGTGCTTTGATGTTTAAGGGTTTCATTCTGAATGTCTGTCCTGAAGGAGTAAAGCTGTGAATAAGTGCTTTTGTAATGAAGTAGGTCAAAGGCAATTGACTAATCTCAAGGTACATTCAGGAATTTGTTTCTCATTCAGTTATTTTACAGGTTGTACACAAATGTTCCTTCTTTTCAGCAATAATTTGTTCTTAGATATTTATCCAGTAGATATTCTTTTTACCACATAGTACTATTCCTGCCTTTGAAATAATGCCTAAAAGGTTACAATTTAGTACAAATCTGCACATATCAGACAGGTCAGAACTGTCTCTAAAGCTGCACAGACTATTGAATACTCTATTTCATGGTGTTACTAAATTAGATTTATTTATTTTTATTACAGAGATTATAATTTTACACACTATTTAATGTGAACTAAAGTTTCAGGCACTTCACCCGGTCACCCATTAGAGATTTCTGAGGACATATAGTTCATTAAATGAAGAATTACGTAGGAATCCCCATATTTTGGCAAAGTGTGGGCTAAGCTTGGAAAATTATATTTTTCCTGCATCTTGAAGGTAAACATCTTTTTTACGTTCACAGTTTTCAAGAAGACCGATTTGTTTCCTGCCAGATATTAAAGATGGCTACACACTAGTCTCCCAGAAATCAGGTAGACGTTAACCAGTCAGATTTAGACTTATGACTTTGTGAAAGTATTTATTAGTCTGCCATATGCGTCTGATGTTTAGCGAATGGAGCGTGGGCAGTCGTGGCCATGCCGTCTGAGTCTGAGACTTGCGATATTGTGCTTCTAGATATTGGTTGTCTGTGCTCAGAGTCGAGGTACATCCTGGATATGTAACTCACAACAACACTGATAGGTATTACAGTTCAGATGAATATGTGTTGAAGATAAAATAAACTGATACTTTGCTACATAAGGCTTGTGAGCTGCTGTTTGAATACTAGGCCTGTACAGCAACATAGAAGCCATCGAATGCCTGTGCCACCTGTTGAATGTTCCCCACTGTCTGCTTTTATCACAGGCTCAGAACAAAGAGACTGGGATCCTGGCTGCAGCTAAAGTGATCGATACCAAAACAGAAGAGGAGCTAGAGGACTACATGGTGGAGATTGAAATCCTTGCTTCGTGTGACCATCACTACATAGTCAAACTGCTGGACGCTTTCTATTATGAGAGCAAACTATGGGTGAGTGACTCTTCTCACGAGGGGTTTGGTTACGTTGCCTGCACTGCAGCCAGTCACGCGCACGCACGCACGCACGCACGCACGCATGCACGCACACACACACACACACACACACACACACACACACAGACATTGACAGACTTTCTCATCACAGAGTACCACTGTGCTGTTGGTTCAGAAGTGTTTGTACACAAAACAAACTGGATCTTGCTGTGTTTTTCTCACATAGCTTTCCTGTAGCTCAACCAGTAAAGCATTGGTGTTTACAACGCCAAAGTCATGGGTTCAATATCCAGGGAAAGCAAGAACTGATTAGAATATCAATATGATCCTTGAATGCAATGTAAGTCGCTTTGGATAAAAGTGTCAGCCAAATGTAAAAATGTAAATGTAACACTTCAAGGCTATTGAAAAAACAACAAAAAAAACATGATGTTCGTTCTCGGCTTTATAACAATTTTGTAACTGCATGTGCCATAGTTTTTAAATACTGTTTTTAATCTTTTGGGTTTTTTGAAATACAGTAGAACCCCGACTTACGAAATTAATCCGTTCCGAGGTTGGTTTCGTATGTCGAACTTTTCGTTTGTCGGTCAGGCTTTTACATGTTAATTGCCTAATCCGTTCCAAGCCCTACTAAATTACAATATTCAGCATGGGACAAAGCGCAACCCAGCTTCATACTTCTCAATAATCTCCCTTTTCGACTCAATGAAAAGCACCCTCTTCTTCCCTTTGACTTCAGCAACAATCTTCACATCCATGGTTACTGATTAGAAAAAAAGTTTATGCTAAAAGCAGAGGCTGTTTGGAGCGATGCTGACCAATAGGAGAGCATGATTGTAAAAAGTGTTCCCCTTCTTACATGGACTATTCCAGCCATCCCTGTCATTCAGTGCGAAATGGACTATTCCAATCTTTCCCTCGGAGTTCAGGGAAGTTCGGAAGTGTCGGAGTTCGAAGTTCGGAAGTGTCGGAGTTCGGAAGTGTCGTGACAGAAGAGAGTTGATGGATGATTAAGGTAAAAGAGATCGGCTGAAGATTGTATATAGTTTATTGAGTGAAATACAGGGAATTAGTGCCAATCGTTGAGGTTTTATCGATCTATGCACCTTTAATAAATACCAGTTTTGGATCATTCCCTGAGTGAGACATCATTGTTCTGACCGGACAAACTGTAGTCTTCATCCAACCAGAACCAAAATCAGCGCGAATATCAAAACAAAACTCGGAAATCGTCGCCTCGCAGAGATTTCGTTTTTCGCATCTCGATCATTTTGTCGTAACTCGGGCGGAAAAAACCCCGAAATCTTTTATCGTATGTCAAACTTTTCGTCCGTAGAGCGTTTCGTAAGTTGGGGTTCTACTGTATTATGATCCAATCAAATCCTGATGGATAAAATCCCATGTTCCTTCCCACATTAGTTCCCTCTCAATAACACCCAAAAACGCATCACAGGAATTTAGTAACAATTAAAAAAAATCTTGCTCATTTCATTTTTGGGAATTTAATAGTGAACAATGACAATTTCAAGGCCTAACAGCTCCATATTAGTCCATAATAATCCCTCTCTATTCATCCCTGTCTAGAGTGTCAGTGGATCCTTTTCTACTATACATCTCCCAGGATAATTACGGCAGGGTGGTTTCATATGATCCTCCCCTCTGCAGTTGGCATGTATAGAAGAATAATGGCCTATTTCAAATGACCAGAGAAAGTGCTCATGAATTAATTAGATGCAAGTCCAGTCTGCTTAGCCTGGCTGCTAATCAAAGTATATGAATGCAGAGCTCATAGCAGCACAAGAAAGCTTAATGCGTAGCAAGATCGTTCCTGCACTTGTTGTCAGAGCTCTGTTAAATATTCATACAAACCTGACTAAAATCTGCACAGCAGTTGTTACATAAGTCTCCAGCCTCCTGTCAGTGTTTATAGTTAATTCAGATGCAGCTGACTTTTCATCAGTTAACATCGTATGAAAGAACTGATGCTCTAGTGAAGAGGTGTGTCCAATAAACTTAAGGTCTCGGTTTCTGTTGAGATTGCTTGTTACTATGTTTTTCTCTCATCTCATGGGATATACCATAATATAGGGTTTGTATTGATTTTTCTGCAGCACCTGTTACTTTCCAGACCAGCTGCTGTGGTCAGTGCAATAGGATGGTGTTCACTTGCATAATGCTTTTATCATTTCACTCAGAGGCTTAAGTTTCATTTATGACTGCACTGCTTTTGGTTGCCATTTATCCAGTATACCAAAAAATAAGTGAATGCTTGAGTAACCTAATAAAACTAGAAATTAGGTTAGCAATTTTACAAAGTGTTCATCTCATTATCTCATCAAACCTCTTCTAATGATACCTGAGAGGGGCATTAACAAAGACCTCTGAACTGGTTTGTAAGTGAAGTCATCAGTGCTTTAAATTGAAGCCAGAAGAATCCAATAATTAATACATTTTTATTTTTTTGTGTGGAAACAGTGATACTTTTTCATGGTTCTTTGATGAAAATAAAGTTCAAAGTAGTAAGTTCAAAATAACAGCATTTATTCGAAATAGAAATATTCTATTTTGAACAAATGCAGAAATAGAATATTTCTAAATAAATAATGTGAAATAGAAATTTACGAAATAGAAATATTTAGTAACATTATAAATTCCTGTACTGCAAAATTTGATTACTGCTTCCACCCTATTTTGTGTTTGTAATGGAGATGTTAAACACTACATTGCAAACTGTGTAATTATTTCATTAATCTTCTGGATCTCTTTTTCCGCCGCCTTTAGATTCTCATTGAGTTTTGTGCCGGAGGAGCGGTAGACGCTGTGATGTTGGGTAAGTTTAATGGTCTTTGTTAAACTGAGTGTAATTGAAGGCACTGTGGTCGTCTGAGTCTGTTCTACTGTGCGATGATGTTCCATTCCTCCAGACCTCATTGGCACACCAGCATGCTGTGCTCATTTTTGCCACTGGACTGGACCATATAATTATCAAAGTCAGTTTTTTAAGGAGTGGTTAGGCTCTTTTTAAAGCTACTCAGCCTTTTTCTGTGTTGGTTGGAAGCGTTGTTGAAATGTCCCCTCAGGGATCAGACCTTTTTTGTGACATGCCATGTCAGCAAATTCATAAGTAGACTTTACAAATTTTTCATGGCTCTTTTTGGTATTCATTTAGCATGAAACAATGCTTAAATGTTTGGCAAATGCTCCCATTTCCCCTCTTATTGTACAGTGTTGTCTGTACCATTTACAAAAGCTGTTTCCAATCACAAATCTTTTCTTCATAGTTGACTGAAAAAATATTTTCCAATTGTAAACAGTATCTTGTAAGAATAAAACCTCTCCTCCTTATGACTGTTTAGTCTTCTGTGATGAAAATCTGGCTACTTCTACATTTAGCCTGTAAGAGAGGTGTTGGGGTGAGGAGGTGTTCTTATGATGGAAATTCTTTTGTTGACTCATTGTTTGTGCTGTTATAACTCCCTCTGTTGCCTTCTGTCTGTTCTGTGATGGCCTATTCCAACAGCGCTGCTGTTAGAAAGGCAGTTTACATTGTTTCAGTCAGTGTGCACTACTTGGCCAAGAACAACAATAGAGGACAAGTCCATTAATATAAGCCATGACCCCATTTCAATTTTTACTTTGTAGATTATTTGTATAGTTTAACTTAAATACACATCACAGCAAATAAAAAGATCTTATAAAGTGTGCTTGCTTGGCAGTGAATGTTTACGGCCATTTTGTATGCGTGTGTTCACAGAGCTGGAGCGGCCACTGACAGAGCCTCAGATCCGGGTTGTGTGTAAACAGACGCTGGAGGCGCTGGCGTACCTCCATGAGAATAAGATTATACACCGGGACCTGAAGGCTGGAAATATTCTATTTACTTCGGATGGAGACGTCAAATTGGGTAATGGCTTCATGAAGTGTGCTTAAATACTGTCTTTGCACCAAATGTCTGTGGTGTTATTGTTAAAACAAAACGTTATAAAACATTTTTGTCAATTGAAATAAAGCTAAAATAAAATATCATTAGATGATGAATTTAAACTTAAAAATCTAAAATTAGAAATAACTTAAAATAAAGTACTAAAATTACACACAAAAAGAAAGCTAAATAGAAATGTTAAAAAAGTTATAAAAGCAGTTACTAAACGGTTATAAAAGTGTAACTACAATTTATAGAAAATGGAACACAAATAAAAAATAAGCTAATTTAAAATAATAAATAAATTAATTAATAAATACTATAATATTTAAAAAATAACACAATCTTCACTGTTCTTTAGTTTTAATAAGTATAAATAAGTACAATTAGCAAAACTATATAATAAATGGTAAATATTTATATAGAAATACTAAATATATTTCTACAATTATAATGTTATATGTAATTCAAATTTTAGAATTATGATAGATTATAAAATTAAATATTATATATTTGTTAGAAAATTAGAAAAAGAAATTCCGTATCCAGTAATCCCAAACATCTGGAAAGGTCAGGGAAAAGTCATAAGTTCTTTGGTCAAAAAGTTTCTTTAAATGATCTTTGGAAATTAGTAGTAGTGGGTTAAAATCAGTAGCCGATTAAAATCAGGTCTCTTTTTATTCCATATGTCTCTAATTTTAATCGGTGTCTCTTCTCAGCTGACTTTGGAGTGTCTGCAAAGAATACAAAGACCCTACAGAGAAGGGACTCTTTCATTGGAACGCCTTACTGGTTAGTCACTCAATTTAAGGTTTGCTTTGAATCATGAGATCTGTCACTTTGTGAAAACCGAGCTGTGAATATGGCACATAATACGGTTCTTTATCTGTCCGATTTAACAAAATCCCCTCCCTCTTCTCTCTCTTAAATGCTAGGATGGCACCCGAGGTGGTGATGTGTGAGACGTCAAAGGACAGACCGTACGACTACAAAGCGGACATCTGGTCCCTAGGGGTGACTCTGATCGAGCTGGCACAGATCGAGCCGCCCAACCACGAGATGAACCCAATGAGAGTCCTGCTAAAAATAGCAAAGTCTGAGCCCCCCACACTTGCAAGTCCATCACGATGGTGAGAGTTAAAACTCAGTGCATGTGTCAATGAAGAAAAATGTTATAAGCAATGTTGATTATTTCTGAGGACAGGTTATTTCAGGTTATTTTCATTTTTTTGTCATATTTTGTAATATTTTCTCTGGTATGATAAATCACCTCCCAACTGAGAAATAATGAAACTGGGCTGGAGGCTACTGAGCTGATGAATCATATAAGCTGTCGCCCACCCAGAGTCCCAACACATGATCAGTCTGGAACTGCACAACCCATTACTCAATAGTTATGATTGCAATACCCCAGATAAAGAGCCCTTGTACAGGGTTTATATTTGTTCCTCCGCTGTGTTAAACAGGTCTCCGGAGTTCAGTGATTTCCTGCGGAAAGCGCTGGATAAGAATGTAGACAATAGGTGGAGTGCATTGCAGCTCTTACAGGTTGGGCCGTCTTATATTGTACAGTTCTTGTAGAATGAAATTAAAATGTAAATGTTAGTAATGAGCCATGGTCTGCTTTCAGCATCCGTTTGTTTCAAATTTGGAGGATAACAAACCACTACGAGAGCTGATTGCTGAGGCTAAAGCCGAAGTGGTTGAGGAGATTGAAGAGGGAAAAGAGGAAGAGGAGGAAGAAGAGTCCGAGCCCCAGCAGGTATGAACAAACAATTTTGACCACTTTGAGAATGTAGAAGGACATTCAAAGCATGATATGGTGGTGTTGGCCTCCATGCAGAGTTCTTTATTTTTCTTCATGCACATCTCGCAGTATTTTATTCATGCGGTAACTTTTTTTTATATGTAGGCGGTGTCTGGACACAAACGTGCATTATCGGACACCAGCGTTGGCAGCTCGGAGGATGAGAGACAGTATCAAAACACGCCAACTCTTGAGTCGGTCACGGAGAAGGCTGAACCTGAAAGAAAACCCAGTTCAGAGGATCAGCCTAGTGGTAAGAGCTCTGACATGGTGGTGGACACCAGCAAACCCAATAATGTTGAGGATGATAAGATGAAGGACTTCGATGTGCCAGACACCAGCACTGAGGAGTCGCGTTCTGTTGAGGAGGCTGTTCCAAAACAAAAGGAATCTCCTACATCAGTGACCACAGAAGTGGAGATTTCTGATCAGCCAAACCCACCAGCATCAAATGACCCCGTTCTCCATGAGATTGTGACCGTCAGTGAAGAAACTGGAGAGGAAGAAAAGAAAGAAGTAAAGGTGAAGGAGACAACAGAGAAGAAAGAAGAGTGTGAAGAAATGCAGCAGGTATCCAAAGCACAAACCACCACAGATGAAGAAGAAAGTATCCTGCCTTCAGATGAAGCTGAACCAGAGAACAAATCTGATGGTGTTACTGAAGAAGGCATTACTGA
Source organism: Rhodeus uyekii (assembly GCA_037043235.1). Taxonomy (NCBI): domain Eukaryota; kingdom Metazoa; phylum Chordata; class Actinopteri; order Cypriniformes; family Acheilognathidae; genus Rhodeus; species Rhodeus uyekii. The sequence goes on along the minus strand of JAWRVZ010000013.1, from coordinate 2,958,249 downwards.
ACCAGTTAAGGTAACAGGAAAAACAGAAGACAAAATTGAGAGTGAGGAAGTAATTACTAAAAAGGAACTAGTGGAGGATGAGAGAACCGTAACCTCACCAGATGTCCTTAGAGAAGAGGGAAAGGAGGACCAAACGGAAACCTCACCAGATGTTTCTACAGAAGTAAAAGAGGAACAAATGGAGACTACACCAGATGTTTCTACAGAAGGGGTAAAGGAGGATCTTCCACAAATGCCAACAGAGGACAAAGATAAAGCTGGAGATGAAACTGAGAGTTCAGAACCCAAAGAGGGAGTAGATGTAGTAGAAGACACCTCTGTGAATGAATTACCTGTTTTTGTCATCAATGGTGTCAAAGAAGAGGAGGTCAGTGCAACAGAGGAACCCCAAGAAGCCAATGAAGATAGACCAGAGTCCCAGAAAGCTCCTATCATGCTCGAGAGTGACCAGAATGCAGAAGAGGTGGTGAAACCGGATGTTGAAAAAGAGAAAGACTCTGACTCGGGCAGCAGTTCTGCTGCAGATACTAACAGCATTGACATTAATCTGTCAATCTCCAGTTTCCTCTCCAAAAACAAAGAAGGATCTGTTTCAATACAGGTGCCTATAAGTATAACTGTGTCAGATGTCCTTGAAGTTAAGGTTCTGGAAGTAAATATTCATTAAACTTTATTCAAACCCACAGGACACCAAGCGCCAAAAGAAAACCCTGAAAAAGACCCGCAAGTTTATGGTGGATGGGGTGGAAGTCAGTGTGACCACTTCCAAGATTGTTACCGACAATGACACCAAGAGTGAGGAACTGAGATTTTTGAGGTATCTAAACTTTTGGCAAATGATGATAATATATATATATATATATATATATATATATATATGTGTATGTTTGTAAGATGCTTAAATGTTTGTTGAATAAGTGTGCTGTTTGTTTTGTAGGCGTCAGGAGCTTCGAGAGCTGAGGCTGCTGCAAAAAGAGGAGCAAAGAGCTCAACAGCAGCTCAGTAACAAACTGCAACAGCAGAAAGAGCAGCTCTTTAGGCGCTTCGAGCAGGAAATGACGGTCAGCACCCTCATTCCCTCTCTGGAATTGTTTACAATCAACATTATAATCCACTGTTTATTATACACCTTTTTTTGTTTTATTCATAAATATTGAAGGAACTGTTTTAGTTTTCTTAAATGCACTCAAATGTAGCATAATGGATAAGTTAAAAGTATCTAAACACAACCAGATTGATTCACATAACAGGAAGGCTGCAATACACTGTCTCCTAAACATCTCTCTCATGGTAATTTGAGACTTTGCTACCACAGTAACAAGCATTGATTGGGTTTTATAATTTATTTTTGTGATGTTGTGACCTTTAGCTCCACCCACAGTCAGATTTCATTGGTCCAAAATCTGGCCTCACTCATTTTATTAAACATTGTGGCGTGATTGATAATGAGTGTCATCTGCGCACTGCACCGGCCTTATATCTCACAGAAGGACGAGAGAGAACTGGGCCTGGATTTACATGGTGTTTTGTTTGTGTGTGTGGGCGGCCGCCATTACTTTGATTTTGTGTTTGTTTATTTTTATATTAAAAGTTGTTATATGTTAAAAAATAAAACGCAAAATTAAAGTGATGGCTGCAGCCAATCACGACTGCCACCCACTGCCATTTCCATCAAGCATTTTATTTTTATTTTATGTGATTTACCAAAATGTGCATAAAAATATGTGGATGGAAACTTGGGTAATTACTGAAAAATCTGCTGTGAACTCTGGTTAGTACTGGTTAGTTGTACCCATTGTTTTAGTGATTTTTTTTTTTTTTTTAACTGCTCAACATTAGCTCAGGTTTAACAGATGAAGTTTCACAGGGGAACAAATACCTTTTCTCTCTCTCTCTTCAGGGAAAGAAACGTCAGTATGACCAAGAGGTGGAAAACCTTGAGAAACAGCAGAAACAGACCATAGAGCGTCTGGAGCAGGACCACACCAACCGGCTGAGAGATGAGGCCAAGAGGATCAAAGCAGAGCAGGACAAGGAGCTCTCCAAGTTCCAGAACATGTTGAAGAACCGCAAAAAGGAGGTAACCGTTTTCGGAGAGAGGCGCAGAGCTGGATGCACTGCAGTTATGCATGTATTTGTTTATCATGTTGGTACAAGGGATGAGCATTTATAGTAATTTAATAGTCGAGTACACTAACTAAAATGAGTAATGGATTGCTCCAAATTAAATTATTTAAAAATGCAACTGACACTTTTGAGATTGTTTTATTCTCAAATAATAAACTGTGTCCCCTTTACATTGGTTTTGGAAAAGTTTTTTTTGCTAACCTCTGTGTTTCTTTTGGTAAAAGCAGTATACATTAATAAAAAGTAAAAGAAAAAATTGCACTTGTTTGGAGCTTGCATAGAAGGCTCTCAACATAAAAAAGATCACTTTCACGTTTTATACCTTCAGCTGCACTTATTCAGAAAAAAGTAATCAATAAATGTAGGGACAACGCATCAGCTTTTTTTTCAGCTTTTTTTAAATGTGATTAGATGGTTTACATTTTCTTTACATTCATTTGAGTCTATGGCAGGTAAAAGCATGAAGAACAATCGATTTGTGTTTTTAATGTTGTCAACTAATTGTCAGAATGAGTATTTGTCTGTTGGATTGCTCATGCTCATCCCTAATTGGTATGCTTTTAGTAGTCTTTTTTCGTTCTTGTTTTCTGGGGATTCAAAAGCCAAAGAGACACTCTTGCATTTGACTAATGTACATTAGCAGCTTTGCTTCTGAATCACAATGCAGCTGCAAATGGAATTGATTTCCTCATCTGTCCCTCATATGTCTCTTGCTTTGTATTCAGACTTGTAAATGCAAAGCAGTTCTTTTCTTATCATGTTATGTTTGCTTAACGAAGCTCTGGCTCTCCCATTCAATTACCTCCGTCCTCAGAGGCCGCAGAGACGGCTTTAAAGGTTAATTGGGTTCTAAGGAATGGCTTAGGAACTAAATAAATGTTCTCTTTATTTCATCTTTTTCTCTTGCTGGTGTCTTCAAGTGTTGCTCATGAATGAAGGGATTTAAGTACAATCATGCATGGCTTCATGGAATTAGTGTCTGTGCGGTGTGGGAATGTTACTATTTTTATTTCCTGTTAGCTATTGATGCATGGTGCTGTTGCTTTCATAGTCAGTAATGTAATTATAATAGAGCACATTTCAACTGTTTGGTCTCTCATTGCGTTAACAGCCAGCATGTTACATGCTCACAGTGACCGTGATTGTCAAACTATATATTCGCACTACTAGATTTTCTCTTATTTTCTCTCGCTTTGGTTATTCTGTGGCACTCGTACTAGACAGCTTGCTCCTCACTAATGCTGTCATATGCATGAACAGAGTGCCTTAATGAATTCAAGGCAATGTCTTGTTTTCGAACTCTTTCTCCCTCTCCCTCGCAATTGCTGTTCAAATGCATATTGAAATTTATTAATTTTAAGTGCAAAGTATTAACATTTATTTTTCAGAATAAGTATATGTAAAATAACTGTTATACACATTGTTTTGAGATGTTATGCATTTCTAAATGTCACTAATTATTTTGCCTGTGTGAGTGTGATGTAATGAGTGGAGATCAGTGCTGTGGTGAAGGGCCTCTTCTCTTAATGGGAACACGCTGTTTTTTTATAGATTAATATGTACTAGAGTTTGTTTCCTTTCATTTTAAAAATACTGTTAAAAGTGACCTTCTTTGCAAGATGCACATTTCAATGTTCTATATTGCTGAGCGGCAGATAAAGTAATATACACTGCCCTACCCTTCAAAAGTTTGGGTTCAGTAGGATTTCTTTTTTTAGATGACTACTTTTATTCATCAAGGATGCAGTGATCAAAAGTGACAGTAAAGGCTTTTATAATATTGCCAAAGATTTATTTTAAATAAATACTATTCTTTTGAGTAAGCAGCATAACTGTTTTCAACATTGATGATGATAATAATAAGTAATGTTCCTTGAGCACCAAATCAGAATATTATATTTCTGAGTAATGTTGTTGTAATATTTCAATTTAGAATATTTATTTTTGATAAAATAAATGCACTGTAAGAGACTTCTTTCTAAAACATTAAAACTATCTTGCCAGCTCAAACTTTTTAATGGCAATGTACATGAAATTATATATATATGATATTATTATGGCAGAAATAAACACAGTTGTTCAATTTGAATGAAGATTTTATGTAATATTTATTATTTTGCCTATGCAAATAATTTTAGACATACCAAAATAGCATATCACTTAAAGTAAGTGTTAATATTTTCAGTTGGACGGTGACTGGCATTTCTGAGAACGAGGACAATCTAGGGTCAGCAAAATATTTGGCTTTCCTGATCAAACTGACAGTTTGACAGTTGACTTCTCTTGCTGTTTTGCTGCTGACGCAGTTTGATTTACAGAAGAGCAAATCTCAGCAATATAGAAGTGTGCATCTTTTAGAGATTTCTTGGAAGGGATCTATACTCCGATGGTTGTAGAGGTGAAGGAGGGATCTATGTTAGCAGCTGTGGGCTTTTCCTGTTCTTCAGCTTCTGAACAACTCTTTAACGGTAGTAGCTGATCATGGGCTATTGGAATCATCTTTATATTAACTCCTAACCCAGTTGGAAATCATCAGAGGTTTGGAAATGATTAATCTCTCAAATACTAAAGCGATCATCATAATAGATTAACCCTTTATGGCAGATTTTGCATGAATTTCTCCGACTAATGATTTACACCGTCAGTCCTTACGCAAGAAAAGCCTTCATTCCCAACAGTCTGCATGATCACACTGTAGGTCAAACAAGAGGTCGGACAGTCCCCCAAACACTTGAGAAAAGGGCTCATGAAACTCTTAAAGGAAGACCTAGCTGTCATTCAACATGGAGAGGTAATTTAGATGCCAGCTACCCCGTACTCACGCTTCCACTTCTCCTCATTTCTACCACTCTGGTCTTGAATTATAGAACTGACAAAAATGAAGTTTATTTCTTAAATGTCCTATTTAAAAAAGTAAACTGCAATAGGCAATAATGAAGAGTTTGGTGTCAGAACAGCTTTCACTCTTCTGGAAAGGCTTTGCACTGGATGTTAGAACATGGATGCAGAGATTCGTTCTCTTCTTCAGACGAGAGATTAATTCTAGGGCTGTGTGAGTAATATTATAATTGTTAAACTAAAAATAATAAACAAGAATTATTACTATTGTAATATTTTACTGTAAAATACACTGAAAACACTGGGTCAGGAGCTGCTCGCTTGTAATGGAAACCGTTCTGCGCTTCACTCTGAAACATGCAACGCATATATTGGTATAATTAAACCGTAGCCTTAGCCTTTCACTTTTATTTCAGTTTAATGTGCAGCTTCACTTTGTTCCACTAAATGTTTGTCTAAAGAGATGACATGGCTGTATGCTTGATTTTATGCACCTGCTTGAAACGCGTGTAACTGATGTAGCCAAACCGGTCAGAAAGGGGTATCAACGTGCTTTTGGCCCTGTAGGATGTTCTGCCAGTCTCTAGGGAGGAGTGTAACAGACTAATGATAACTGCTGCATCTCATCATGCATGTCAAGGATGACAGCTGCACTAACTGACGATGGTCCTTCAGACTCCCCAGTTGCTAAACCTGCTCTCCGTCCATCATCTGGAAGAACTGATTTCAGTGCTCACGGGTCTTAGCTCGGGACCCAGGACACTAACAAATGATTGCAATGAGGAGACTAGACGATATTGAGAGATGTGTGTATGGTTTGCGTGTGATGCGCTTGAGTGCTGGTGTGTGTCTCCTGTTCCTGACGTGGTAGAGTTGGCTGTGTTTTGCTCCACAGGGTGTGGCCCAGGTTATGATACAGTCTTTTCAGTTGTCCTCATGTGCTCTGTTCAACGCTCAGATGCAGGATGTAAGTCTCCACTCTCCACTCTCCTCATGACTCAACCCTCTCACATGTGCCCGTCCGTCACACAAGATACAAAGTAGATGCACACAAATTCACAACTGTAACAGCTTAGCAGAATTTTAATAACTTGTAGTTTAGTTATTGAAAACCTAAAAACAGAGGAAATAGACCATAAAATATACAATCCAGTACAAACGCAAAATGCAAGTTTTCAGCACATCTCCTTGCGCTAGTAAACGAGGCCTCCTCCCCAAATGTCTCTTCTCTACTGTAGAAGTTCATGTGAGCCTCCCTGGAATCAATGTTCTGTTTTCACGCCTGAAGAATATATTTGTTGAGTGATGCTAGCAGAACTAATCTGATTCCACTGAAGCATGCCTCTGTGTAACGGTGCAGTAGTGTTTGAACGTGATGTGGACGGCACATGCGGGCAGGAAGGTGCTCTGTTGTTTTGGAGTGCTGTTGCTGTGTTGCTGCAGTGTCTCAGTATCTCTTCTATCCACCTCACTCTCTCATACTGTTTCTGAAACTTTAGTCAAGTTTCTGTGCGTCACCTGTGCTGCTTTTTTTCTGTCTGCCACTGAAGGGCAAGTTCAAGGCAGGAGTTGAAGGCTGAATTTTTAGATGCAGCTTTAACAAAGATATTATCAGTAGTAATTTACATTTATGCATTTGGCAGATGCTTTTATCCAAAGCGACTTGCATTGCATTCAAGAAACACATTGAATCAGTTCTTGCTTTCCCTGGGATTGAACCCATGACCTTGGCGTTGTAAACTCCAATGCTCCACTGGTTGGGCTTCAGGAAAGCTTGAGCTATATTAATGCACTAGTTTTATATTATGTATATATTACCTGCATTGCTTTGGTTGAGTACTTTTTCAGTGTTATGGCAAGCCCAAATGGATCTGAAATTATTTTCTGAGAGTTTTCTACAGATTTAGAACATTTATAAAATTATAATAATACATACACTACCGTTAAAAACTTTGGGGCAGTAAAATGTTTTTTTTTTTTACATTCTATTCATCATAGAATTTGAGAATATGAATCAATAATGAGAAATGTTTCTTGAGCACCAAATCAGCAAATAAGAGTGATTTCTGAAGGATCGTGTGACACTGAAAACTGCTGCTGAAAACCGCTATGCTGTCACTGGAATAAAATAGATTTTAAAATGCATTCAAATACAAACCTGATGTTTTAAGTTGTAATATTTCACCAAATATATTTTCATCAAATAAATGCTGCCTTGATTAGCAAGATTAGAGTTGTTTAGAGTCTATCGACTCCAAACTTTTTAACGGTACTGCACTTTGTGTTCCTCTCCCCCTTAATCAGCTTAGAAAATGTGACAAAAAGTCAGTCTGGGCCTACCTTAAGGTTGTTATTGCTGTACTGTGACTTTGTATGTATTGTTCTATATCTATTCAATAGATCATTCCTTTCTTAAATCTGTATCCATTTATCATGAATTATAAATGTTTTATCTTTGTTAAATGGTGTGACCTTCCTCTTAATGCTGTGGTATCAGTGCTTTGGTAGTGCTCATGTGAACTTTATCTGCTTCACCTTGGAGCATGATCATGAACTGATACTAATTTATAACACCCCTGTTGTTTCTGTACCCGATTCCTTCCTTCCTTCTCTCTCTCCACCCATCTCTCTCAGGAGCAAGAGTTTCTCCAGAGGCAGCAACAGGAGTTGGATGGAGCTCTGAAGAAGATAATCCAACAGCACAAACTAGAGATTGCCACTATAGAGAGAGACTGTCTCAACCACAAGCAGCAGCTCATGAGAGGTTAGACACTTTTTATATAGAGGCCTCTGTACAGATTCTTACATTTAATAATAATGAAAAGAATTTTGAATAGTCTGTATTTTTTTTTTTTTTTGCCTGCAGTATATTTTCAAATAGTTGCACAATCTTGCATGCTGCTTTTTTCCCCATGCCAAAAATTTGGTTTTCCAGAAGGGATGTAAGGAAAAAATTAAAATTTATATATATATATATATTCATAAAAATCCATCTCCAAATATCCTTATATTAATAATAATAATAGTAATAATAGAAAGCATTTTAAAGCATTCTGTTTTTGGGTTTATTTTGGTGTTAACATTTTTGTTTACTTGCAGTATATTCTCAAATAGTTCACTTTTTAAACTTCACTGAGTGAATTTATGAGGAAGAGTCCAGCAGACCTTTGTGGTTATGAAAATTGTTATAAATAATTAGCTGTGCATATGTGGTGATGCATTTATCTAGGTCACGCTTTCAACTCCAGCCACAAAAGAAACATGTTAAAATAGAGCTAAACTTCATGTTATTTTCAGACAGAGGTCCAATTATAAAGGCCAGCCATGTGCCTCTCGAGGTGTGGCCCAGATCTCATTTGATGAGATTGTGAAAAACGTTGAGATTTGCTGTGATGTGTAATGAACTGTGTACAAAAATGTCTAAACTTGTCAAATGGTCTGGTTCTAATGGCTGAGAATGGCTCTCTTTCCTCTGTGTTTTGGTTCACAAACCCACAGCTCGAGAGGCAGCCATGTGGGAGCTGGAGGAGCGCCACCTGCAGGAGAAACACCAGTTGCTGAAGCAGCAGCTGAAGGATCAATACTTCATGCAGAGACATCAGCTCCTCAAGAGGCACGACAAGGTGAGACCTGACCGTCAATTTATACAACAAATAAAAAACTTGTATGTTTTATAGCCACTTTGACAGTGCTTGTTCTCACTTGGCTGGTCATCAGGAGATGGAGCAGATGCAGGGTTATAACCAGCGGCTGATTGAGGAGATGAAGAACAGGCAGGCACAGGAAAGAGCTCGGCTGCCAAAGATCCAGCGTAGTGAAGCAAAGACACGTATGGCAATGTTTAAAAAGAGCTTGCGGATCACTGGCACAGGAACACCAGAGCAGGACAGAGAGAAGATCAAACAGGTCAGATCCTCTATCAGGAGTCTCAGTAAGACCTTTCTCAAGATCAGTGGAATTAGGCTTGTTTTAAGTCAGTTTTTCTGCTTCATTTTCGAGCAGTTTGCTGCTCAAGAGGACAAAAGACAGAAGAATGAAAGACTTCATCAGCATCAAAAACATGAGAACCAGATGAGAGACCTGCAGCTGCAGTGTGACTCCAACATTAGAGAACTTCAGCAGATGCAGGTCTGTAACACACAAACATACTTTCCTTATGTCTGCCTCTTTCCTTCGTTTCTGCATTTTTGATTGTATTTATACTGTTCTGTTGAATCGTTTGAATTACACTAGTAACTCTGTTGCCCTCTATCTTTGGTTGTAACATCTGCCTCATTGTCTTATTGCCACCAGAATGAGAAATGCCACCTCCTGATTGAGCATGAGACTCAGAAGCTGAAGGAGCTGGATGAGGAGCACAGCCAGGAGCTGAAAGACTGGAGGGAGAAGCTTCGGCCCAGGAAGAAGGTATTCAGTATACATCAACATTCAACATCCAAACAAGCTGTAAAAAACGTATAAAATCTACATTTTTAATTATAATGTTATTCATTACTTTTATGTAGACACTACTATTGATTAATTTTTTTGAAAGAAGTGTATTTTGTTCACCTAGCCTGCAATTATTTGATAAACAATACGGTGAAAATATGAAATATTTCATAATGAAACATTATGAAATATTATTGCAATTTAAATAAATAAGTGATGGCAATTTTTGCAGTCATTACTCCAGTCTTTAGTTGCACTACTTAATAAATATGTGGAAATTATTATAATTTTTTTCAGGATTCTTTCAATGACATTTCGGATCATAGTTGATGCGTGTTGCAAAGTTTCAGCATTAATTTGGTATTCGCGCGCTGTCATCTGTGCGCATGGCACAGCTGCACACACACAGAGAGGCACGCTTCAATGAATTGATTCCTCTTTTGTATCTCTGCGCGCCTGAATGGACACACACAAAAATTTTAAAATCGCCATCGGCAAAAATCGGCAAGTGTTCACGTAATCACGGTAATGTCTTTTAAGTGAACATAAACAGTTGAGAAAGAAAAGTCTTAAAGCGACAGCAGCCTATAAGAACATGCTGCTGTATGTCATTTAATGTTAATCAAACAACAAAACAGCTTTAAAAAAGATTAATCCTATATTTAAAAACACTATAGTGTTATTTATATTTAGGTCTACTAATTAATACATATCCATATCTGAATACACTCAAATTAGACCTTACTGTATTTGTATTTACTGTTACAAATACTGTATTTATCTATGCTTGTAATTAGTGTACTTGGTCTTGACCCTCTAGATGCCGGTTATCTAGTCTTTTTTATTATTAAAAGTGTGTGTGTGTGTATATATGTGTATGTGTGTGTATATATATATATATATATATATATACACACACATACACACACACACACACACACACACACACACACATACATACATACATATACACACATAAGTATATATATATACACATAAGTATAAGTATATATAAATAATATAACTAGTAACTATGTAAATATTAGACTTTTAATAAAATTTGATATATGTATATATAATCTTATTAAAACTCTAATAATTTACACAATTATACAAAAATAAGCTAATTTAAAATAAGTAATTTTTTAAAAATCCATTCCGGTTTTCATCAAAGAGCCTCCAGATTTTTCGGTTTCGACCCAGAATTTTTATTTCCCGATGCATACCCTAACATTAAATATTATGTTATTAAAAAAAATCTATATTAGAATAAAGTCTGAGGTTGAGTATTTGACTGTTTTGTAAGTACACACACTGTATGAGTCTCTCCTGCTCTTTCTCAGGCTCTGGAGGAAGAGTTCACACGTAAACTGCAAGAACAGGAAGTCTTCTTTAAAATGAGCGGAGAGTCTGAATGCCTCAATCCCACCACCCAGAGCAGAGTGTCTAAATTCTACCCTATTCCCAGTGTCCACTCCTCCGGCTCTTAACCTTTATCACTGAGCTTTATCTAAAGCGAGGAAGTGCTGTTCTTTCTAAGGTATGAGATCAGAATAAATGCATGGGGTTGAAATGCTTGGAAAGCTGATAGAGATGAAGGACAAACCCTATGCATTATCTTGACATGCTTTTTGCCACATCGAATCCAATGGATTAACATTTTAGTTTTCTGTGTGTTGTCTTCTGGTCATGTTAATTTGTGCTTAAGACTTTAGCGCAAACTAGCAGTGAATACACTCAGGCAATATCATCTTGTCTTTGTGGAATACATTCATAAAAGGGCCTTAATGAGGGTCACGTAATGAAAAGCCCATAACAAACATATCCCCGGCACAAAAAGTGCGACTTAAATGGTGAGATTATTACATTTAAACTCGTGGACAATCTAGTCACTGTTTCACAAGCTTCAGTGCTGTTATGGTCTTGTATCAGCTAATATATGTTGTATTTTTGTATCCTCTTGTGAGTTCGGCCTATTCTGTTTGTAATGTCCACGCAAAGTTGCTTTTAAAATAACCACTCTTTTAACTTTTACTATTTGCTTTATGGTTAAAGATATTTGCAGTCATGGAATGTAACCCGTAAGAAGACATTGCACACTTTAAAACGAAATGAACTTATGCAGTAGTGCATTAGGAAGGAAATTGTGCCCAAATATTTGAATACAATGATGTCATTTCTCATTTGGCATGTCACTTTGTGGTTCAGATTATGAGTTTATTTTTTTATGAGCTAATTAATTTGATGTATTTGAAGGGGAATATGGCAGTCTTTGCTGCCTTGAATGTTTCATATATGATGGTAAAAGGTTATTTATGGATTTAACTGAAGTTGAAGGTTTTTATTGTTCTTTTTCCTTTTTCATCAAAATATAAGGGGAATATGAACTTGCACGTTACATTACTTCGTTTTAGTTTTTCTTTTTATTGAAGCACACATACTTTTAATAGTGAAAGGTAGAGCATCGTTTTGAATAGTCCGTTGTAGTCTGCTAAAGCGTTTCAGTGGGAAGACATGTACATTTCTCACTGTTGCTGAGGACTTTCCATCTGATTCAAGCTCTATTTTTGATAACATGTTTTGTGCAAGAAATCACACATCTGTATCTTAGCCATTGTATGACATGCTGTGCTCGTATACTTTTTGCATGCTGAGAGAAATCCCAAATGCTGTACTTTACCAGAGACGTGAACTCTTTGAACAGATGGTGCATTTTACAAAAGCAGGTTTTAAAAGTTGGCATTTGCGCACATAGTGCATTACAAAACAGGATGTTTGTCCAGAGACAGAGAGAAAGGGGCAGATATCCCAGTGTCATACTGCTGAACAGTGACCTTAACCTCTTGCAGCACTTTGGTTGAATATCTGAAGCATTTTTGAGGTCAATTTATGTATCAAAACGCTTGTCCATTGATATATTGTAAATAAAACTCATTGTATTTTCTTTGATTTATTGGTGTTTTCTTATTTTCTCCTATCAGACAGGCGTAAAATCATTCCCTCTTAAAATATTCAGTGCTCTTGTAAAGTGGGTCATGTTACAGCAAAATGTCAGGTGCTTATGATACTTTTTTTGCTTGGTGTATCATCTGTTATATTTCGATTTTTATGTTCACAATGCAAGATATCACCACAGACAAGATTAATAAAATACAAAAACCATAAAAGCAATTATAAGGCCCACTATTGGGTCAAAAGTACATTTCAAGTGCTAAATGTAAAATAATTAAGACTGATGTCTTAAACCCATGCTAGTAAAGCTGAAAATTGTTTTGAATGTATTATAATATTGCATGCATTGATTTGATTATAAAACTGTATAGTGTGCTAAAATGGAACCAAACAAGCCTCTAGACTGTTACTTCATAAAAAAAAGGCTAGTTTATGCATTTTTCTTTGCTGTCAGTGCATCCACAAAAGTATGCTGCTGCAAAAGCCCGAGCCCTTACACACCAGTGGTCCGTTTCCATCTACCAGTCTGGATATCACCTAAAGTTCAATATGGAGATATAGACATGTCACTGCTGGATCGAGTGCTGCCTTAAAATACATAATTTGATATTTTTTAGATGTCACACAATAACTTCATGCTAACATATGTGATTACACTATTCAAACCTTTTTCACCCTTTTCTCCCCTTGGTCCCTCTGGTCCTCTTTGTCCCGGGAGGCCAGGTATCCCTGAGCTCCCTGTTTCCCCTGTAGATCACATAGAAAATCATACAGCTTCATATTCACATCTCTTCACTTTCATGTTTAATCAGGCAGATTTTGTCCAGAATAGCTATATCAGTGATGACCGGTACCTTTGTCTCCCTTAGGTCCTGGGTATCCTCTGTCCCCTTTGAGTCCTGGCCTGCCAGGAGACCCTGGGATGGTCCCATATGCTGAAAAGATAATGTTTAGGCAAAGATAAATACAAGGCAAATGTGATTAAATGTATAGTCAACGTATGCAAATAAAAGTAGACACTGACTTCTAAAGAAGTCCATGAGGTCTGCTGTCACATTCCCATAAGCACCGATCACACGGCTGTACCCGGGTGGGCCGGGTGGACCCGGAGGCCCAGCGGGCCCTTGGATCCCTCCTGCTTGTGTTCTCCAGTATCCCTCTGTCAGGTCCTGCAGTAGACCTTGAGCTAATGGAAAAGAGTGACATTCGTTTGCTTATTATTCCTTTGATGGACTGGCCATCTGTCCACAGCGTTTCACTGACTTGGGGCCAAAAGAGCTGGGATTTAACTCAAGCATACCTGCAAGCGGTTTGGGAAAATTAATGGATCTGCTTATTATTACAGTGCTTTGTTAGAACTATTTTGCCTTTTATTTTTAGACACACCATTGCCAGATACTTGTAGTATCAAACTAAGCCAAAACATAGTAGTGGTGTTTAGTTCATGAATAAGTGCTTTTGAATGATCAACCAAGTGAATGACTCACTCATAAAAAAAAGATTCCCTACGAAATAATTGACTAAACAATTGTATGTGAGATGATTAGTATGTCTGAATTCACAGTGCTCGTAAAACGGTTGGAGAAATGGACCCCCAAATATTTGATATTGCTGATGCTGCTCTGCTGCACTACATTACACAAAACACTGTTGTTAGGATGAACATTTTTGTTGTTGTTGAAAAGTTAAATTAATATAAACTAAACATATGTACAAATATAGAATATTTGATTATTCAACATACTTTTTAAAAGATTGTCAAGTACTAAGAGAATAGAGCAAATCGAAGTGAAAGAGTCTCGTAGTCTTGAAGTGAAAGAGACTTGTTTTGGACTAAATAACACAAATTATTTTGCTGCATTGTATGTGTTAGTATTTCTTTCAGAAACACAAATTTCGTTAATGATCCCATACTCACTTTTAATGTAATCAGTCACTTTTATTGCAACATTGGAATAGTCCACTGGTTCGCTGATCTCAGTGCCATAGCGGTACTGGCTTCTAGCATTTTGATAACTGTGTGCAGGGTCACCTCGTTCACCCTTCTGGCCAGGGGGTCCGGGAGGCCCAGGGAGACCGTGACCATAACGCCTCATAGTGTCACCTGAAAAAAAAGAAAATAAAGAAACTATTTATTGATGTGGCTGTCAACCATGAAATGTTTGCATTAACCGGTGAGAAAAATCTGGGATGTGTGAATTCAATAAATCATGCATTCAACTTTGAGAATATAGAATGCAGTGAGATCATTTGTTAAATCAGTCACCAAGTGAATGTGTCCAATGTAAAGTTACACTGAGGTGTCAGTTTCCGGATTAGAGCACGTGGTGAGTGACACTCACTGTTCAAGTACTCCTGGAGCTCAGCACGGATCTGTTGTCGTGCAGAAGATCCTGTGTTTGATACAAAGCCTCTGGTGTCACCTGGAGGACCCTGGGGTCCTGGTGGACCAGGTAGACCAGGAGGTCCCCTAAAACCAGACTCTAAATACCACAGAATCACAAAATGATTTTTTATAACATTTCAGATACATATAATGCCCTTTTTACACCTGATATTAAGATGTGTTATCAATCCATTTCCAAGTGGATATCATTAGACAAGAGTAAACATGGTCAAAAGTGTAAAGGCAAGTTAGTTGGGGACACGTGACACTTAATATTCATCAATATTATTGATTAGTCTACTCTTCTAGAGCTGCTATACAGCCAAAACAAAGTTTCTTGCATTATTTTCCTGTAAATTTGCTTTGAATTAATATCTATTTTAAAAAGGTTGATCCAAAGGTTGTCAAAAATGCATGCGACTAGACAGCATTTGTAGTGTAGATAATGTTTCGAACAGCCAAAAAGACTGCAAACTTTCCACCCACTGACCTAACGTGAGCATCATAACACATGGATTATTACTGTTCGTATTCCTGCTTACTCATAACCAGTGCAATGGCTTGATTAATTCAGTAGTATTTGTGTGCTGCAGTTTAAGTGAAAGTGATGTAGAGTGTGACAGAATAATAGGGAAGGTTCAAGACGAAGGAATAGATAGGTCACAGTAGACATATTTAAAATGCAAGTTAGGCTTTAATGCTGGTAAACAATGCATCTTGGCTGACCACTTGTGTTTGTAGCACTGAAAAAATCCTAATTCCAGGTGTAGAAAGGGCCTCAGACAGTAGAATAAAACTCTTTGGACAACTCACTCTGCAGGTAGAGCTGGATATCCTCCAGTTTGTAACCCGAGACTGCAGAGGAGCTGCCTCCTGTGGCACCAGGCGGACCAGGGGGGCCCTGTATCCCTTGAGGACCAGGAGGCCCTGGACGTCCAACGCTTCCCCCAAGCCCAGACCCTTCAAACACAATCAAGGGGAATATAAGGAGAGGAAGCACTTTGCATATGCATGTATTGTTATAAAACACAAAATTAAGAATAATAAGAAAACAAAAGCATTTAAAAAAGAATCACATACTCTGAATCAGAGCTGTTATTTCGCTGTAGGTAGCACCTGCCTGGCCAGGTGGGCCAGGAGGGCCTGGTGGTCCAGGTCTGCTTGTCATCCCCTGCTCTAAAAACAAATTCACAAATGCTATTGGACTTACAGAATTCAGTCTATTGTAGCTTCAACTTAACTCAAGTCAAAGACACACCATTCATAATTCTGATGGCATAGTTTGCCACTTCCTGTGCATTAAAGTTACTAGCACTAATCCCCGGTGAACCTGGTGGTCCTGGAGGTCCAACCACATAACGCCTCACATCTTCTCCTGAGCACAAGAAAGTCATGGGTCAGTTCTCAGATTCAAGACTCAAAAGGTCATTTACATGAATGGATCTGACATGCTTCACTCACGCTGTAAAAGGGAAATTATGTAGTCAGCGGTTATACTTCCAGGTGGGCCAGGAGGACCAGGAAGTCCCCGAGGACCTTGAGCACCTTGGCTAATGCTGCTGCTACCACTGATTCCAGAGCCTGAAACAAAAGTCTGGATTTTACTACAAATGCAGCAGGAGACAGACATCCATTTTAAACGGCACAAATCACAACCTACGCTGAATGTAAGCAATGACCCGAGATGCCACGTCCTCAACAGACAATGAAGCCCCAGGTGGACCTGGTGGACCTGGTGGCCCCTGAATATTAGAGAAATGCTGTCTCATGCTGTCACCTGTGGAAAGAACAGCACACATTCATGAGGAAATGACCTTCAGGAGTAGGAGTGTGATCATCCAAATAAACATGTACTCACTTTGCATATACTCCATGATGTAACGTTGATAGTCTGAGGCAGAATGGGATCCACTGGAATGACCTGGAGCACCGGGTGGGCCAGGTGGTCCTGGAGGACCAGGCCGCCCCTGGGGCCCGACTGCAACTGCTCCCGATACTGATGGCAATAAGTGCAGAGAGTTACTAATCTATACTAATCCAATAATAGTGCTACTGGAGGTCAGTGTTATTCCCAGCAGCTATAACAGCTCTTGTGGGTCCATTACATTTTTCCAAAATGAGGTATCGCACTCAGTGAATATGGTTTTATCTTTGGTGTCAGCCCACAAATTTCTCAGTTACTATTGTTTCACTAAAGAAGTGAAGATTCTGGTTAGACAAGTCAATAGCTTAAAGAGTTTATCCAACAATGAAAATGATTAGAGAATATACATATATATGCAAAAAAAAATCCTAAATTGTGTTTTGAAGATCAATAAAAGTCTATGGGGTGAACTATTTCTTTAATACATATCAAGTACATCACATTAAGATTTACCTCTTGACTCTACTTGGGATGCTGATAAACCTGGTAGTCCAGGATCCCCTGAGAAATTATTAAAAAGATTAATTTACTGTAGATATTACAATACCTGAATACAATGTCTCCTCATCATTACTCAAGTTATTTACCTTTACGTCCCTCTCGTCCAGGTGGTCCAGGAGGCCCTGGAGGACCAGGTGGCCCTTGACCGACACCGTATTCAGAGACTAAAGAGTAAAAATAAAAAAAAATAAAACAAGATTAATTCAAAAAAAATGTTATAGCTTTTATGAACACTGAAAACTGTTCCTCCATGTGTCAGTTTTTTTTTTTATTTATAGCAAATTAAGTATTGTAGAGGTTAAACAGTGACAAATTATTGACCAAATCTGTTGCTGTGAGTGTCACAATAGTAATGAATCTGTCAACAGAAAAACATTAACTTACTAACTCTACCAGAAGTCCCTGGAAGGCCAGGCTGACCTGGTTCCCCTAAAATAAAAAATAATAATGTCACATATAGCAAACAAAGCATGCAAGTATTTTATGTGTATACTGTTCTTATTAATTCTTATGGCCCATATTAAAAATTAGTTCAAAAGAAAACCTTACCTTGATATCCTCTTGGACCTTGGGCTCCTGAAGTTTACATTTATAAATATATATATCATTAGATGTCTGATAATAGTTAAACTACTTTCTGACATTATATTTTCAAAGTGTTTTCATTGGCAACAGGTTTGAACAAAGGTACCAAGTAATATCATCCAAACGCAAACAGTTTTAGGTAAGACTCACCTGCCGCTCCTTTAGGGCCTGTGGGACCTGGTGGCCCAGGTGGTCCCGCAAAAAAGGTTCCTGTGTACGCAGTAAAGCTGTGAGAACTTCAAAAACAACAACACTATTATAATAATATATAGTACCAGATATATGCTGTAGTCCAACCTGAATTAGGCACAAAGTTTCCTGGATCTCCCTTGTCTCCTTTAGGACCAGGTCTGCCATATCCTATGAGACAGTAACAGAAGAGTTGAGAAACCTATGCCACTATAGGAAAGTATGAGTATGAGTTAGTAGTGAAAGAAGTACAACTGGCCAAAAAAATGTGAATCAAATTAAAGATGTAATATTTATTTCTTACCTGGTGAACCTGGTGATCCTGGTGGTCCTGGAGGACCTGCTCTGGAATCTCCTATTGGGGATTAAAAATTAACATCGAAAATGAATTTTAAAACACTGGTATATTTGGTCATATCCATATCTTTAACATTTCATAAAAAAAATAAAAAATGCAGAAGTTGATCCTGAAACATTTAATTGAATACTTTTACAGTACCTGGACGTCCAGGAGGCCCTGGGGGACCAGGAGGACCAGGTTGACCAGCACCAGCAACATTCTGAGCTCCAAACTGTCCTAAAAAAATGACACACATACAAACATTATGTTAATGCAATTCTATAAGCTGCTAATATTTAAATTAGATCTTTAAAATAAAGTCTTACTTTCCATACGCGTTGAAACCAAAGTCTCACCAGTGTTCACCACAATACCCGGTTCTCCTTGATCTCCCTTATCACCTTTAAGACCTTCACAAAATTTGAGGTGGATGGATGAATGCATGGAAAGTAATTCATTTATATTTGACTCATATCCAATATGAAATGTAAAATACAGATGCAAAATGCAATTTTACCAGGCTGACCAGGAATTCCAGCAGGGCCAGTGGGTCCTAGCATTACAAAAAAGACATATGTTAAAAATCGCATAGTATATATATAGCTGTATCGAGGGTTTAACTAACAAATGTTCCTGGCACAGTGAGTTTACTGGCTGACAGGAGGAATGCGTTTTTATTTTGGTACATTTTTAATCTAGATTTTGTTTGATGGTTTTTGACAGTTTATGATTATGAGCATACCTGAGAGTCCTGAAGGCCCAGGTGGGCCAGGGGGACCAGGGCTTCCAGGTGGTCCTGGGATTGCAACTGAGCTAGAACCTGCTGCAAAATAAAGCAAATCAGATTAATATGTTAACTATCACTTCGATTTCAAAATACTGTACTTTGAACTATTAAATGTGTTTTAGTGCTTCACTTAATCTTACCTGCATTGATCACTCTTCCAGCCGCACCAGTCTCACCTGTGGACAGTAATTTATTATGACATTGATATTCATTGCTGTACCTATATGATTCAAACGGCCAGTAAGACACTGTAAGTAGAAGACTGTAAATAGCAGCTAAACATTGATCCTATAGTCTACTTTATTAATACTGATGTCTTCACTCAAGCACCTTTAGCTCCAGGCTGACCAGGATTGCCAGGTAGACCTATGACAAAAGAAAACAAACACTGATCACCATTATAACTTCATACATAGTTGAGATACAGTCTAACTATCTTAGCTGCACAAAAATAAAATGCATAAGGGGAGAGAATGTAATGTAGCTCAAGTAATGGGTTACCTGGAGGTCCTTGAATCCCTTGAGGACCTGATTCAAAGAGAACAGTAGAAAAAATAATGAATCAAACTCAATACACTATCGTCATCAAACTTTAGTCCTTTAAGTTTATATTATCACATGGTGAAAGTGTGCTTGAGATCATTTTCTCAGAATGAGGCTCATGTTTTTCTACAATTTGTTCTATACCTGGTTGTCCAGAATCACCGGCTAGCCCAGGTGGTCCTCTGATTCCTGGCAAGCCAATTGAGCCTGGCTCACCTAGATAAGAACAAAATGATGCATAATATAGATCAAAATATATATGCAGATTATACATGCAAGTATAAAAGCGTTCTTTGGTTTGAAATCTTCAAATTATGCAAATGCCACTCACCTCTTTGGCCCTTTTGACCATCAGCTCCAGGAGCCCCTAGAATGAAATAACAGAATTACTGTCTGGGGACTTATTTTACACTAAACCAAGATTTGCATTAAACAGGTCCAGGTAATAATGGAGTTTTAATTAGTGCTGTGCAACTGCAATTATGGATTGTTATTATTTGGGTGGAAAATAACTTTAGCTACAATTAAATGTCACAAATTATTTAGTTATTGAGTATTTGATGTATTTATTTTTCTGTCTATTTGAGACAGACCTTTCGTTATTTTATTTACTCTACTATTTAAATGTTTGGGGTTGGTAAGATTTTTTAATGTTTTTGTAAGAAGTATCTTATACACAAACTTAAGGTAGTACTGTAAAATAGTGAAATGTGAAATATTATTACAATGAAAATGACTGTTTTATACTTGAATATATTTTGAAATGTAATTTTAAATATTTTAAAGGAATTTTTATCAGCCACTGCTCAAGGAAAGAAGAAAGAAAAGAAAGAAGCTAGCATTTATATAGCACTTATATCGCTTAACAATCATAACAGGGGTCTCTCCTGACCCACCACTAATGTGCAACATCTACCATCTCAAGTCTTCAGTTGTCACAGTCTTGTCATAGTCCCTTCCTATTTCCTTCTGTGTGTGTGCTCCCCATGTTATTTCTTTCACCTGTCTTGTCAATCACTCTCTCGTTAGTCTCATCACCTGTTCCCCATTATCCTGTGTATATAAACCCTCATGTGTGCCCTGGTCTTTGTCAGTGGTTGGCAATATTAAATGTGTGCTTGGATGGTCTCTGTGGTCGCTGAGTGTGCAATGTTCCCAGGTTTTGGACAAGTGTGCTACTTTTGATTATATTTAAAGTGTTTTGATTTCAGTTTGCAAGCCTGTTGCAGCTTATTCTGCCGTCAATACTCCCACAAACGCTAACATCAGTCACGTGGTCCTTCAGAAATCATTTCAATATGCTGATTTGATTCTCAAAAACATTTTTGCTGGAAATCATGATATATTTTTCAGGATTCTTTGATGACTAGAAAGTCACTTTACATCACTTTTGATCAATTTAATGCATCCTTGCTAAAGTATTAACTTTGAAAAAAAAATTGTACCCCAAACATTTGAACGGCAGTGTCATTTATAAGGCTTATACGCTCACTTGCACCCACAAAAAGAAAATACAATGATGTTTTTATATATTTGATGTCTGGTGTTGGCACTTAGAAACTCAGCTCTGGTATGCATGGCAGTTCTTATTATAATATAATTATTATAATAATGTTCTAACAATAAAATGGCAAAATACCAAATATCTAAGTTTGCGTCTGAAGAATCTGAAGAATCACCTGCTGCTCCTTTATCTCCTTTCTCACCAGCTGGTCCCTGTCGTCCTGCAGCACCAGGAATACCCGATGAAGGGTATAATGATTTAACACTGAATTAAATATTTGTGAAAAAACTTTAATTCTTTAGTACGACTCAGTCTAAACACACATACCCGGCAATCCATTGTCTCCTCTATCACCATGATCACCTGATACAACACACACACCATTTTACTTGACTATATTAATAGATTGGTAATGCTAAGCTGATGTTTGATTGGTTACAAACCTTTACTTCCAGGTTGACCAGGAAGACCTTTGTCACCTGTAAAGATTTTTTTTATTTTTCATAAACATTCTGATTTTATGTAGGCTTATTGCTTTGTGAAAATGCATCAAAAGGACTACACACCTTTAAGCCCAGCAGGACCAGGTTCACCTCTGAAGCCTTGAGGGCCTTGTTCACCTGCACAAAAAGTGTTTTTGTGTTTATATGATGACAAAAAAACAAAAAATATAATGCCTCTAAAATATTTTAAACAAAGAGCTGATTACCATGTAAACCACTAGAGCCTGTTGAAAAACAGACAAAAAGAGAATAAATATCAAGGACATGCTTATATTTACTGCTTAATGATTAGGTCAACATTTATACGTGAGTACATATATTTATGCCAGTGCATTTTGGACAAAGACTCGCATCTCAAACCATTGACTGACATCACTGAATAAAATAAGTAGCATCTTTTATAATACAAATTACAAAAAAATAACAATAAAAATATAAATATAAATTGTGTTTTGTATTGACCTTTAGGCCCAGGTGGACCAACTTGACCAGGAGAACCAGGAGAACCTAGAAAACAAACAGACAAACAAATACATTGTAAATATGATCACAACTGTTGCTTAAATCTTAAATGTATGTTGAGTATGAGAATGTAAATTGTAATTAATTAACTACTAAAAAAGAAATGCTAAGATCATGACTCAAGAGCAAAATACTCAAAACATGCAGCATCTTACCCCTTTCACCCTTCTCTCCGGCTCCAGGGGGTCCTGGCTCTCCACGGGGTCCAGGTTGACCATCTCTTCCCCTGAATCCTGGTGATCCTTCTGCACCATGTTCACCTGCGACCAACATGTTAGTTTACAACTTTAGCAAACAAGTTTCCATTGGGCAACATCTAGAAAATGTTCATTTTTTCCCAAGAAAGAGTAAAAGTATTAACAGAACTGAGTCAAGCCTTTATGGACTGTACCTCTAAACCTGAACCTCTAAACTTTAGGAGTAAGTGTAGATTTAAACACAAAATGGAATGATCATGAATGTTTTTCCAGAAAATGAAAGGGTTGCTTAAGATTTCAGTTACCTGCAATTCCCTTTTCCCCTTTTTGTCCTTCCCTTCCTGGATGTCCTGGCATTCCTGGTGGACCTACAGATACAAATAAAAATTAAATCTGATTGTTGCACAACCGTTAAGACTTTAGTTCTACTAGAAAACCAAGCATTATTCTTACCTGGCAGCCCTGGAAAACCGTTGTCTCCTGAAAAGCAGGTTTGAATCATGTCATGTTAATAACTGTACACATATCAATATAAACAAATACACAGTTAATTAAATTTACAAACCCCTCGTTCCTGGAGATCCATTGTCACCTGAAAGTGGTGAAAAGAGTAAATGTGTAAGAGTTTCTGTAATGAGTGCTCAGCAAAACCTAAATATGTCATGTACCTTTAGGCCCTGGAAGTCCTCTTTCTGCTTTAACTGAAGAAGCAAGGAATGCTGGATACACCAAAAATAGTTGCGTTATTATTTGTTTTGAATGTATACATAAGTATTGTGTTTGCATATAATACATTTAATAATCTGTTTCAATGTTTATGTGTGTGTTTGAGCAGTTTTTACTTGTACCTTTCATTGCTTCAGAATGCATTTCTGCTCTCAGGATTTGCTGTACATTTCTTTGCAGTACAGTATTGTCTGAATAAACTGCAGAATCCAGTGAATTAACATATGCTGCTTTACTTCCAACGTCTTCATATCTGTTAATGTCATCAGCAGACAGGCGACTTGTGTGGGCATTCATGGTGGAAGATTTTCCCTCAAGAACGCTGACACGAGACTTCAGTTTCTTTACCTCCTCAGCTTCAAGAAAAAAAGATTAGCAACAGATTAGAAGAATATATACAACAGTACATATTTTAACTTTGTACGTCTTTAATCTAGATAATTAAATCTTACATAAAGCAATGAGTCCAAACAGAAGGCCGAGGAGCAGCAGGAGGCTGAGCAAAAAACCCAGCAGCCACTTCCACCAGGAACAGCACTTTGGTCCACATCCACAAAGACCCCCTCCACACTTACAGTCATCCTCATCCTCATCCTTAAACTTAGCCTTTTGAATCTCTGACAGGACACATATATCAATAGAATCTCAGTTTTATACAGTATGTATGCTGTATTATATGCAATAGTTTCTCAAATAAAAAGTTTTACCTGCATAAGTAGCTTTATCCTTTGTTGACACTGACGTTGATCCATCTTTGGAGAGGTAATGATACGTTTTATAATGCAGTTGTTTATTTAAAACAAATCACATATTTCATATTAAAGATATTAATGGTATGTAAATATTAAGTCCCTTACACTGCATGCCAGAGCTAGACTTTACAGGAGCAGATTCAGAATAGCTGGTCATCATGGTTTCCTTCTTCAGTGAAACATCTGAATATGACCCTTTAAAATGAATCAAGTTAATCATGATGTAGTGTTAGTGTATGCCAAAACATGAGATTTCAAATCACTTACAAGAGTCAGTCCGGTGTTTATCTTCCGTCCCATTGGGGTTGCTGGTAAACTGCTTGCCGCTGTCTTTTGTCAGGATAAGTTCGTCAGTGTCTCTCTTCAGTGGAATGTTCTCCTTCTCCAGCGTCAGGTATCTCTTTGGCACATTCTCATTAAGGGTTCTTGAAGCAGTTCCTAAATCTGACAGAAAGCTTTTCTGTTTATTGTGTGTGACAGTCGCTATGATTTTTGTGAACTACAGTAACTATAAATTCTTGAGCGACTATAACAAACACCTGCAGTGTAGACGCCTGTGCTAACAGCATGAGGGCTTTTGGGACCCGAGGAATAATTCTTTTGCTCACCATATCCTAAAAATACACACATAAACAAATAAATAATCATATTCAAATGTCAAGTATCTCTTCTTCTATCTTCTTCTACCTTCTTCTATCCGTCACTTAAAAGGACACATTGTTCCTGCTTCAACATAACAATTTTTTATGTATGCTGACAAAATTAAAACATATGGTTTCTATAGAAACAAGTGACACTGAAGACTGAAATAATGGCTGCTGAAAAATTCAGCTTTGCCATCACAGGAATATATTATATTTAACATTAAACAGTTTATTTTAATACATTTTTTTACTGTATTTTAACAAATAAATGCAGCCTTGCAGTACAAAAAATATATATATATATATATCTAACCCAAACTTTTGAAAGCGAGTGTATGTTTATATAAATTATATTTATTAATTTCATAAAATGTTAGGAATTCTTTACTCAAAATAATACAGTTCAAAACAAATCACATGTGAGATTTCGGAGAATATAACAAACACCTGCAGTGGAGATGCCTGTGCTAGCAGCAAGAGTGCTGTTGGGACTTGTCGAATAATTCTTCTGCACACCGTATCCTAAAAATGCACACATAAACAAATAAATAATCATGTTCAAATGCAAAGTATCTTTTTGTTACCTTCTTTTATCAATCACTTAAAAAAGACAGTGTTCCTGCTTAAACAATGATTTTCCCATCACATGAATAAATTATATTTAACATTAAACAGTTCATTTTACTACTTGTTTTCCTGTATTTTTAACAAATAAATACAGCCTTGGTGAGCAAAAAAAATCGAAACAAATAAAAACCATTTCGCTGGCCCCAAACTTTGGAATGCGAGTGTATGTTTATATAAATTATATTTATTAATTTCATGAAATTTTAGGAATTATTTACCCAAAATAATACAGTTCAAAACAAATCATATGTGAGGTTTCGGTGAATATAACAAACACCTGCAGTAGAGACGCCTGTGCTAGCAGCAAGAATGCTGTTGGGACTTGTCGAATAATTCTTCTGTACACCATATCCTAAAAATACAAACATAAACAAATAAATAATCATATTCAAATGTCAAGTATCTCTTTGCCACCTTCTTCTATCAGTCACTTAAAAGGACACAGTGTTCCTGCTTCAACAATGAATACAGGCAACAATGATTTCCCATCACAGGAATAAATTATATTTAACATTAAGCAATTAATTTTAAAACACGTTTTACTGTATTTTTAACAAATAAATCCAGCTTTGTTGAACAAAAACAAAAACAAAAAAAAATGAATACAAATCCTATAGCTAACCCCAAGCTTTTGAATGCGAGTGTATGTTTACATAAATTGTATTTATACATTTTTTACCCAAAATAATACAGTTCAAAACAAATATATGAGGTTTCGATTTGAGAAAAATTTAATTATCCTCCTTTTTTAAAAAAAGAACACCTGTGAAAAACACTATTGAATGCAAAATATGGTGAAAAACCAGCAAAACTCTCTCACATTGACCCTCGGCTATCCTTATTGTTGAACCCTGTTTTAACAGAGAGAATCTAACAAACACCTGCAGTGGAGACGCCTGTGCTAGCAGCAAGAGTGCTGTTGGGACTTGTCGAACAATTCTTCTGCACACCGTATCCTACAAATACACACATAAACAAATAAATAATCATGTTCAAATACAAAGTATCTTTTTGCCACCTTTTTCTACCAGTCACTTTAAAAAGAAACAGTGTTCCTGCTTAAACAATGATTACAGGCAACAGTGATTTTTATGTATCCTGACAAAGTTAAAACATTATTTCATTAAATTAATAAAAAGTTGCATTTTAGCATTTCGTATTTCAGCACTGAGCATTTTAGCACTGAGCATTTCGTTTGAATTTTCTATCCATCCTGGGGGGAAAAATAGAATGATTTCTAAAGAAATGTGTGACACTTAAGACAGAAGTAACGGCTGCTGTAAATTCAGTTTTTCCTTCACAGGAATAAATAATATTTAACATTAAACAATTCATTTTATTACTTGTTTTACTGTATTTTTAACAAATAAATGCAGCCTTGGTGAACAAAAAAAATCAAAACAAGTAAAAACCATTTGGCTGGCCCCAAACTTTTGAATGCGAGTGTATGTTTATATAAATTATCTTTGTTTTTACCTAAAATACAGTTCAAAACAAATCATATGTGAGGTTGCAGCTTTGGGAAATTATCCTACTTAAAAAAAAAAACACCTGTGAAAAACACAGGACTAATGAATGCAAAATACGGTGACAATTCAGCATTGGGCCAACAGAGCAATTAACAATTCTAACAACTGTCCCAAAACTCTCGGCTATCCTTATTGTTGAACCCTGTTGTAACAGAGAGAATCGAACAAACACCTGCAGTGGAGACGCCTGTGCTAGCAGCAAGAGTGCTGTTGGGATTTGTTGAACAATTCTTCTGCACACCGTATCCTAAAAATACAAACATAAACAAATAAACATGCTTACAAGGAATTGGCTTCTAATGTCATTAGAATTATTTCATATTATATCCCTCAGACAATACCTGAGAGTGTGTTAACTCCACTCGAAGTTAGAACTCCACTAGCAGGAGCTAAATTGTTGTGGAAGCCATACACTGTAAGTAAAGAGAAAAAAACGGCATCCATTGTATGTTTTCATATTAATGTTTTGATGCAGTTTTATTTATAATCACCCTAGAAAATAATGATTTCCAAGGTGTGATATTGAGGGATTTCATTTTTCAAGTTACAAGATCAATGTCAGTTGTCTATATTATCAGGTCAACATCAGTGATCAACTATGCAGACCTGATAAGGAGGACGGCGATGTGCTGCTGACGAGCGACGCTCCCGTTGACATGTTGTTGGTGTTGCTGTGGAAGCTGAAGGGAGCGCCAGTGGAGACTGTAGAGGGCAGCGTGGAGGTGTTCCATGTGTACGAGCCAAGGTCAGCATCAAGAATAGTGGTGTCATATTGCTCGACTGAGATAATTAAAAAGAGGTCTTAACGCTTTGAAAATGAGCACAAAATCACTATGCGTGGAAGAACTGGGGAATTTGGCCTTTGAAAATGAATGGACTCTACATACTATACACCTATATTGTGCAGAACCCATTCATTTTCAAAGTCCACATTGGTAGGAGTGTTACATACAATGATATCTTGCAGTTTAATCAAGCTTTGCATGATCTGTCATCAGCCTGAACTTTCAGTACCTTGCTTGGTGGAGATCTTGGTATCTAAGGTGGTGGCTTTGCGAGGTATGGGAAGAGGGGAGGAGGAGGAAGATCTTGTGGGGCTGACGCTGGCGGAGCGCGATCCCTTCAACAGCTTTTTCACATCGTCCAGTTCGGTCCCTATAGCAACAGCACTGCATTAGTCACAACTTTGTGTCTAAACATGCGTTGTACTTGCACTCTCTCAGGTGTTAAACCAAACTAAATATTTTCGGAGCCTTTTCCTTGAGCATATGAGAAAAACATGTTTCCCAAGTTACAAAATGAAAGGCAAATATTATATATTTCTCAACATATTTGATTCATTTCACTTCATTTGAGTGTTTTTTACTGCAAATAAATTTTTCGTTGCGTGCTACATCTTTATTTTGTATTTATTTCCCAAGATAATTGAATTAAAGAGAAACAGATAACATACATCTAGTCGATGGAGATGCACTTTGCAGTCTGGTCCTGATTTCTGACTCTGAAACAGAGACACAGAAAGAGAGATAAAAATAGAGATAGAGAGAAAACAGTTTGAATTTGATTGTCTTGTCATTATTTCAAAATTAACATACAGATTTATGTATGGAACTGATCAGTTTGAACATCAGGTTGGTGTTTATTTTACAATAATGACTCCTGACCATTACGTTATAAACTTATATTAGATTTCTGCTTTACAAATAAATAAAAACAGTTGTGGTCAAAAGTATTGGCAGTTACAAAAATGTGTGTTTTGCAAAATCTTTCTGTTTAAGTATTTGTAGATAATTTTTTACTGGAAAACAATTCTCAGGGTTGATCAAATATTTGTTGTCTTCTGCCTACCCTTTTGAAGATTGACCACAGTTTCCCACGAATCCAAAATTTCAATGCAATGATCTCCAAACCACTTCATTATGTATCACTTTTGCATTGTGAAATTGTCCTCAATCATGCTGGAAATTGCACGGAACATCACCAAATTGTTCCTGGATTGTTTGGAGAAGTTGCTCTTATGGAAATATTTTTAGGCAGAATGCCCAGTGGATGAAAATCACACATGAATGTTCTCTGGAGGCTTCACTGTTGTCAAGACACAGGACTCATGGTAGCGTTCACCTTTTCTTCTCCAGATAATTGATTTTCCAGATGTACCAAACAGTCAGAAGGTTCTTCATGAGAGAAAATAACTGCACCAGTCTTCTGTCCAATCCTTGTACATCCTGCAGAATTAGTAGAGAAGTGGCTTCTTTGCTGCCGTTCCTGACACCAGGACGTTGTCTAAATGTCTTGACCTCACTGTGCATGCAGATGCACTCATACCCACCTGCTGCCAAGTTAATTGAGCAAGCTCTGCATTGGTGGTGACACTTTCCATAACCGACTCCTCAGGAGGAGACATCCTGAGACTTGCTGGACACTCTGGAAATGTCCTGAAGTCTTCTTCATTGAAACTTCTCTCCTTGACGTTTATGAAGATCCGATAAATGGTTGCATATGAGGCTATTTTGGTGCAGAATAATGGATTTCTTTCTTCTCATTGTTAACACAAGAACACAAAGATTCTCTCATTTCATAGCAATCAGTCTGCTCTTATAATCCAATCAGAATTATAGAGTGATTTCCTCTGACTAGCATTGTTTACACTTTCCCGTGTGCTGATGGTATGATTAGTGAAATGATGTGAGCTGGTTGTTTTGTGCCAGAACTCTGAAATTTGGGGAAAAGATTTGGCCTTGATTTGGCCAATCAAGCTTTTTTTTAATGATTTAAAATACAGTACATCTGATCAGTCTACATACTAATCCAGAAACAATGTGAATTACATCACCACAACAACTGAAGCAGCAAACTTTATGACACACAAAATATGTCACTACCAACACATCTGGCCACAGGATATTGATTTTAGTGAAAAAATTTTTTTATCTCACTAGAAAAGACTAGTGAAAGACAGAACACAAGTAGGAAACAAGTAGTAATTTTTCAGAAATATTTGACAGCTGAATGCTTCAATTGAAAAATCTAATCGTCCTATTATTTTTCATAAGATATCATTCATCAAAGAGGATAATATTACTGGACAATAAATATTGTTAACCAAAATGACCTATGCAAAGTAATTTATATATTTTGCACATATTTTGCACAAAATTTATATATTTTATATATTCTGTCCTTTGTAAATAATCTCACCTCTGCTTTGACTCCTTCCTCTTGCTGAACCTAGAAACCGAGCAATAAAAATTTATAAAAATTTGAGACATTTCTTGTCTCAATCATATAAAAATGTTAATGTGGCTGAGGGTCTTACCATAGTCTTTTCGTTTGATCTCTGGGGATGAGCTTTCACTTGAGCTTCCTGAAGTTTAGAAAATGATTAGATGCTAGTATAATAAAGGATAATAAATGATTTTTTTTGTTTATTTAAGGTTTCTCAGACTATGACTAACCATCATAACGACGTGAATGAGTAGTTTTGCTTTTCCTCTCCTGAAACAAAGGGGAGTCTTGTGTTCTTCTCATGCCATCAGAGGAGCTGGATCTCACCCTCTGCCCTGATCCCGATCCAGATCCCGATCCCGATCCCGAGACACTCTCAAAAAGTCCAGAAGCCCCACCTGCCTTCTTGTTCTTACTCACAAATGACAGGTCCTCTATCAGATATTCCCTTGATCCAGAGCCTAAGTCACCTGCACTCACTCCCACAGATGCTGAGACACAGAAGCAGAGAGTATTTTAGCCCTTTACAAATCCTAAGAACATTTATAAATATTGATTCTGTCCTTTGGTTCATAAATGAGTTTATTTGAAGTATCAAATGTTTTATTAGCTTACAGGATGAGAAAAAAGAACTGCTGTTGTTTTGAGTAAAGATGTTCTTGTCCGGACTAAGAGACCCGGAGGCGCTTGACATGCCCTTGTTGGCGGATGCACTGAAACCTCCTGGGAGTTAAAAGCACAATAAACTACAGCAATGTCCACTTTGACCTCAAATTGAAAAGATGCTCAAGTTTCATTCACAGTATGAAAAACAGGAAATGTCCCATGAAGCACAAATACTGTAGAGGAGTAAGGCACCTAATATGAATAAAACAGATAAAACCGGGGAGAACTTACGTGGAGGTAAAGATGTAATTCTGGTAGTAGAGATTGTTGTTTCAGTGATACCTGTGTTTTCAGAATACATGTGAGTAACACAGAATAAATGTGAACGGTTCTTGTTGTGACAGTCAAAAGAGCAGGATAAATACCATGGAATAAAACTCCCGTTTCATCAGTGTAATAATCAATCTTCTCAGTAATATTACAGAACAACTAGATGGCTCGGTCTTCTCAAAATAAAGATCTTCAAAAACTATTTTGGTGCAGATTCACAGCACTCAAGACAAAAACAAAAGTGAGTGACCTGATCAGGCATCCTTACCTCTGTCTCCTGTACTCCCTCCTGAATAGTTTCTTTGCTGCCTTAAATCATCCATTCCATGCTGAGTAAATGTAGCAAAATATGGCAGATCATTAAAATCAGAATCAGTCAATGATCAGCAATAGATCTAACCATACTCATAGATATACCAAATTTATGAAGCTTCAAGGTATTTGTATGCAGCTGAACGGTAAGATAATGGAGGTAAAGAGCTGTGATACACATATCACCCAATTCCTTCAATGTTAACATTGTATTTAATCAAATAAACTTAATTCATGATTTATTGCTATGTGAAATGACAGAACACTTCACTTTTACATGATGATAAGAGTTATGACTTAAAGTACTTCAACAAGTTTTAACAAGACATCTAAAATGTGTGCACACTGATAAACTATAGGATTTCTTTTTCACTTTCTTGGCAGATTCTACTCAGATTTCAAAGAAAGAATGGAAGACGATTCCAGCAATTTTACATGGCACATAGTCATATATAACACTGAGGGAAAAGAATGCCTGAGGGACAATTACTTGCTCCAACAAAAGACTTCCAAGTATAACTATGTCTCTTATTTACAATGGAGAGAGTAAAGCAATTCATCATCACCCCACCCTACTTATTCAATTTCAAACGCAAAACCAGCTACTGTTTCTGTTCAAACCACAATACATAAAAAGCTAAACATACTGAATGTCCCCATAGACAAATAATGTCTTTATTTGTCCATGTGGGGCTTTTCATGGGTGTAATGAGGTTTTGGTTCTGATTGTTTTTATCTGTTTTCAAATCTTTTAAGCCAGGTGCAAGCCTGCACCAAACTAAGATACAGAGAAATCTGATTAGAATATCAGAAAATAATAATCACTCTCTAGAGATTAATAACATAGGGTAACTGAAATAAATATTATGGTTTACATTTATGCATTTGGCTGACGCTTTTATCCAAAAAGACTTGCATTCAAGATCCACATTGACATTCTAATCAGTTCTTGCTTTCCCTGGGAATCGAACCCATTACCTTGATGTTGTAAACACCAATGCTATACTGTTTGAGCTACAGGAAAGCTTTATATTATATTAAGTTATTAGTATATTAGGTTAATTCATATTTGAGCTTTCATGTGTTAAAAGGAAAATATATTTGATGTAAATGTTTTACCTTTGATCCTTGCAATCTGAAGAGAAAGATTTGGGCTGTCTGGATGTTAGATTAAGTAAGTCCGCTTAAGCACTGTCTGTGAACTTCACCTGTGCGAGTATGAATGCTGTAAATTGATTTCTACCGTTGTCTTTTTACTTTAACAAGCATGTCTCCACAAGACTCCTGGGTAGGATTTTATATTCAGCCACTCCCCTGTCTTTTGGCAGGTACACACAGACAGAAGACAATACCCTCAGGAATCACAATTTATCCTTTATGTTCCTGCAAACTAAAGCTTTGGGACATGTCCAGGTGAACACGGGTGTGGCTGGATGAGTTATCTATGCATCAGTAACTTAAAAAAAAAAAAATCCAGAAAAAAGGTTTACTACTGTTGGCATGGCATCGTATTATTATTAAAATTTTACAACAATCATTAAAATTAACAACAAGTACTATATGCTTACATGCATTTATATGCATTTGACAGACACTTTTATTCAGTAACAACATATGCTGCATTTAAAGGATAGATTTGATCAACTTATGCATTTCCTGGGAATTAAAACATTCTTAAATATCTTTCAAACACCTCAAGGGAAGGTCTTAAACTAAACTGGACATGACTATAATAATTTTACTCTGAATGTATCAACTGCTTACTGACATTTGAAATGTGGGGTCAGGTGAGGATACTGTGTGTTTGGCATTCTTTACCGGCAAGAGTTTAACTAGTCCCTGATCTTACAGATGCACACAGGTGTTCATGCTTACCATTTTAGCCAATCATACGATAATATGATTTTTGTTTTTACAGACATGATTTAATATTAAAATATATATGTAAATGTATAATATATATGTGTTATGTATTTGCTCATTACATAATTTTCTCAAAACACATTGTTGCTATTAGTGAATCATCCGAGGAGCTAGATCAGAAAACAATGCATATGTTCCAAATGAAATTTTGGGACATACAAACTTCCCAAGGGAAAAAGGTGTTGGTTCTCTATTGATGCATTTTTTCCCAATAACCACACCCTGATGATACAAAATGAACATGAGTCACAAATCTTTAACTCCACCGCATTTGGATTTCTCTCTCTGACCAATGTATTAGATCCCATACAAATATAGGGAGAAAACGTGAGAGCACATGATGAGCTACAGCTATTAAATAATTATGATTTCACAGACAAGTTATATCAAGACCGAAAAGATTTCCAGTAAAGGCAGAACAGGGTTGAATTAAAAAAAAAAAAAAAACACGAACAAATGGAACCACAAATGTAGTCTTCTTTGTTTTTTGTGAATGTGTTCCTTAACTTTTTGATTGTTTATTTTCTTTTTTTGAATCCAAGTTATTTTATCTAATGTTTTTTGTGTGAAAAGATACTGCTTTTTATATACACTATATAATTAGTTGATTCATGAGTTTGATTTATTGATTTCAACATCCTTCTACTTGACTTTATGGGTTCATTCGTGTGTGAACATTTTCACCTTGAATTCATCCCTATTAAACCCTTTAACCTGCTTGAGGCATATTTTTAGATGTTTAGATCTAATAGTATGTTTAGATCTACCATGTGTTACTTTTCTTTACGTAGGCATATTGACATCCATAATTAATAGACCAATATTTATAGGCTATTTACCTATATATGCTGTAACTTATAACAGATATATAGTCAATATATTGTTTCTAAACAACTGTCTCAGTGTTATTTTGGAAATTAAAAATAATAAATTAAGTATGAGGTGCCGCATTTTAACAATTAGTTTTATACTACAGTTTATCTTCTCAGTTTTACAATTTCGCTTTCAACCATGTTTTTTATGATATGTTTTAAAAGTACATATAAAATTAATTATAATAATATGACTTTATTAATTTGTTCATATTGTCACATAAACTGTGAAAGCGAATTGTGCAAGATATTATTTGGGAAAAATAGATTAGATAACATATACAAAACATTTGACAATAAATATAATAATTGCTTAATTATTTCATTTAGGTAGCTACTCAAAGCTTATTATTCACTTATTTTACTATAACTAAAATTAAAGCGCCTGTTCTTCTTACTACATTTCCCATGATTCTTGTTAATGACGTATAGACGACCCGGAAACGACAGCGAAATACATGGCACCAATTTCAAAACATCAGAGTGCTTACCGGTCACTTTACAGATGAAACGTCAGTTAGAGAGTTGCTTCTGACTGAATTTTCATACCAGCAAAACGGATATATTATCTTGTCATGATGGAGGTAACGCCGATAAAACTGACACCAGCTAATGAAACTACACCTAATACAGCCCAGTTTTCCTCAAGTAGATCCAGTGCAACCAAGGTACAGCTTATTGTCTTTTTGTGTTGATGTCTAAAATTTGTTTTCAGGCGATGCTAACATTAGCAAAGAATGTTATCTAACTGATGTGACTAGGCTTAAATGTGCTCATTGTTGATGCTTTATTTTTTTGCCTCAGTCCATGAGTGCCTCGCTGAGAGAGAGGTTAAAAAGAGGACGACACTCATTCACTTCCCCGCTCAGTGTGGTTAAACGCCTTAAAATCGAGGATGACAATCAACCACAGACCTCACAACCGGGAGACACAAAGCACAGCGTGACTGAGGAAAGAGAGACGGGCTCTGATGTGTGTCGGAATGACACGAGAGAGCAAAGAGACTGTTCACGTGATCACACAGCTGAGACTGCACAAAAACACTCGCTTCAGCAGTGTGAAGAGCTAAGAAAAGCTGTGAAGGACAGATCAGAAACCTTGAGGAGATTAAAGATGGCCAAGATGTACAGAAAAAAGGTAAACGTCTGAATGAAGCATTGGCATTAACTTCTCTAAGCAAAGGACGATGTTATTTTTGATGAAGTTTTTCTCTTTGTTCTGTCTTTTCCCATAGAATGACCTGACCCAGCTGCAGACGCTCATAGACAAGTGGAGGTCCTGTGCTCAGTCTGCGCTGTATGAATTACAGCGGGAATTATCCGCAGAGGGAAAACAAACTAGTCTACCGCAGCTTATAGACAACTTTGGGTTAGATGACCAAATACTGCACTTTGATAGAACAGAGGAAGACTTCACAGACACCTGAAAGTCATTATATTAATTTTACTCACATTATTTAAACATGCCTTTTCAAACCGGGTTATTAATTAAAATATTTGGATTGAGAAAATATTTCAGATTATATGTGGAACTGATAAGACATTGCAGTGTGAATTTTGGTTGGTTTATTAAACTGTATTGCAATTTATTACACTTTTTTTGTGTTGTCATGTGTCTATGTCTATTGAAATAATAATAATAAAAAAATTCCCAAAACCTGAAATAATAAATCTGTCATGTATCCTGAATCAGTTATAGTGTAGTTGAGAAAGAGATGGGAAGTTCTTCATACGCAGTTTCTCCACCTCTGCTCTCAGAATGAGAATCTCTTCAGATTGAGCTCCGGCGATGTGCAGCAGCTTCTTTCTCAAGAGGATATCTTGGTAGTTCTTCTCTGCCTCCGTCTCCTGGTTCTCTCCCATTGCTGAATGACATATAACAAAATGTTGTGAGATATTTTAGCACTAAACTTATTTTTGTCACCATAGCTAAATACAAATGAACAGTTTAAAAAAACTGTAAGGAAAAAAGGATAATAATAAAAAGAAAATATCAATTAATTTCAATGGGGCAACTTACACTACTGTTCAAATGGATGTGGTCAGTCATTTTTTATGTTTTTGAAAGGACCTCATGCAGGCAGCATTTATTTGATCAACAGTAATGTTGTGAAATGTATATTATTATTATTTATATATATTTTAATATATCAAAATTTGTATTTAATTCTGTGATGTTTCATTACTCCAGTCTTCAGTGTCACATGAAGATATTAATTTCTTCTTCAAAAAAAAGTACTGACCCCAAACTTTGAATGGTACCAAGTACTCTATTTTTGCTAAAGACAAACTGTTACTTTCTTTAATGATAAAGCCATTTACCAACAGCCTCGGAAATATTTCTTCTCTCTGCGACTGCTATCTCCATATCAGCCATTCTTAAGTCGAGAGCTGCATTCTTCTCTCGCATTTGTCCTTCTTGTTTTTTCAGGTACTTTATCTGTTTCTTGAATGTCTCAATTTTCTTTTGATGAGTCTAAGGAAAGAGTGATAAAATAAAACTTTTATATTTGTCACTTAATTTGATTAATGCAATCATCCAGACTGTATTTACAGCTGGAGAATGCCTGTGCTGAGAAATAAGCATCTGGCTAAGTTACTCCATGCTTATGTTTTGCAAGGCCCTAGAAAGGTAATGATCCAGTTTACCGTTTTCTGAAAATCAATGGTCCTCTCCAGAGCTGAGAGCTGCTTTGACGTCCCGTTGTCATTACTTGTTTCATTCATGTACTGAGAGAAATACAAAGAAAAAAACATTTGTTATTGTTATATTATATAATTAAAGTTTCACAAGAAAAGGTACCGTAGTCTTAAGCCTCTCATCTTAAATCTGTTCAGTCATATTCCTCTAGATTTTTAGATCAAAATTACTTTAAATGAAAGACTAAAGGTTAAACCCATACATCTTGAATCTCCTGAGTGATGCGCAGGGTCTGTATATTTCTGGCTTTGTTGCCGAGATCTTCCAGTTGCATTTTCATTCTCCTGTGATCCCACTCCTGCTGTATGATTCCTTTGCGGAAGTCTTTACACTCCACCATACTGGCAATCTTCTGATCTCCTAAAGCCTGATTGATAGAATTATCAGTTTACAAATGATTAATTATGAATGAATTAAGAAATGTGTAAATATATTTGCATAAACTGACAAAGAATCAGATAAGTTATCTGAGTACGGTATATCAGTTTATATTCTAGAGCGGAAGCAAATTTTCTGATTATTCACCACATGACTAGTAATGTGCACTAACAAAGTAAACAGGATCCATTTTGATTTCATGACGACTTTAGACAATTATTGCTCTCTTTCTGTCAAGTTCTTAATTAGTTGTACAAATTCCAATGATGATTATCATTCAGATCTGAAGTTTCTGGTTTATGTACAGAGGTAAAATAATCTGCAATAACACTGATTGCACTGAATACGAGTTAGGCCATAATATTTTATAGTGTGAGCAAAATGTAAATGCAAATGAAGAGGAAGATAGAGATGATTAGTTGTCTGTACCCTGATGGTACTGTTCAGGTCCTCAATTACTCCACGGTGGATCAGCAGAGCATCGGTATAGTCAGCAATGAAGTCTCCAGCCTCCACTTCCACCTGGCCTTGATGTAGAACGATCTGCACCATACAGTCCAGTCGAAACCTCATCTTCTCTTCACAAAGGCTAGGACAATATTAGGTATGACATTATTTGGTCACAGATCTTCAATAACATCTTATTTGCAGATATCCTTAATTTCTATAAAGAACTTCTTCTCACGCATTAAATTCATCAATGAGATTTTTGATTTCAAGTTGAGCTTTCTCGTCCTCATCTGTTCTCCTCTGAAAAAAAGCCTGCATCTCCGCCAGGGTCAGTGCCTTTAGTTTGACCTACAAGAGTCAATGTAAAACCCTTTTCAGACAAGTTTTGATTATGAATTATGAGGAACTCAGCTTAAGATTTGGGGGACTTTTAGCTTCTTTGCATCGTGTCATTCTTACTTTTTGTTCACTTTCCACTTTGGCCCGTCTGGCCAGGCAAAACCTCTCCCACACGACTGGATCTAATCCTTCCGGCATGTTCTCAGGAGTGTCCAACTCTTTCATGGCCTTCATCATCAGAGATAGTCCATCAGATGGTGCTGTTCCTAACAGGGACCCCTCTTTAAACAGATTGTTTTCAGTCTGAGTTTTCATCTTCTGAACCCTGTCAAACAACACTTATTTTACTCTTTTCTCAGTAATTAATACTTGACAAACACGTCTTATGCATATGCATGACTGAAGTTGCAAGTTCTCTGAAATAATACCTGGGTCTGCGTTTGTAAAGCTTATAGAGCTGGTCAATTATATGTCCAGGGATGTCAGAAAACTCTTTGCGAAATCCTTTGTCGAGAAGCTTTTAAAAAAGGAAAAGGGTTTATAAAATACGACTTTCTTGGTGAGAACATTATGGATCTGCATATGCCTGATATTTTGTAATCTTACTTTGTCCTCAGAGACTGTGTTATCATACGCCTCTCTAAACTCATCAACGATCTCCCGGTGTTTTTTCAATTCCTC
Source organism: Rhodeus uyekii (assembly GCA_037043235.1). NCBI lineage: Eukaryota > Metazoa > Chordata > Actinopteri > Cypriniformes > Acheilognathidae > Rhodeus > Rhodeus uyekii. The sequence goes on along the minus strand of JAWRVZ010000013.1, from coordinate 2,919,826 downwards.
CCCAATTTCATTCTGTCAGGATAGAGAGGTGACTCATACACTAGAACATGTGCAAAACAGTTGTTCTCACAGGAACGGATTATCATACCACACAAGTTTGTTCTTGCCTGAAATTTTTGTCTCATCACCAGGAACATTATAATTATCCAGTAATAACTGCCATTTTTTGACATTATTATATAGAGATCATGTAAACAGACAGCAGTACGGCTGATGAAAAAAAAAATATATATTATTATATCTATATACAAATGAAGATCACCTTTACAATTCGTGCCTTCTCAAGTTTAATGCTCAACTGTTTCTCTCTGCTGAGGATCTCTTCTTCGGTTTGAACGGAGTGAACCAGATTTGCAATCTTGAGTTCCTCCTGATGGATAAAAGCACACAATCTATAGTAGCAGATGAGTAGTTACCGTTACAGTTATTGTTAAAAGGTTGTGTTATTTGTACTAGTAGGCCTCTGAAAAGGTGACATGCAGAAATGTGATGATGTGTGGTATCATCTTACTTGGTATATGACCATCTCTGATTTCACCTTCCTTTCAAACAGCTTTGAGAGTCTTTCGTCAAACATCTGGGTTGCCTCTTTAATAGACGTCAGCAGTTTCTTTATTTCTGTCTCCAGTGTCTAGGGAAACAGTGACTTATTCAAAAGGAAAGTGCTCTACATTTTAAAGATATTTGAAATGTAAGGGTGTGATTGCTTATAGGAATAGTTCATCCAAAAATGCAGATTTGGTGTCAATGAGGTTTTCTGCCAAGCACCATTGAGGATTTGTAATATAGTTGTGTGGATACATTTTATGATACCTTTAAAGTGCTTTTTTTATCATTTTCAAAGCTTGACAGTAAAAACCTACAGAATTTGAGTAAAAGATCCCTTCAAGTGTAATGTGAGACAAAGTCATACTTTTCTGTATTTGTCTTGCTCCTCACTGAGCTCCTTTGCTTTTTTCTCAAACTCTTTGAAGCTCTTTCTCTCTGCGTCTGTCCACTCTACTTCAGGTTTAGACATGAACTCAGGTTGAGGTACTTCCTATGAGATAAGCATATCTTAAATGTTATTTTACTCGATATGATAAATACGTTTATATATTCCAATAAGACTATTTCTGCCACCTCACCATTCTCAACACATCCTCTTTTTTAATCTCCAGAACTCCACCCATCATCACATTGAGCGCTTGATCTCTCACGTTTTCAGACTGAAATGGAAATCCAGAACAGTTGTTATTATCTACAGCATAAGAAATATCCAAGTAACAAGTTGTATCTTTACAATATCTGTAAATAAAGTCAGTTTTCATTTTGCAGTTTATGGTTTTAGACTTTGCTACTGTTGAAAAGTTAGGGGCTGGTGAGGTTTTTTTTTTGCTCTTTTGTCTATTATGCGCACCAGAACTGAATTTATTTGATAAAAAATACAGCAAAAACAGGAATATTGTACAATAACATTAAAATCAAATGACTGTTTTCTATTTTAATATATATTGTAAAATAAACTGTATTTCTGTGATGGCAAAGCTGAATTTTCAGCATCATTAGTCCAGTCTTCTATTTTTGTGGAAGCCATGGAAACAAGCAAGCAAGTTCAAAATAATTTGTTTTTGTCACTTTTGATCAATTTAATACATCCTTGCTGAATAAATGTGTTCATTTATTTATTTAAAAAATAAATCATACTGAATTGATAAAATCTAGAATTTTTACATGAATATTAAATAAATAGATTATTAAACTGATTGAATTGACAAAATTGAACGTTAAACATGGGTGTTATGATTATGTTATGAAGTGAAAATAACTAATTTAACTGTTAAAACCACAGCTCTTGTGAGGTACAGTATGCCTTACCTTGTCTCCAAGCATTTGCTGTTTTTCTTCTTCTCTGAGCTTTTCTTCTTTTTCTTTTTGCTTGGGCGTGAGGTATTTCTCAACCTTGATCTAGGAACACACGCATTAATTTTCCTGTCAGGCACACTGTCCACAACAATAAATCAGTGTTTCCCATATTTACATTATTCATGATGTAATATATATGATATAATGATATAACAAGTATTCAAATTTTAAAGCTATAAAATAGGTCCACATCAGACTTGTTCCCAATACTTGAAACAGAAAAGTAAGATAAATCCAAGATTAACCCAATTGTTTAAAATATAATATACAGACTGCATGTGTTACCTCTGAGTCGGTCACAGTAAAAGCTCTCTCAGGACACTCATTATCAGTGAGATTAGGCTCCCACAGGGTCTCATTCAGGTTCAGCTCAGCCATAATCCCAGAGATACGCTTGTTCTTCTCTCTAACACGGTTGATTTCCTGTTCCTTCTGCTTGTAAATTGCCTCAAATTCTTTGTTGAATGCGCTCTTAACTTTATAGATGACATCCTTCATAAAACAACCGTAAAATATAGCAAATTAACAGGAGTTCAGACCCATACAAACCCCTTTTTTTGCCATTTTCTGGATGGATGCATTTTATCAAGTCTTTTATGAAGACAACAAGAAAAGTCATCACCTTTAGCAATGTGATTTGGTTGATTTTCTGCTCTCTGACATGCAAGTTAAACTGGTTGTAGAGATAAGGGTTGACGCCTCCATAAAGAGCACTCAGACTGCCAGTTAGTGCAGGACTGTCCTGTGCTGCATCCTCCTCTTCTCCAGAGGTTGGGTCTAAAATCAACCTTTGAAGCTATGAAGAATAATCAAATTTTTTGAGTCAGGTTTTGGAATCTAACATCTGTAGAAACAAACACTGTGCATCCACCGTCAAAGTACATTATGTTCATTATTGTGTGAGGCTTTGGTTGGTAAGGAGGAATCGTTTGTGTACACTTACTTGTGAATTTTCTTGTTCAATCTGCCTCATAGTCTCAACCCTTTGAAGCTCTTCAAGTTCCTTTTCAGTGCGTTCCTTCATGGGATAGTTCTTCACCTCATTTTTTGAATGAAAGGCCTGGGGGTGATGAAGAACACACAAAGATACTGACACAGCTGTATAGCATTTCAAGTAATTACAGGTAAGCCTTGTGGATGTGGATGTGTATTTTGTTACAACGTTTTTTCCCCACATAAAGTCTACCAGAGACCTTAATGGCTTTCCCTTTGACTTGCATGGAATCCCAGCATTCTCTCTTCAGGACCTCCCTCTGATAGCACTTGGCCAGATTCTCCATCTCAATCTCCTTCCTCACCTTAAAACACAAGGATGAAAAATCTAATATGTTTAGATAAATATCAGTTTTTACATAAGTAATTGATGGTGTATCAACAGTCTAAACATAATTTATAAATTCAATGTAAACTGAAAAGCTTGTTTGTACACAAGATGTCGGTATTAGTAATCTGCTCTTAATCATCTGTAAACAGTCATGTTTACCCTGGTAATCTCCTGTTCTCCCTCCAGCTGCAGTCTCTTTTGCTCTTCCACATCCAGGTTAAATTCATGTTGCTCAAGTTTCTCTATATCTTCCAGACTGTCATTCTCCTCCATCATAGCTTTGATCTGGAGTGAGCCAGAAACAATTAGGACAAACCTTTCAACTTCAAATGTGTGTATGGAAACAACAAAATTAAACAATTATTATTTTTTTAATATAATATTAGAAGTGGAGGATTCTTTCTCTTACTCTGTCACGAAGAACCTTAATGTTTCTTCTTAGGTTCTTCTTTGTCTCTGCATACTGCTGGATCTCCTCTTGGAGAACCTGGTGAGATACCACTGGAGTCAAGACTTTAGTATTAATTTATTATCTTTCAGTTATTCTATTTTAACCCGTATAACAAATATACACATTTTGTGTTGTGCTAACAGTTGTGCTTCTTAATATTTTGTGGAAATAGTTTTGTGCTACATTTTACAAAAGAACAGCATTTATTTGAAAATTTATTTTGTAATATTGCAAATTTGTAACAATTTAATGCATCCTTGCTGAATAAAATAATTAATTTCTTTCAAATGTATTAATCTTATTGACCTCAAACTTTTGAAGGACAGTGTAGGTTATGGGGATTGCTCAATGTATTGGCTTTTTTTTGAACAATTTATTTACTGTTTTGGTAATAATAATAATAATAATAATAAATAAATAAATATTGGTGCAAGCAGCCATTAAGGGACCAAGCAGAAATAAGGCATTATAAGTCATGCCAACATGGCTGGCAGGATCAGACCAACCAGCATCAGACCAGAAGTTTTGCCAACTATGACAAGTTTGGTATCAGTGTTCTCGGCATGACCCAAGGAACATATAAAGAAAATTTGTTTTACAATACGTTAAAGTAATCAAAAGTTATTAGCCTATTTGTAAAATTGGTTATAACTTTTGACCACAAGGTGGCACTGCCGAAACCTTTTGGATAGTGTTGGAGCAAGGGGCAAAAGACACATACCAAGTTTCATAACAATATGCCAATGCGTTGGTTAAATATAGCATTTTACGACAAAATTCACAATGGCTGATATTTAAAAATTTGGTATTGCACGACTCAGCATGATGCATTGAATCTAAAGAGACCAGTTTTATGACTTTTGGTTTTTGACTTTCAGAGGTTATAAGCAAAAATGTCACTTTTTCAGTGACATTGAATTGAACATTGAACACAAAAATGTTCTCATGTACCTGCAAGCTGTTGCACAAACAACGTCAGTAGCAGAAGTACATTTCCCTCATTGAATTCTCTCCTGACCAATAGGGGGCACTGCATCACAACTATGCAGGTTGCCTCAGATCATAATTGCCATGATACACACTGAGTTTGGTCAGAATACACTACTGCGTTGCAGAGATATAGCCTCGCTTTCATTTTGGGGGACATTTTTGTCAAATTCCTTCGCAGGTTAATCAAAAACGATTTGACGAATCAACTTGGTTTTAATTTTGTCAGCATGGTCTGGAGGTGATGTGGTTACATTTTCATGAAAATTGGAGCAATGGCTTAGGATGAGTTTGAAAAAGTATTAGAAATTCAAAATGCTGTAAAAATGTTCATGCTGAAAAAATGACGTCATAGAGTCGAATCGAATTGAATAATTGAATCGCCTTCAGAAAAGGGATCAGGTTTCTAAGACTTACTGTTCAAAAGTTATTAGCATAAATGTGAGTGCAACTTTGGACAGGTGGTGGTGCCAGAGAGATTGAGTTAGAGATTCCAAAATTTGCTATGGTCAATGATTGGACTGTTCTCTATCAGTGTGTCAATTTCATAATTTTCCCGCAAACGGTTCTATGGGCTGCCATAGACTTCCATTGCGGAAGCGGAAGAAGAATAAGCGGAAGAATAATAAGAACAGGAAGAAACACAATAGGTGCCTCTGCACCTTCGGTACTTAGCCACTAATAATAATAGTATGAATAAGTGTATATTTTTATATTATAAAACATGTAATTAATTTAATTACCAGTACACACTGTTACATAAGGTTATAACACCTTTGCCAGTACCACATCAATGGTTAACATTTCTCTTTGTTAATTACTTTCATAAATATATTTTGTAATCGTTGGAATTTATTTCTCCTGGAGGCCTGTGATTAACCATTTTAAATTCATAAAATAAGAAACATAAAAGGTGCTGTAACCTGACAAGAATTAGCTGCTGGCAACAAATGATTTGATTGTATATTATACAATTAAGAACAATAAACACACAGTGATTTTATATTGTTAATTAAATTCAGAGACGAGCACTAACCGCATCAATTTTCCCATCAAGCCATGTAAAACTAGTTGGGGAAGCAAAACAGTTTTCCACTTGTTCAGCTTCATGATTCATCTTTGCATTAAAACTGACCTGCAGGAAGAATTTTGTGATAGATTATATTTTGTATCTCAAGAAACATCTCCCCAGTAAAACCATGTACAATATTGTGCCTAAATATTATCTAACATTAGAAAAGCACTGTGTTTCTATACCTCTCCTGTATGAAATGAGGTACATCTGGTAAAGGTGTGTGTCTGTGAATTCCAGTCTGTCATTTTGGTGAGGACGGCGTTCTCTGAGGAGACTACTGAAGAGTCAGCAGCTGACTGACCATACTGGGTAGCTGTATTTGCTTTGCCAGCCCCAGAATTTTTTAATCTGTTAAATTTGAAAGCATTGTAAAAACAAAAAGGATTCAGATTCAGCTTCAAAGACATTTTAAAATTACCAAAGAGTGAATTTTTGTTATAGATCAAAATTCTATAGTATAGTTTGATGCTTTTTGAGATCCTGAGCTCACCTTAACCTACTGCAGACAAGGGATCCATCCCTCAGGCCAGTGGTGATGAGGGTCTGACTGTCTGGGGTAAAACAAACAGATCCAATTCCATCCTGCCAACATGAGTGGCACTTCAACTGCACATACCTGTCCTGCAAGTGAAAGATAGGCCAATTTACACACTCTTTAGACATTTGGGCATTTTTTTTAAAAACATGTTGCTCCTAGCCCAGAGCTCATAAACATGGATGAACTTGCAGAGAGTGGTTTTTGACAGACAATACCATTGTTGAAAGTTCACAGATGCGCAGCAGTCCATCCCTGCCAACTGTTGCCAGCCAGGTTTGATGTGGAGAGAGCTGTAAAAATGATGGGCTCAGAAAATGGCTCCCAGTCTCCTTCTCTGGTGTAAGTTGAACTGCTTCCTGCACATTGGAGGGCTTTTCATCACTCTGTATAACACATAAGAAGCAGTTAGGAGCATTGCCAAAAAAACTAAATAAAACTGTCATCAGGCTGTAAGTGTTGTCTGTTCTTATTGCACCTTAGGGATACTGAATCGTTGCAAGACTTTTTTCCGTTGGCAGTAACCAAATATCTTGTTTGTGGCCAGGACACAAGAGCAAAGTGCGTGAGGGAGCTTGTACAAACAGCTGTGAAGGACATCTTTATGCAGACGGCCATGGGCATCCACACAACTTGAGTCTGGAATTGGCACAATATTATAAGAACAGCTAAAATGATGTACTTTGAATGTCTATCATTTGACTTTCTGTATGCCAGCCTTAATTATGGCATGTTTTTCCCCATGTACCTGCAAGCTGTTGCACAAACAACGTCAGTAGCAGAAGTACATTTCCCTCATTGATTTCTCTCCCTGTCTTGCTGCAGAGTACCAGCACTTTAACCTGTCTGCTTTCTTTTTGGTACTGAGTGGAAATGCATACAATGGCACCTGGAGCCTCTGAAAAAAATGCAAAACTACTTGTTAGATATTACTTCAAACTTTAGGAAAAAAAATGAAATAAAAAATACACTGCCATTCAAAAGTCTGTGGTTAAATGGACTACTTTTTTTTTTTGGAAGACATACTTTATGCTAACCAATGAAGAATTTATTTGAAGAAATATACAGTAACATTATGAAATATGAAATATTAAAATAACTGCTTTATTTCAATACATTTAAAACATTTAATTTATTCCTGTGATGGACTAATACACCAGTCTTCAGTGTCACGTAGTCCTTCAGAAATCATATGCTGATTTGGTGCTCAAGATACGTTAGTTATTACAATCAATGTTGAAAACAGTCCAAAACATTCTGCTTAAACAACAGCATTTATTAGAAATAGAAACCTTTTATTATAATTATACATTTATTTATTGTCTTTTTCAATCAATGTAATGCTTGTTGAATAAACGTACTTTAAAAGTAATTATCAGTGGAAAAGTAAATCTTACTAAGCGAAACTTGAATGACAGTGTACATTGTACTAAAAATTACCAATCCATCCTATAACTTCAAATCCTTTTGATGGCCTTGCATTCAGCACAAACATGCGTGAGTCCGATGCTCCTGTGATTAAGAAGTTGCCACCTTGATCAAACCTGTTGAACAAATATATATTATACAGTATGCTCAACATTCAGTTCACATTCTTCCGATTCAAAAGAAATATGACAGCAAATAACCCTGGAGCTGAGAGACTCACACCAAATGGTCTACGGGGACATGGTAGAAATGAACTCTGTGAACCAATCTGGGCTTCTGTTTTGAAGTCATCTCCACAAACAGGACATCTCCAGTGGCTGTTCCTACAACTACATACTGTGCTAAGAGGCAGCATGCCATACTGGTCACCTGAAGAAAAGTCACACCAATAGTCATACACAGATTTATGTACTTTTGATTTGGGGGAAAATAGGTACTGTGCGATTCATATAGAATCTCTACAGCACTAACATGTGTTTGCAGAGAGATAGAGCCCATGCAATGTCCATCATCCAGAGCCCACATCTGTATGTCTCCTGCTTCCCTGACTGACTGCAACAATAGAGATGCAGATGTCTTGTTATTTTCAATAATATTTCATTTCAGATCTACTTTTTATCATCTAATATCTATTATGTTGTCATACTACACTATTCTAATGAGCATTGATTTATTATTTAAATTAATTAAAGGGATAGTTCACGCAAAAAATGAAAATTCTGTCATCATTTACTCACCCTCATATTGTTCCAAATCTGTACAAATTTCAAAAAGATATTTTGAAGAATGTCAGTAACTGAACAGTTGATGGAACCCATTGAAAATGCAATACTGTTTGGTTACTCAGATTCTTCAAAATACTGTATCTTCTTTTGTGCTCAGCAGAAGAAATAAATTAATTCAGGTTTGGAACAACTTGAGGATGAGTAAATGATGACAGATTTTTTTTTGTGTGTGAACTATCCCTTTCATACTGCAAAGTTATTTTACCAAACAAACGCTTCTATCAGTATACAATGGAGCAACAGCCACAAAATCTCCACAGAGGACATCTAGAACTTTGACAATTTCATCCTTTAGCAGTGGGTTGAATCTGTAAACACAGCCCTGTGAAAGCATAAATAGAAGGCCACAATGAGTTTCGGATAATGTTATTTAATTTTTGAAAAAATATATTGTACATTATAATAAAACTGTTTTTACAATATCATGAATCATAAAAACAGATATGTTATAATCAATTATAATAACACTTACCGCATTAGAGATCAGCAGCAGTCTTTCACCGTCAGGGGAAAAGCATATAGACGAGACTGCCTCGTCCAAAGCCCAAGTCTGCACTACCTCTATTTTGTTTCCTTTCATTTGTAGTTTTCGTAAAATGCCTTCCTGTAATGGTTTTGGAAATCACCTTGAATCAGGTTGAAATTATGTCTCACTTTGAAAAAAAGAGTAGTGTTTCGTTTCAGGGCTATAATTAGGGTAATGATAAATAACATTTCTTACAATTCCTGCAGCAAAGAGATTACAGTCGTGCAGTTCTAAGTTCTGGAAACTGCCTTCCTGTAGGGATGCTTCACTGTCATCTGTGATGAAAAATTACAATAAAATGCAATTAAAATAAACTAAAAAAGAAAGGAACTAAATAAATCTAAAATGCATACTAGTTACAAAATTTTCAATAGCAAATTCTGCAATGTTCTGATTCGAAGTATAGGTTTACCTGTGTGGGATACTTTAGTTTGGGGTTTATACTGGACAGACACATGCAACGTGTCAGGATTCACACAAAGCAGGAAACCTTCCTTGCAACCAACATACAGGTCAGAAGAAGTTGACCAGCAGATGGCACTTGGACATAGTTTTGTTTTTATTAGTTGCAAAGGCTGTTGGGACAAGACAAATTTTGCTGTGACGTTCACAAAAATAAAATGTTGTAAATTATTATTGATTAAAACAATGTCTGTACTTTTGTTTTGATTGAAAAATGTTATCATTATTTTGCTTTTATTAATGCAGCACTAATGCAATCCCATCTTCAGGAGAACTACTGGTTTTATAAGAACACACTACCAACTAAAGCCACAACCCGTACCACAAAGGTGTCAGCATTGTCTCCACTCAGGCCAGCAACTGCTGAAGTGGGCATCTGAGGACCTAAATGGGTAAGCATTCCACTGAGCATATGAGAGGTGTTTGCTTCACAATCAATTGCTGAACCATCAGTGGCGGGGAGATCGACAGCACTGCCAAGTAAACATAAAGACGATCTAATGAGTACAATTAACAATGCCTGTGCATTAATTCTATTTGGTATATGAAATCCTTGTGCAAACAACAGGGACATCTGCTGGAGACAGAACCTAGGATTCATCAAATGATAGTTGCCACATCTTTCAACATTCCAGATGGTAAGGGCTTTAGATTTTACAGCACAAATTTGGCACCAGTTCATGGGATTGAAAACCAGCTCTATGATGTCCTCTCCCAAAAGTGGATGGCTACAAAGTTGAATCATACTCTCCCAGTTCCTAAAAAGTAGATATGAATTCATAATATTAAAACTGTAATGCACAATTTAAATTATTTCAGTAGCAGAAAATGATTACATAAAATGATTGTATTGATATATATATATATATATATATATATATATATATATATATATATATATATATATATATATATATATATATATATATATATATTACCATAATGTGATGGTGTGGTCAGGTATGGAGGAAGAGCTGACTAAATAAGGGCCAGTATCACACAGTGCCAAAGCCGTATAGCCCAGTTTAGTTGTACCTAAAAACAAAAGAAAACCAAGAAAGGTATAAGTTTTACAAGTTTACAAAATTTGTACTCAGCTCTCAAAAAGACTGACCTTTTAGTTCACACATCAGCTCAAGCTCTGGATAGTTGTAGACAAAAATGGAAGGATTGAGTCTGAGGTCAGAGAAAGCCAGACACCTGCGATGTCCACTTGCTGTAAAGGCCCCAATACCAGAAGCAGGACTCTGCAGAGTCTTCCTCGTTTTAGTTTCCACATTGAGGAAAACAATGAAATTTCCGCAGGGGTAGCATGCTGTTTTCGTGTCGACAAACTTAAATGTGCCATTGGTGAATCCTTGCACCCACCTTGTACGTGGCAATAAACATAAAATCAGCATTATTAAAATATATTTTGTATGTATAATCAGTATTATAATGAATACTTCAATATTTTTACATATTTAATTATCTTTTATATCATTTGTAAGAAGGTGAGAGTAATACGTATTAATGTATTTGTGTTTAATCATAATAGTGTTTCCAACGTGTACTGTGTATTCGAGCACGGTTTCAGGTAAATGCTAGGTAGCTAGCTGTGATACTCTAATGCAAAATTGAATTATCCAGACACTTTACAAGCTAAAAATGAATTATCTGCTGAGGAATAAATGTTAAATACTATCCAAGTTTTCTCAAATAAATAATTGGTAACTCACAGAACTTCCAATTTTCCCTGTACATCCATTTCAATCCGTCAACTCAACCGCTGAATGTGCGTCTGTTTCCATAGCAACCAATTGTGCACGAACTTCACATTTGTGTTATTTTATTAATTTAATTTTACGAATATGATACATAGAGTAATATCATGCGTAATATGTTAGGTCTTGTAACACCACTTGGAGAACTTTAACAAAAACTGGCTTTTGACTTCAAAGTTGTTTTTCACCATTAACAGCTCCTGATTACTGACTAAAAAACGTATATAACCCCTATAATTATATGTATAGCTCTAATGATTTTTAATAATGTTGTAATAAAGCAGCGTCAATATTAGCGATTAGATTAGAACGCTTTTGTTTTTGTTTTATTTCATCCCAGAATTAAACTGTTCGTAGTGATGACTCTTATTTTGAAGGAGTGTTTGAAGCCGATTTTGAAAGGGAAATCAGTATCGGATTCACCAAGCGCTTCAGTGGGAACCTTCCAACCTACAATGTTGGACACGGCGTCGTGAGTAATAAAGTAATGTCCAGCGAAAGTGAAAGGACACAATTGTTCATTATCTAAACGAATGATTGGTAAATGCTTACAGTAGTTATTATTAGCCCCTCGTGTCTCGTTTAACTTCCCACAAGGTTTGCTTGCATTTCAAATAATTAGCTTAGTTAGCGCGCCGCGGGCGTGGGTTAGCTTGAATGTAACCATGTGTGAGCGATATGGTGGCTTCTGCTATGTCTAGATCACGCGAACGACGGTAACGGGTGTTTTAGCAGTGTGAACCGACAGATTACACTCAGTCATATAAGTTCGTGTCTTGTACAGTAGCACGGGCGAGTCAGCATTTCTTTTGAGGAAGTAGCTAGCCTGCATAGCCAGGACAAGGGATGGAGAGGCTGTGTTGTAAAAAGATACCGAGCTGCCTTCCTAGACACCATCATAGGCGCATTCGAACAAAAAGTTGCACTTCTGCACTTGCTGTCTTGGCAGTCAGCTCACTAGGTGTTGAAACGCAGCCCGACTGCAATTACTGGTCACTGACTGCCTTTTGATTCACACTCGTTTCCTTAAAATAGCTGTGTGGGTGTATACAGCTCTCACTGTCACCAGTACATGCTCGATGTGATCATAAGACTGTGTGTGTATATATATGCATATACATATTTGTATTGCAAATTTACATTTGGAAACATGACTTCCGTGTGTGGGGGCTGTGGGTGGGTCTAACGGACTTTGAAAACCTGTTATCTCGGTTTGATGTGCAGCTCTCCAGAGATTATTTGTTTGTGTGTGGGCTCAGTGGAGGGAGGTTCTTCAGCATAGGCTGATCTGCTTGCTTGTTTGCGATCAGGCCCCTAGTTAGTGTTATAAGCTGTTTTTTTGTCACCTAATTTGAGTGTTTGTTCTAAGGGTCATCTCAGCTTTCCATCTTACAAACTTGTCTCTCTGCAGGTGAGCGTTGGCTGAATGACAATGGCACATGTTGGGGCAGTAGTTGCAGCAATGGCCGGTATGATGTCCATTTTGCTTCATTCTTCCATACACAAGATTGAGGAAGGACATTTAGCTGTGTATTACAGGTGAGTTTAAGGAAGTTGCTCCTTATGTTAATCATTCATAAAATACCTGTAATTTAATTGTAGGTCGGGGAAAAGGTTTGGTTAGTTAACTTTGTGTGTTTCAGTCGTTCAAAATGAACGTTTTGTATTCTTTTCTTAGTTTCATGTTATTTCAAACCTGTATGGCCTTATTTTTCCATCCAATATAAAAGAAAATAATAATATATAATAATTTGTCTGTCTATACCATGGAAATCGGTGGTCATCGAAATGTTTTAGTTGCCAGCATTCTTCTAAATATCTTCTTGTTTCACAGAAATATGAGTCAAACAGGTTTTAAAAATCACATGAGGATCTAGAATATTAATTTTTAGGTGAACTATCGCTTTCAGCATCTTCACAGCTAATTCTAGTCGTAATGTTATTTCTATGCAAATGATATTGGTGCCATATTTATGTATTGGTGCCATATATACATTTACTATCACCCATATAAGTTTATTCATTTATTTTTCAGAGGAGGAGCTTTGTTGACAACTCCTAATGGCCCAGGATACCATATAATGCTGCCTTTCATCACTTCATACAGATCAGTGCAGGTACAGATGTATATATTTTTAAACAATTGCCCTAATAACAAATCAATTATTGCAGCTGTAAATGTTGATCATTTATCGTGATAACTTTTTGACTTCTGGTTGGGTTTTTGAGGTTCTTGAATAATTTGTTTTAATAAGCAAAACATTTTTCACATGTTTTTGCATCATTTTTATAGACAACTTTGCAAACTGATGAAATAAAAAATGTGCCTTGCGGAACCAGGTAAACCTTCCTATTGCCTATTGTTGTATGTTTTGTAAAATGAATAACAAATAGCCAGTATTATTGCTTGGTATATTTTATGAGGCTCTTGAAAGAAATTAATAATTTGTTTTTCTTCCAAAGTGGGGGTGTTATGATCTATTTTGACAGAATTGAAGTGGTCAACATGCTGGTTCCATCAGCAGGTAAGAGCCTTAAAAAGATAGTTCACCCAAAAAAGACAACGGTGTTCGTACAAGGTGCTTTAAAGTGCTTGAAGTACATGAATTTTGACTTTTTTTTATTTAAAGCCTGGAAACCCCTTAAAGTGCTTGCCTTATTAATATTTAACTATATATATATATGTATGCATGTATGTGTGTGAATTTAATGTTTAGTTTAAAAGTACAAAGCACAAATATAATCTTTTCACACAAAATTCCAGCTTGTCTCACAACCCCCCATCAAACCATTTCTCGATACGAAATATGCCAACATTACAATATTAAATAATATTTATTCAACAATAATAGCCATTATAAACTTTGTATTTAATATATACGTTATTAAATATGTTAGAAGTTGCATTTTGGCTACCCTTTTATATTTGATTTGAGTTTTTAAAAAAAGTTCAAAAAATGTTCTTATTTACTCAACCTCAATAATTTTTCCAACATGTATGACTTTCTTCTGTGGAGGACAAAAATAATGCTTTTTCTCCACAGTGGTGGACATAGTGAAGAACTACACTGCAGACTATGATAAGACGCTAATCTTCAACAAAATTCACCATGAATTAAACCAGTTCTGCAGTGTGCATACACTACAGGAAGTCTACATAGAGCTATTCGGTGAGTGTGAGTCGCTTATATCAAACAATTTATCCTGCCAAGTGTTCTCTGAACTTTCGTTGTTTACATGAGCCCTGAAGAGTCTGCTGTCATTTGTTTCGTCTTAATCATAGACGTGTAATTTTTGTTTGACAGACATAATTGATGAGAACTTAAAGACTGCACTGCAGAAAGACTTGAATGCAATGGCTCCTGGTCTCACCATTCAGGTATGGTTTTTACTCCACTGTTTCTTTCACGGGTTTCAGCTGTAACTTCAGCAGAATTACATGCATGATGTATTGCAGGCTGTGCGAGTCACCAAACCTAAAATTCCTGAGGCAATCAGAAGAAACTATGAGCTAATGTGAGTGAATATATATTTATTTATTGTGAGTGAATAAGTGAGTGAATATTTAATGTTACTTCAGTGTTATATGATCAGTCATTCTAATGTTCTGTTTTGATGCTCAAGAAACATTTTCTTATGTTGAAAACATTGTGGTTTAATATTTTTGTTGAAAACGTGATACTTTTTTATTCTTTTTATTTCTTTGATTAATAGATTCTTTAAATTAAGTATTTAATTTCTTTAAAAACAATCTTACTGAGCCCAATCCTTTGATCGGTAGTGTACTGAACATCATCAGTCATCTTGATTTACTGGCCTTGAATGCATGTATCTATTGTTTTCTTCAAAGTGTCCTTCTCTTTAACGATCTACAGGGAAGCAGAGAAGACAAGGTTGCTTATCACCGCTCAGACACAGAAAGTTGTGGAGAAAGAGGCTGAAACTGAGAGAAAGAAGGCCATCATAGGTGAGTCCTGATTTACAAATATAATGCTGATCATGTACAGGGTCAGGGTTCTGCCCTCATTCATCTTGTGTGTTGCTCATTGCAGAGGCTGAGAAAATGGCCCAAGTGGCAGGGATTCACTTCCAACAAAAAGTGATGGAGAAGGAAACAGAGAAAAAGATCTCTGAAATTGAAGGTCTGCTTTATCTACAGAGCATTTCCACAGCACGTCACACTGAGTATGCTGCTCATCAAACCTGTTTTGATTCTAACAGATGCTGCTTTTCTGGCCAGAGAGAGGGCAAGAGCAGATGCAGAATATTACACTGCTGCAAAATTTGCTGAAGCCAACAGGGTAACAAAATAAACAAAATTGTTGTGTTGCTGAATTGAATATATATATTTTTTTTTACATTTACTCAGTGCCCTTTGCACATAAACAATCAATACTTTATCGATACTTTATTGATAGAGGCAGTGTTTCATTTGTTAATATTAACTTAAATGAAATACGAATGAACAGCACTTCTGAGGCATTTATTAAACTAAGTTCATGTTAATTGCAATATTTTCTAATACATTTTTAAAATCAAAAGTTAACAATTAGTTAATGCAGTCTGTATTAACATTAAAATGAACAAATATTTCTCAACTAATATTAAGACTAATTAATTAATAAATATAAAAATGAATTGCTCACTGTTAGTTAATACACGCATGGAGACACATTCACACAAGTTGATTCAACAGGAAATGCTCAGATCATTTATCAGATTACTGCCTCTTTACTCCACAGCTGAAGCTTACACCAGAGTACCTGGAACTGATGAAATATCAGGCCATAGCCGCAAACAGCAAGATCTACTTCGGTCAGGAAATCCCAAATATGTTTGTAGACAACAGTGCCTCCCGTCCAACCGCGGGCCAGGGTGCGCCAGATTTGACGGAGCAGCTGGAGTCCTTCAGTATGAAAGAGAGTCTTAAGAAAGCGTCCAAGCCCAAAACCACAGAAGGCAACTGAGGGGCCTGAGAGCTGTCCACCCCCTCTTCCTCTGTAATCTCTATCTCCCTCTCTCTCTCTTTGTGGGGCATGGGTGCTTGTGAGGCATGCTGACATGGATTCTTTTCACTCTTCTACTGCAGTGGGGTTGGGTGCTTGGCTAGCTGTGCTGTGAGTCAGTCAGCTAAAGAGACTGGCACACAGAGTCTGTGGTTTTCAAGCAGTCACTTGTGGACTAAAAAGAAATGTCTAAGAACTGAGCTAGTGAATATTGCCAGGTTGAATTGCGATTAAAAAAAAAAATCCCTCCAATGTCCCTAACTCACATCAGCATGCCATGATTTCCCCCCTTTTTTTGCTCTCAACTTTTGATTCTCTTTCAAATCCATGCTAATTATTTGTTAGATGCGAATGCATCTATGTGAAGTATGTGAGTGAACATTGAGGTTTATCTTTGTGTTGTCTTTAACATAACTGGAATTATAAGGCATCACACTAATTGAGATAAAAGACAATGACTTTATTAGCTACAATATGATGACACTCGTTTTGTAGCCAACATTTGTCATCTCCTTTTCTTTTATATATTGTTGAGAAATAGTTAATCCTACAGTTTATTTTGCCATCATTTATTCACCCTGACATCATTCAAAACTTGTTAGACCGTCTTTCTTTCTGTGGAATGGGGATATTTATTTATTTTTAAAACATTATATAATTTTTTGTTGTTCATACAATGACTTTCACTTTATGGACAAAAATAGTTTTAAAACCTTTAGATATCTATCTTTTTTGCTCAGAAGAAAAGAAAAAATGTCCAACGGGCTTGGAATGATGTGAGGATGAGTAAATGATAACACAGTGTAAATTTCTTTTGGTGATCTACCCATTTATCTATTTAATAAAGTCCTCATTTCCATCATCACTAACTTCATTATAGTTAAAATCTTAATTTAGTTCAGCCACTGCTGCGGAGATCTGTGGCTTTTACTTGTATATGTTTTAAAATGATCCCTGCTTGATTTTTGTTGACTTTATCAACAACATTGACCTGAGTAAATGGTGTGAATTTAATTTGATGTAATGTCTGAAATAGTGGGTTTGGTATAGTATTGTGTAGCTTGTTAGTTTGTGGGTGCTCTGTGAATGACGATTTGTTGGTTTATAGAAAGGGTGTCACGGAGCACGGGTTTCATAAGATGTTAATGTTTTGCTCCAGATTTTGAAAAGTTATGAGATGGACAGCTGTTGGATAATATAATCAGTTCCTCTGAAAATGCCTTTATGCCTTTAGTTGAGCTTGCTCGTTTTGTCATTACTGGAAGAAATTTATTTCAAAGGGAATTCAGTTACAATAAGGGCTGCAGTATTGTTAGGCACTATCAAAGAAATTTAGCATTATGGATGAATGCATTAATGATCAGAAATTGTAATAACATATTAACGCCTGTTGGGAGCCATGTGATGTTTTTCACTGGAGTTGAGCTGAAGCCTCAAAAGCTTCATCAGAATTTCACCACTAGGGGAAGTCAGTGATCTTCAGCAATCATAAGACTGGATAAAAAAAATGACTCCAAAATGTGACTATGCTTCTCTTAAAAGGTGTCAAAAGGGTCTGCCTAAGTTGCTTTCATATGCCAATATTAACAATGCATTAAATCAAACGCATTAAATCCAAAATAGGTTTTGATTAGTGTCTACTAGTACTATCTCTCAGGAAAAGAAACCTTTGTGTTAACTTGAATGACCAGCTTTTTTTTTTTTTTTTTTGGTATCTTACATTTAACCTCTGACCACTTCATAAACATCAGAGTCAGATGTAAGGTCATGTTGTCTGTATGAATTTATCACACAGCACAGTTTTAACATCCTCTTCATACTTAATGATTAAAGAGACAAGTATATTCAATATAGTTTGTCTGAATGTTCCTTCTACAAACAGTGGCTTCTCCCATTTTCCTCTTAAATTGACTTTTCATTCAATGTCCATATGATTCCTGTAATTCTTATGGTTGATTAAATGAGAGGACAGAACTTGACTGCTTTGACTGACTGAGAGGACAGAGTGGAATAAACCCGCTCTGTGAATGTCACTTTTTTATGTTCGCATAATTTAAGCTTCTAATTTTAAAACATTTATATGCAAAATTTATACAATTTTGACAATGTTCAATTCTGTGAAATAAAACCTATTTTGATACCATGACTGTTTTCTTGGTGACTATTTTCATTTGTGTGCTAACAATAAATATTCTTACCTTGCACATTAAGGAAGAGTACATCATGTCCTTTAAAGGAAGTGTTTCGCAAAGGATTATTGTCATAGATTAGGTCATGATTTAGGCGCATTTAATTTTAGCTGGAGTTTTTTTTCAGAGAAATAAAGAGGAAAAAGAAATATTGCTCGCGTATGTTACAAACCTTTAACCACATGCAAAAGTTGCAACCATGATATCAGGATGTTGCTTATAGCCTAAGTGAATCATACTTTAATATTCTGGTCTTCATGTGTGACTCTTGTTGCTCCTTTAATGCATGTCTTTAAGATATTTGTCACCCAGGTTTGATGTAGTGTATTTGATATGAGTTAGGTGTGTGACATAAAAAATAAAGTAGTATTGACATTTAAAAGTCATTCTTCTTGTCAATCTTACAACTTTTTCATGTTTTTCTAAAGAATAATCTGACTCAGTTATTATCTAAAAAATAAATGAAGCACTTGATGAACAATCACAGCAGTCAGTTATGACCCATATATTCATGTTTGCTTAGCAAATAAAACCAGAATGTCTCAGTCAGTGGTATTTGTCCAAGTACAGGAAATGTAATGAAGTGTCATCTCCAAGTAACAAATGAGCCTGCTTCAGCTTTTTCATGCAGGACTCAGACTTACTAACAGCATATGAGTGGAAGAAGGACAAAGGAAGGAAATGGTCACCAAAGGAAGTGGGCAAAAAGGCCAGTCTCCATCTGACCTTAAAGAGAGAACAGGAGCTTGAGCTCCCCAGGAACTCCTGAGTAAATATCAACCATTTAGATCCAGTCACCAGACTGAGTCAATCCCCAGACATAGAAAACTTTTCCTGCTCCTGATTGTGAATAAAAGAGAAATTACAATTTTTGCATTTAGACTAATAGATTAGATATAAAGAAGTGTGTTTCCTTTTATTAAAGTGTCTAATTTAGAAGATGACATGTCATGTCAGCCTACATGTCAGCCTGTAGTCAATAATTGTGTCCCTTAAAACTCATGTTTGATCTCCAAAATGACATATTTCAACATTTCTTTCCAATGAAAAATATGCAAATTAGCCGCCACTCACTCACATCAGCTCAGAGATAGTGATATACTTGCTAAACTTTACTCAACGCTGCACAACGTCGGACACATAACGGTAATTGATATAATTAGCCTTTTGCCCACACGTTGACATTATTGGTTACAATACGTTTGTGATGTAGAAAACAAGGGCGATTTCAAATCACGTCTTTGGTTCACTGAAGTTTTAAGGAGATGTTGGCAACAGTTTTGACTTATGAATTTGCACGTTTTTTTCTTAATGCATTTTGAAACACCTCATAGATGTATAAACAACATATCTTGATTTTCACCATTTGTGAAATGTGCTTGTTAAAAGTGTGGACACATATTTCCTTCCTGCATTACTCATCAAGGATTTAAAGGAAGTAGCTCCACCAAGACTAACAGTGGAGGTGAAGAGACCAAAGCAACATCCAAAATCGTATCTTGAGTATTTTCTATATTGTATGAATGTGTATATTATGAATGTAATCAGGAAGTACTACATTTGCCATGTCAGTTGCAATTGTCCTCCACAAATACTCTCCTTTGGCTTTATGACATAGTAAAGTGTCCATTGAATGCATCTCACCAGAAGAAGTAGGTCACCTTTTGCCTACCGATACTCTTTTAAGTGTACTGTGAATTCGGACATCCGTTTTTTGTCACATGCTGTTTTTTCCCTACAATATAGTGTCGAAGTAGCCTATATGATTTTGGATGCAGCACAAAAGTCTTTTTTATGTTGTCGTTGTTTTGTCAGGCCAACTTTATTGCAGATTCCATTAATAATCCTTAAGCCTTATTTGATTTAAATATTGTTTACTCATGAAATTAGAATTTTTATTAACTGAACAGAGCTGAATCTGAAGTCATGTTAAAACAAGTTCACCAGAGAACATTTTAATGACTCCCAAATGACTTGTAGAGGATACATCATTTTTACAGTCTTACTCAGCACAGGGATACTGGCTAGTTTTTCTTTCCACAGTTCATTGACATGGAATGAAAATAAGCCACATGTGCACTGTTAGAACACAAAATAGCCACAAATAAGTCTTTTTATTTATTTTTAAAGAAAAACTAGGCCATCACCTAGGAGGACATGTGCTAGTAGAACTTTTTTGTTTTTGCTAATGGAAAATCTGTGACCTGCCTACAACCATTGCAGGAAGGGCAGAGCCCAGGTTTTGAAGTTGGTTGGAGGGACCCTGGCATAAGAGACGTCATGTTCCCATGTCATGTTCCTATGGCAACCATGATGAGATTTATGAATTACTGGCAGCAGCCTGAACAATTGCGTTCTGTGTTCTGTGTTCAGTCTGGCTCATCGCCCTGCTCCATCCCTTGAAGCGTTCCGGAATTTACCAGGGAGTCATGGGGCAGCTTCTGTAAGGACATGATAGATGATACGCCTGGCTTCTCTCAACCAGCTCTGATTAGCACAATAATGCAGGCTAATCTAAGGGGATTTTTACATGCCCAAATCTGATTTTCTGAGGCATGATGTTGTAGTTTTAACAGAATAGACATGGCAAATACTTGGTTGTGAAACAGAATTTCACACACTGCAACTAACGTAAAAATGTTTTGGGTCAGTATGGATTTTCTTCCGAGGCCATGACATATTTGCCATGGCAAATTAGTCACGAAATAACCACGTAAAGTGTTGAATTTGTCGCTTTTTTGTGCTCGAGATATTAGATTTCAGCAACATAACAGAATCGATATAACCCACAAGAAAATAATAAGACAAATAGGTAGTTTGGCGGTTCCACTTCAAAAACGTCGACATAATAGTATTGGCGAGTTAACCGTGACTCGAGATAAGTGAACTCCACTGTATTACATTTTCATGCTATTTCTTGGTAAGCACAAAAAATTGTCCTTAAATGTTTTGCTGTGTGTGTGTATGTGTATTTGTGTTGTTCAGGTGTTCCCATACATTATAGGAATAAAATGTCCCCATGGGGGCAATATCTGAAAACTTTATCCTTTTGGTGACATTTTTGGTCCCTATGAGGAAATCAAGGGATGTTTTCTGAAAATGAAGAACATGTTCTGTTATGGGTAGGTTTAGGTTTAAGGGATATAATATACAGTTTGTACAGTATAAAAATCGTAAAGTCAATGAAATGTCCCAATAAAAAATAAAAACCACAACATTTGTGTGTTTTCTTTGTTTTCTACTTGCATCTAGCATTTTGGCGAATTTTAAAGTGCAGTATGTGTGTGGTTCTCTTATCTTGCAAGGGAAGAACATTCATCTTCCTGCTTGCATACTGACTCAGTGCAGGTCTGTTTTGTAAGATTGTGAGATTTGAAAGCAATGCTTTGAGGTCTCGTTTTATCCCTGGGTGTGTCACAGGGTTAACATCTCTCTCTGATAACACCTGTCTGAAAGAAAGTTTATCACTCACTCTGTGTTACACTAAGATCTTTCCCATACTTGTCACCAGTTAGCTCCTGGACTGGTTCATTTCAAGATTGGCACAATTAGAAAGGCTTTTGATTTTAATGAAAAAGGTAATCATGGATTAGAACATGGATTATGAAAAAGGAATTGTCATGATTAGAACAGTAATCAGTAAAATATTTGTCTTTATGTATTGGCCAGGATGTATCTCATTTAGACAAATAGATCTCCACTGTGTCCATTGTGATGACATGTTTGCAGATGACTGGCAAAAAGAGTTCAGAGTACACATAATCTGTTGTGTGAATATAGAGTTATATAGAGCAGGGATGTACAGGAAACATCCATGCAAATCAATCCCAAACTGTTTGTGGATCTCTTTCCCATCTTCAGTCATACTATGAGAAAAGCAGTGAATGTAGATTGGAAAACAAAATAAACATGCCAATTACCTGAACTAAAAGACATTTTTATTTACAGAATGATTTAAAGGTTTTTCATTCAGTTTGATTACCATGTGGTTTTCATTGCATTTCAAACTCCTCCCTCGTTAATCTTCCAAGAGTCATTTAAACAATATAAAAGAAAGGAACGCTTCAGACAGTCGTTTCTTAGTCTGAGGAGAAACAGATGCACTGGGATAGTAATCAAGGCTATCCCTTACTTCTGAACTCTGTCACTGGAACTGTACCATCAGATTTGTATGAATTTACTATGCAGTGTCATGACTTTTCACTGTGTGCAAAACAAAACAACACTACTGTCATGTCATTTACACTTCTTTACCTGACCTGATGATCTCAACCTTCCAAATTTTGAAAAAATTGTTATAATGAATGCTTGGGTTAAATGTCTGGGTAGTTCAACCCTATACAGCACAGCAGGGAAGATTTTCAGTTTGAGGATACAGGAAATTTCAGTGGTATGATGACAGGCCTACCATTATCCATTGCTCTTATAGGAATATTCCAAGTTCAACAGAAGTTAAGCTCAACTGACAGCATTTGTGGCATAATTTTGATTACCACAAAAATGTGTTTTTGATTTTTTCCTTATTATCTTTGAAAGAGAGGCAAACGAGTGAATGGGGCCCATCAGTAAACATTAAAATACTCACTGTAGTTATATAACAATACACATGTATGCATGCTAACATGATTTTAGTGTGATAAAATAGCTTACCATTATTATTTCTATATGTTTTAAAAAGTCACACTGTAAGCGTAAATTCTGTGATTCTGCAAAAGCGTTGATTTAAAGAACCTGAGATCTCACTCAAGTTTTGTTTAAGAGAAGAATTAATGTGTTTTTATAAAATTATAACCTTCACATGTCTGCCTTATAACTCAACAACCAACAAACAGATCCTATTTACTTGCATTGCCTCACCATAACTTGGATTTTTGCGGTTTAATTTAATTTAAAGAAAAAATTGAAAAAGATTTGTAATTAATTTAGAAATCCTCTGGTGAAGCACTAAACATTCGCTTGAAACTGACCCTGAAAAGGTAGAAGAATAAGCTGAACATTCCAGGAAAAGCCCTCTGAAGGGGAGTATCTGCAGTACTGTACTTTAATTTACTTTTCCTTGATTTAATTATTTTATACTCTGTCCATTTGTAAATGGTTTTTAAAATGAGACATTGATATACTGTATACTAGAGAACCACGTTCATTGTGTCTTTAAGAGAACAACTCCTGTTCCAGACGTTCTCACAGTGTGCATCATAGAACGTTTGCATGGTGAGGGGCTCAGGCATGCTTTTGACTATAATTCAGTGTGACTCAGAGAGCTTTAATACTGCTTTACCACCCAAAGATCCAACCCCCAAATTCCGCCGGTCTCTCTCTGATAGCTCAGCTTGAGTCACCAGGGAGCTCTGAGAACTTTATGGCTCAGAGTATCAGCTTCTCATAAATATTCCCATATGAAGCATATCTTTTTCTGGATATACCCAGCAATGGTTCTAAGAAACTATTTGTAATTCATAATAATCTCTTACATATAGACAGAGAAAGCTTTTTCCACTCTCAACTTCGCTGTAGAACTGTTTACATTTGGTCTGAGGTTTCCACATGGGGTTGATGTTAGTATAAACTCATGAAAGAGACACAAAGTGATTGCAAATACTTTTCCCAAAAGCTTTTGTGAACTAATCATGCTAAAAAGAACAGAGATTGGGTGAGCAGCTGCAACCCTGTTAAAGAATAGCCTGTGGTGAAAAGAGGGAGCTGTTGATTATGATTTGGTGGTATATCAACACTAGAAAGAGTCATGGAGGGAAGTTGATCAATGACTGCTTACACCTGCATGCATGGTTCAGCTGTGACACGCTGACGAACCGTCTTCAATGGAACTTTCACACTATATAATGCTACACTATACAAGTTATAATTAAGTTTTGATTCCGTCATTTCCTGTGTGTGTCAAAGGGGGATAAGATAGGCGTGTTTCATTCTTAAAGAATGGAGAAGTGAAACTTAATAAATTACTTTTGCTTCTTGTAAATGTCTTCATTGGATATATTAGTGTCTATGCAAAAACAATTATTTGTTAGCTAACAGCTTTAATATGTCGGTCAGGTCACACAATGTTGGTCAGTTTCCGTAATTACATCAACATGAAATCCATTTAAATACAAATACTTTACGTTCAACATCTAACAGCAGGCACAAACATTGCAGTCTTACAAACAATGTAAAATTATCATCAAAATGCAGTAAAACCAAATTTATAAAGCAAAAAAACAACAACTGGACACTATAAAAAAATCATAACTTTTTTGAAAATCACACAACTATAACATCAAAGTGATTATACAGTACATACCAACTATAATATTCAATAATTCCACATAAAATAAAACCACTCTCACTGCAGTTTCTATTGAAAGTAAGCTTTGTTTATCACAAATCATCAGAAATTAAGATATGTTCTTAAATAACTGGTGAAAAAAGAAAAGAAAAACATCACAAAAAAAATTGAAATCCTAAAAATAAAAAGTATGCTTGTATTGGTGAATCATTCATAAGCAGAAGCATCAACTGCTGAAGATGGTCTGTGCTAATGCAATATCCAAGTTAAAGAACTTGCAGTCAGCATTTACAATCATAGGCTGGGAAGCAGGTGTAGAAAAAGATGATTTCACATGGATGACACACCAGTAACATTTTGTAACAGTTTACTAAAAGTACTTCCTGAAATAAAATTCTTGATGGTGGCAATGTAAAGAGATCATGAGTTGTGTGCCTTATATCGCTCTAAGTGCTTTGTCAAGTCCGAAATTCGCAGGTCCTTAAGATGCACAAGGTGCTCCAATCGGTTAACTTTAGTCTGTAAAAGCTGTAGAAAAGTGGAACATTTAGGTGATATTCAACAGTGCTTGTAGTTTTATAATATAATATCTGTAAACTAAAGGCTTTGCAATGGCACAAAAGAACAAACAAACAGAAGGCTAATGTCACAATCATTCTGTTGCAGTGTCATTTCCATCCTTATAAACTTTTATGAATATTCATTACAGAGGTTGTTAAAACTTCCATAAGATACAGGACAGTGCAGGACAGTTACTGAATCTCTTTTTCTTCCAATTGAAACAAATGTCAACAATTATCAAACTCCAAGCAGTTGAATGAGCTGCTGAAAGCCTGAAAATGTACTGACTGTCGAATGACAAATATCACAGCTGCTGAACGTATGCTGGCTCATTCAACAATTTTGCAATCGGGGACAGGAAACAAGTCAGTGTACATGTGACCTGCAGCCCTTGACCACATGCAGGGAGAACAGCACAGGAAAGACAAATTTCCTTTTGCGACACAAGGATCTGTCACCAGCTGACATTGTGTGCTAACGGTGCTGAAAGTTGATACTTAGGTTTTGGAATTTGCAAGTCATAAGATTTAACAAAATACATATTTTAAAAATGAATTTATACTGATTCTTAAATACATAAAATTTGTGTTGTGTTAAAAAAATTTTTTGTATCAGAACGTGCATCCAAGTGCAAAAGATTATCAATAAATTAAAAATGTAGGTTGTTAATTGAATTTTGAGATGTGGGCATTGAACTTAAAAATAGGGATTTAAGAAGACTAAATGATTGCTATATCAATGACTGATATAGAATGAAGTTTGTAATTTCACCAAAATATTAAGATATGATATTTTTTTATTTGAAAATTAAAATTCAAAAAATAAATACGTAAAAAAAATTACACATGGATGAGTTATTTACGATAAAATGCGTTTAGAAATAGATTTTCATGCTGACTTTAAAGGTGCAGAGTGTGGTTTCTGCACCACTAGTGGCACAAAACGAAACTGCAAATATAATGACTGTTTCTATACATGTTTCCTAAACCATTCGCCCATTTTTGGTCAGCAGATAAACAGACAGCTAAACCTCACACTCATGACTTGTTAAGCAAACATGTCTAAACTCAGACAAACAAACCAATACTGTTTACACTTATCTGGGAAATCTCTGCATATTAAGTCTGAATGTTTTTTGTTATTTTAACATTAAAACCTTACCTCAACAGTCTCCTGCAAAGCCAAAATGGCCTGCTCCTTTTCTTCCAAGAGTAAACGGACAGATGGATCCACATTTGGTCCCAAGGCAGCACTATGCAAGATTCACAAGTCCATTATAAATGTATATTTTTTCACAGGCCTACATGAAAGTCATCAGTAAGTTATTTTTAAACAGTTCAACACTCAATACCTGACGCTGTCAGTCTTCCTTACAGTGGCTGGATTTGGGGTTGGAGTGGTTTCAAAAACCATCAGATGATTCACTATAGAAATTTGAGAAAACAGACAAAGGTGATACTTTAAAAAATCTAAATAAAATGTATTTAAACATCTTAGTTTTGAAACAAACAAAGGGCTTTAGCAGACAGGTAAACATGTCCTGATGTACAAATATCACAACATCCTAAAACTGGGTCTTTGAATCTCTCCAGGTTAGATTCAGGCGCTGATCCTCATGATACCCTGCATCAATTTCCTCTAGATGAGTGGTACTCCCCATACTTTAGGATTTTAAAGCTCATGAGAATTGCTTAGCCAGGAAGGCTAAACTAATTAGACTCCATTTAAACCCATTAAACACAATAAGGTCAAAAAGACACATTGATGGGCACCAGACTGTAACTAAGGAGCAGGAGAGTTTTATTTTGCTTTAAGCTTTGAATCATCAACACCAGCTGTGCTTCACCTAATAAACATCCCATAAGGATAAAATAACAAGCTAAAATTGAACAGTACCTACCAAACAGAAAAAAGAAGAGAATAAGTAAAAAGCAAAGGACGGTTTCCTCAACAGAAAAGGTCTGTGTCCGATAATATAATATATCAGAAACAATCTAGCCTCTCTGGTCTCCTAATAGACTCAATAGTCTACTGTTGGCTTAAGTTTGCTATGGACAAAAAGGGCTTTTAGCCAAGTGTGCTGGGCCTGTTGGAAGTGATAAGGGCTATCTGGTGAATGGAGCTGATGGACGCAGAACCTTTTCAATCAAGAAAAGAGGGAGTTGGACTTGAAATGTCAGACCAGATGTTGTAATGACTAAGACGCCATGATGATGAGGTGTGGGAAATGGAGGGTTGATCTGGCCCTTCTCCATGTAATGTTAAGAGTGCAGACAATGCAATGCATTTGGCCTATTTCTAAACACAGCTGACTGTTTTTAATACATCCTAATACATATGAAAAGAAATGCAGTTTCCATAACTGCTTATCAAACTACACTACAAATGGAAGTACCTGTATATATACCTAAAAATATATTTTTCAATCTGTGGATTCTTATAAATTAAAATCTCTAAACAAAAAATAAAACTAAAATAAAGTGGTATTCTTCAAATATCTTTTCACTGTTTCACAGACGAAAGATTTGGAACGACATGAGGATGAGTAAATGATGACAGAAATGTAATTTTAGGGTGAACGAGGCAGGAAAACTCAGCACAAAAAACCTCAGACACTTCTCAAAACAGTCTTGACTAATTTTTTCAAGAAAACTGCTCTTTTTTTGCACATAAAAGGGCTTAAATAAATTCCTTAGTACTTGCAACACTTAACTTGGTAATGTTGTTAGTTTGGTTTACAGTTACTGTGGCAAAGGTTGAGTTTTCTGATTATTGTGATAATCATGCCAACTATGAACACAGACCTCACACATGCTTAGTTTCCTAATGCTGGCCCATTTATAAGTGTTTACATCTAATCTGTTTAGAAAAATGATGAGGGAACTAAGCAGTGGAATTAGACTACATTCATACTAGCATCAAAAAGAATATCACAATTCATATTCAACAAAGACAGCAAACACAAATCTATAGTTCACATATCCTCCCTTCACAGCAAACAGTTGATAGGGAAGTGGAAACACTGGCCACTGATTTCCAGTAACTCAGTTAGGAGGGTGGTGATTGAGGTCATGCCACATTTTCGCATATATGGAGTCATGTTGTGCTAAATTAATGGGCATTGGTTCTGCTTTCTTCTTGAGCTTAAAGGGATCATCAATGTAATCCACATAAATTGATATGTACAATCAAAGTTATGTAATAGATACGATTGCTTTATTTAATGAAGAGATGTAAATTTGTATGCACTGAAACAGACCTTATTGGTTCTTGTGCATCACACACACATGTTTGAGGTTTCATGCTTACCAAATGTGATCTGTTCTATGTATGAGTGATGAACATTGT
The DNA here is from genome assembly GCA_037043235.1 of Rhodeus uyekii. Taxonomy (NCBI): domain Eukaryota; kingdom Metazoa; phylum Chordata; class Actinopteri; order Cypriniformes; family Acheilognathidae; genus Rhodeus; species Rhodeus uyekii. The sequence goes on along the minus strand of JAWRVZ010000013.1, from coordinate 2,891,198 downwards.
TTGGATGTAAATAAAAGCCTAATTTAAATCTGTTTGTCATACAAAGTGACTGTATCTTTTCACAATAGTTTTTGAAGATTAACCAAACTCATATGGGTTTGGAGTAACATGAGGGGAAGTAATTGATGACAGAATTTTTGGTACTGGGTGAACTATCTCAGTTACAGAGTTATAGACAACTAAAACGTACTGATTTATGAACTTAATGACTCAAAACCAGTCATTAGGGATGGGCAACACCAAACTTGTTTTAGTAGATATGATACCTATAATTTTTGTGATTAAATAATAATTTAGAGCATAAATGTAAACTAAAGTAAAATACCAACAAAATGAAAGGTGCGCTTAATTTTTTTTAAATCTTATAACTTCTAAATCTTCTCATCTTCATGAACAAACCATATTGTTTTGCTATAGGCTCACTTCTCATAATCATGTGACACAGGCCAGCTACAAATGTTAGAAAAAGTACTGAAAAAATTTGGAAGTATGTAATGGAGAGTCTTCGAGAAATACCTGGTAACTTACCCAGTAAAAAGGTACATGGTGAGAAATGGCCATAGAATGGCAAAATAGTATTAGATAGATAGTTATTGATACTCCAGTACCATAGCCCAGGAGGTCTTCGCCCCACCATTCCTGAGCCATGACCTCCATGTCATATCTCTACATAACGACCTTCATTGCCCTACAGTAGCTAATAAAACTTCTTGGAAAGCTAAAGTCACATTTCTGTGCATTGACACTTGCTTACAGAGCTAACACAGGTTCAGCACCCTCCTACTTCAACTCGCTACTGCAAATCCATACACCTTCCAGAATCAATGGTACCATCACAGAGAGGCACAAAATCACTCTCAAGAATATTTTCGTTCATCATTCCTTACTGGTGGAACAATCTCCCTGTCTTCATCCTGAATGCTGAATCCCTGTCAGTTTTCAAAAGACGCTTTCTGTATTCCTCAAGCTGTAAGCTGTAAGCCACTAAAAGCGTCTGCTAAATGAATAAAACGTTTTGGGTTTTTTAATGTAAAAAATGCACCATGTTTTATAGTATCTACCTGATTTCAACTGTCCATTTGCTGTGCTGTAATATTCTAAGTCCTGTAAAAAAGGACGAGGCAGGGTTAAATAACTGCTCAATCAACCATTATAATAATGCAAATATAATATGATATTATATATGATATATTAGGCGATACAAATTCACACAGATTCACCTGCGTGCCTTCTAATTGTTTTCCTGCTCTCTTTTCCTCTATCTTCTCTCTCAGAGAGCAAAGGACTGGTTCAATGTAGCCTGGTGTGCTGACCACAATTTTCTTCAACAAGTCCTCCGGTACATGAAAGTTCAGCTTGGAGAAAACCTTTCTGAAATGAGAACATGATGCAGCCGTGTGTTGTTCAATTCAATTCTGTAGTCATTAGTAAAGCTGCTCCACAATTCCTACTCAACATATGATGCATAAGTATGGCTGTCTAGTTAGGCAGCCCATTAGGTTTGGAGACCCCAGCCAGTGCTAATAGTTCAGCAGGAGATCTTAAGTCACAGAGTTATTGCTGGGGTGTAATGTCACATTCCTGCAATCCTCCGGGGAATGTGTCAAGCGACACGCGGGGGTCAGATAAGCAGTGCGGTGTTTGCATTACTGTCTGCGTGGAGAACAAATAAATACACTTGCCTATTAAGGGTGATCCAGTTACTCAGCTTCTGTTGCGTGGAATGTGCGGGCGTGTAGTTGTGCAGCTCCACCAGTTTAGGGAAGAAATGCTTCACTACTTCTGCTGCCATAACTGCTTATGGAAATCGTTAAAATGTACAATATTGAACTGAGAATATGCTTTACAGCTAACTAGATTATAGTATTAAGTAGTATAATATTTTTTCTTTAATTTTATCAAGTCATTGATCAAATGCGATGTCAACAAACATGATTAGTTAAGGGGTAATTTACCTCCATCGCTAAAATCTCTTGTTATACTCCGTTTGGGTTTGGATAGCGGTATTTTGTCTATCCACGCGTAGAGGTCTTGCAAACTTTCTTCATCTAATTGTTTAGGCCCATCCATAATTTGAAAAGTTGTTTTGCTTGATTAAAGCCCGAAATTGTTATCTCATATGTACGTGCATTATTGTGGTTGTTTGAATCGTTGCTAGGCAACAAAACTACAGGGCGCAGAAGAGGTCATGTCGTTGCACATGCAAAAGCGATTCAAAATATGTGGAAAAACTAAGACGGGTTAAAACTGAGAAATGTGAAAAATTTTATTTTGTACAAAAACAAAAAAAAGTACATTCTCTCATTAAAGGGTAAAATCAGCCCAGCTGAGATCGTTGCAAGCTTGCATTTAAACATTAGGGACCCCCATTTGACTATGTCAGAGTGCCATAACCTTAAGTCTCACAAAACAAACAACAACAAAAAGTGGTAAGACATTTATAAATAAAGCAACATTGTAAAAAGCAAATCACTAAAGCCAGGAAAAATGTGCTTAAGAAAGGCCCTATGCCACTAGCCACCTTGCAGGGGACCCCTCTTGTAATTTCAAATGTCCAAATAGCAAGTATGTAAAAACACTTTTTAAAAATAGTCTGAATTACACAATATAAGATTGCAAATACATAAAACAAGGTTGCAGTAACAAGAATGAAAACACCATAATACATTGCAGAAATGTGTCTTTTTGAACATGCATGAGAAACCCACAAACTATAAATAGCTGCAAGTTATTGGATGGTTCAAAACATCGAACTCTTCAAAATTAAAATATACAATAAATAAACAGCAAAGACAGCCAAAATACAATATAGTAAAGAAATTACAAACAAGTCGTACCAAAAGTGAAACACAGGCTATTCCTTTAGAGTGCAAATGCTTAATTCATTCATTTTTTTACCATCTTCCTTAACCTCATCTTGTTTTCCTCATCAACTCTCAATTATTCAAAGTAACTCATACTGTTCCAGATCATCTGGGCCTGCCAGGAGGTTTTAGTGCAACTTTCTGGATTACCTACAGTGAATGTAAAAGAGCTTATAAAACACTGGCAATCATTCACACAACTAAACTAATAATTTAGCATTAACAGTTTTAGAGACAACAAAAAATGCCTTTATAGTTTATTATTGAACAGCTAAATGTAAAAATGTACCTGAGGTGGAGTGAATACCAGCTGCATCCCAGCAGGTTTCACTGAAGGCACTGGAGGTGGTTTTGTCTTTGCCGCCTATACAAATAAAGAAGGGATAACAGTATGGGGTGGTATTTATGTTAGAAGGGTGGTAGAAAATAATCTGATAAATTATTAATGAAAGAAATTATGAACAGATAAGAATAGAACAAATGGCCTCTTACAGGTTTGGACACCAGTGGAGGTAATGGTCTTGATGGAGGAAGTGGTTTAGATGGTAGCAATAGAGTAGACTTGTTTTTCTGAGACAAATTTTAGACATGACAGGAAATTACACAATGTTCTTTAGTCGCACAAGGACAAACCATATTTTCAAGTAATGAGCTTGGAGTCATTGAAGGTAACCAACATTGAACTAACAAATATATTTAACTATATACCGTTCAAAAGTTTGGGGTCAACAACTATTTGTTTATGTTTTTTGAAAAAAGAATTTCCTGCTCACCAAGGTTACATTTATCTGATCAAAATATAGCAAAACAGTAACACTGGTGAAATATTATTATAGTTTAAAATAACTGTTTTCTATTTTTTATATATTTGAAAATGTAATTTATTCCTGTGATGGCAAAGCTGAATTTTCAGCAACAGTCTTCAGTAATCATCCATTTAGAAATCATTCTAATATGCTGATTTTGTGCTCAAGAAGCATTTCCTATTATTAACAATGTTAAAAACAGTTGTGCTGCTTGAATATATTGTGTAAACTGGCATCCATTTATTTTAGGAGACTTTTTTAATGGTTCTTTTAGGAACCCCACACTGAAAGGTTCTTTGGGGAACCAAAAATTGTTCATTTATGGCATCGTTGCAAAAACTACCGATCTATATATAGTTTTTACTTTGTTTTTAAGAGTGTATTTCAAGATATTCCAGGCCTCACCTGAGCATGATCAAAGTTTCTGGAAATGCCAGGAGGCGGGACGGAAGGTTTCACAATCTATTTGAATAAGGACATGCATTTTTATTTTTATTAAAACAGTTTAGTCATGAATAGATTCAAATAATTACACAGTATTTTTTTTAGAGAAGATTAACTACCTGTTCTTTACTAGTTTGTGGGGGATCCTTTGGAGGCTGTAAGAAATAAGTAGTAGGAATTCAGTAGATATTTAGAAAGTCCTTCATCCTAAAATGCACTTTTAGCGAGAAGCACAAATCAAACAGCTTGTTTCAGGGCTGAATGAATGATCTTACCAATGGTGCTGGTCTCCAAGGAGTAGCCGGAGAATAGAGAGGTTTGCAGGCCAGAGTAGTGGATGACTCAAGGAAAGTTGGTTGACTAATACGTGGCTGTGCACATCTGGGGCTGTTCTTTGCACTTCCCGGTTGGAATGCAGGATTGCACTGGCCTGAGCTAGTGTGGATATCTTTCAAAGACCTTTTAGAAAATAATTTAAAATAGAATGTCATTCTTTAATAATATAATGTATTTACTGAAACGAAATCAGACCTTAAAAGTTAATTATTATCATTTTGATAACAGATCCTACCTTTTCTTTCTAAATTCTGTTATTTTGTTCCTGTGACACACCAGGGCTCCAATAATAATGATTAGTCCAAGGATGACAACAGTTGCAGTCACACCAATTATCACATCTTTTCTCTCTGTAAAAAGAATTTGAAATTGCACAGAATTAGTTTTGCATGATCAATGGTTGAATTATGTGAAGTAGTACATGATGTAATTGGTTTACTTTTTGGAAGTTCTGAGAGTTGAACATCACAATAGGGTGGTGCCCAGCCTGGATCGCAGTGACACTTCCTCTCATGGTTACAAACCTTTAAAATATAAGTTAGTAATAAGTTTATTCGGCTTTGATAAAGTTAAATTTAAAAGGGAATATACTTTAAAAATATACATATATATATATATATATATTCTTATGACTTTTAGCACATTTGAGAAATTATTACATCACAATATCACAGCATGACAAACATTGCACTAAGAATTTTCTTCTAATTTAAAAAAAATAATAATATAAAACTGAAAAAGAAATCACACACCCCACGATTGTTGCATTGATCAGCGCAGTTCTCAGTGCCATATATACTAATGTCTTGACATTGGCTGTTGAAGCACACCTGTTAATTGGAAGATATATTTAAAAATAAATAAATAAGTTAATAAAGGTTTTGCACACTTTGTATTTTGAGTAAGGCTTACCTTATTAGGGCCACATTTGGTGCCGGATGGAACCATTCCTAAGTCTTCTGTGGGTGAGCGATCCACAGCCTTGTAGCAGGTTCTTGTGTTAAAAGTTACTGTTAATTTCTCCTTAGTTATGGGGAATTCATTCCCACCATAACAATATATTTTCCCACATTTCATGTGCCTAGAGGATTTAAAATACCATATTGTCATTAGAAAACAATGAACAAAATTTTATTTTTAGTCTTTATCCATGAAGTTACACTTACTCAATGCTCTTGGAGGTTCTGTCATATACATTATTGCGAAAGCAGGTGTCAATGTCCACTTCAGCATCTAAAGTCATACAACATATTTATTTTTATTAAACAATTTGAATAATTATTTATCAATTCTATATAAAAAGAAGTATTATAACCCAAAAAAAAACATTAACAAAAAACTTTGGCAATGGCAATAGTTCAGTGAGATTATTACTTGATCCCCACAGCATCTTGCAGTGTTCCTTATGTGTTGGACATTGTCCATTGTAACAGTAGCCCAGATTATAATTGCAGGGGAGTCCATTCATCTTATAGTCATCTTCAGGACAGAATGCTGACTCTCCTGTACAGTACTCATCCAAATCACAGTCGTGAGCACTCTGTCTGCATATGCTGCCTACCTGTTTTAGCTAGAGGGGAGGATGAATGAGAGAAATTAAGGCAATAATCTACTTTCATGTATATTCATTAGTCTTCTTGTGAAGCCTGGTGGGCGGCTTTCTGATACCTGGCATTTGTGGCAGCACTCCCCATGTGCACAATGAGCACCTTCGGTCAGTCGACAAGTGGATGCATTGCAACAGGGATTTCTGCATTCCTAAAAACATTGTTTGAGTCAAAAAAATTAAGAACTTTTTTTCAGAATACACTTAAAAAACTGCTCAAACATCTGGCGTAAGTATAAAAAAATGTATGCAGGAAGAACATGTTGAATTGGTCAAAAGTAAAGACAATGCTATTCTTTGGAACTTTCTATTCATCAAATAATCCTTAAAATATGTATCAAGGTATCCACAAAAATAGTAAGCAACAACACGGATAATAATAAGAAGTGTTTCTTGAGCAGCAAATCAACATATTAGAAAGATTTCTGAAGGATCTGAAGATTTTTGTAATCCTGAATATTGGAAAAAGTTATTTTAAACCATAATCATATTTCACATTATTGCTGTATTTTTTATCGTATTCAATAAATGCATTAAAAAAATTCTTACTGACCTAAAACTTTTTAACAATGGTGTATATATTATAGGCTACTCAAATACATACTTCTATTTTATCGATATCAAGCTGTAAAATTTAAAAACCAACATGTCAAACCTCAACAGTTCCGCAGTCACATTCTTCGCCTTTTTCAACAAAAGCATTTCCACAAACTGGGCCTCCATATAGTTCACCCTCATCCGGCATGTCTAGTAGACAGCTGCTGTCATAATTCTGCAAAAATGCCTTTAAGAATGACTGACTGCAAGTACTGAAGGTCTCAGGATAAAATTCCCTGATGGAAGAATATGAAAGAAAATGAAGGTTCTGAGGAAGAGTTAAACTGCAGTTGCTTATATCTTGTGTCATTGTATAAATGTATGCATTTACGATAAGACTCACCCAATGGTATCTGCCATAATGCAGTTATTAGAGGAACATCCACAATTTGGATCATCATGTGACATACCTAGATTATGTCCCATTTCGTGTGCAATGGTAGAAGCCACAGCAATGGGATTGTTATTATGGTCCTTTGAAAAGAAAAAAAAAAATTATGTTATTTACCTCAACCAAAGCCTCATTTCAAACATTAGAAATGGAGCATTTCTTAAAACTACTGATTTACATACACATATTCTCATAACTATACCTTATTTACAGCACCGGAGGATGGAGAGCACATAGCATTCATAGTAGCCAACCCAACTGTTGTTCCAACAAAATCTATACCACTGAATAGAAAAGAACGTTTAAGTCATTAAAGGACATTTTTGTTGTTTCAAAAATCCAGATAACATTTTAAACATAAAAATAGATAATTGTAGGTATTTATTTTTCCAGTAAGCGCAGGCCATTGCTTCCGGTATCATTCACTTCCAGTCATTTTTAGCTGTACAAAACCACTCGCTATGCTGTTTGATATTGCAACCTGGTATTTCTTACCATATTACTGTAATGAATTGTCTTAATTATAAATATGCTGGTTTGTAGCACAAACAGTTTTACAGTTACTGCACTTTGATATATTCATTTCATTATTTCAATATATCGGTTATTAAATAGGAAGTTTTGCACATTCACAGAAAACACCTTACTTCTGAATTGAAAAATAAGGTGGATAGAAGAGATAAAATTGCACATCGATTGGCACTCACATAGATTATTATCTTATGAAAATCCTTTATTTTCAGTGTAAGACTAAATCTTAAAAATCACCAACGTATATATATATTGGCCCAAACAGGCCTTCATCAGCGCAGCAAACAAATATGTTTTTCTATTACCAAATGAACATAGATGTCTTAAAGCTTGTGGTGAGACAACAGTGTTCATTCTCAGCACAGAAACTAATTAAGATGAGCAGTCAGTGACTCACGTAACAAAATGGGCATTGTCATGCTTCTTCCTTTCGAGAAGGCTAGCCTGACGCCATTGCAAAAATCGTTCCAGGGTAAGATTTGGTGTACTGCTGACATCAATCAAGTCTCTGTGAGTCCAAACTTCAAGTCCAACCAACACGACACGTATGTTTAAAGGTCGGTAAAGCTGAGAGTAAAAAAACAGATTTATTTAATAATTATTACTTTGAAAACCATACCATGCAAAACCTATTATTTAATAGAAGGCCAAAGTTTTTTTTATACCTTGTCCACGTGATTTGCAACCAACATCATTCTTGCTTCAATTTTCTTAAAACTTCCAAATTTCTTGTACTGAAGAAAAGTTACAAGTAAGATGTATTTTAACAAAATAAGCACAAGACATTAGTAATCAAGATATGTTTTCCTTTAAATCACATTCATACCTCCGTATTATCAACGACCAAAACCATCTCCACGATGCGCTGTCCTCCTATGGGGGCTTTGTTTTTCTGAAGGGCAGTTGAAAAAGTCATTGTCATAAAGCTTTTGAATGGCAAATGCATTATAAACTAAGACTTAAATGTGGAGCTAGTCCAATAACAATAACATTTCAACAAGAGATCATAATAATGTCATTACCATATTTTTGTTTTTATGCAGCCCGCTAGACTTTGGGCCAAGGTTATAGACAGTGTCATTAATGTATCCAAAGGCCCCTTGCTTGGTCCTTAAATGCTCTTGCTTGTAAATAGCATGGTCGCCATCCAAAGACTCTTCTAAAGGCTCAATCAAATAAACTTGATTGTTCACCCTCAGAAACCCTCTACAAAATAAAGAAGATACAATATTTCAAAGAAGGCAAATTGTATTAAAAAATGTGAAACATTTAGTCATTTACACTACAATATTATCCAAGCAACTTATTGCACGCACAATCTAAAAAATTCACCACAGGGTATATTTCATCGCCTATATAAATTTACAAAAGTTGCTTAAAATGAACATTTTCCTTACTCCATTCCAGAGCAAAGTCCAACACTGACTGAAGAGTTTTCAAAATCATGGATGTGTCCCTGATAGTAGCAGTGATCCTGAAGTGAAAAACAGAATAGCTACTATTGAGCAGAAATATTCACACACTGTGTCACACAGAAATAACCGGTTGTATTAATTGAACATACAATATTGCCTGAAGACTTTGTTTCTAAAATCCCATCTTCAGTATAATGTGACATGGTGTAATGTTTTCCTAAAAGCTCCCTGTGAAAAAAAATCTATAATTAGAATAAGTGTTCATATTATTTAGAGCATAAACTCTTATAATATTGTCCCATCCTCACCTATTTTTGTGCAAAGATATTGTTAAGTTCCTCCCATCTACAGTCAAATCATATTCAAGTTGTTCAGGATATCTCTAAAGGGGTGAAAGCATGAATCAAATTGGAGTCAAATCAACATTTCAATATTTACAAAACTAGTCTGAAAAAGAGCGAACCTCGAGAGAAGAGGCGCTCCTTCTCGCTCGCTCTCTCAGTGGCTGAGGACGGAGCTGGACCACATCATAGCGCATCACATGAGGTAAAGCTGGATTCGCCGCCTCGAGCTTCTCTAAAGCTGCAGTGAATAAACAAACCATCAGCATGTGTAATCAGTAAATTAAAAACACATCACGCAGCGTGACATGACTCGCGCTGTAAAATGATCCTCATAATGTTGTGCGCTCACCCCATGTATAAACAAAAGCAAGCATAAATAATCCAGTGTATCGCATGGTTCCCTGTCCTGTGGACTCTCTCGGGGACTCGTGGGCTGCTGTGGGAACTCGGATACTTGAAAGTTAAAGCTCCGCCTCGGTAATCCGGTATATGTGTATTAACATATTACGACCTCCTCATCCGGTAACAGCAAACTGGTCTCTCATGAGTCAACGCTCTGGAAATGTGTCAGTATTTTTGTGAAATATCAGTAGAAAAAAAAGTTAAAAAGTGCTTGTGTAAGTATTTCTATGAAAACTTTCTGAAATATGCCCTGGTTAAGTTCATTAAATTATATCTTGACTCATATTTATAATTATTTATATAGGTTAACTTTATACAAGACGTATTGTTTTAAAGCAGGTTTACTGTGATATGATGCAGAGTTCATATCTGCTGTACAGAAACTCTTATAGAAAAGAATGCCATTGTTCAGCTGAAGTCAGTGTTGATTCAGTTCCATTGTAAAGATCATCGATTATTAAATTAGATCATTTCATTTATAAAGCAGTTCTGCAGAAAACAATGGCAACTGCGTCAGTACAGTCAGATCAATAATATTGTTGAATAAGTGTATTAAGAGCTTGTTAAGTTAAGAATGGAACATAAAAATGTATTACTTTTGACAACTTGCTTTTTATAAATGCCATTCATATAAAATATTACACATTCTATTCATTTATTTATTTATTTTTATTTATTTAAAAAAAAATTGGGGGGGGGGGGGGGGCTTCTATTTCTTGGTCTTTTCACTTAAAAATAAAAACAAAATATTCTACTCAACATATTTAAAATCTTTAATGTGTCCACAAAATAAACTATGATATTCAATGTAATATAATGTCACACAAATCACTGTTTTCCAGAGACACACAATTAGATCAATTAAAATCAGAACTGTTTCCACTGTCTAAATATTACAAATCTGATATTCAGATTAAAGCACTAAATGAATTCATTTAGTACATTCATTAAATGTGTTGAGATGAGGTTTTGTCATTTCGTGAAGGATGATGTCATTAAGGAAAGATATTGTGCATTATTACAAAAAGGATATTGCAAAAGACAATGGTTGGGACAGAAAGTAAAATGACTCAAGGACACAGGAAAAAAAACGTTAAAAAAATGCTTTATATCAAATAAAAAGTCATTGGTCATGTGTTTCCTTTTTGATAGATAGATAGATAGATAGATAGATAGATAGATAGATAGATAGATAGATAGATAGATAGATAGATAGATAGATAGATAGATAGATAGATAGATAGATAGATAGATAGATAGATAGATAGATAGATAGATAGATAGATAGATAGATAGATAGTACAAGCTTTTTGGAAAATGATGGAACAGGAATGACTCTACTGACATCTTGTGGTTATTTTCTACAGGTGCAGTTTTGCTATGAGCTTTTTCTGCTTAGGTTTAAATGTATTATTTATAAGCATTGTGTACTGACTATCATAATTATATGAGTGATTTTGGATTTTCTTTGTATAAAAACCTTAATAATATAATAAAACGTCACAACTAATCGATCCTCTGTGATTTATTGTATGTTCGACCCTTTTCTTTTTTAATAGTTTAGCTAAATTGGTTTTGAGCCAGCTCTACAAAATGCTTTTTTTTCCTTTTTTTTTTAAACACTTTGTTTTCTCATGAAATCGTCCGCACTGAAATCAAATGGCTTTTATTTTGAAAGGGCGATGACACGGAATCGCAAGGCGGGTAATGACGGAGAGTATGTTTTGAAGCAATGCTGCAACCCGAATTCATTGAACTGTTGGGGTCTGAAACACCAAAAATTCTTACAGATAAGATACCGGTGACTGAAAATAGAAAGTACGCGTGTCTTGGTTCACAACAAGAAGAAAGAAGTGGTGAAAATGCTAATTCACTTTTTGGGTTCAGACCTCAACGAGTTCGCATTGCTGGAGAAGATGAATTTTTTGAGGTTGGTAGATTGTTCGATTTGATCGATAAGGATATTGCTCTTCAAAAATGTTTCAATACAATTTGAATGCAAGTTTCAACAATTGCATGCTTTTCTATCAATATGTTACTTCACGTTAGAGTGACAGAGTTACTAGAAACTACATTACTCTGATGATATGATGATATTAAGTTTACCAATATCTCGATATATTGATGTTTCCTGAACAGGATGGGGACATACACAGACACATGTACTTACAGAATGTCGTGACGGCTGCTTTATATGACGAACAACCTCCAACGTGAGTAATATCGCTTCAGCATTGATATTGCTTTGTAATTAGGCAAATAATTGCCTAACAAATTATTAGTAATCATAATAATAACTGGATAATCTTATAGAGATCATAATTTTTAAATCTCTTTAAAAAACTAAGCTGGTATTTAAAAAACGATAATGTCTATGAAGAATCTCAGTTGTTAAGCTCATAACAAAATGTTCTAGTGTATTGATTATGTTATTATGATAAGCTGGATGAGATTCTCATTATCTGTCATTAAGTGATTTGCTTGATTACTATTATTAGTGTAGTTATTAGTATTATCATTAAGTGGTGTCACTGTTTCTTATGAGGTTGAGTGTTTACAACTGAACACGCACTTGGATGAGTGTGAAGACTTTTTGAGCAACATCATCTTGCCTTGATAATTATGTTTCAATAATATCTCAAACCCCTTCACAGTATCTCTGAGTTCAGATGTCACATAGCTGGGTGCAAACAGTTATTTGATACATTGGAAGGGTACGAACACCACTACAATTCACTGCATCGAAATGTATGCTCCAACTGCAAGCGCTCGTTTCCATCAAACCGACTGCTGGAGATACACATCTTGGAGTGGCATGACTCGCTCTTCCAGGTCATGGCGGAGAAGCAATGCATGGTAATATTATTATGACCACCAGATAAGTCATATGACTGTACTAAGTGATACATTTTGTTGTATGAAGCACTATGGTCAGATCTTTTGTAACATGTTTTGAGCGGCATGTGTCAGACTGTATGCATGTCACTTTGATGAAGTTGATTAGAACTGCAGGTTCATTACACGCAATCTGGCATGAATTCTTTCGGTGCATACTTACCAGATAAGAAAAGCTGCTGTAAGAAGTCATTGGATGACTTTACTAACTACACATACAGATGGCTTCATAGTACTCTCACTGGAAATACTACAAAACGTATATTTTTAAATGATTGATATTCTTACTTCAAACAGAGTATGATAACCGTTCATTAAAATTAAGAATACTGCCACCTACTGGTTTCAACAGCAAGTTACATTAGATTCAGTGCTTGTTTCAGTGGCTTGAAACATAAAAAACGATTTTAAAGGGGACAAGAAAAATTTGTTATAGAAAATATTAGTTCACTTTTCCTCCTCCCTATACACACACTGTTTGAACCAACAAATATCATTCAACTTTGCTGTATTTTATGAAAAACTTTTTTTGCTGATTGTGTTCTGTTAATATTGCTTTTCAGTATGAGTGTTTAGTTGATGGATGTGGACTGAAATTCAAAACAAGCAAAGAAAGGAAAGATCATCTTATCAGAACACATAGCTATCCAGCAGACTTCAGATTTGACAAATCAAAGAAGAGTGGAAGGTTTGAAATTAATGTTAATTGTGGAAAATGTTAGAAAATAGATATTTTACGTTTGCACTCATATCCAGTCAATTCAATATTTCAGCCAAAAAGCCTCATACAATTACTTATTTTTTTAAAGTTATTTTAGAATGCTTTTTTTTAATTATTATAATATACAAATCAACAGAATACGAGAAAAAAAGACTCTGCAACAGAACGATGCACAAATGGAAGTTTCTGAAACGGCAGCTATACAACAAGAGAGCTTTGAGTCCATGGACTTCTCTCTGACCCCAGATCCAAAAAGCCTAAAGACTGCAGAAACGGCACCAATGCATCCAGCTAATCTAAAGCCAAGATATTCACACAAGTGGGTGGATTCATGGTCATGGTTTCATATAAATACTTGATTAAGCTTCATAACCCTGTAGACTGTGATCAGAATTATCTGTGTTGATTATTATCTTTCCTCCAGAGTTCCATCATCCATTTGCTTCGGTCAAGGCTCAGTCAGAGGCTTCAGAGGAAGGAAGAAGAAGTAGGCCAAAGCGTTTATTTGATGCAAAGGGTTGCAGTAATTTGTTGAGATTTTGTAATAAAATTTGTCAAAGCAATATTTAAAAATGTGTCTTCTCTCTGGGATATTATTAATAATCAGATCTAAATCTTAGGATCTTATCTAAAGAAATGAATGTAAAATGTCAAGCAATATCTTAAAACATTTGCACATATAGTTCTTTATATGTTTTATGGATTCCAATAAGTGTAGAGTTGTCTTTTGAGATCTAAAGATGCTTTCAGCGAATGGCAAATTGATGCGCTCTCTTGCTTAAGGCTTGAGACTCGCGTGTAACTGTGTAATTCGCATAAAACCTATTATAAACTTGAGATGCATTGGAAGGAATGCGTGTTCTCGCATCGTTTTGACGGAGATTTGGATTTTATAGCACAAAAAGGGGTTATATGAAGATCTTGCATCTGGAATGTATTTAAGGATCCTTCATTTTTAATTTTGGTCGCGAGAGTTCAATGTGGAATGTTCGATCCATTTACTTAAATACTATCTTTTCCCGGGTTTTTTTGTTTCTTATTTTATATTTGTGTGCATATTCGTTTATCTTAGAAAAGGTTGTGCCGTTAAAGTTAAATGTCTGTAGTCGTCCACCATTCAACAAATTATTATGTGGATTGATGCGCAGTTTTACAGCTTTTTATTTAGGTTTAAGAAACATAATGGGTTATTTTTTTACTACTAAATGATGACATTGTACACACATCAGTCTCTGAAGATTTATTTTTTTTTAATGCAAAAGATTATTTTTCTCATTTGTATATACATATAAAATATACAATAATTTACAGAAGATAAATGTAAACACTGTATAAATATCAGGAATTCTATTTGTTTGTTTTCAAAAGGGCAATGCAAAATCTGTAATATATACGTGTATTTACAATAATAAAAATCTAGACAATCTTACAACCTATAGCAAACTAGCATACATGTAGTCTACTGAAGGGAAACAGGCGAAAAAAATCAATAAACAGGCCAAAATCCTCAATCCAAATGCATGTAAGAACGTTTGAAAGTTCAGTAAAATGTTGGTATAATGGTCGATGCTGTATGTCTTCGCATCTAGTTTCTCTTCAAGAAAGACCGACAGAATAACAAGCATCATATGTGAACATAAAACCTGGTAGACTGTCAAATTAACAGGGTGGTGGTGGGGGGAAGAAGTATAGACGACCTATTGGCAGTAAGCCTACATTTCGCAAATTGTAGCTGTCTGGGTACAATCTTTGTAATATGCTACAAAATATTTGGTTTGCGTGACAATAGATGAATTCATTTTTTCATTTAATTTCTTTTAAATAAAGGGCTCACATTTACCGAATTTGGCAGCAGGCAGGCTAATGGAAAGTAGCAATTTAATAACACATAGTTGAGTTTTCTTTTTTCTTTTTTTTACTATAGGTTTCTGCTGTCAGTCGCAACAAGCTCTTTAAGATAGAAAAAAACCTTAGTAATAATTGTTAGGGCATTTCTTTAATCGAAGAGCTTTGTTGGAGCTGGCGCAGAGCATCTCCAGTTCTCGCGCATCAAGTGATGCTGATCAACAAGTGCTGTGCCCTCAGAACAAATAATCTCTTGGAATTGTTTTTTTTTCTGATACTAAGATATTCAGTCACATTATGTTATGTTTGCTTATAATACAATATAAAGTTTTCTGTATTCAGTGGAAGATTCATTGCACTTTCAATGCCAATTTGGGGACTCTCACTTTTGAAATAAACTGTGTAGATCACAAGAATAATTTTTAAGTTCTTTAAAGAAACCATATTTGCTATTTCACTCGTCTTTTGACTGACAGAACCGCAGCAGATATATAGACGGTTAACTGAAGGACGTTCTTCAGTCAGTTAAGACAAATAGTACATCCCGTAGGTCACTGGCCCACCGAAAAGTCCCGGGACTGGTAACGCAGGTCTAGGAAAGGAACTGGACGGTCCGTAGAGGGGTGGAGAACCAACGTGTGTCCCGAGCGGGAACGGAAAGGCGAACGCAGGTAATAGTGGTTTGGTTGCAAGTTTTAGTTTCTCTAGTTCGGCCTCTTGAAGTCGTTTTGCCTTCGCCCGTCTATTTTGAAACCAGATTTTAACTTGAGTCTCTGTGAGGTTGAGTGAATTGGAAAATTCCGCTCTCTCTGCAATAGAAAGATACTGTTTCTGACGAAATTTTCTCTCCAAAGCGAGCAGCTGCGAGGTGGTGAACGGTGTCCGCGGTTTTCGGTTGTTCTTGTGTTTTCTGAGGGTACACGGAGGTGGACTTGAGTGCCCTGCGAACAAACAAAACGTTAAACGCATTACATTGAGAATAATTAGATGACGTTGGCTTGATAATAATCCATCACTCTGAAAAATGCTGGGTTGTTTCAACCCACGTTTGGGTCAAATCAAACTAAATTAAAAAAAAATTAAAGCAACAGTTGGGTTTGTCCATATTCAACCCAAACAATGTTGAAACAATGCAGCGATTTTAGTGTCCTTTTCCACTTATCCTACGCGTTTATTTTCAGCATTATCAAAAGTAGTTTATACATGCGAAATTGGATTATATCCTCTAGTCTACTTGAAATGTAGGTACATTATCTATTTTTAATTCAAACACGTCCACAAACCTATCTTAAAAAGGAATACCGGCTTTGCAGAAATACTTCTCAGAAGTGGATGACATCAAGAGTTTCCTCAACACACCTCACATTCATTTTTATTTTTATACAAAAAAGCTAATGAGCTTAATTAACCTATATAGAGCTTGCCATTATAAAACATGGATGTTTCTAATGATCATGCCTCATCACTGAGCCACTCACTTGGTGGAGAAGTGTACGAGGGGGTCTGAAACCAGCCGGACTGCCCCTTGTCATTTAGTTCTTCCATATCTCCTCTCTTGCACTCGGGTAGAGTGGAGACGCTCTCCGCTGGGATCTTTCTATCTGCGTAAAGAGCCATGGGCGAGAGCCTCAGCCGCTCATCTGCACCGGATGTCGGAGATGTGATACCAGATTCAGATGACGTGTAAACAGTCCGTGTGCTTGTTCTGTCTGAGATTAAAGATTCCACACTGAACGGAAGACTCAGCGCCTTGCCTTTACATCCTTTGACAGTCGCTTTATCGTTGGTTTGAGCCTCCTCTTTGTCCGCACTTTTGCGTTCCTGTAGTTTTCCTTCTTGGGAGAGTGGCCCTTGAAAAGAATTCATCATGGATGATAAAGGGGCCATACAATAAGAATATGGGAGTCGTCCTGAATTTTACTCGTCCGCCAGCGCCTTTCCCTTCAGCCGTCGCGCTTTTGCGACGCTCGCCTCGCTCTCCTAGCCGAGCGCACTCGCAGCTATAAACTTCCAAAAGTTCTCTTTTTTCCCCGCCGCCCTCCAATCGGCTTGACATTTCACCCACATGACTTTCCTCGTGCTCGTCCTGATTGGTCAAAGGAGTTTCTTTGGGACGTCACAATGATTTTGAAAGAAATGTTGCATGGTTAATCATACTTGTCTTGCCGAGGTGGTTTATTGATTGCTCTGGGGGCTCCAGTCTTGGAGGCAAGGAGCCATTTGAGAAGTTTTGTTGCAATTAACCAGAGGGGATGTCTGTATAGCGGGCCTCCGTACTCATTAACTGAACTCTTATTGAAAACATACAGCGAAACAAACCACTTCCTTGGCCTCTTTGTCTGCAATTTCTGGGAGATTTTCTTCATAGAAACGCTGGATTGTGGAAAAAATATCAATGAACTAAGATAAGGCGGATGGTGGAATATACATATACAGTATATGTGTGTGTGTTTATATATACACACACATATGCGTGTGTGTAAGTGTGTATTTATATGCATGTATATTTTTTTATGCAGACACACGATATACATGCATACACACACACACACACACACACACATATATATATATATATATATATATATATATATATATATACACACACACATATACATGTGGCAGTAATTTTTTTTTTTGTAAATTTGTTTGTATGTATAATTATTATTTATTTTATTTTTTAAATTCTGAATCGCATCAGGTCTGTTTTACCTCATAAATGGGGGTGGGGGCTTTTTTCCCCCGTAAAGACAAAATGGCAGGACAAAATGATGTGACTGAACTGACGATGATTTTGTCACGCCGCATTACAGCAATTTAAAGCTTGTCTTGGCCCTTTAAGACTGCAGAAAGCCTCCATTGAGGCGCAACTGGCAACCCCTCACCGTAAGTCAAAGCATTTCATAACGCAGACAAGCCCTGTTTTGGAAGGCGCCAGTCTCGGCAAGATCAAAAAGGAAGCTACCTCAGGGAGAATATGCAACAGTTAACTCCACTTAACCAATTGTCCTCGAAGAGTTTAATGTCAAGGCAATAGCCAGAGGGCAATCAGTTCCCACAGACAGCGCGCACCGCTCAGTTAACTGTTGCCTCACTACATGTCTCCGTTTAGACTTGATCATTTTTATTATCGGAGCATGTTTACTTTGCAGATTTTTACGAAAGAATGAAATGGAAAATAATACAGTAAGCCATTAACCCAGTAAAGTATCTACCCTACATTTAAACCGATTTAGACCTTTGTGCTAACAAGTTAAATAACTGGCTAAATTTAATAAGTGACTCGTGTAATTAGTTTAATATTGTTTAATATTAAATTTTAGCAGTTATTTTTAAAATCATACCATAAAAAAGTTAAACAATAAGTTACATTGTTTAGTTTATCATACTGGAATGTTTGGTTTTATTATTATTCTAATAGAATGCTTGTGGATCATGACATTGATTTGATCAGTTTCAAGATGAAGCATTCCTGGTCTATTTCTACCAGGCTGCAGTTAAAAACTTAGCTATTGATAAAAAAATGTAGTAGCTGTAAATGGGGTTTGAAAGGTACTAATTTGTGTTCACCTCAACAGATGACTCATATATGTGTAACATATACAAATTTATACATTTAAGAAAAGGCCAGTTAGTGATTCTGATTCAAACCAGTAACACTTGTGATTGATATTTTTAAATAAAGAGTTGCTGGTGCAGTCTGTTAAACAGGGCCTATTACGTTTAGTAGCCTAATATTTGATAGACAATTAGTTAATAATAATTCCAAATGCCTTTTCTACCTTTCTAAGGTGCGTGTTGTGGACTTCATGCTCTATGTCTTTCAACCCAACAATACCGGTGAGAAAAAAGTGGACTTTCTTTTGTCTTGATCCACAGTGCCTGCTCTCGATACGGCGGTATTTCAGCAAAATCCTTGGTGAATGTAATTGCTAGGCCCATGTAACCTCCTCCCATGAGAATACCACTCCAAGTGTTCTTCAAAACCAGTGCACATACTGAAACATTTACTAAGGAAGTGGTTCTCTGATTTATTACAAAGCAAAATACTGTAAGTAGTGTGTCTATATGCTACTCATTACCCCCAAATGGTAGAAGCTGACAAGGTTAAGATGTGAAAGAGCCCAAACAACTTTTATATGCATATAAGTATGTGTATAGTAAACAGAACTCTTAAGACCAGGTATGGCCTATGATAACGGATAGGAGATTTTCAAAAGCAACAATGTAGTTATTTATAAAAAATTGTATTACAATTATTCCCCCCCAAATAAAGTTTTTAAATATTTGGTGAGAATTTTTTTTTGTATACAGAATTACTAATTGCACATGTTTAGCTTACCATCTACCACAAAATTAATTCAGAAAATACTGGAGTTAACATGGGATAAATTACATCTCTTTGGCATTTATGTGGCATTAATGGGAGACATGATATATTTGCTTTTAAATGCTACAAAGGTTCAAGTGGAATGTATGTAAAATGCTGAAGAATATATCTATCTATCTATCTGCACACTGCTATTTCTTTATTTCTTTATGAATGATTATCGTGGTACTATCAGAAACCAGACTAATCTTACTGTACAGTGGGGCACAATGTCCTCCTTATTTGTTAACAAACCGAGATTTTCAAATTCTTAGAGCCAGTGTCAAAGTTGATATGTTAAAAGACCACATTAAGATTTCTATCTGAAGACATTGCTATTGCCTTTTGCTTCTATATAGCTATTAAGTAATTTCCTTTGCCTTCATCCCAGGACGTTATTTCATCTCTGGAGAATTTAATGTCATGTGTAACTTTCCTCCAGTCTCCCTTGACTCTCAACCTTTTTTATTGAATAATTAATTTTTCCTGTTACTCTTCTTGAGGTTAGTATAATTGCTTGAAATGTAAACACACACTGTTATTCTTTGGGAATCCCTAATGACTTGACTATTGCTCTGCCAATGGAACAATTGCTCTTAAGCAGTACAATACTGTTTATGTTAGTCCTCTGTGCATGAGTTCAAAGTTTTGCAAAGATCTGATTCTTGATGGAATGTTTGCCTATGTCCAAGGGGGGTTACATAGATTTCTCATGCATCCTTAGCTTTGATTCTCATGTTTAAAAAAATAAAGCCAAGCAGAATTCTATGCTGATTGCTGAGAGACTCTTGTGGTTGGAAAATGCATCTTTTCAAAGGGAAAATTGTTGGGAAAATTTGGGTCAGTTATAAAGTGATAAATTTTTGTTTGCTTCTAGTTCATTGGATGTAAGCAACCTTAAGTGTTCAAAAACAGAAAGAAAATGTGTAGTTAAATAAATACTGCAGATTTACATGTCATTAAATGCCTTTTTAATGCCAATTTAGACTAATCATTTAGAATGGTGCCAATATCTTGTATGGTGCAATAGTATTCATACACAATGTGTGGAGCAAAGTTGAAGTTCAAATTAAATTGCCATCATCTTGGCCCAACTGACATTAATAGTTCAAGACATTCCATACACTATGCTGACATGCTGTACATTGAGCCAATCGCAGATGTGTGGTTATGCCATAGTACAGAGAGGACAACCCCCTACTCACACAAACACACACACACACCTAAATTAAGTTTAAGGTCATCGCTGTGGTTTTACAGCTCTATTTTGTGATCTCATCCTAGCATGTTAGTGTCTTTCTGATCTGTGCCTCATTTCTTTTTAGACCATGAAAACCTTTGAGAAAGCTATACTTCTGAGCATATAAAATCTCAGACTGTCAGCTTCACAGATTTCCATCTTCATAACCAAGTTTAAGCTTTTCTGTAGTCACCGCTAAAATGGACTGTCTATAAACATTAAATCTTGAGGCATATCCGTACAGATTGTATTGGCATCATGTTATGATAATCATAGGCATTTAGACGATCAAAGAAAATCCTTGCAGAGGTTTCAAAGGGCACAAGTAACCATTTTAAATGAGATCAGTGTTTTTGAATACTCCAAGGCACAGAGCTTGAACTTTTGGCTTCGAGGTTTTTGTTTTTTTAATCAGATCTTGTTCTGAGGATAATACTTTGGCTTGTCAAGATCAATTTACATACGCACATTACAGTAGTCCAATTTTGAGCGTTTTCATCTCTATCAAGCGGTGCCTTAGTGGGGTGCAGTCTTTCCATGGCTCTCCTTAAATTTGGCTAGTCTTCAACCTATTGTGCATATAAGGTTCTCACCCAAGATTTAGGTTTAGATAATTATTATTTTATTTTTCCATTTCGTACGTCTATATCATTTAGTGGTAGGAGGTTATTGCTTGCAAATGATTTGATCCTGTCAAATCAACATATTTATGCAGGAAAACGTTTGGAATGTTATATATCTATCCTATTATCTTTTGCATTTTTATACATATACCTTTATGGGGGGAAAATCCCCCTTGAAGTATAATCTCACAATGTTTGGCTTTAGACTTCCAAAGTGGTGCCCTGTTTCAGAGATTTCCGCCTTTGACTCCAGAAGACATTTCTGTCACAGCGTGGAGGCAAGTAAACTATGTCAGAAGTCATTATAGACCTTGAAAGCAGATCTGTCCTTCAAGGTCGCAATGGAGTAGGATGGACATTTTCACATTGTGACTGAAAGTTGGCTGACTCAGTGCAATGATTCAAAAACTTAAGTCAAATAGAGGCTGAAATGCAAACGAGTATGTTCTAGAGCAACTGCTCTAATTGTACTTCTTTTAAAGAAACTGCAGTCTGTGTAAATCTGAAATGAGCATGCATTTAAGTAACTCTTGTTGTGTTGCCAGGGCGATCACAACAGTGGAAATCAAGTTTTGTAGAGTATCCATTTGCTTAAAAGAGCACTTTGAAAAGTCAACAAGATGAAGTTGTTGCTACAAAGTGCATGATGCCTGTTAACTGACCGCTCGCTTGAAAAATCCAGCAAGTGGCATCAAGCTCCAACAGGATTACATCTAAGCATTGTTCCTGGGTTTTACAGAGACAATTGGAACCTTAAACCCTTGTCAGAAGCACAATGGGACACAGTTATAGCCCTCTGTGAAATGGTGGCCAAGATGAAGTGTTGATGTGACAGAAGTAGGCAGAGCACAACGGCTGTATCCCACTGAGGGAAAATTAAAACTATCATTTACATCTCACAATCATGACTTTGCCAAGTCTTGGGAGAATTACCGCTTGGATAATGATTATTGCTGTATCAATGACAGCAAACAAGAGGAGCAATTGAATCCCAGGCCTCAAAAAAGTGTTATGTAAATGCTTACAAAAAATATAGTGCTCTACACTGAAGTGTCTGTTACGGTTTCATTTTATTCTTTTTTGTTTTCACTTTCCTATTATTGTTTCTAGCCACTAAAGTATTTTTATAAGTTTATCACGGTGAGTTTATATTTCTTTGACTGAGAATGTGTAAATGGCATTCACATGTTCAGTGATGATCTTGAGAGATGCGTTCTCATCAACCTAACTTAAAAGAAGGTGCTTATATCTGTTTTTTTGACACACAAGCATTAATATGCTTTTAAAATATCTGTCGGTATGTTTTTGAGGATGTTAAAGGCCCCAAAAACAGAATAAAAATAGTTGTTTCTTAAGAGAAGGGGTTTAGAAAAAGCCCTGGGTCAAGTTATTTGTTCTGCAGTATTTCTTCACATTGACCAGCATTCTCTTGACGTCTTTTTGAACCAGAACCCAATGAGTTGTTGCTAGTGAAATCGGTGGAGGTCAGGCCTCATAAATGCTTAACTACCCCGAAAGGGAAACTGCTTTAGCAAGTTGGGCTTGTGTTTATGTCCATGCGCATTGGGTTTCCTTAAGATTTTTTACTCTGCCCAGAGGGGGCACTTAAAACAGAGGCCTCGGGTGACACGGATAAGTAGAAAGTATCTTGACCTTTTATTTGACTTAACAAGAGCTTGACCTGACCCAATCAGTTTAGGCTAACATCATGGCCTCAATCCTAAAGCCATTTGACTTCCCAACAGAAAAATCTTGCCTGCTTTAGCTCAACTGTCGCACTCATGTTTTCCAACAATTATAAGGGTAAGTCGCCCATGAACTGCTGAGCATCTCAGTTGAGAGATTGAACCCACCACAGAGCCATGAACCTATAATGCAGCCTGTCCATTTCAAATTGATACACATTATTTTGAATGCATAGATTAAAAATGGTAAATTTGTGGTGTGCAAATAAACAAGAGCAAATCATAAAGGAATGTAAAGTACAAAAAACTTATATTGTATTTTATTGAAAATAACCCAATTGCCTTCCATAATCTGAAACTTAATCATAACATCATTTAAAGCTACATAACCAAATGTATGAATTTCTTGGGGACATTATTTAGCTAGTTAAGTGCTTGTTATCTGTCTAATTTTAATAGCAAGTACAAAGGGAAAATAAAAAAGAGGAAAATCAACAATTAGGTAGTCAACAATGGAAATGAATACATACCATTCATTTGGTTTTCATTTAATAGGTTACACGTTTATTTCTTGAGACAATATGAATTTGGTTTATCAAGCTATAAAAATCAGGGCGTTATAAATATGAATATTGCTTAAAGGTTAATTTTACCCCAAAATTATCATTCTGTCATCATTTACTGACTCTTGTGTCATTTACACAGCTGTATGGCTTTCAGTGTTTTGTTTTTTCATACAATAGAGTCCAATGTGGCTTGGATCCTAATATTCTCATACAGGTTTGGAATTACATGAAGGTGAGTAAAGAATGGCAGAATTGTCATTTTTGGATGAACTACGCCTTTAATCAGAGGATATTGCAAGTAGATTTTTAGAAAATGAGATGCGGCTTTGCAGTGTCATTTTCATGTCAGGATCATTTATAAAACATGCTGTGAGGGAATTGCCTAAATGTTTAAGTTTATCAAGTTTAATTGCATGCCTTGACAGACTAAGCATATTTTTTCACTTACTGGCATTTACAGTCACTTTCTCCTTTTCTCTTTTCTACTCCAGTAGAAATGTAATATCCATTACACTAAAAAGCAAATAACGCTTAAGGTGCACCACAAAGATGACAGCGGACAATTGAGGCAATTTTTCTGGACTCTAGCTGTGGATTCAAGCCGAGATTTTTGAGGGAAAGCAAAGGACAATGAGCGTGGTCACATGGTTTTGACTATTGGGATGAGAAACTAATTGTGGCCATTTTGTGGTTTAGTGAGGAACCAAGAATGTGACCACATATTCGAATGCACCATCCGCTCTCACTCTGTCTGCAACGGTTCTCTGTATGAATCAATTAGATATAGGTTTTCACAAAAGTGTGAATTATACCTTTTGGTTCTTCAGCCTAAATTTGATTGAGGCCTGACAGAAAACCAGAAAACTTGCATATTCCTCAGAGCACACTTCCCTCAGCAGAAATTTTAACTGAAATAGTATTCAGTTAAAAGGGGCTGTTCTTATGCAGACCTTACTTGTCAACCACTCCAAAATCACTTGTCTGTATGTCAGTATTTAAAGCCCTATTTGTCATTAGAATCATTGCAAATGCAATCCTTGATATCTTTATGGAAGATATTAGACTGATTCTTGTTTACAAGTAGAAGCTCAGGTGTTCACAGACAAAAACAGCCAAGAAAAAAAAGTCTTAGTCAGCATATTCTAGCATCATATTCAAGCCAGATCAAGTCCTACAAACAAAGATCCATCCATCAAGAGTGCTTTTTAACATAAGATTGATTCACCTACTAACACTTATTAAGCACTTGAGACTGAGAGAGTGTTTCAAGCAGGGAGATTTCAGAGGCTGGGGAATGCAAGCACCTCACAGTGAAGCTCTTTAACAGGTACTCACATGATTTAAAGGGTTTACTGCGATTACGAGTGAGACAGGGCCTGAACAAATAAGTCAGCCTGATTGTCCTGAGATTACAATTTCCAAGTCCTCCCATGAAACACAGAACAAAGAGGAGGGAGGAGAGCAGAGAGGCCCTCTGAATAAACAAGCCTTAAATTCTCACTGAATCTGAGCTGTGCCACATTTATGAACACTTCAAGCTGCCGTCCTCTCATCCATACCGTACATACAGAGAGATTCCTGGTGGTGACCGTAAAAACATAGAAATGAGAGCAAAATGTTTATTTTACACTTAGCGGAGGCTTGTGTTTTCATGTTGCCTCTTTTGAAATGCAGACTGTGGGTTGGTGGGGTGGAAAGAGAGGGAGGGGGTTGCGGGAGGATGAAAGCTCTGTTGTGCTTGGGTTTAATGAGCTGGAAAATACAAT
Organism: Rhodeus uyekii; assembly: GCA_037043235.1. Classification (NCBI taxonomy): domain Eukaryota; kingdom Metazoa; phylum Chordata; class Actinopteri; order Cypriniformes; family Acheilognathidae; genus Rhodeus; species Rhodeus uyekii. The sequence goes on along the minus strand of JAWRVZ010000013.1, from coordinate 2,865,752 downwards.
TGCACTTTTCTGACTGTGAAAATTGCTTTGAGGGCATCATAAATTAGCTGCTGGGAGATACTTCAATTGACAATGCTTTGTGTGATTCCTGCACATGGCTCTCTATGTGTCAGGCGGCGCCTTCAGAGGGATTCAGCCGAAAGAACGTGAGGGGATAGGGGACCTCAGTGCCCAGGCAGTCAACTGCTTTTGATCCCTTGAAGTCTTTCAGTTGAGATTATCCAATGTGGTATACTGTGGAAGTCTTGTTAAACCTTATTTTGTGTTTTTATGGAGAAAACTATATTCCAGTTGCATTCAACAAATCGTGTCTTTCAAGTTTTAGAAAGATAGTTCACCCAAAAATGGAAATTCAGACATCCTTTTCTCACCCTCATGTCTTTCCAAGCCCATAGGACTGTCATTCTTTAAAAGGAGATATTTAAATTAACTGATTTTGTCCATATAATGAAAGTGAGGTTCAAAATAACTCTGGTCCTCATTGACTTTCATTGTCTAGACAAAATGCACATTCCTTAAAATATCTTCTCACACCAGTTTAGAACTACATACGGGTGAATTAATGATGATACAATTTGTGTTGTTTGGATGCGCTGTCCCTTTAAGAGCAATTCCACATTATGCAAACCTCCAAAAGATAGCGTTCCAAACAATGAAAGACGGAACCTTGCATAAAACTGAGACTTGTGGTCAAATGTTCTCAGTCATGGTCCATATTCTTCCACACAGTACATTTCTGGGGCCTCGACCACAACACAGTAGAGCTGTCCATTGCCTGCAGGCGTGCATATCTCTGCATTCTAATGCGTTGGTCCCGCTGGGTTTTTAACTTTTGCTCTGTGTAATTGATGGCTTCCACACTCCGGCTGAGTTCCTCACCCCTCTCCCTGGCGATTGTTGGTATATTTCTGCGGTTTGGGCTCTCAGGTCTGTTATTGTTCTCACAAATAGAAGTGCAAGAGGGGGCTGGGGGAGTTTCGAAGAAGTGCCCCCCTGATATTTAGTCAACTCCGAAGGGCACTTTTCATTCTGCCTTTGCAAGCTTGGCACATGCCTTCTGTTACTAAGTGGCTTTGCATTGAAAGACTCCACAGCTTCTATTCTTCGTCCCACTAGGTGCCCAGACTTACAGCTCTGGCAGCTGCTGGGCCCTCCAAAAGGCTCTATAGAGCGCTCTCTGCAGGTGTGCTCTCCTGCCAGAGCAATTTCCAATCAAAGGCCCTTTTCAGCCCACTCAATGGGAATCTGACTTCGTATGTGCCACTGCTCGAGAGTAGCATTCACAATGGACGCCTTCTCTAAACAACATTGCTCATATGGAGTACTGCCACTCTGCCTTTTTCTCTCTATTTTTTCTGTCTACGATCAGAGCCAGCGGCTGGAGCGGGTTGCTTTTTTCGGTATAGAAGACGGGCAGCTTTTTCCCCCTGCAATTATCAAACGAGTTGTTACACATTACTCATAAGGTGTGGCTCTCCCCTCCTCTCCCTCTCAAAGGCCTCCTCTGTTTTTCTGAAGAAACTGCTGGCAAGCTGAGACATCTATTCATTTGGCTACTTGAGTGTAATTGCTCGGCTCTTTGAAGCCTGTGAGAGGCGAGTGATTTCGCCCCTGCCCTTGGGCGACGGTGGCGACATCTCCGGCGACCTCTGCGAGCCCCTGCGGTCGGTGGAACACCTCCGCCAGGGTAGCCACCATACAGAGCTGGAATAATGCTGCCCAGGCTGCTCAATTTCTCCTCCTTTTCATCTCTCCCTTTGAAACTTTTATTAACAACAGCTTTCTCACTCATATCAAGAGGCTTAAGTAGACAAGGGAGCTGGACTCCCCGATGCTGACGGCCGAAAGTCACCACTGCATGACTTTCCTTCACATCAGTGAGGTTTGGAGCGGGGGCCGCATTGAGAAAACACAGACTTCTCAGTTCACACCAGTGGGCCTGCTCCCCCTCTGCCTTCGTGTTTTGCGTGTCATCTGCAATGTCAAAGAAAAGCGCCGTTAGTTGTTTTTGACATAACGTGTATCTTCATCACGTGTCTTCTCTCTGAACTTGTTTCTTTGATTCTCTCTGGGTATTTTTTCCTTTTCTTTTAGATCAAAAACAGCTGAATTTTTTGATCGCTGACTGTTTTAAAATATCATCCATTGTATTAGACTGCATGTCTTGGTATGACAAATAGCAGTGATAAAAATGCAGTTGAGAAGCATCGTATGTGCCAAGAACAAAAAGCTAGGATGGGACAGCCTTACCATAGACAGCCTGGAATGCTTTGAAACATCTGAGTGCCTGAACTAATTAAGTTTGGTAAGTAGATGTTATCAGTTCTGGTCTAATTTCCCTAAGTACTTTCGGAGGGTTTTCTTGAATCAACTCCACTTCGTGTTATTGCCTGCCCAGGGCTGTTTACTTTTCTCTTAATTACATTCACAATTCGATAGGGTGAATTACTACTCTATTTACTAGTTACCTTGGAATTTAAGACACACAGTTTAAGGTGATGGAACGCAAATGGAATTACATGTGCTTTAACTTGTGTTAAAATTTAACACAGCAACTTGGATTAACAGAAACTAGGGGGAAAAATTAATTGAAGGCCTAAGAAAACACAAGATAATATATAATGCTGCTTCTTAACTCAAATTACACAAATGTTTTTCAATACAATGTGTATGTATATATATATATATATATATATATATATATATATATATATATATATATATATATATGTATATATGTATATGTATGTTTACATTTTTTGAAATTTGTATTTAATTAAGCCTCATTCACGATTAATTCCAAAATATATAAACAGATTCCTGTCAAATTTTTCTCACAACTCCATTGAACATTATTATAATATTATGTATTCTGTATTTTGTGGGAAAGTTCTAACTTAAGTTCTGTACCGTAAACCTTCAGAGCTTGTTATTCTCCACTCTGTAGAAATCCTGAATGATAAAGCTGGAGACCAGGTAGATACCAGACATGCAGGCCAGACTCTCTCCACTGGGCCCTTTGAATGCTTCAGCATGCAATGATGTCACCATCTAAACATACTTTGTCTTTCTCTGCCTGTCTGAAAAAGGAAATAAATGAAATCTCTCCTAGCTCAAAGCCAGGCATAATGTAATGCAAAAATGTATCTCTCATGCGGCGAACAGATCTAGCAGTTTGACTAATTCAGTGTAGTTGTAAACAAGTTCTAAAAAAAAAGTCTGCTTGTTTAAGCTGAGAAGGTGAAATACCTTCTTAGTGTGATATTTAAGATCTAAGTTTGCTGGCAGGGTGTACTTTACACCACTGCCTGAAGACATTGTGTCCTGTCTCATGCAGAGAAAGAGAGAAAGAAGAACACAGGGTTATTATGGGTTTGATCTGGCTCCACAAGGCTCTGATGATAGTCTCAGGAGGGTTAGGAGGTCAAGAGATGCTTTCATAGTAGCATGGATAAAACTAAGCCTCGGGAGATGACAGATTGATGAGACTAAATGATATCACAGACTTTGCGCAAAGTATTAAACACAAATACATGTAATGAAATATCAAGAGGCAAGATGTCTACATGTCGCCATTGGATGGACGCAATAAAACCAAACAGGGTTATGAATATTGCATGCTACTTGTAGTATTTGCTTTGAGGTTTTTAAGAGAAACGCATTTCCTGTAGCCAAGTCAGCTGGTAACAATTTCAAGACATATTAAAGCAAGTCTTTGCCAAAGAACTTCCCTTTGGGATACTTGGGGAGGCTACGTAAACCAATAATGCAATTATAATCCAGTTTAGTAAGAATCACCAAGTTCTGCATTATTTATATGAGGCACAGTTTAAAAAGAGCCCAAGCTTCCCTGTTGACTTTTAATAGCTTGTTTTATTTTAATACAGACCAGTAAATTACACATCTCCTCATTGCCAACTGTGGAGTGCAAGATTGGCTTTAAGAAGAAGCTTGATCTTTATCTGAAGATAGAAAGTGATGGTCAAAATTGGTAAAGTAAGCATCACTAAAGTGATTACAACTATTTAAAATATTAGCGCCATAAAATGTAACAGGTACAACATTTTTATGATATTATATTTGTATTGCTTCAGCTTCACTGGCGTCTCTTTGGTATGAGAATGTGGGTCTTTGCCATGTAGAATGCAAAGGAATGTTTGCGGACAGTGAAAACTTGGGCAATATTCAGTTCAGTGCAAACGTCTGTTATTTGGCTTCAGTTTCATCTGAGTGGGTATGTGAGAGCTGTACAGCATAGTGTTCACATGGGGCATTCGTTATCTTAACAAGCTCCATATTTGACCCTGGTTGTATGTTTTTCTCTGTATGTCATGTCCTATTACTGACTCAAATGGCCTTAATGTTCTTTTGGGGCAGCCTTTGAAGAAACACCAGATAAGCAGCAGCAAGTTATGGATTGTACATGGGCTTACCGTTTCGTCTTTTATCAGCTATCTCTTTCATTACCCTATGATCTTTAAAAACATTTTCATTAATTATCAATTTTTTTTAACATAAATACCAAGACATACACATTTTTTGTTGTTGCTGATGAAGAATGTTGTTCCCGTTTAACATTGAACGTTTTGTTTACAGGTTTTACATTTGACAAGTGAAACCATGACCAGTACTCTGTGCACCCTTCATAGAACACTCAACTGGCTATGTGCATTTCATTGGTTTTCTTGCTTTATTTGTTACTGTATATAAGCACACAATAAGTTTCCCTTCCCTCCTGACACAAGACATAGAGAAAAGCAAAACAATGGGGATGAAAATTGTGCATGGAGAGTTAGAGTGATAAGCTGCCTTGTTGGTCTAGTATTGTATGTGGCTTTTGCAGACATGTAATTAGGGTTTCTGAGGTCTGGAGCCAGACAATCCCAGGGACAATGGATCTGAACAATGTGCAGACCGGACATGTGAACCCTGCCTCTCCCTGCCTCATCACACACAAGGATGTCCAGTTTAGTGTAATGACATACAATTAGAAATAGATATTCTAGGTCAACCACTTGTTGTGACCACTGACTGTTTAACCTAGCATATCTGTATCTAAAACCTATGTTAATCTGCTCTGAATGAAAGGGACCTACTGAAATCCTCTTTGCTTCTAATGTTATAGAGAGAAACTAGTAATTCAAAGTAAAGTGAAGATGGTTCATTTAAATGATTTGATTCAAACAATAAATAAACGATTGACAGATTCATTAATCCCCTGCTCAGATGCATTAGCAGCATTGAGTCAAGTCATTTAGTCAATTACATTTTTTTGTTTTTTATTTAGCCGATTGCTGATGTTCATAACAATGTGTTAAGATGTTTTGCTAGCATTTTTATTTAGTTATGAAAATGTTTTTTGTGAATGTTCTCTGAACATACAATTTACAGCTTTTTACAATTTTGCAAACATTATGTGAATGCTCTCTGAACCTTCTGAACAAGTAGTCACATTTAAAAACATCAAACGAACATTCAATTAAAACATTTTATATATATATTATTGTAACGTCTTTTAGTGCTCCAAATGAATCTGACATAAGCACAGAATCACTCAGATTATTGTAATATCATACTTGGGTTCCTGCACTGGAAAGAATGCCTTCATCACTCTTGTAATATATATATTAATCTGGTCAATGATGCTGTCCCATCTGCCCCCATTTTTATATACACTTTTGGGGGGAAAAATTAGCAGAGCCAAAAATGGCAAAATAATTTCCTTTAATGGTCTTTTTAATCAAAAATACAACACAAATACTATAGATATAATAACTTAGCATGGAATAACTTGCAGACAGCTTTTTTTATAGGAAGAAGAGTCTGTGTTGTTCCACTTAATGTTAATGTTAAATTGTTGAGGTGAGATATTGAGATACTGTTCACATTTGAGTTTAATGTAAGACCAAAATTCAACCAAGGTTCAAATCTGGACTCTAACCAAGTCTATCAGGTCTCAAGCCACTAATTGGTTCTCTTTGTAATTTGGCAATTATCTTAATTAAATCCATTCTCTTTAGATAACATCAGCACAATTTTCAAGCCATTCTTTAATATTCCAAAGTATTAAATGTGTTAAATGAGTGAAGTACCTCACCAATACTAGCAGCTAAAAAGGTTCCCCACACAATGACGTCTTCCTCCATGCTTCTCCGTGGTAGAGGTGCATTTATTATTATATTTCTCGACAGATTTTTGAAGACACCCCTCTGGAGCAACTCGTGTTTCACTGTGATTCATCACTTCTCACACAACTTCACATAGTCTGCCAAAAACGTCATTCTGTCTTTGATGTTTTTTGAGACAATGGCTTTTTAAGTAGTGCATTTGCTTAAATTAGGCTAATTTCCTGACCAATAATTTGTGGTTAAGACAATTGTTAAGACAGTTAAAAGCTTAGTGTTTAACCATTGACCCCCCACCCCTATTTTTCCCTTTTTTAAATTCATTTTGTTTCTTTTTTTGCCCAGGAGTAGTTAGATATTTTTATAGTATATTTTGACTGAAGTTTAGCTAATTTAAGTTATGATCGATCTTTTTTTAAACGTATGTGTGTAAATTATAAAAAAAAAATCAGATTGAATGATCAGAGGCATTCCATGGAAAGTCCTTTTCAGCATGTCTTTATTCATAAGCACTTTATTGTAGAAATCTTGACATATTGGTGACCAATTTGATCTGCGATTGTTAGTGATCATGAATTGTTTTTGCCTTGCGCTTACTTCAAAGTCATTGTGTTCATTGTGCTCATGTACACTCATACTCTTTTAGGCCAAATCCTTTCAAAAATGACCTTTATTTTGTTGTCATAGCTCTGATCATGTTACATGCATCTTTAAAAGCTTTCCATGCTCCATGTGAAGTTTCCTTGGTTCATTCTTGTCTCAGTCAACGTCTTTTAGTGCTCCAAATGAATCTGACATAAGCACAGAATCACTCAGATTATTGTAATATCATACTTGGGTTCCTGCACTGGAAAGAATGCCTTCATCACTCTTGTGTTTTTTGAAGTGCAGCTCTGTTTCTGAAACCCTGCAGCATGTAAACCCAAAGTTCTCTCTAATCAGTAAAAGTAAAATACATATTCGGGAGACACCTATTCGATCGTAAACAACCCTGCTTCATATTAAGGGCTGTTGGTAAAAATGTCATTTTTTGAGTACTCTTTCTATTGCCTTTAAATCAATTGGTTTTGTCACGTCCTTCAGGGCTCAGTTTTGGTGCGGAGCAGCCTGCTTCAATTAGTCTGATGGAACCCATGTGGCTGCTATCAGTGCTGCCATCTTCTCCCCACGGTCTCGGAGAAGACTGGCTCCTCTCCATAATAAGCAGAGAGCAAACACTCTCTCTCGCAGTCTGTAATATCACCCCACACCTCTGGACTACACCTCCAAGCTGACCCACATTAAAGCAAACCTGAAGGTTCAAAAGGGACTGGGTACTTCCTATGCAAAACCCTGTAGATATGAATTACTATCTCTTCCTCAAAACTATTCAAAGACAAAAAGCACTTCAAAATAGACATTGCATAAGTCTGTGATATTAAACATTTGCTTCTTTAGGGTTTAATGATAATATGGACGGGTAGGAGGAGCTGATTTCCAGTATGCTGAGATTTATCACAAATATTTTACAGAAAATTGTTCTGTTGGTTCAGATTTGTTGAAATGAATGCAGTAATGAGTACAAATCATATCTCATTGTAGATAAAAAAGTATCATGCATCACAATGGTTTGCATATGTTCTTGTCCTTGTTATTTATGTTTTAGAGTGAAGAAAACAACATACTAAAGAATTGTCAGGTGCCCTCTGTTTTGCTCTCGTCGTTTTGCAAAATTAAAAATGCTGAATCTTCATACTTAATGATCTCATAAAACATTTTACAGCTCAAATGTTTTGATTTTTAATATAAAAAAGCTTGTAAATACAGCTGTGGTCTCTGTGTTGATGAAAACAAGGTCTGATGTAATTACCGTCTTAGAAACTTGATTAAATTTTGTCACCCCACACCACCTTTGTAAAGACACAGTTTACCAAATGTAATCATGGTACAATTAAGACCGTTTAAGTGAGGACCCACACTGACTCAGACTGTGATAAGGCTTGTTTGATTGGCGTGCCTGTATACACAGAGACTGTGTAGCCCGGGGCAAGAGAGTGAGACAGGGAGCAAGAGGCAGACGCTCACTGAGAGTCTGACTGTATGGGTCACGGACGCTCCAACGGCCATGCAATCCATTGATCTCCAGCCCCTCTGCAGCCGTGGCACCAGTCCAATTAAAGTGTGAAGGCCTGAGGCAGCATGAGTGCCATCAGTTTTAAATGATAAATAAGCTAGCTAGCTTAAGGTTCTTTTTGCATTTTCAATGGTTTCTGTGTGCATGATACATCTCAATTTAGATTTCAAGGGAGATTTAGGTCTAAGGAACATTTAAAATGGCGATGTTGTACTCGTGTAATGAGTCCTCGTTTTTCTTCAGTGAAATTTGCTTTTACAATTGAATGTAATATCATCAAATTTTGCAGAGTGCAATGCGCTTTCCACACAAACTTTAAGTGGCCGTCCATAACATTTTTAGGACGGTGCACACATTTCTTTCATAAGGATGAAAGACCAAAATTCATGAAATCTGATCTTTCTGTTGCAGGCACCATTTCATGCTGGAACAGCATGATCTCCACTATAATTCAGAACCATTGGAATGGATGGGGCTTTGACACGCAAACAAAAAATCTCTCTAAAGTAAATGTTTCTGCTCAAAGCCAACTGTGATTTGAAATCCCATTATCAAAGCCAACTGTGCTCCGGAGCCTGGACAGCTTGGAGAATCATGTTGTGTTATGTACTCAGAGGAGTCCTCCTCTGCATGGTCTTTACTCAACTGAGACGACTGCTGCTAATTCACAGTGCAAAAAACAACGGACAATGATTTATCCTACCTTATTCAGGTATCATTTGTAATCAAAATGAACGGTTGCAGGAACAAAAAGCAATTTTCTGCTGGGGCTTCTGATCAAGTGTAAAGATTGCTAGACTGTCCAAGATCAAATGGAAACGTTCTTGACAGCTGATTATTTTCATATAGGCTCTGTTCGTAAATTTACTGCAAGCTTGATGTCAATCTATCTCAGTGATGAGCCTACCTAGAGGTTTCATATTTCTAAAATAGCAATGATTATCAGTGATAAAATAACAGAATTTTTATTTGTGTCTAATGATTTCGAAGCACTTTGTAAAAACATCTCTGACAATTTTTGTGCATGGATGTAGGTATTGAAAATAAGAATGGTCAAACTTAGCTCTCCGTGGCAGCATTTAAAGATCCTAAAAATATATGAATCATGTTTTCATGCTAGTGTTTTGAGAATATTTATCAAAGCTTATGACGTTGAAATAAAGTTCTATTAATATTACTGCTCAAACTTTTACAGAACGTTAGGGAGAACAGTTCCAAGAACATTTCCCATAGCTAGAACCACAAAATCTGCAATATTGAAAGACTTACAATCCTTTCGTTAACGTATTTGTTGTAAATTATCATTCAAGTATTGTTGTAGCCATTAAAAAAAACATTCTCTCAGCTGTAATAAGATTCTGTGTAAGCCAACCTTTTATGTGTTGCTTACTGACTAACTTTTTGAATTTTCTTCAGAGCATTTTTTTTCTGTAAAAAAGTTTGGAACACACCGAGTGGATTCTGCTCTTGCATTCTGCAAACTTGCACACTTGGTTTTGCATCAATGTGACAAATTGAATCAAACAATGTCCTGAACTCTGCAATGATTTTCTCCCATTTTTCCTCCCTGAAAAGTTCTGTTCCTCCCTTGGAAAAAAAAGCTACTGTAATACTCAGAAGGGTTATCTGTCAGCCCCCCTTCTCCCCCCATAAATGCAGCTCTGCGGCCTGACTGTCTTTAACCCAGCTGATAACGCTTTAGCCTCCTCGTAAAGAATAGGTCTCTTTTAAGTGATCCATTAACGTCCTGTCCCCAAGAGTCTGCCTCAGTCTACTGAAACAAACCAGGAAACCTTGAAGGAAAACAGGATGACAGACAAGCTCCAAGATCAAAGACCCCCTTCGATTCCCTCTGCTCGCTCCCCAGACATCTCCAGGCCTCCTCCCTAATGTTTTCAATTAGGGCCCCTGAGAATGTTTCAAATCGTAACGTTATCAATTAGTCAGCAATCCCTGTGTTTGGTTCTAATGGCCTTGAGTTAGCAGTGAAGATTTAGTGTCTAAGAGGGAGATATCAGTACAGGAAAGAAAGGTTTTCATGTATAGGGAAATTTACGACTGTCTGCCTACAGCTCTGCTTTTCCAGAGTTACATTCTCCACTGAGCTTTTGGGTCTACAGTGACCAATCCATTCTGGCTCTTTTAAATAACCTGTAATGATTTAAAATAGCACTGTAATTTGACAGGACATAGACATCACTATTTTGTTTCTATATCTTGAGAAAGCAATTAATTAGTGCTTTGCTCTTTAGGATAAATATATTAAAGTATTCAGAAACTATTCAGGTTTTTGTGTGAGTTATATGAATAATATATTTTTTTTAACTTTTTTGTGTTAACCTGAAAAATCGATTCCATGTGGAAAAGTATTTTCCTTGGCATTAATTATAATTAATTAATGTCAAAATATAATTTAACTACTATTTATTCACTGAATCAACTTAAATATACCAACGAAGCTGGATTTAAGTGCTTCATCTATTTAAGTGCTTCTTTTATTGTAGGTTACTACCTTTTTTGATGTTGAAAAATATATAATTGAAAATGGTCCAAGATCAGAAAATGTATCAGAACATTTAAATGATTTGCAATTTCAATTTTTCTGCAATAGCACTGAAGATGAAGACTGAAGACTATGATTTTTTTTTCAGGACACTTGTCAGGACATATTAAATTTACATTTCATCTAATGTTAGATCAGTGTTTACATTGTGTACTAACCCCAGCAGACTTCAGGGGGTCCTGGTTAACCCCTTCATTCATTTCGGTGTCCTGCTCAGTGACGGCACTTCGGGCCTGGCTGCATTAGAGAGGTCAGGGGGCTCCAGCTGGCAAGCAGGGGCCACAGTGGGACCTAGAGACGGGCATTTCAGATGCCAGCATGGGGGAGACACTTTCACCTGATTGAGCGCTGGCCATGTGTTCCACCCCACGCTGGCTCAGTGCACCACCTCCCCATAGTTGTGTTCTCTGAAAAGAACCGAGATGCATGGAGTGGCCATTCTTTCTTAATTATTGCTGTTGTTCACTATAAAAGTGAAGAACTTTCAGAAGATTTCTACATTTCTACCCAATCTGACCCATAAAAATGACTTCCACTGGTGTAATCCAAATAAAATAGTAATTCTGTTATGAATTAAACCAGTTAATTTAGATGTTACCAAGCAATGTTGGACAAAAAACAGATTTCAATTTAAATTTTTAATTTATTCTCAACTAATACTTTGCTCTCCGTTCTTGGCCTTGTGTTTCAAAATCATTGACAATTATTTAATTTTAAGTTTCTCTGAACAACATTGCATGAATGAACTGACTGTTAGAAGCCCTAAAGTTGACAAAGTGTTCAATCACCATTTATTTTAGACAAAAAGAATGGAATTAAATTTACCAATTAATTACACACCGTTAATAATACAGTAATTTCTGCCATCATGCTGTAAAACAAATCACCTGTGCATTCTAACACATCCATTTATTTTAACAAACACATCACTTGAAAAGATCAAGAGTTTACATGTAAAAAAAGGAGCAGCCAAAGGACAAAAATTATAATCGTAAAACTTGCTTTAATGTGTCATTCAATTCATAGAAAACTGCAATTAATCACCTATCAGTCAAAAGCTTTCAAATCATATCTTCCAGCCAAAAAGTCATAGTTTTAATGTATCAGTAAGTGATTAGAGCTGCAGAGTACAATTCACATTCCTCTATTTCAAGGACACGATATCTGAACATTTTACTCACTTCTTCAACACTTCTTCAGTATGTCAGAAACTGTGGTATTTTTTAAAGTGCTGTTGTACAATGTGCTTTGTTGAGAAAACTAGGATACAATCACTCATTTTTTTGCCATATATTACTGCAATATTAATTCAGATGAATTATGGAACACCCCAACTTACTTATATTTTAATATACCGTGGGGCAAAGTATAATGAAAATATTTCAGTTCCTTCAGATAGTCTGAAGCTTATTTCTATTATCTGCTTTCATTAGATTGATTGCGATAGCAAAGTATATTTAACAAGCAGCGTCATGTTCCATATCAATTAGGTACATGTCAGCTCTGAATTGAGTAATTACCTTAAAAAACACATTTTTCCCTCTTTAACTGCCAAATGAGGAGTGCCCAGCCTGCCAGCTGTTATTCTCTTGCCAAAACACAATGAAATCAAATGCTTAATGGGCCATTTTAGGCCTCCTGAAGTTGTATCTCATCATCCTCTTAAACCAAACATTATTTACTGGGTCTTTATGAGCTTATTTTAAAGTGATTTGTAGTGTGCTTGTTTATACATCCTATTTTATATGAAAATATTACTTATTTACTTAAGATTGGAAAATATTATACACATTATTAAATTGGAGATAATAAAATTGTATGCAATATGCTACATGTCAGAAAAAACTCCAACAACCATAAAATCACCATTTGAATAGAGTGCATGTAAAGTGTGTTTTGGTTCCTCATTGTTTTTTCGTTTTCCATGAGCAGTTTTTAAGTTTTTAAAGATTCGCTGTCATTCTGGTGGATTGTTATGGCTCTGTGGCACAGGTTTGTGTCCCATTAGAGGTTATAGGGCTCTATGACTGTGTAAAACCATAAAACAGGTCACAGCTGAATGTATGAGTGTCCATTTTCACATTAGAGTAAGAGTGAACACATGTCCCGTTGTGCTGCCGCGGAGTCGGGTTTCATTTTCGAGGGCCTTCGGTACGCAGCGATTGAGACTCGCTGTAGATGGCAGAACTACTGCTGACCTCAAAGGTTTAGCCTGGCCAGCTCTCATGACTGTTTATTAAAACTGCATGATTCACACTCTGCCAAAGAGCCTTTTTACTTTGCTGGGAGAGTCTCGTTTATTATTATCAGGGCGGCCCAGTGTTGCTAAGGAGAGCAGGGGCTGATAGCCTGACATCAGCTTCTTCCAGCTTTACGGAGGTAATAGTTGTTTGACTTTTTCCAATACACAAGTGCATCACTTCACACGCAGATGTAACAGCTAATGTTCTAAGTGCTGGCATAATAATAATGTAATTCAAAGCAGGAAAAAAAGTGGTTTTATGAAAAAATAGCATTTGCAGAGTGGAAAATGTGTTTAAATAAAAAAGTACAGATCACAGTAAATAGCTATTAAATGGATTTAAGCGTTACCATATGTTTATGCATGTGTTTGTGGCTGGGAAGGTGTGTTTGTGTGTGTGTGTGAGTGCGTCTTTGTGTGAGTGTGTGTGTTTGTGAACTACAATAAATGTATAATTAGGCATTTTAAAAGAGCCTAATTAAGGGGATGTTAAAATGCAGGGCAGCCCGTAGGCATGGCTGTATTTTATTCATGTAGTGAGCTTTCACCGGTTACTGTCCGGTTCCACACAACAAGCTACAGTACTGCATTTATTTTGTCAGTTTGTCTTTTAATCCACTTTTTTTTTTAAACATTAACACGGTTATCACAAAGGTATATTTAAAAGATGCATTTGAACTTTTCAGCAATGCTAACAGCAATATTTTAAAGAGAGAGTTCTCCCAAATATTCTGTCTTCATTTACTCACCCTAGTGTCAATCCCAAACTGTATGCATTTCTTTATTTTTTTCCTGCACTGCACAAAAGTATTTTGTAAATCATGACTGAATCTTCATTTTTGGGTGAACTATCCCTTTAAGCGACAGAGAGGTACTGGATTTGATGACAGATGCAATGTCATCTTTCACAGAACAGGACCAAAACTCTAGAGATGAAGGTTGGGGAAAGCATATCATTAAAACCTTGCTTTTGCAAAATGTAAGTACTTTAATACAGCCATCATCACCGATGCCAAAATGACTTCCATGAGTGGTTTGTGTCACGTTAACATTTGCAATAAAAATCTGCAAAGTAATCGTAAATCAAGTATCTGTCAGCAGATCAGCGGTCTCATGGTGAATATGAGGGTTTAAGTGTGGTTGAAAGTGCGCTGTCTGTGAGGGGGAAGCCACAGTCTACCCATGACTGTGCCAAGCAGCTTCAGACACACACACTCATATGGCTTGTATCTGCTTTGGTGTGACGCACTAGAGAAGGATCTACTGAAACTGTGGGAGAAGTGAAATGATGTTAAACCTGAAGTGTGAAGTGTGAAGAACTCTGGCCACTGTGAGCCATGAATCAGTCAGAATAACATGCAGGCTCCATGCTCATTAAAGGAGAATGAAAGGCCTCCAGTCTGAATTTATATGGAGGAGTTATTAAAAGAATGTAACATCCCATGTCCTTTAATACCTTCCATACATAATACAGAAATATCTATACATATTATATGTATATTTAAAAGAACTGTTTTCTATTTTAATATATTTTAAAATTTATTTTATTCCTGTGACGGCAAAGCTGAATTTTCCAGTCTTCAGTGTCACATGATCCTTCAGAAAACACTCTAATATGCTGATTTGCTGCTCAAGAATTTTCTCATTATTATCAATGTTGAAAACAGTTGTGCTGCTTGCTTAATATTTTGTGGAAACATTTTCCAGGGTTGAATCCTTGAATCTGATTGGTTGTCCAGTTATTTTCAGGGAAACACTCGGTCAGGCAGGTCTGGCCGCTCCACATTACAGTTCCATATCACCTCGCCAAACAATTTCAGTTATTTCAAAGGTCCTTATAGCCTACAACAGCAAAAGAACCAAAACCCACAACGACACTGACCAAGCAAATAAATATAGTAAACAATAGGAGAAAAACTACAAATTATTTCCATGATTTCTCTTTTGCCACAAAATTGTTTTATTATGTCTGGAAACCACATACGGGCAAATTCCAAACAGCATTTTTGCACCCATGAAGGACGGGAAGGGGACCCCATTTGTTGGGGCCTTCCAAACAAAACTGAACAACTGAATCCCTTCAAGAAGGGCCCCTCCAGAAGTCCACTAGCAAAGGGAACATGCAATGGTCAATTAAATATTAAGGTAAATTAAATGAAATGGTAAATATTAAAGGAAGTAATGTAGTCATGTGACATTATGGTGACAAGTATAACAGGGTAACAAGTCCTTGCGAATCACCTTATATGGCAGGAGAGTTGGAGTTAACAATTCATGTTGTTTTCTTTTGTTGTGATATATTACACACATTTTTGTCACATTTACACACATTTTGTCCGCATAAATTTGCATTATTTGCATTATTTGCGAATAATTAAATGGCCCGTCATCAATTACTCCTTACTTATACTATATAATATAAGTACCTGATATTGGTTTGTCACTTTCTCCATTTCACTTCTGCTCGAACTGCACTAATCCAGCTTATAGTTTAAACTTCCCATAGCTTACTAAAAATATTGTTGGTGCATATGCTAAACTGTTTGCGAAGTTCCTCGTTTGCAAGTAGATTTGGATAAAAGCAGTTGTTGAATGAAAAAATTTAAATATACAGATTTAGATTTACTGCATCAGCCACTGACACATTGACAGTATGACCAGTCTCGGTAACTTCACTCACTGCTTAAAGTCATATCATATTCTGTTCTTAAGCAGCTTAATGTCCATTTAGTACACAAATGGGTACCAAGCTGTGTATTAGTGGCCTTTTCGCTAAATAGGACTTTTGTATGGTTTCTTTGACTGCAGTCTAAGCTGTTAAGTGACAAGAGAGATTATCTCAGTCCACAATAGAGCCAATCATTTTCCCCTAAGTATAGAGCCTAAACTCCCCTGGAAAGCATAAAGGCCCTCACATTTAAAGAGCCAGTAGAGGGATGATCCCATTCATGACTTAATAGCCAAATGAAAGTTCCTAATTCAGCAGTTAGGACTGTGGCAAGAGCTCAGCCTTAACATGTCAGTGTTGGGCTCTGGGACTGAACTGGCTTTGTTGGGCAGTAACAGTAATGGAGGGGGGTCTGAACGAGGCCTCATAATAACTTCCCGTCGTACAACTCGAAAGCTTTTCCCACGTATGAGAAAGGGGGGGACAATGCTCCCTGCACTGTTCTCTCTGGTTCCTCTCTCTCCCTTGAGAAGAACAGGCTCTGAACAGCCCCCCCCCCCCAACTCCCTCCCAGCCACCACCCCTCTCCACTGCCACTGGCTTCTCTTTGAGCTCATCGCTGGGTCAAGGGAGCATTTAGTTCCATGATGATGGAGCATATAACAAGGCTCCATACAGCAGTCAGCTGATGGCTGTCATCACTGTTGGCTTGTGTGTGTCCCCGACTGTCCTCTCTTCCCTTAATTACCCATCCTCACTCTCACAGCGAGGTCCCCTCACAAATTACACTGTATTGTTGTAGGAAGATTGGCCTGTCATCACGGAGAAGGGGAACATTTCAGCATCGCCATAATGGCCCCGATGCCCGGCAGTGGCTGTACGTAGCACCGCCGCCCCCCCATCGCCCTGACTCGCCGACCATTACCACTGGTGCCAGGTGACTCTGTGACCCAGACAGCTTTCTGCCATGTCAGCAATTCAAATGCATGGCGCCACAGTGTGGGGCTCACTCCTCTTCTCATACAATGGGCAGATTCGAGCTCCCCTAAAGATGAGTTAGGGCCTCTGATAATACATCTCCTCCACTTTCACTTTTTTTCCCACTGCCCCTGTGGAGCTCAAAGCAAATGAGATCCAAAATAATATGTGGGCCTGTTGTCTCTCTTGAACCAATATCTGTCCAATCACAACTGGACAGCTATTATATTGTTTCGCAATGGAATGTCTGTGATAGACCAGTTGAATTCATCAGACAACAATCATTAACATTGGTGTAAGCGGGGTTAGGGAAGCTACTTAACTTACAAGGAAACCTATATTCTATAGTCAAGCTCCTGAAAAAGTAGTTAGCTACACTACAAGCTACAAAAAAGTTGTTAACTTGAGTGAAGTTACTCAAGAGGGCAATGGGCTATTAGCCTTCATTTAAAAATATAACTGTAGCCTAAAACAAAAGATTTTATCACTTAAAGGTAAGACTTGACTTGGAATTTGTCCTCTGCATTTTACCAATCCATGTTAGTGCACACACATTAAGTGTAGTAAACATACACACACTGCAAACCGTGACACACACCCAGAGCAGTGGGCAGCGATTGAGTGTTAGGGCACCTCAGTCATTTCCTGCTGGTACTGAGAATCTAACCATCAACCTTTGGTTTACCAGTCAGACTCTCTAAACATTAGGCCATGACTGCCCGTAATGGTGGGTTTAAATGAAAGAATCTAAATTGAGTTGATATTATCAAACTTAAACAGGTAAATTTATACTAAATAATACAACACCCTAACTTGCATAACAGAACAGAAAACACGTAGCCTACAGGGACTCGAATCGGTGAATCATTTTTGATTCGAGCGAACCAATTTAAAATTAATCGAATCGCTAATGACAATTCAACGCTACAGCCAGGACATGATGGTGAAGACTGTTTAGGACGAGCCGATTCACAAAATGAATTGAATTTGGCAACATTAAGAGAAAGTCGATTTCTTTGAGGTGAGCCGTTCGATTAATCCCTCAGCTCTGGCATCGGACATGGCGTTTGGTCGCGCTACACCGCTAGTCGTTGGAAAAGGTAGCTTTGTTATTGTTAGTTTTGAAAACAACAGTCGCGCTACTGTTGAAGTAGTAGTAGCGTCACCACTTTAAGTTAGTGCTTTAGTAGTAGAGTTTTATTCTGGCCCCATTACTTGGTGGCAGACTGATCAAAAGATCCATCTGATTCACACGAAAGGTAGTATTCATGTGTTTTGTGACGTGGTGAAGGTTATATTGTTGTATATTGCGAGCAGGGATGATTAAGGAAATCAGCCGTAAATTACAAGTAAAACTAACAGAGTAAGTCTTTCCTAGAGAAACAATTGCAAAAGTTTAATTCATGACAAGAGTGTCATTTTCATGGGCAGATGTTATTAATTTATTTTATTCTGCTGCTTGGTCTTGGTCTGTGTTGTCAATTAATCTTAACTATACGCTCATCTTCCTAGAAGCTGGATGTCTTTTTCTGATTTCACCAACTGCATGTTTTGGAATGAAAATCAAATGTGACTTTATTGTACTACGACCCCATTCATCATAATAACGTTTTATATTGTCGTCAGTCTGTCACGGAGATTGAGTGAATGGCTTGTAATTTCTGTTCAGATGCAGTTGAAACTCACATTTATCTCATACGTGCTTATTAGGCTATACAGGAAAAGTTTTAAGTTGTGCTAATTGCTGTTCATCGAATTTATTAAGAGGGTCTTTTTGGATGTGAAAGTCAAATTAGAGAATTAAAGTATATACAATTATAATTTTCATAAATTGTAACGAATATAGCATAAAGGTGTCTGATAATTCAAGATAACCATCAACTATCATTCCTAATTTAGAATAAAAAAAATTTCATCTTTTCTCCCTAGTTAACAACTACAGTGGTAAGTGAAAAATTCTTAATGTCATTTGCCATAGAATGTTGTTAGGCTATATATTTTAATTTTTGTAAGCTGTGATTGTATTATATTATATTATCCTTTTTATGTATTATCTGTTGTGTGTTTATGTGTGTGTATGATATTATTATTATACAGAGATACTATCTGAAGGTCTTCTACTTCAACTTTTGTCTGCTTTCTTTTGTTCTGTTTATTAGTTAAAAAATTGAGGAAAGATATTCTGTATTATATTGAGAGCACGTTGAAACTAAATGATTGCACAAGTAACTTTTCCACAGGCTCATAGTATAAAGAAATTAAAAAAGGTGTTGTTTTAATGAATTGAGATAGCCCTCCATCACATGAGGCATATCTAGCAAATAGCAGTTGTGTATAAAAAACAAACACGTTGTAAATGTTAATTGTATGGCCCTGAGGTGCGAGAGCCAAACATTACACCGATTTCCTCACTATTACCAGACAGTCTGCCAAATGAGTTATTTATAATTATTCACATATGCCTAGCAAATGTGGAAATCTGCTGCGGCCTTGGCTGACACTGAAGACAGTACTTATCAATTTACCACAGAACAAAGCTTGCATAGTTCCATTGCGTTCTTTAACTTGTTTGTAAAGAAAATATGACACCCTATATCTAGCAACGAGCTCAAGGCTCGGAATGACTCTTTTTGGGTTACATGAGATCCTCTACAATGCTTATGTTCCAATGAAATTACAGAATATTTTCAAATCAAAAGACTCCAACAATCATTTAGTTAATCAGCTCACAAGATCTATTATGCCGTTGATGAAACGTATTCAGAGTAATCTACATTGTGTGAAGGGGTCAAAAAAACAAATAAATAAATTACTGAATTCACATTTGGCATGTATTACAATGAGAAACCTGAGATGGAGACCACAGAGGCTAAACAACTCATCCAGTATTATGGCCACATCCTTGAGAGAATGCATAACTGAGAGTTTTTTCACACTTGATTCATTTTAGAGGTCTGAGAGTCGTTCACATGAATTTAGACAAACGTGTACAAAAAAAGGAAAGCAAAAGAAAAGGGTGAAATGAGGGCTTTTAAAGAGACCTTAACTGAGGTCATCATTTTTTTTATCAAAGGGGTTAATAACTGATGTGTTAATGTGTTAACCTTGACTCCCCTAACTGTTCTCAAATATACAGTTTAATCATCATCAATTTTACATTCCAATAATTTTCAAAGGAATGCAATCGATTGTTCACTCGAAGTTAACTCTGTTAGTTTGCTTTCAAGGCCAGGGTCAGTGTAAATGTCGAGCACTTCATAGACCCTTTAAGGGAACTGAGTTTGGTTCTTATAACAGCCTTTCTATTTACCATGTTTTTAAATCTTATTTCAGCTGTAAGAAAAATTCCATAAAAAAACACTCATCATCTACCAAAAGCCCATTTTTTACTTTGTTGACAGTTTATAAGTCATCATATGCAGCATATCAGACTTCATTACCATTAAATGTGTGAATAATCAGTTTAGGAAAATGTGACCATTATGCATCGGCCATGTGATTTAGTCCGCATATCACATGGTATGTTTTGCACAATTTGGCCCTTAGGATGTATGTACACACATGCTGTATTTCATGCAACATTCATCCATTTGCCTTGTTAATTAAAGAAGCATAAGCTTAATAATGCTGTTGAAACGAATCAAAGCATTTTTTTTTCTGTTTCAGTTATGCCATCCGTGAACCATGAACTTCACATGCCTTGAATTTGTGAAATGTTTACTGTGAAAAGATTCAAAGTACCCAAATATATTCAAAAATGTATAACAACTCCTTTGAGCCAAATTAATCCATATAAATATATCAATTTCAATATGGGACCACAGTCAAATAGTCGTTTTGGTGGTTTTCCCCCCATATAATTTAAATTGCTGCAAGCTGCAGCACTTGGAAAATGTTCGAGCCCACAATGCAGTTTTCTGCGCATAAATCACACCATAATACTGCCTTTAAATAGTTACAGACAGATAATTTATTCTTGGCACACACTGGATTCCATACCTATGCCAGTGTGAGTGTGAGTGTGTCACGCTTAGTTGCCAGCAGTCATTATTTGCTGACAGTTCACGAGTCACTTTACTCTTTATTGTTCCCTTTCATGACTTTAAAACACTAGTTTTACACCACACGATTATTCTTAGGCAAACACGGCAGGTGAAGATATACTGTTAAATGTGGTTGGAAATGAGGACTCTGGCTGTGACAAAATCACTGGTGTTTTTTCAACACTGGAAATATAACAACCACGTTTGCCAGACAAGGTGCAGATAGGACAGTGTCCAAACAAATAGCTCCTTTCTGATAAGCAACTCAACCTCATTTAGTTCCTTTTTAGTAAGTATAAACACTCTACACCTAATTCATCACAACAGCTTGATTGTGACAAAACAGTTTTCCACTAATTGTGGCTATTTGTTTAACTTTCACCCTGTGTGATTTATGCAATGCTCAAGCTGGCTCTGAGTATTCTGATAATTACTCTAAACATAACAGAAATCAAAAACCAACTGCGCTCCTCTGCCTGCGATTCACCAAGAATGGCCTTATCCAAACTGAGTTGGCACTGGTTTTCTCCACGGTTTAAATGAAAGCACGCATGGTTTAGATTAAAGCATTGTGCCCCAGCTATTCGCTAAGAGCCGAACGCTAATGAAAACCAACTCTGCTCTTTTATAATTCATTTGTACCATTAGCATATTAGCTTCAGCGTAATGACAGGATGTCATTAAAGGATTTGGTCTATGACTAATGACAATATTTGTGTTCTGAAGTAGGTCAAACAAAGTAGCCAATTACTGTTCTTCCCATTACGTTGATGAAAGCTAGATATTAGCCATGCTTAGTTTTGGATATATTGTTTACTTCTAAATGTAATGGTTTTTTGAGTTCCTCTTCCAAATAATTAAACAAACATGTTTAGTGAATTTAATGGTTTTTAAATCCAATTAATGATATTGTGATTATGAAAGATACAGAACTCAATCTTTCCACCTTAGTAGAACACACGTCTAATTTTATGCAATGTTTTCACACGAACATTATATACATTTATTGGTTGTTATCTGTTTCACAAAGTGATAGATTTGTTTTCTAAACACTTTATGTATATTATTTCTGGATACAGTTGTTTTTTTATATATATCAATGTCATGACGTGTCTCTCAGTCAATGCTTTGATCTACAGCCGTCTATACGAAGGTCTAGTTTTTAGTCTTCAGGATTAGATATGAATATCTCATCAGTTGGGGTGCTTCATTTCTGAGTAAATTCCTCTAGCCGTTTCTGCAATACAAGTAGATGTGCATGTCCTCTGGGTGGCAGCATGTTTCGAAAGCAAAGTCACTCCTTTAAATGCAAGGGAAAGCTGACACACATGGATCCAATATAGGCAAACCTTCATACAGTAGAAGTAGACGACATGGAGCCATCCTTCGTTCAGAGGAGGAAGTTGGTGGTGTTCATGTCTGCTACTGTTTTTCATTTGCAGTCTCAACTTTTGAACAACTTCCCTTTTCACAAACACAAAGTTGTACCTCCAGCCAGTGTGATTTGTAAAGATTTTCAGGTAGTAACCGATGTCTGATTATTCTAAGATATTACTCTTTCATTTTGGTTTTCAGAATCTGAGACATTATTTGATGCTGTAAAACTTCCTTCCTTGAGTACAAGTTGCACTGCTAGTTCAGATTTTTCACGTAATATTTTCTTTACTGAACAACAAACATTTATAGAAATCATTTTTGAATTTGGAAATTATAGCTGTGATGTTCGCTGTAGCTTTAAAGTCATTAACATGCTTTTGTTTGTAATTTTTTAATATATATTTTTATTGTAATTTATAATCTTTAATATCTTTATTGCGCAGGGTTGATGTGGGATTTATTTTTAGCAACAAAATGTTTTTTTGTCCTATTAAAATAATTATCAGTAACATTTAAAGCCTTTATATATAATGCATTCTAAAAGTATTTCCAGTGCACTAATAATTCCTTGTTCTGCACCTTATAATGTATTGTATGGTTTCATTAGTAATTGTAACAGTTGTAATATTTATCTATTAATTGTTACACATTTATAAAGTATAATGCATTAAAGCATGACAACCAATTTCAGAGTAAGGAATAAGGAATCTACAAATATTATAATGCATTATAACTGGTTACAACTATTTACAAAAATATATATTGCATTATATTGTAAATGACGAATACCTTTATAATACATTATATATAAAGGCTTTGAATAAAGTTACCAATAATCTAAAATCAGACTTTTATAGGTAAATAAAGAAAATAATTGTAGCACAAAATAACTTTTGCCAGTTGCTAAAAGATGTACTGCATCGTCATCTGAAGGACTGAAAATAAGGAGGTTCTAAGTCATAAATGCTGAGTAATCAAACATGATCAAATCTGGCTTGAACTATGTCTTTTAGAACTAGAGAGCATGAACCAGTAAATATCATTTTCAGCCACTTAGCCGTTAATGTACCCAACGTATATTTGACTTTGACAATTCAATACAACCTGTGGTTTCACAGATTTACAGTAACATGTCAAAATAGTCATCCAAATTAATTGGCTAGATGCTGAACAGAGGCAGAAAGAATAATTTGGGTGACACATTGACTCCTAAAGTGAGGCGAGCAATTTTGCTAGGGTTACATACATGAAGGAATGTAGGTAACGTACTTGTGTCAGTCCAATGCCACAGACTGTTCTTTGACCAACTAAAACAAATAGTGTTCAACTGCTAATGTGAAGCCAGAACAAATAAATAAATCAGCTTGTTTGCACTGTGCACAGATTTAGTGAAAATTAAAAATTGACTTTGCATACATTTGGTGGTGGCCAAGCTTAAAATTAGGGTTTATGGAATATGAAAAGGAATACCATAATTGTAAACACACAGAGTATGTTTATCTCTCCATAATTTGAATATATCTACTTTTCCCTGACACCTACAGCAACAAAATATGCATTTTTGCCATATTGCGGTTAATTCTGCTTTATTTGCACATCCACAATGAAGGTAAAAAACAATCACAGTGTTGTGTGCCATATGAAATGTATAGTTTTATAAAGCGTTCTATAGGCGGCAGTGACCATGACAGTGTTTCACACAGAACTCGTGTTTCGCTGTTAGCCACAGTGACTGAGCAGCGCAGAGTTCTGGAACATTCCTGGAGAGACTCAAAGAAGAACATACACAGTGGGAGTTTGGACCCAGCCCAGGAAAAATAAATCCAGGTTTACATTTTATGAGTAAATGAGATCATATCTTGTCTACCCTTGAAAGTTATGAGACAGAATGCATGTCTGTGCTGCTGTTAGATCAAGATATTTCATTTAGATTTGATAAGTCATTATGTCTACACAAGGCACATGGTTTGTGTGGGTGTTTTAGGCTATAGAAATATGGCAGTGATGATGTTGCTGACATCTGTGGTTAAGGGTTCTGCACAGTCGTGTTGATTAATAAACCAGCTATAGCTCTTAGTACTAAATTTGTCGTGGTGTAGGCACTTCTGAAGAGAGTTGTGTAAACGCACACATAGCAAGGTTTGTTTTTCCATTTTCGGCATAATACCAGATCATCAACCCAGCTATGTTCTAAAAATGTTTTGCTAATATTCCCATTTGGTTATGAAACATTATTTCTAAATGTTCTCTGAACATCCATTTTTGTTTTACATTTTTTTCTTTCTTTTTTTTCTTGATTATGCTCTCCTTAAGGAAACATTTTTTAATCTGTTTTATCATTTTGCAAACAACATTACTTGTGATTGATCTCTGAACATGCGGAAACTAGTGACATTTAAAAATGTTGGACAAACCTAAAAAATAAAAATGTTTCACAAAAAAAAAACATTGTATAAACAATATATGAATAGCATTTTTGTGCAAATGTTTTGAGAACATTATTACATACAAGATAACCTTCAACTATTATCATTAATGGGAAAATGTTTTTTGAGAGAATACTGCCAGAACGTTTGCCAGATATTAAATGCATTTGACTTGTCAATGCTCATTTACTCAATAAAGTAAGTTTTGCATTGAGTTTGTGGTTTGAAACCCAATAGGTGTAATAGGTTAACTATGTGAGATAGTGAGTAAACTTGAATTTTCAGTAAGCCAAGTATGCATATGCAAGGTCAGCAAAGTGACTCACATGTTAATTACTATTTGACCTTTATAAGAGATATCTCAAAAAAATTATTTCAGTGGGTACGATGAACTGTTGTCATAATGACAACAGCTTTTACAACAATTTTATTTGAACATCATATGCTGCAGATTACTGTAAGTTTTGTTTGCTCTTTCTTGTTCTTTTCACAACCACTCTAGAGCTTCTCTACCCCAAAAAGTTTCTTTAAACTAACCCTGATTACCTTGGCAACAAGAGCTTGATCAAGCACGAGGTCCCCATAACTGGCCCCAATAAATACTTTGTAGCACTTAATTTAGTTCCATGCCGTGGGCCATTAGTTCCTACAGTCCATCTCTCAGCAACTGTGTGGCTGATGGAGAGAAAAGGCACAGCAGTGTCAATTTAATTAAATCCAGCTTGACTGGGTGTGGCTGTTCATCAGCCGCATGTAGCACATTTCTGACAGCACCAAAAATTACTATTGATGCCCACAATGTTATTTTTCCTGATGTTATTCTACTAAAAGATAAATTAATGAACTGCTGGATATGCACGAACAGAAGGCAAATCTGGGAACCCTATAGTATTAGAGAAAAGATAATAGACAATCACGGTAATTATGATATCTTATTACTGTTTTTAATTTATTACGTTTTTATATATATAATCAAATGTTTAAAGCAAGAAAGTTTACACTCATTGACATCAACAGAGGTTAAGGGCCTTTTGAGGGCCATAAAATTATAATATCTTGTGCGTCACTCTTTCTTTTTTTAAATGTATAAAATAAAATGAGAAAAGAAAATAACATAACATTTTATTTGACTTCTGAGTAAGGAAATCAGTTGCAACAAAATGTAATATTTTTTTAAACCACAACATATTTGTCTAAAGAGATTTTTAGTTGCCCACTTCAAAATGATCACACTAAAATATTTTTCTTGTAATCTGTTTTAGTGTAATAACTCTAAGGATATGTTGTTTTCTTTTAAGTAATTAAATAATTGATAACCCCTATAACCTTAAAATAATAACCATTAGAACCTTAAAAACAACCTTTCTGAAGAAAAGAAAAATAGCAGAAAGAAAGAAATTACAAAAGCTAAATATTTCAAATTTTTTCATGGTGGATTATTACTGCATTTGAATACATTTCAAATCGATTATGCAAATACACTTTTTGATAAATTGGGATGTTTAACATATTCCACACTGTCGTAGGCCTAAGTTAGAGAAGCAGAATTTGTGCTTTTAAATTTGGAAGTTTAATAAATTTCAACTTAAAAATCGCATCCTTAATGTTTACTCAAAACCTTACAATGTTTACAATGTTTAAACCTTAATGTTTACTCAAAAAAATAGGTCAATGTGATGTGTTTTGCTACGTGTTTCTTTGTGCACTGAATATTTTTGATGAAAGTTTGTTTCAATCAAATAAAATATTGTTTTTTTTCACGCTTATGTTTTCTTTCTATGCTATTTCCTGTGGTTTGTACAGCATAAGTCAGGTCCATAAAGTTACCAAGTAAGCAAACATGTTCACTTTAGTCATGGTTTGTGAGGAGAGCATACATGTATAGGCCTATTGTCACAAAACGCATTCATTTAGTACAGCAGACGGAGGAACATAAAGCATCATAACATAGTCCTCAAGACATATGTAACTTCAGAGATAATGCCATAATTTGTATTCATTAACCAAGCATGTTTGATCGTTCCCATTCCCCCTTTTTAACCACTTCAGTATTATGGCTGTGAAACAAGCATCAAAGCGCTGTATGGGGCCCCACAGGCTTCGGCTGTATTAAAATCACAATCTGTCTAATTACAGGTATGCGCAGTCAGAGTGGTGAGAAAAGGAGAATGTTTTCTACAGAGATGCCTTGAAGGCTTTGTTAATACACTGGCTGGAATAAATTCCTCATGCGAGGAACTCAGGTGCCACACATTTCCTGTACTGGGAGCCTTTTGAAGCAGCCTTCCAGGTGAGAGTGAGACTTTGACTCAAATTGTCTCCACTCGAGCCGTGAGTAAACATCATCTCGCACTTGATCCTGCAATAAGCCCAGTAATGAGGCCAAGCACTTGGCATTAAGATCACAGAGCGCTCGTCTGCCCTCAGTCTCACGCCGCACAGTCAGACGCTGTTTGCTGCTGCACAGATTTTGACTCAGTTCCGTAGGAGATGAGAGTGTCTGTACGGGTGCCATTAGTCACCACGGGATAGCAATAGCATTTACAAAAGGGGCTTTCTGAACAAACATAATGCTGTGCGGCCTATCATCACGCAGCAACTTTTCAAACGTGAATCAACTCAATCCAATGCCTCAGAGGCCTTTGCCTCACGCACTAGCTGTGATTTATTAGTTGCAGTTGTTCACCAATGTGGTGATACAAAATATTAAAAATATTCAAAAAGTATTTTACTAATTGTTTTCCCAGGGAATACATTAAAATGCTTTGCAAACCTAAACCTGGTCATGAATTGTTTTGTAATTCATCACAACAGCAACATTCACAGTGAGTGTTAGGTCCTTATTTCCTTAGCTTTTTTGTTCTTTAAACTAACTTAGCCAATAGCCATAAATTATAAATCTCCTGCATGCAATTTCAGGCCACAAGCAAAAGATTGACTACCTTTTGAACGAGTTAGCCTACTTATAGCTAACCTGTACATAGCTTAGCTTTCACTTAAATTGATGAACAAGATGGCTAATTTCTAGAGATGTTGTGGATGTGCGTCGTGTACCTCGTGACCACAGGCTTGTGTTTTTATTTGATGCTTGGGAATAGAGCCCCACTTGGGTGGCTGGAGCCCTGGTAGAATCCCGAAGTCTAAGCAACCTTTAATCCTTAATCCTCAACCCAAAGCTGACCCTCAACTGCATTTACTCGTGCCTGTCGGACGTCTGTTTTTAAACCAAAGCATTATGGGATTTTTTTGTGTTGGGTAAAAACGGTACAGATTTTACGTTATTCCTAATGAGTCTTGTCACTATTAAATCACATTTACATAATTAAATAGTCGATACTTAATATAAAGGGTTTCCATATTTTTAACGCGTTTTACACAACTGTAATCCGCAATAACTTTCCCACAGTCATAAACACGCGCATCATTAAATTTATTACATTACTCTTCGATAAAGCCAGATAACTGCGAATGATTATCTGTTTTCAATTGTGCTGAACTTTCGGTTCTTATCTGAAAGGTATGTTTTGCTTACTTTATCATATTAAAAATTACATAATATCAGTTTTCGGCGCAGACATGATAGATTTAAAATGCTAGATCATCTTAATAATCGTCTGATCTTTAAACGCAGCTTTGGTGTAGTTGTATAGTGTTTGTTTCAATAAAATAATAATGACCTGCGGAAAGAATAGTAACTACGTAGGATAACAATAGTAATCATCATAGACAATTGACAAGCAGAATTCAGGTCCGAAGTCCGTTTGCTGCTGAACTTTGAAATTATTTTATTGCAGGTTAAGATTGTTTGGTCTTCATAACTTCATGTAAAAGCTTTCAGACTTCGTTGTAATAGTCTCTGCATAAGAACCACAATGATGAGGTGAGTTACATGTAGATATTTTTACCCTCTGTTTTCAACAAAGTAGGTTGCTATCTTTTTTATTCTTTTCTGTACAGCTTGAACTCATGTTTTGTTTCCCACATTAAAGGTTTTCTGTTCTAATCTGCCTGTCAGTGCTGCTGTTCAGCACTTCGGCCAAACCTCACAGGCACAGGGTATGTTTCACTTCTAATATGGACACTCTTAATTTACAGCAAAATATTTTGACTGTCTTATGTTACAAAAGAAAAAAATAAACAATGGCTATAGTCGCTTTTAATTACAACTGTTTTTACAAGGTCTGCCCTGACCCTTCTTGCCATTTTTAGACAAAAAGAGTAAAGAGATTTAAAGAATTTAACATTCATTTTAATGTATTTTCTTGTTTATCAAACTGTGATTGTTGACTTTGTGATATAGACGTTACTCTTTCACCTTTTTATTGGATTATGTTAAACATATAATATTTTAAACAAACCATTTACTAATGTGTGGCATGTTGCTTTTACAGGAAAATGTGTTTGGGAAAGCAGTTCAGGACACTATAGAGTAAGTGCTCGTCTTGCCTTCTGCACACACTGGAGTAGAGAAATATACAATTTGTAAAACATAAATGTAATACATTTATTTCAATTTAACCAAATATTCACAAATTATTAAAATAAGAAATCTTTTTCCATGGTAGTTTTCATTCCAAGGGGAAGATGATCCTGGGAATGGAGGAGGTGGAGCCACCAAAGGACATGGATAAGACTAATTTTGACATTGATCCTAACATGTTGATTTGGAAAGCTGTAAAACAAGAAATTCAGCAGAAATACAACAGACCTGAAGAGGATAAAGATGCTCTCTACCACTCCTTTGACACAAAACATCCAGCTGACCCAAAACAGCATGAAAACAACTTTCAGCCTCTCAAACACAATCAGGTACAGATGTATGACAAACCAGAAGAAGATAAGGACGATCTGTACCACGGTATGTTTGATGTAGCTGTCGAGCCAATGAGAGAAGAGAAGGATGTAATTGGAGGTAATCCCAGGCGCATCTACTCAAGCCCCGAAGAGGACAAAGATGACCTGTACCACGCAGATATCAAAGGACATCAGTCTGACCATCAGGCTCTAGCGATGAATATATTCCCAATTCGCCCACAAAAAGTACACACAGAGCCAGAGGTAGACATGGATGACCTTTATCATAAGCAATGATGTGTCAGGTTGTGTCTAAAGGACTGCATTACTGGATGTTAATCATTACGTGTATGATAGTTTAAATGAAATGATCTCCATTTTTAAATCATAAAATAAAAAGTGTCTTGGCATGATTTTTTTTTTTGTGTAGTAAAAGAAAAGAATGTCTGTTCAGCTCTGTAATACTGTGACCATAACTAGTAAGCCAAATTAATCACTTACTGTTTTTATATTGAATCATTTTTAAAGAAATGAGTAAATTAACTACATTTTTATACAAACATAATAAATAATTGAAAAAAAGAAAGTATTTAAGGCAAAGTGTTATAGAAAAGTAGAAGTATTACATTTCCATAGTCCTACGGAGAGGACAGTCACTGAGCTCTATTCAGCTGCTGTTAATTCATAAGAATGGCAACAAAATGAAATGCTGCTAAGAGCAGATTTTGCTACAGCTGTCAAACAAGAAAAGTAGAAAATAAAATAGGTACATGTAAAGGCTGAACAGAGCCGACTTTTAGTTCCCAAAACTTATCTTACATTTTTTTCAGTAAAAGAAAGCTGGATACAGTTAAATACTTTCAAATAGTTTTATTGTATGAACTGTTTGATGTCTATTTATTTATTTTTTCTTTTTTTTTGTCATTACTTACACAACATACCATTATTGCAGAAAATATGAACTGGAAAAAAATTCTAAATCTAAAATGAAGGCACTACACAACACATACATTTTAATAAGTAATAACATACATAATAGTTTTGTCAATTATATAAAGATACGGTAGTTTGTGTGCATTTATCTATAGGATTTTTGGTCTAATCAGCTTCTCTTTCAGCACTGTTCATCAGGTGGAATGACACCTTTCTTAATGATTAGATTTCCATACAGTGCAGTCTCCCTGTCAAAGAGATGTATTAATTATTTTTCTTTAAAAAACTAGCTAATTTATCATAGATCATAAATAAAAATGCTCACCCAGTTGCCACTACAGCAAAAGCCTTTTTGGCACGCTCATAAAATTCAAACCGCTCAACAACCTTGAAGTTACCCTGAAAAACAACATGCATGTTAAATTTTAAGACTTTTTATTAAGGTGATAATTAGAGCATGGGTCAAATGATTTGTATTCTCTTTGTAAACCTAGCTTGGTCAAACATAATTTCAGTAGTGATGAATATGCCCTCATCATATAGCTTACATCTGATCCTGCTTGTTTCAGGAGGTCAGAGTACTGGTCCCATACCGGCACTTTCAGCCCCTTTAATCTGTCACTCTGCACAAGGTCCATGACAGCTGCCTAACAAATCAGACTGTATTCAGTTACAGACACAACCTATGAGTTTAATTTTGTGGTTTAACGATTAAAAAAAAAGATGCTAGAGAATGTTATCTCTCACCGAATCATCATAGGTATCAAGAGGAAAAAGCTTCAGTATTGCCTTCAGAAGTTCTGGTATACCTACACCTTAAAATAATAAACCATACATTTGATTGCCTTGCAAATAACGCGTATTAAGCAATTATGGGGTCAATATATATCTAAAAATACAATGAAACCCATAACTTACAAAATAATAATTATTGCTTATGTAAAATTGTAATAGATTAACATGCGATCTCCTTCAAGCAGAATAAGAACGGTGTGAGATCATTTTCTGAATGAAAGTGTATCTACAATTTTCGAAAAAAGTTGCATTTTAGGACAATGTAGAAACTACGTTAAAGGTTTACACGATTGTAAGACATACCATCCGCTCTTATCTCCACTGGACCACATTTACAAGTAGATGAGGCTGGAAAATTCGCGTCTGCAAGAACTAAAAAAAGAAAAGTGATGGGCTACATGACAGTACATGCATGAGGTTCATTTCTTATAACAGTATTGTTGCAATGATTACGTCTCGTCTGCGCTCATAAAACAAACCAGATCCATCCAAAGCTGTAGACAGAAAATCATCGCTTTCAACATCAGCGGGAGTCGAAAGACTGGATGTGTGCATTGGCTTAGAGATAATAAAAATGTGACACTTTTATGAGAGACAGCCTACAAAGTTTTTGAGTGACGTTTTGATAGTAGAAATGAAAGCGCATGTTGCGAGGTGAGAAGCGCTGCCAAAGCGATATCAGTTCCCGGTTTACAGCTCGAACTAGGATATATCCGTGGCGCTTTTAAATCTCATCTAACTTAAAATAAACCAATGACATGCTATAATGGTATATCGTCTTACATTCATCTAGAAATTGGCTTATATATGTGCGGCGCAAAAAGATTGGTTTGACGTCCGTAAACGCGGACGCTGCATGTCTTCCGATCTCATTAACGACTTACCTAGTTCATCTCCATGACCCATTTGCGCCAAAACATACAATAATTCAGGTGTAAGTATAGACGGGATTCCTTTTAGTATAACCATTTCAAAACAGTGACAACAAGAGCGAGTTTGTGGAGTCATGTGATACTTTAAAGTATTTCAATTGGTTTACACGAAATAGAGCTACGCTTCTAACGCAACCTGCGTTAAGAATACGTAATTTGCGTTTCTTTACATACCAATGACAGTAGCCTTATTTACCGGTATTCTTTTTTTATACTTCATGTAACATTTTAAGTAACACTGGCTATGCATAGGTGGTATTTTGTTTCAAAATGAGAAGGTATATTCGTTTTTGCACACATATGTTTATAAACATGTTAAGAGCAACATCATTACCTTTTCAGACTGATTCACAGAATGCTTATCCTCATAAAAATTGCATCAAGTTATCAAAGTGCGCTAAACCTATGAGGAGGTAACCACATTTACTCTATCGGTCGATATACAGTGTTTTTTTTTTCTATTAATTTACATTTCAAATATGTATTAAATAGTCACTGAATAATTATTACACTGCAAAAAAATAACAAATAATATTAATGCCAGTGTAGCTCATTAATATAATACCTCTATAGATCTTAAAGTAATAGTAGCATACATAGGCCTATATAGGCTACTAACGGTTTATTGGCATATAGCAACAGGTGTTTGGAAGTTATTTGAGTTTTCCATTTCTATAAGCCTACGTAAGTTTCTGACGGCCAAGCGTATATATTATACACAGACTATATTGTAATCATAACGTAAACCTGTTCATTACACTATAAGCTTGATGTGAAAGTTGTCAAAAAGTGGAGGAAAATCCATGTGAACTCATGACATCTTAAGTACGACTGAACTCAAGTAACAAAACTCATTGATTTTCAAAGATCTGCGCGTGAGATTGTATATTATTCCTCTTGACAACATGTTCCACGCCGATATTAAATTAAATTCCTACAAGATCCCATGCTAAACATTAAATAGGCCTTATGTTTAATTAACTGTTATTGTCCGTAAATGGAAAGTTGATGATGCACAAGGCTGGAGATAAAAAAAATAAATAAAAAAAAACATAGTTGGTAGGCTACATTTATTTGTGAAAAAGGGCATTAACAAGCTAATTGAAGTTAAACTCGCCATCTAAATGAAGAACGACACCTTAGACGTGCAGCTGCTGCTGATGAAGAGGAACTGCCGGTGATGCGGTTGTAATTCAGGGAAGTTTGCTCCAAAAGAAGTGTGTGGAGGCTTTGCAGCTGCGAAATGTAGAGTGAAAGTGGAAAGACGGAAGACTGATGGAAGAAAAGACATTCGGAGGAGCCAAGACTGTCTGATCAGTTCAAAGCTCCTTTCTTTTACCGAGGAACCACGCTGCTCTCTCTTTGGTTCTGCTTTTTTTAAATGAGTTTATCACGCTATGAGGAGCTGCCTTTGCCAAAATGTAACGTTTTGCCTCTTTTGTCTGCGCTGAGCGCCTCAATTCGGTCTACATTTATTATTTTGACCTTTCGTTAGCAGGGGACAGACTTCAAAGTGGAACCTCTCTTTTGCTGTCTTTAAGGAGACCTTTGTGCTGTTGCGGTATGTGGAGAGAAAGTTTTTTTCTCTTCTTTAAAAGTTTTGTTCCAGGGGCTGAGAAGAAAGCTGGACTCTGAGGGAATTTTGAATGAAAATTAAAATCAATTAGGCTATGGACTTTTGAGTGTTTGGAACGACGCCGTGCGAAAAAGAAAAAAAAGCGCACGATTTTCAAGAGAGAAAATGCCCTCATTTGATGTGCAATTGAGATGAATAGACTCGTCCTATAATTACATTTGCCGTGGTCCTTCTGGACGCTGTATTTCACATCAAATGAGCAGTTTAATATGGAAAAGCGGGTTGGAAGTTCTTCTGGTGATCTCTAACCTGGCGAGCGGTGGTTAAGCGACATTAGAAACTTTACAGTTATTCATCAATCTGTTTGGTCTAAAGCAGCGACATTTCAGAACTTGCTATTAGGCACATACGAAAAACGAAAACAAAAAGAAAATTATTCATAATCTTCAAAACAGAAAAAAAGCCCACATATAAGATAGAAAATGCTAGTTTTTTTTTAAACATCGTCCTACAAATTCCTCAATGTCAACAATGTAGACCTATATATTTCAGATCACCTGGTTACTGAGAACAAGTTTAGGGAAAACATGAGATTAGAGTTTGTTTGTTTTTTAAAGATATGGTTATCTTGTTGTCGGTTAATAAACGTCAGTATTTCCCGTAGAACCTGCTTTGCTCTATTTAGGCTATTTATGAAATCTAATTTGGCGTCCCTCAAGACACTATTTTGCACTACATCAAGTTAGAGCACTTATATTGTAATAAAATAATTTTTAATTAATGGACAATATATCATTTAAAGAATACCGCTACAAAATACTTCTACAGAGACTTTATCTCACTGGATACACCGCACGAGTGACAGAAAATACAGCCACAGCACCACCTAGAGTGCATAAAGTGTAATTGCGCGGTCTCGCCTCAACTCCTAATGAATGAACCAGAGCAAATCTTGAATAGTTTGCAGTAAATACAAACACAGTTTAAGAAGATGACGGCATTTTATCTTTCGAACTGCTCAAAAGTATATAACAATGCATTAATGTTTCAATTATACAGAAGTTAATGAACTGGATCTCTCTTTTCAGCAAAGATTTCAAACCAATAACACCAGACCATAATTAACAGACAGAAAGTGATTAGAAAAGGTGATTATAAACTAAAAAGTGATTATAAACTAAACTAAAATTTGAATAACGTGTATGCACATCTGAATAGCGTTTCTTCTTCTCATAAACACTTCATAAGAAAATTAAGGCAAATTAGAGTATTTTAATATTAGCATTTGATCACAGGCTAAACATCACCGTATTTTTATACTGGAATTTTAATTGTCCTGGAAAGCAGCCTTTCTCTTCTCGACAAAGGCAGTCATGCCCTCTTTTCTGTCCTCCTAAAAAGGAGAACAAAGCAAGTTCAAGAAAAATCTTTAATCTTTTTGATCAAACAAGGAAATGAATCAACGGAAGAAAAGTGACACACCGTAGCAAAGGTTGAATGGAACAATCTTTTCTCAAGCCGATTGCCCTCAGCTAAATTCAGCTCAAACGCTGAAAATAAAGTTGAATTAAAACTATCAGTTTCAAAATGGATGCACAGGACTATATCCATTTTATTGGATGCATGAACATCATTTATGAAATATGAGCATAATAACTATCTTCTATCTCTTTAACAAATGTCTTACCTGCATTAACAGCTTCCTTTGCCATGGCCGAGACAAGTTTGGAATTGCCAGCTATTTTCTCTCCACATTTGATTGCTTCTGAAACCAGCTGATCCGGAGGAAATACTTTACTTACAAGACCTATAAAGATAAACAGATCAGTCCTGATAAATTGAGAGAAGAAGAAAGAAGCTGTAGTGCAACATTAAGATTGAAAGACAAACCAGACTGTTTTGCCTCCTGAGCTGAGATTCTGTCTCCGGTGAGAATCAGCTCCATCGCAAGGGATTTTCCTACTGCTCTTGTAAGCCTCTGAGTGCCTCCAGCACCTGCAGCCAAAGAAATCATACGATCTCAGCCTCCTTGTTAATTAAGAATTATTCTGCAACAATCAATCCACATAATTCAAAAACTGATGCGTTACTTAACCTGGAATGGTCCCAAGCAAGATTTCTGGCTGTCCGAACTGTGCCTTCTCCCCAGCATAGATTATGTCACACATCATGGCAAACTCACATCCTCCCCCAAGCTGTACAGGACAACAACCGTTTATGCGTGAGTGGGATTGAATATTTAAACAGGCTCTCTAACGATTAAAAAAAATTTTTTTTAAAAGATTTACCTACCGCATACCCGTTGACAGCAGCAATAACAGGCTTTTTGACTGTTGATACCCTGTTCCAATGTGCCCAGAAGTTTCCACTATAGCACTCCTGAAAGGTTCGATTCTGCATATCTTTAATATCAGCTCCAGCTATCAAAGCAAAAGAGTTAATGCAACGTCCAAACAAAACGTAATATAACAATTATTGACAGTTTCACACCTGCAAAGGCCTTTTCACTCCCTGTGACCACAATTGCTCCCACTTCACTGTCCTCCTCGAATGCATCAAGGGCTTTGCCTACTTCTATCATAAACCCGACACAAAGAGCATTCAGGGCCTTTGGTCTATTCAGTTGGATGAAACCGACATTCTTATTTTCACCCTTTTTCTCAACCAGTATGTACTGAAACTGGCCATCTGCAAAAGAGACAGTAGGGGTTCAATCTTCAACTGGCTGGAAGGAGCAGCCAGTGACTGGTCACATGACCTGCCACTTGCTCTCATCCTGGTAGGTCAAATGACCAGTTGCTGGCTGGTGACAGCTGTCAGTCTTCCTTGGCTAGTAGTTTAAGGAAACATTGACTTTTGTCAAAAAAAATATTTTGAGTTTCTCCCTCTGTAGCTCTGGGAATTACATTAATTTATGTCCATACATATTATCAAATTACTCATTATGTTCTTAAAAATAATTGGTATTTTTGAGAATTTGAGTGTTATTATTAGTATGAGTGTACTCTTATGAACCTATTCTTTCATATCACGGCTGTTTTAGAGGAGTTTATGCCAATTAAAGCGATCAAATGTCTGTGATCACAACTGGAAGCTTATCTACGCATCGTTAACGCGTCTCCCAGTCAGTGGCTGATGAACAGCGAGTGCAACGCGTTCACCATTGCTCTCTCTACAACGAAATGTATTGTTTTATTATTATGAGTATAATCTTAAGAACCTATTCTTTCATATCATGGCTGTTTTAGAGGAGTTAATGCCAATTAAAGCGATAAAATGTCTGTGATTACAACTGGAAGCTTATCTACGCATCGCTAACGCGTCTCCCAGTCATCCCAGGTATCCCATGAGCAGTAAGTGCAACGCGTCTCTCCATTGTTCTCCAAAGCCATTACTTTCAAATAGACGTGGTTCCCGTTACCTGAACTGTATCCCCTAGTTGCTGCTAATGCAGAGGGCAGCAGTTTACTGTTTTTGAGAAGTAACCCGGTGAACCTGCAGAGCAGCGCCATTATTCCGTGAGGTCAACTGTAACACTGAGACTGAAGCAGTGTTGCCAGACTGGATTGACGATTTCCAGACGATTAAACGATAAAACCCGCCCATTTAAAAAAAATACCCGCCCGGGGTGGGGGGCTGGTTTTAGTGGAATTTATATGCATTGCTATATGAAATTTGGGCGGGTTTTTCATTAAAAAAAATGGTTATGCTCTTCCTTGAGCATATTCGCCCAAAATCTGATGTTTTCACACAGCAAACATACACGGAAGTTTTGTGTAAATAAATAAGCAGAAAATGAAATTATATTACATTTATAATGAATTATAGTAGGCCTATGGGTTTACCAGGGAGAGTCAGATTATCACAGCAGAAAAATACACCTGTGAAAATGTCACTCCCCTCACTAACTCTGGTTTAAAAGCTCACAGACTCACTATATGATGAGATAAGATGAATATGGTGAGTCTTATTTTTCTGCTGTGAAAATCTGACTCATTTGATTTGCAATTGAGATGAATAGACTCGTCCTATAATTACATTTGCCGTGGTCCTTCTGGACGCTGTATTTCACATCAAATGAGCAGTTTAATGCGTAAAAGCGGGTTGGAAGTTCTTCTGGTGATCTCTAACCTGACGAGCGACATTAGAAACTCTACAGGTATTCATCAATCTGTTTGGTCTAAAGCAGCGACATTTCAGAAATTGCTATTAGGCACATACGAAAAACGAAAACAAAAAGAAAATTATTCATAATCTTCAAAACAGAAAAAAACCCACATATTAATAAGATAGAAAATGCTAGTTATTTTTTTTAAACATCGTCCTACAAATTCCTCAATGTCAACACATAGGACATAGACCTAGTGATATATTTAAGATCACCTGGTTACTGAGAACAAGTTTAGGGAAAACGTGAGATAAGAGTTTGTTTGTTTTTTAAAGATATGCTTATCTTGTTGTCGGTTAATAAACGTCAGTATTTCCCGTAGAACCTGCTTTGCTCTATTTTGGCTATTTATGATAAGTAATCTGGCTTCCCTCAAGACACTATTTTGCACTACATCAAGTTAGAGCACTTAAATTGTAATAAAATAATTTTTGATTAATGGACAATATATCATTTAAAGAATACCGCTACAAAATACTTCTACAGCGACTTTATCCTGACGAACTGTGTCACAGTGTGGTATGGGTGCTGTTCTGTCGCGGAGCGCAAGGCACTGCAGCGGGTGGTGAAAACTGGCCAACGCATCACAGGGACTCCACTTCCTGCCATCGAGCACGTCCAGAGGAAACGCTGTCTGCGTCGAGCTCGCAGCATCCTTAAGGACTCCTCTCACCCAGCCCACAGACTGTTCTCCCTCCTTCCCTCCGGCAGGCGTTTCAGGTGCCTCCGGACCAGAACCAGCAGACTAAATAACAGTTTCTTCCCCAGAGCTGTCTCTTTACTGAACTCTAACCCTTGCTGACCCCACTCCTCTCTCACCCCCACCCCCATCATCCCACTCCCCTCACAGACTCTCCTCTTACCCCCCCAACATCCCACTCCCCTCATAGACTACTCTCCCCCCCCACCATCCCACTCCCCTCATAGACTCCTCCCCCCCACCACCATCCCACTCCCATCCAGACACTCCTCTCACCCCCCCCACCATCCCACTCCCCTCACAGACTCTCCTCTTACCCCCCACCATCCCACTCCCCTCATAGACTCCTCTCTCCCCCACCACCATCCCACTCCCCTCACAGACTCTCCTCTTACCCCCCCACCATCCCACTCCCCTCATAGACTCTCCTCTTACCCCCCCCACCATCACACTCCCCTCACAGACTCTCCTCTTACCCCCCCACCATCCCACTCCCCTCATAGACTCTCCTCTTACCCCCCCCACCACCACCACCATCCCACTCCCCTCACAGACTCTCCTCTTACCCCCCACCATCATCACACTCCCCTCATAGACTCTCCTCTTACCCC
The DNA here is from genome assembly GCA_037043235.1 of Rhodeus uyekii. NCBI lineage: Eukaryota > Metazoa > Chordata > Actinopteri > Cypriniformes > Acheilognathidae > Rhodeus > Rhodeus uyekii. Next base: position 2,826,708 of record JAWRVZ010000013.1, on the reverse strand, counting down.
CCCACCACCATCACACTCCCCTCACAGACTCTCCTCTTACCCCCCCACCACCATCACACTCCCCTCATAGACTCTCCTCTTACCCCCCCCCCCCACCATCCCACTCCCCTCATAGACTCTCCTCTTACCCCCCCACCACCACCATCCCACTCCCCTCACAGACTCTCCTCTTACCCCCCCCCACCACCACCATCCCACTCCCCTCACAGACTCTCCTCTTACCCCCCCACCACCATCACACTCCCCTCATAGACTCTCCTCTTACCCCCACCACCATCCCACTCCCCTCACAGACTCTCCTCTTACCCCCCCCCCCCCCACCACCACCATCCCACTCCCCTCACAGACTCTCCTCTTACCCCCCACCACCATCACACTCCCCTCATAGACTCTCCTCTTACCCCCCACCACCATCACACTCCCCTCACAGACTCTCCTCTTACCCCCCCCCCACCACCACCATCCCACTCCCCTCACAGACTCTCCTCTTACCCCCCACCACCATCACACTCCCCTCATAGACTCTCCTCTTACCCCCCCACCACCATCACACTCCCCTCACAGACTCTCCTCTTACCCCCCCACCACCACCATCCCACTCCCCTCATAGACTCTCCTCTTACCCCCCCACCACCACCATCCCACTCCCCTCACAGACTCTCCTCTTACCCCCCCCACCACCACCATCCCACTCCCCTCACAGACTCTCCTCTTACCCCCCCACCACCATCACACTCCCCTCATAGACTCTCCTCTTACCCCCACCACCATCCCACTCCCCTCATAGACTCTCCTCTTACCCCCACCACCATCCCACTCCCCTCACAGACTCTCCTCTTACCCCCCCCCACCATCCCACTCCCCTCACAGACTCTCCTCTTACCCCCCTACCACCATCACACTCCCCTCATAGACTCTCCTCTTACCCCCACCACCATCCCACTCCCCTCATAGACTCTCCTCTTACCCCCACCACCATCCCACTCCCCTCACAGACTCTCCTCTTACCCCCCCCCACCATCCCACTCCCCTCACAGACTCTCCTCTTACCCCCCTACCACCATCCCACTCCCCTCATAGACTCTCCTCTTACCCCCCCACCACCACCATCCCACTCCCCTCACAGACTCTCCTCTTACCCCCCCCACCACCACCATCCCACTCCCCTCACAGACTCTCCTCTTACCCCCCCACCACCATCACACTCCCCTCATAGACTCTCCTCTTACCCCCACCACCATCCCACTCCCCTCATAGACTCTCCTCTTACCCCCACCACCATCCCACTCCCCTCACAGACTCTCCTCTTACCCCCCCCCCACCATCCCACTCCCCTCACAGACTCTCCTCTTACCCCCCCACCACCATCACACTCCCCTCATAGACTCTCCTCTTACCCCCACCACCATCCCACTCCCCTCATAGACTCTCCTCTTACCCCCACCACCATCCCACTCCCCTCACAGACTCTCCTCTTACCCCCCCCCACCATCCCACTCCCCTCACAGACTCTCCTCTTACCCCCCTACCACCATCACACTCCCCTCATAGACTCTCCTCTTACCCCCCTACCACCATCACACTCCCCTCATAGACTCTCCTCTTACCCCCACCACCATCCCACTCCCCTCATAGACTCTCCTCTTACCCCCACCACCATCCCACTCCCCTCATAGACTCTCCTCTTACCCCCACCACCATCCCACTCCCCTCACAGACTCTCCTCTTACCCCCCCCACCATCCCACTCCCCTCACAGACTCTCCTCTTACCCCCCTACCACCATCACACTCCCCTCACAGACTCTCCTCTTACCCCCCCCCCACCACCACCATCCCACTCCCCTCACAGACTCTCCTCTCTCCCTCCCACCACCATCCCACTCCCCTCACAGACTCCTTCACTGCCCCCCCCCCCCCACTACTACCCTTATAGACTCTTCGCTCACTCTGTTACTTATTTGTGCCATTTGCACTGCTGACTGTTCATTACAGTAACAACTGTTTACAACAACTGTTTACTGTTTACAGTAACAACTGTTTACACTTGGACCTTGCACTACTGTACTTTAGCTGGAACATGCTCATATGCACTACCAACTGTTCATACAGTAGCATACAGTACATACAGTTTACATTTCGCATCTCACTTATTTGCACTGTCCATGCTCATTGCACTACCTTAAATCTACTGCTTACCTTAAGATAACAATTGTATACATCTTCCTGTAAAATTCTGTTTATAGTTAGAGACATCTGTATATACATTTACATTTAAAGTACATATTCACCTGTAAATGCTGTTTATAGACAGCTGTAATTATATTTATAGCACACACACTCACCTGTTATAGTAATAACCATCTGTATATTTATATTCATTGTACATTTTACCTGTAAATCCTGTACATCTCCATATCCTGCACTTATGCAACCATTGTATATATCCTGCACTTGCTGCTATTGCACTTCTGGTTAGACCTAAACTGCATTTCGTTGCCTTGTACCTGTACTTGTGTAATGACAAAGTTGAATCTAATCTAATCTAATCTAATCTAATCTCACTGGATACACCGCACCAGTGACAGAAAATACAGCCACAGCACCATCTAGAGTGCATAAAGTGTAATTGCGCGGTCTCGCCTCAACTCCTAATGAATGAACCAGAGCAAATCTTGAATAGTTTGCAGTAATTACAAACACAGTTTAAGAAGATGACGGCATTTTATCTTTCGAACTGCTCAAAAGTATATAACAATGCATTAATGTTTCAATTATACAGAAGTTAATGAACTGGATCTCTCTTTTCAGCAAAGATTTCAAACCAATAACACCAGACCATAATTAACAGACAGAAAGTGATTAGAAAAGGTGATTATAAACTAAAAAGTGATTATAAACTAAACTAAAATTTGAATAACGTGTATGCACATCTGAATAGCGTTTCTTCTTCTCATAAACACTTCATAAGAAAATTAAGGCAAATTAGAGTATTTTAATATTAGCATTTGATCACAGGCTAAACATCACCGTATTTTTATACTGGAATTTTAATTGTCCTGGAAAGCAGCCTTTCTCTTCTCGACAAAGGCAGTCATGCCCTCTTTTCTGTCCTCCTAAAAAGGAGAACAAAGCAAGTTCAAGAAAAATTTAATCTTTTTGATCAAACAAGGAAATGAATCAATGGAAGAAAAGTGACACACCGTAGCAAAGGTTGAATGGAACAATCTTTTCTCAAGCCGATTGCCCTCAGCTAAATTCAGCTCAAACGCTGAAAGTAAAGTTGAATTAAAACTATCAGTTTCAAAATGGATGCACAGGACTATATCCAATTTATTGGATGCATGAACATCATTTATGAAACATGAGCATAATAACTATCTTCTATCTCTTTAACAAATGTCTTACCTGCATTAACAGCTTCCTTTGCCATGGCCGAGACAAGTTTGGAATTGCCAGCTATTTTCTCTCCACATTTGATTGCTTCTGAAACCAGCTGATCCGGAGGAAATACTTTACTTACAAGACCTATAAAGATAAACAGATTAGTCCTGATAAATTGAGAGAAGAAGAAAGAAGCTGTAGTGCAACATTAAGATTGAAAGACAAACCAGACTGTTTTGCCTCCTGAGCTGAGATTCTGTCTCCGGTGAGAATCAGCTCCATCGCAAGGGATTTTCCTACTGCTCTTGTAAGCCTCTGAGTGCCTCCAGCACCTGCAGCCAAAGAAATCATACGATCTCAGCCTCCTTGTTAATTAAGAATTATTCTGCAACAATCAATCCACATAATTCAAAAACTGATGCGTTACTTAACCTGGAATGGTCCCAAGCAAGATTTCTGGCTGTCCGAACTGTGCCTTCTCCCCAGCATAGATTATGTCACACATCATGGCAAACTCACATCCTCCCCCAAGCTGTACAGGACAACAACCGTTTATGCGTGAGTGGGATTGAATATTTAAACAGGCTCTCTAACGATTAAAAAATTTTTTTTTTAAAAGATTTACCTACCGCATACCCGTTGACAGCAGCAATAACAGGCTTTTTGACTGTTGATACCCTGTTCCAATGTGCCCAGAAGTTTCCACTATAGCACTCCTGAAAGGTTCGATTCTGCATATCTTTAATATCAGCTCCAGCTATCAAAGCAAAAGAGTTAATGCAACGTCCAAACAAAACGTAATATAACAATTATTGACAGTTTCACACCTGCAAAGGCCTTTTCACTCCCTGTGACCACAATTGCTCCCACTTCACTGTCCTCCTCGAATGCATCAAGGGCTTTGCCTACTTCTATCATAAACCCGACACAAAGAGCATTCAGGGCCTTTGGTCTATTCAGTTGGATGAAACCGACATTCTTATTTTCACCCTTTTTCTCAACCAGTATGTACTGAAACTGGCCATCTGCAAAAGAGACAGTAGGGGTTCAATCTTCAACTGGCTGGAAGGAGCAGCCAGTGACTGGTCACATGACCTGCCACTTGCTCTCATCCTGGTAGGTCAAATGACCAGTTGCTGGCTGGTGACAGCTGTCAGTCTTCCTTGGCTAGTAGTTTAAGGAAACATTGACTTTTGTCAAAAAAAATATTTTGAGTTTCTCCCTCTGTAGCTCTGGGAATTACATTAATTTATGTCCATACATATTATCAAATTACTCATTATGTTCTTAAAAATAATTGGTATTTTTGAGAATTTGAGTGTTATTATTAGTATGAGTGTACTCTTATGAACCTATTCTTTCATATCACGGCTGTTTTAGAGGAGTTTATGCCAATTAAAGCGATCAAATGTCTGTGATCACAACTGGAAGCTTATCTACGCATCGTTAACGCGTCTCCCAGTCAGTGGCTGATGAACAGCGAGTGCAACGCGTTCACCATTGCTCTCTCTACAACGAAATGTATTGTTTTATTATTATGAGTATAATCTTAAGAACCTATTCTTTCATATCATGGCTGTTTTAGAGGAGTTAATGCCAATTAAAGCGATAAAATGTCTGTGATTACAACTGGAAGCTTATCTACGCATCGCTAACGCGTCTCCCAGTCATCCCAGGTATCCCATGAGCAGTAAGTGCAACGCGTCTCTCCATTGTTCTCCAAAGCCATTACTTTCAAATAGACGTGGTTCCCGTTACCTGAACTGTATCCCCTAGTTGCTGCTAATGCAGAGGGCAGCAGTTTACTGTTTTTGAGAAGTAACCCGGTGAACCTGCAGAGCAGCGCCATTATTCCGTGAGGTCAACTGTAACACTGAGACTGAAGCAGTGTTGCCAGACTGGATTGACGATTTCCAGACGATTAAACGATAAAACCCGCCCATTTAAAAAAAATACCCGCCCGGGGTGGGGGGCTGGTTTTAGTGGAATTTATATGCATTGCTATATGAAATTTGGGCGGGTTTTTCATTAAAAAAAATGGTTATGCTCTTCCTTGAGCATATTCGCCCAAAATCTGATGTTTTCACACAGCAAACATACACGGAAGTTTTGTGTAAATAAATAAGCAGAAAATGAAATTATATTACATTTATAATGAATTATAGTAGGCCTATGGGTTTACCAGGGAGAGTCAGATTATCACAGCAGAAAAATACACCTGTGAAAATGTCACTCCCCTCACTAACTCTGGTTTAAAAGCTCACAGACTCACTATATGATGAGATAAGATGAATATGGTGAGTCTTATTTTTCTGCTGTGAAAATCTGACTCATTTGATTTGCAATTGAGATGAATAGACTCGTCCTATAATTACATTTGCCGTGGTCCTTCTGGACGCTGTATTTCACATCAAATGAGCAGTTTAATATGGAAAAGCGGGTTGGAAGTTCTTCTGGTGATCTCTAACCTGGCGAGCGGTGGTTAAGCGACATTAGAAACTTTACAGTTATTCATCAATCTGTTTGGTCTAAAGCAGCGACATTTCAGAACTTGCTATTAGGCACATACGAAAAACGAAAACAAAAAGAAAATTATTCATAATCTTCAAAACAGAAAAAAAGCCCACATATAAGATAGAAAATGCTAGTTTTTTTTTAAACATCGTCCTACAAATTCCTCAATGTCAACAATGTAGACCTATATATTTCAGATCACCTGGTTACTGAGAACAAGTTTAGGGAAAACATGAGATTAGAGTTTGTTTGTTTTTTAAAGATATGGTTATCTTGTTGTCGGTTAATAAACGTCAGTATTTCCCGTAGAACCTGCTTTGCTCTATTTAGGCTATTTATGAAATCTAATTTGGCGTCCCTCAAGACACTATTTTGCACTACATCAAGTTAGAGCACTTATATTGTAATAAAATAATTTTTAATTAATGGACAATATATCATTTAAAGAATACCGCTACAAAATACTTCTACAGAGACTTTATCTCACTGGATACACCGCACGAGTGACAGAAAATACAGCCACAGCACCACCTAGAGTGCATAAAGTGTAATTGCGCGGTCTCGCCTCAACTCCTAATGAATGAACCAGAGCAAATCTTGAATAGTTTGCAGTAAATACAAACACAGTTTAAGAAGATGACGGCATTTTATCTTTCGAACTGCTCAAAAGTATATAACAATGCATTAATGTTTCAATTATACAGAAGTTAATGAACTGGATCTCTCTTTTCAGCAAAGATTTCAAACCAATAACACCAGACCATAATTAACAGACAGAAAGTGATTAGAAAAGGTGATTATAAACTAAAAAGTGATTATAAACTAAACTAAAATTTGAATAACGTGTATGCACATCTGAATAGCGTTTCTTCTTCTCATAAACACTTCATAAGAAAATTAAGGCAAATTAGAGTATTTTAATATTAGCATTTGATCACAGGCTAAACATCACCGTATTTTTATACTGGAATTTTAATTGTCCTGGAAAGCAGCCTTTCTCTTCTCGACAAAGGCAGTCATGCCCTCTTTTCTGTCCTCCTAAAAAGGAGAACAAAGCAAGTTCAAGAAAAATTTAATCTTTTTGATCAAACAAGGAAATGAATCAATGGAAGAAAAGTGACACACCGTAGCAAAGGTTGAATGGAACAATCTTTTCTCAAGCCGATTGCCCTCAGCTAAATTCAGCTCAAACGCTGAAAGTAAAGTTGAATTAAAACTATCAGTTTCAAAATGGATGCACAGGACTATATCCAATTTATTGGATGCATGAACATCATTTATGAAACATGAGCATAATAACTATCTTCTATCTCTTTAACAAATGTCTTACCTGCATTAACAGCTTCCTTTGCCATGGCCGAGACAAGTTTGGAATTGCCAGCTATTTTCTCTCCACATTTGATTGCTTCTGAAACCAGCTGATCCGGAGGAAATACTTTACTTACAAGACCTATAAAGATAAACAGATTAGTCCTGATAAATTGAGAGAAGAAGAAAGAAGCTGTAGTGCAACATTAAGATTGAAAGACAAACCAGACTGTTTTGCCTCCTGAGCTGAGATTCTGTCTCCGGTGAGAATCAGCTCCATCGCAAGGGATTTTCCTACTGCTCTTGTAAGCCTCTGAGTGCCTCCAGCACCTGCAGCCAAAGAAATCATACGATCTCAGCCTCCTTGTTAATTAAGAATTATTCTGCAACAATCAATCCACATAATTCAAAAACTGATGCGTTACTTAACCTGGAATGGTCCCAAGCAAGATTTCTGGCTGTCCGAACTGTGCCTTCTCCCCAGCATAGATTATGTCACACATCATGGCAAACTCACATCCTCCCCCAAGCTGTACAGGACAACAACCGTTTATGCCTGAGTGGGATTGAATATTTAAACAGGCTCTCTAACGATTAAAAAACATTTTTTTAAAAAGATTTACCTACCGCATACCCGTTGACAGCAGCAATAACAGGCTTTTTGACTGTTGATACCCTGTTCCAATGTGCCAAGAAGTTTCCACTATAGCACTCCTGAAAGGTTCGATTCTGCATCTCTTTAATATCAGCTCCAGCTATCAAAGCAAAAGAGTTAATGCAACGTCCAAACAAAACGTAATATAACAAATTTTATTGACAGTTTCACACCTGCAAAGGCCTTTTCACTCCCTGTGACCACAATTGCTCCCACTTCACTGTCCTTCTCGAATGCATCAAGGGCTTTGCCTACTTCTATCATAAGCCCGTCACAAAGAGCATTCAGGGCCTTTGGTCTATTCAGTTGGATGAAACCGACATTCTTATTTTCACCCTTTTTCTCAACCAGTATGTACTGATACTGGCCATCTGCAAAAGAGACAGTAGGGGTTCAATCTTCAACTGGCTGGAAGGAGCAGCCAGTGACTGGTCACATGACCTGCCACTTGCTCTCATCCTGGTAGGTCAAATGACCAGTTGCTGGCTGGTGACAGCTGTCAGTCTTCCTTGGCTAGTAGTTTAAGGAAACATTGACTTTTGTCAAAAAAAATATATTTTGAGTTTCTCCCTCTGTAGCTCTGGGAACTACATTAATTTATGTCCATGCATATTATCAAATTACTCATTATGTTCTTAAAAATAACTGGTATTTTTGAGAATTTTATCGTTATTATTAGTATGACTGTACTCTTATGAACCTATTCTTTCATATCACGGCTGTTTTAGAGGAGTTTATGCCAATTAAAGCGATAAAATGTCTGTGATTACAACTGGAAGCTTATCTACGCATCGCTAACGCGTCTCCCAGTCATCCCAGGAATCCCATGAGCAGTAAGTGCAACGCGTCTTTCAATGTTCTCCAAAGCCATTACTTTCAAATAGACGTGGTTCCCGTTACCTGAACTGTATCCCCTAGTTGCTGCTAATGCAGAGGGCAGCAGTTTACTGTTTTTGAGAAGTAACCCGGTGAACCTGCAGAGCAGCGCCATTATTCCGTGAGGTCAACGGTAACACTGAGACTGAAGCAGTGTTGCCAGATTGGACTGACGATTTCCAGCCCAACTACAGCATAAAACCCGCCAATTAAAAAAAATACCCGCCCAAGACCAAAATTGTTGATGCTGGGCTTGTTTTAGTGGAATTTATATGCATTTGTAGGCTTTTTAAATGGAATTTATATGCATTTCTATATGAAATTTGGGCGGGGTTTTCATAAAAAAAATGGTTATGCTCTTCCTTGAGCATATTCGCCCAAAAACCGATGTTTTCACACAGCAAACATACACGGAAGTTTTGTGTATGCTTAAATAAATGAGCAGAAAATGAAATTATATTACATTTATAATGAATTATAGTAGGCCGGTTTACCAGGGGGAGTCAGATTATCACAGCAGAAAAATACACCTGTGAAAATGTCACTCCCCTCACTAACTCTGGTTTAAAAGCTGACAGACTCACTATATGATGAGATAATAAGATTAATATAGTGTCTTATTTTTCTGCTGTGAAAATCTGACTCATTTGATGTGCAATTGAGATTAATAGACTCGTCCTATGGGTTTACCAGGGGGAGTCAGATTTTCACAGCAGAAAAATAAGACTCACTATATTCATCTTATTATTTCATCATATAGTGAGTCTTATTTTTCTGCTGTGAAAATCTGACTCCCCCTGGTAAACCCATAGGCCTACTATAATTCATTATAAATGTAATATAATTTCATTTTCTGCTTATTTATTTAAGCACACACATAACTTCCCTGTACTTTCTGAGTGTTTGCTGTGTGAAAACATTGGTTTTTAAGCGAATATGCTCAAGGAAGTGCGTTTCACCTCAATGCAACGCGTGTTCATGCGAGCATAAGGGAGTGAGATTTGTCCAGGTAGTCAGATTTCGGCACAACCCCTGTCGGACGTGACCAAAAGGAGCCCGATTGGGAGGGAAACCGCCCAATCTGGCAACACTAGTCAAGTGTGATGTCACAGAGTAACCAGGATGCCAGATATTGCATTTTAGAATCCCTCTTTCGTTGTCGTTGGTAACTGGTTAATTTTACTACAGGTAGAATAAGATGAGGGATTATTTTTATGTATTTTACTTGATTTATAACCACCTCAAAATAGAATTTTCTTAGTGGTAAACCACAGCAAAAAAAGTTTTCCTTTTACTCCCTGCTTCATACATTAATTGTTTTTAAACGAGGATTGGATAGGAAATAATGGCAACATCGTATGGCACGGTTTTGACGCACATAGCGCCTTCCACTGGTCACTTTTGTGAACTCGAAAAAAAGTGGTTTGAATTGCGCGTTGAAAATGTACGACACACATAAGCAATGATATTAACTTATATAAAGGGCGCTTTATTCTTGCAATATACAGTATTTGCATAGTTAAAACCGGTTTTCAGTTCTCCGTTTTGTTTAAACGGGTACATTTAAATTTAAATTTTAAAGAAGATTTGTTTACCTCTTAAATAGGACACATTAAATGGCTTAAAAGTCTCTAAGGATTGATTTATTGGTCTGAAAATCTGTTAAAAAATACCTGAAACTCATGATGGTTAAATTCAGGAAATAACTTGTTTATATCTTGCCTGTAAAACCAAAACACAATAACACATTCACTTTTATTACAGTTTAACCAAATGGCAATGGCAAAAAAGCATTTATCAGTTTGGAGTATACATTTATTTTTATGCGCAAATGCTTTTTTGCTCAGTTGAAAAAAAATGTAAATTACAACACTTTCCTGTAGCTCCAACGGTGGCGCTTGCAACATCAAGCACATGGGTTCAATTCCCAGGCAAATCAAGAACTGATCAGAATGTCAGTGTAAATGCAATGCAAGTCAATAACTTTGGCTAAAAGCATCTGGCAAATGCATGTGTAAAAAAGAAAATAAAAGCACTATATTTACAGGTATGCTAGAGGGCAAACATAAACAAAGTTTTATTATTTATTTTATTTAAAATTACAACACTTGCTTTAACCACACACAAAAATGTGCATTACAAAAAGAAAAGAAAAAGTTCCTTCTTAAAAAGTTCCTTTTAAGTCTGTTGGTGTAAATTATTAGTAAGAATTCAATTTCAGATCCAAACACCAAAACTGTATTTCAATAGGCACATTTCTGATAAACACCACATTTTGAAAGCACACTAAACCAACTCAGTCGGTCTTGATTTAACTCTCATGAAAGATTATACAACTACATCCAACATCACAAACTAGCTCTAAATAATGGGCCACTTTAGAAATACACATACACCTTTGAAATGGTCTTCAAATAAAATAATCAACATATTAGGCTCTAAAAGCAAATTTCGGAATATCCCAGAGAGAGAGAATAAACATATACCACTCTGTCTAGAGTCTAAAGAAATAAACAATGTTAATGAATTGGTAACCAGTCAACACTCAAACTAAATATCACACACACTGTCGAACTGTGTCTAGACATTATTGCAGTAGCGCAAAAAAAAAAAAAAAAAATTCTATATATAGATGAAGAATATAGGGGCCCTGTTTAGTATATTTACATCCAAAATTCGAAGGCTACATGTCAACATTTTACATCCAAGACATTCATTTTGAGCCCTCATAAATGTAAAACAGTTTGAAAGATTAATTTATTTTGAGATACAAGACGAAAAACCAATGCAAATGGAAGCATTAGAACTGTTCTCTGTAATAGGGAATATTAGAAGGATCATAGGGAGTCTGTTGAAATCATACTGATACAGCTTTACCTTGAATGCACTGCAATTCACTTTGGACAAGTGTCTGACAAATACATTAACGAAATCTATTACTATACTAAGATTTCTTACAGCACAGTCAACACTTTTGACATTCTCTCCTTATATGCCATTTCTCACCTATCATTTTTGTAAATACAGATTCTCCCTCCCCATTTTTCAATTATCCATGTGTAATTTCACACACTTGCTGTTCAGAGAGCAAATGATGCTCAAACTGGTCAACATTAAAATAGCACCAGACAAAATGAAGCAACTCTCAGATTTAGAAGTTAAAAAGCAATACTGTTAAGTGTATCATATTGGTCCTGATGACCAGGTTTCAGTTGCTAAATGCGTGTTTGCCACAACATGTCAGATGGGTGTGTGGTCAAGGACTACATTGCTTGTGTTGCAAAACCTATTTTCATTCATTAAAATCTGCTTGAGTTTGTGACACATGAATGGTTGCAGAATCGGCCAAGATATTCAAAGTGTAAAAATGGCCTACTTCACATTAAAATGTACAATAGTTTATTCAGCTGTAGTTTTCAATCAGGAGTTCCTTCTCAACCCATTAAGGATCTTTAATAGAACAGTTCCCTTTTGCAGTCGATAAATATTCTGACGTGAGCAGATGTTTTCTGGCTGGTGTTAAGTACTCTCTGGCAAATAATAGTCAAGCAGATTGGCCAGTAAAGTAGACACAAACGGCAGCCCTTGTACTTCATTCGTCACTGCCTGGGTTTCCACAAAGAGCAAATAGAAGTATAATATCATAAAATATTACAATACTGACCTGAATAAATACTGTCCGATTGAAAGCTTCTTCACTACAGTACAGGGCAAGTTTTTCAACAACAGTTAGCATGACTGTAGTACTACATGCATTACCATTCTAAAGTCTGGGGTCAATAAGATTTTTTTTTTTTTCTGTTTAGGAATATTTTCATTTTGCATGACGCATTAAACTGATCAAAAGTCACAGTTAAGAGTTGTATTTCTTATAAAAGATTTATATTTCAAATAAAATAATTTATTCATTATTGAACCATGAAATGGTACCACAGTTTACCCCAAAATATTAAGCAGCACAACTTTATTCAATATCTGAAGGATCACGTGACACTGATCACATAAACATAGTAAATCACAGACTTCTTTCAACATCTTACTGATCCCTGACTTTTGAATAGTAGTTTATGCATGTCATGCAATTCAAGAATAATTTCTCGGGTATTATAATGTAATTAGTAATTATATAACTATTGATATCATACAAATTCAGTCCTAAATGTGGACGTGGAGCAAAAGACAACTGAGAAGAGAGAAGTGCGTGTTTAGGGTAGAGGGGCTAAAAGCATTACTGAACACAGGAAATATGCTGACCCTTTTCTGTGTTTATATTTAGAGGAGTGACATAAGGAGTAGGAATGAGGAAAAGGGAATTTTTCTTTCTCTTTTCTGTGAAGCCACTCACTTTACATCCATAGCCAAGTTATTACGAAGCCTACGAGTAGATGACGGTACATTCAAAGAACAATTCAGCCCTGTTATTTCTACTCCTTCAACTTTTGCTAGGCGCTTATAATAAAGCATAAACAGATGAGTGGACAAATGGTTTGGCTCCTTCCAAAAAATAAAATAAAATTACTGAGATTAAATAACGTGAAATCAAACCCAGATGGACCGGAAAATGCTGAATCTGAGCTCCTCTGTTTTCTAGCAGCCAAAGTATGTCAAGACAGCCCATCTAATAATAATAATAATTTAAAGCTTTTTGTTATTAGAATGAAATTAACTGTATCTGATTTCCTGAGTTTTGGATCATTTTGAAACTACACTGCTAGTATGACTACAATGGCAGTGTCAATTGAGAGCAGCTAAATCTGTGGCGCATGGTACTGCCACAGAGTGCATATCAAAGTGTGCAATCCCTGAAAAATGATCAAAGCTAAACAAATAAGCTACAACGTGAAGCAAGGATACCGGAAAACACACATCTGATATTGCAACCATTCACCAACCTGTTATGATACAATGCTCAGAAATCATTCCAATGAAAGGTTAGAGGGCAAAAGTAGTGAAAATGCAGATGTCGTTGATGTCTTTGTGTGAGCTGCGGCCCAGAGGCCTTCACTGCCTGTGGCAAATCCACAGGTGCTGGAGATCACCTGTGAGAAGTCCTTTCTGGAGCGTGCTCAGGTGTGCTTGCTTAGCCCAGCTTGGTGATCTGAAGACTCCCAACTATTCGGATCATATTAATGGCCAGCAAAGACTTTACTTTGTGATAAAAGTCAAACAGCTGGTGTCCATCCACAAAGATCCTAAAACGCTGGTGCTCACAATGGATCTCAATCTGTACAAACAGGGAAGAAAGAGTGAAATGGGATCAAATCAAAAGAATCCTTTGTCAGTCACTGAAACACATTGTGGACAGTGTGTTGAAAGGAAGTGCTTGTCTGACTTTGCATGACTGCTTATCTCAGCTCAACATTTGGAAACAGTGACCCATTTTTTGGGTCGCCATTCGGCCCCAATTACAAACAATAAGCACTCATTATCTTTACTCACTTTGGTCGTACAACTCTCTGCCATACGGAATAATTCTGTAATTGCTTATTACGAAGGAATAGCCGACATGCAAAAGCAGGCATACTTTCTGGAAAAAAGACATTTTAAAACTATATAAACTCTACCATTAAAAAGATTGCAAGTCTCTTATGCTTGTCAAGGTTGAATTCATAAAATACAGGAAAAACAGAACCGTAATGTTGTGAAAAATTAAAAATAACGGATTTCTATTCAATATTTTTTTTAATATAATTTATTCCTGTGATGGCAGTAGTGATCACATGATCCTTCAGAAATCACTCTAATATGCTGATCTGGTGCTAAAGTAACATTTCTTATTAACAATATTGATCATAGTTGTGCTGGTTAGTATTTTTTTGGAAACTATGATATGTTTTCATGATACTTTGATAAATATAATACTCAAAATAGAATATATTTGAAATAATTAATTTCCTGTCACATTTGATCAATTTAAATAATTCTTGCTGAAAAGATTTATACATCTCTTTCAAAAATACTGCTAAACCCAAACTTTTGAACAGCGGTGTGTGTGTGTGTGTGAAAGAAGAAAGGTCTCTTCATTTCAGAAGTCCACTACACGCCACATTATAGTGTCTGAAAGAGATGCATCTGCATCTGTCTGACTGACTGGGCAAGGAGGAAGCTGTCATTGGTTTTGGACACAACCCTGAACTCGTGCTATGTGCAGATTAGAGAACATGTCTCAGTTTAGAGAACATGTAGATGTCAGTGATTCAGCTCATTACCCTGAAAGGCTGGTCCGGGATGAAGGGGAAGTAAGCTATGGGTGCCTCCTCCTCACTCCATTTTCCAGAGACTCGTGCATTCCTGAGGAACTGCCTTTCAGTGAATCTTGCGCTGAGCTTAAGGGCCACATCAGTGAGCTCTTCATCATCTTTCTTCTCACTGTGGCCACAGTTCAAACTGATGTCAAAACTGTGGAGGAAAAACAAAAAAAACCATTAAGCATGTAAACAGCTGGTTTATGTCACTTCTGATTCTATACAGTTCTCTTCTTTTTTTTCAGGATTTATTTATCCTTGCTAATATGTTCAGTATGTCAGCATAACCATATGACTAGCCACTAGCGCTAATAAAAACAATGACAAGTGTTGCATGATGAAGCATTACAAACTGTGTGCTAATGTGCCAAACATTAGAGAAATAGCAATTTAGGCATGCGTTGGCATCCATTATCATTTGGATTCCTAATGGATCAGCAGGCTGTTTAGAAAGGCTACATTTCTTTGCTGAAATTACACATTAGTATCACTTAACCATTGATATACAAGAACCATAATGTGTGATTTAGTTTCAATACTACATAATTATAATGTATAAACTACATCAAGACAAAAACCATTCCATTCCCTTAGACCAGAAACTATTACCTACCCAACTAACCCTCTCGCTCTCTAAAAAGAAAGGCAAAACAACACATTCAACTCTTTGAGCTAAAATGGTAGTGTGTGATTCCCAGGGAACATACATATTGGCAAAATGCAGACCGTGAACAGAATGCAAGTCCCTTTGGATAAAAGATTTCTGTGTCAAATAACTGCCATCGTTTTGAACTTTCTATTCGTCAAAGCATCCTGAAAACAAAACATACTACAACATTGATGAGAATAATAAAAAAAATGCTTCTTGAGCTGCAAATAAACATTTTAAAATGATTTCTGAAGGATCATGTGACACTGAAGACTGGAGTAATGATGCTGAAAATGTAGCTTTGCAATCACAGGAAAAAATAAGATACCGGTATTTTAAATTGTAATGATATTATACAATATTTCTGCTTTACTGTATTTTATTATCAAATAAATGCAGCCTAAGTGAGAATAGAAAGCTTCTTTCAATAATAGAAAAAAAACCTAATCGATTCCAAACTTTTGAGCAATAATGCTATATCACAAAATGGTTGTCATTTATAAATATTTATCACAAACGTGTCTTTTCAGCCTAGCCCATTCTTAGGTTTTAATGTCATATATTCCTGTTAGTGTGCTTACTGCAAAGATAAACTTCCTTATAATACCTGAACGCTTCATTTAATTAAGTTTAATATACACACTCACATAATTGTGTGCGTGATATATGGTCATACAGGCTGAATAACACCCTATCTTGTGATTTACCACTGATTACCTGATCATTACTAAAACATTTCCAAGACACACCCAGTTCTCTCACAGTTTTGATATTTGTTAACAGTTAATGCAAACACCCATAAAGGGCAAGCAAGCAATGTACACACCAATGCAGTGAGTCTCTTATACAGATCTTCGACCCAAAGCAGTTTGTCAAATCCTAGTGCTGCCTATCTGGACAGCATACAGCCCCACAATGCCCAAAATGCAGTTTAAGGAGCCTTACAAGGTTTTGAAACAAAACCTCTGTCTGATGTAACCATTTGCCAATACTAGAGTGTGTACAGTCTTAAATCTTAATATGATTTTAACATACCTGTCTGGCTCTGGATCAACAATACCCATTATAATGATCTTCTTCCCAGGCCTCATCCCACCTCTGATCCGTCCACAGAAAGGAACTGTCTGGTATAGCAAATATGGGAGGAAAACATCAATGCCACATAAACTACAGTATAACAACGATTACTTTTAAACATCACTCTACCAGAATACGAGAGATGTCTTCTTTATCAGGAGAGATAAGCCCAGCATCTCCAAATGAATTATTAAGGTGAAGATCATCTTCGGTGTTCTTCAAAGGAGAAAGAGTTTACAAGATTTACAAGTTTAAAAAGCACTTACAGATGCAGGATGATATAAAGCGCGAGCGCTGTAATGCAGATGCACATGAGGGGTTTTAACAATAAAACGACACGCCTTCGCTGCATCTGTACTTCATCCTTTAAAAAACACACAGCATGTGCATCACATACACCAGAGGAAAAAAACAAGGCTTGGAATAGTCTTTGTCACATACGCTACATGTCTTTCAACAAAATCATTATGCCTTTTTTTCAACTGTAGGTATGAGAGAGGAACGAGTCGTCTCCTCTCGTGAGCTGCATACATATTTCCACAGCGCTTCGTAATAAATACACCCTTGCTGCGTTATGAAAATCTGAAGCACCGTAATATTTTAAAGGTATTTGAGACTTACTATCGCGTCCTTTTCCATGCTCGCCACCGCCATCTTGAACAAAATACCATAGGATGCTTATCAAAGGCGGTCCAGTTTAGGAATCTGTCAGTGTCGTGGCAGACCGGACAGGGAGCTGCAAGGTGTCTAAATTCGCGAAAAAAATGATCAAACAAACACAAATTCTCTAGACGAAATAAGAAGCAACTCTATTGTCTCTACGTGGGAAAGAAATATGCTGACGAGGATTATCGTACGGGTGGAGGTTAATCCAGCCTCCATATGAACCTAATCTGCCCAGATCTCATTGGATCATCTGAGCATAATTACCAACCGAACGATACGAAGCCACGTTTTTTTTTTTACCACTTTTGTATTTTAAAACATTTAACGGACCAGGTTACTGACGCTTGTATGTGTAATATTGTTTGTAGTAATTTAGAAATGTTCTCATTTTGGTGTTGTATTTGTCGGTAGGTGAACACATTCTGTGTGTTGTGTGTTTTTTTTGTTGGTTATGGTGGTTTCGTTGGTTAATTTTGAGAGAAGGAATTGACTGTTCCAATGTATTTCTGATCTTTGAAATGTGCGCCCTCAAAGAGCGGGCAGAGGGAGACCCCTAGTGGCACTTGCGGCTAATGGCAGTGTGTTTTCTTTGAGAAACTCATACATTAATGTAAATCAGTAGTTAATTCTCACTCTGCTAGTATTATAACTCCAGGGCATATATAAAAATAGGTTTAAATATAGAGATACTACACATCAATAAGTAATGTAATATGAATTACCATTCATGTACAATGAGTGAAAGCTACAACGTGGTTATAACTCCGAATCATGCTATAAAAAGTCATAATCATCATGGTAGTAATGTTGTTTTCATGATATAGCCAGATAGAGACTTTTCTTTACAGCTCTGTATGGCTAGTGCCTAAAGTCAGAGCACATGGCTAATTTTGAATGGCCGTCCATGGAGAAAAATAGTTTTCAGTAGCAGTTGGTGCAGTTTCAGTATCTACCAGCAGAGGCTAACAGGATTCTGCAAATAAAAAAATTAAAAAGGAAAACTGTAACACTGGGGGCACTCTTGTGCAGTTAACCACATAACCAACTAAGAGCTTGATGATTTGGTTTTGTGGTGTCTTAACACAAATAAGTCGGTCTACAGTTAACTATCTTAAATAAGTATTCCCCATCCCCCAGTCTGCATTACTTTTTTATTAACTAATATCTTTTAATTATATGGATTTATTATTTTATTTTGTATTTAGTTTTAGTTTAAGCAGTATGCACTATGTGCCTTGATGAATATTCTTCTATAACAAAGTGTGGACCTTTGGGTGAAAGCAAAACGCTACATCCACTGTGACCTGCACTGTCCAGAAGTGTATTTGAGCATGCAAATTTAATAAGTGTTTATTTAGCAGGGCCAGCCTGTAATTAGGTTAATGCTGCAGTCGCTCTGCGCTGCTCTCCCACAGCTCCATTCTCCTCACCTGCTCAGGCGGAAAGCACCACAGACAGGCCTGGCACTGCCTCCATGCTCTGATCGTGCCCGCTTGGGCCTGCTGGACACCTCGCCCACCTGCCTCACATGATGCCAATGTACAAACGTCTAACTGACATTAACCGTCACCTGCTAATATGACTGTAGAATAGCTGTTCTGAAAGTGTTTTGGGCAGTAAAGGAACAGACATTTCTAATAAACTTTTAGGATGTCATCTTCAAGAGATTTCTTTCAGTCTGCTTCCCCAATATCAAAATATTGCAATTTTGTCTCTTTTTCTCTGTATCTCTCCCTCTCTGAATATGGCTTATTGTGTGTTTTTGTGAATGTCAAGCTCCCACACACTTCCTCACACCCACTCTCTCCATGTAGCAGCTGTGTGTGGTCTGTTTCTTACTTCCTGTTCTGGCTCCTCACTTAGGGCCTTTCCCCTTTACACACACACACACACACAGATACAAGATCACATGAACTTATAGAGTCACATGCATGCCTGCTACAACTTCACAAACACATTCACGGCAATGCACTCTATAAAACTGTAGACCACGTTGATCTAAATAAGGTGTCTGATAGCAAATTCCTGTTACGCAAAAGGTTTTACAAATCCAGCAAGTCTGACAGTCTTGGCTCCATCCTTTAGAGCTCAGCGTCCTTCATAATAATTAACTCTCAGTGACCTTTGATACAGACGTAACCTGGCATAAGCTCACTGTTATATAGCTTAAACTTTCATTCTAGTGAAACTTTTTAGCTCCTGTGGGGTCTGTATGTCTGCTGCCTTTAAATCTTATTTTATCCACTATTATTTTAATTCACAGTCCTTGTTTGTGGTTCAGGTAACTTTAAAAAATTTCTTAATGTTTAGATTTAATTAATTTATTCTGTTCTTCATTTATACATGTCAAGTATATTATTTAATATAGTTGACTCATTAAATAATTTTATTGCATTTAATAAATATTACACAGAAACAAATTGCAAGTTTCTTTTTTTTTTACAGTAACCGACTGTATTCTGAGATTAAATTATAAAATCAAATTACTATAAATATTTTACAGGGAAATCAATCATATCACTATTACATTATAAAACAATCTTTGATGATAGATGGATGGTCAATACTTTGTAGGGTCCCACAATGGCCTAATATTCAAATACTGCCAAATTCATACATGACACGGGACATTTGGCGCTATTAAATGTTGCTATTTTATTGACAATATACATTATTGCTCCTTTTGAAGGCAATGTAGATGTTTCAGCTGGATGTATTACATCTTTTCCAGCTTTTGCATTTCATTAAGGGCTAATTGGGAGAATAAACAGTGTTTAACCTCTATGTATTTGTATGAATATTATTTCTACTGTTACTTTCAGTTCTAAAAAGGCTTCCCAAAAACAAATCACATCTTTGAATTTTTTTTTAAATAAATCTGCAGATAGATGAATGCGTGTTGAAGGGCATTTAATTAGGTATAACTATATGGAATCAATTTGAAATATCTGTAAAATCAATACTGTAAATTAAGTGTGAAGATGCCGCGGCTGTGGCATTCAAATTCAAACTGTACAATTCAAATTCCAGCCAGCGGGGGCAGCTATGGGTGTGTGTGTGTGTGTGTGTGTTTCATAAACGTGCAACTGCTTGTGTGCCTGCTGAGCTGGGCTTGTGGTTGGCGGAGAGTAGGTGTGGCTTCTTTCCCTCCGTGGTCACAGCAGAACAAGATCATTCAGATATTTGCACAAAGCCAACCTGACAGGGAGAAGGGGGAGGAGAGGGAGAGGAAGGCTTTTGCAGTCTCTCATTCTTCTTTTTCTTTCTCTCTCTATCTCCACAGAAACAAGGAAGACTGTCTACTTCATGCCTTGTGTACTGAGCAGAATCAAATCTAAACTGCATCTGCATGGGCAGTTTACTTTCTCTCATTCAGTTTAAAGAGGTAGTTCGCACACATCAAATTTTTCTCAACCTTATGTGGTTCCAAACTCTTTTTTTTTTTTTCAAAAAGTGAAAGTGGATAAGGGCTAGGGAGCAGCTGTGGTTAAAGATAACAGTAAAATAATTTGAATTATTTTGACCCTGCAGGCCCTTCGGACAGGTGCCACGACTGTCAGAAAAAAAAAAAAAAGAGTTAAACATCACTCAGGTGTATTTTTTGTCAAGTGACTATTCTTAGCCTGTGACTACATAAGGAGACTTGAAAACCTCTCATCTCTTCAAAGTGAAACATAAAAGAAAATAAGAGAATTGTTCATGCAAAACTTCACAACCCCCTTTTACTTCTGTAATTTGACTTATTTGTGAGTGAAACAGGATAATCGATGTGGAAAAATTTAGAATCATTCATCATTAATCCTGAAAAGTGAGTGTTAATGAAATTGAGCCAGTTAGAAGTCAGAGGTTAAAAGGAATTCAAAAAGTTTTTTCAGAGGAAAGTTTTCGTGTTGACTTCTTTTTCTTGTTTGTTGGAGTCTTGATAAATAAATAACGTCTTTCAAACATTAAATCTGTTCAAATAAAAAAATACTTGAGGTGCTTGACTGTCAGTCATTTTGAGTGCTTAATTTAGGTATTCTGATATATCTTTAAATGGCTGAAGTTATTGAAACTGCAAGCACTGCAGAACCTTTAGTGACGCATTACATACACTCTTTTAAACATACACTGTTTTTCTTTGGTTTGACCTATTTCTTCACGTGATTGAAAGTGGGACAACAAAGGGAAAGGACGGATACCAACCACAGCAAATTAGTAAGCTTTACGAAACAGGCACCATAGCGCTTACTGGAAACAATACAGTATGAGAAGGCAAATATTTCACCCTCTATGTACAAGACATAAAACGTGTCTATTGAGGGATGTAAAGCGAAAAGTCCTGTCTGACAGTGCAGGATTAAGGCTGTGTCCAGAGCCTCTTGAACCGCATAACAGTAACTTACTGAAAGATTTCTTTTAGACAAAGGAAAGACTAACACATAGTAAAAGTGAGATGGTCAACATGAGTGATCCTACAGATCACGCAGACTCACCACTCTCATAAAAAGCAACATGATCCACAAGGGGAAAACATTCTTGCTGGCCTGAGATCAGTACGACCATGTTTTGAGCCGGCCATCCCCCTACAGTTCACACAGACACTGCCACGTGCTAAAACTGTCCTTGCTACACAGCTGTGTGGCCCCAATACTGGAAATAGACTCCTGCTACCAGGCCATGAGTCATAGGTGCAAAATGGAGGCAACTGTTGATGCGGAGAAATGTCCGCTGTTTCTCACAAAGCAGCTGAGTGACTCAGAAATTATATACCTTGACCTGTTCATTTGTCTGTTATGTAATCACTACACAACCTTTATACATGTAGCATGCTTTATTCTGATGGAAAATGAAGAAAACAAATGCAGAACATAGTTTTTATCCATTTATTGTATGATATAAAACTAGAAAAGTAAGACCGTTTCAAATTTATAGACACATGTCCATATTTTTTATATATTCTACAGTCCACACCTTGCTGCAAATACAGTGATCATCAGTTGATGGGTTATTTTTCTGAAAATGAATGTGTCTGTAATATTGCATAGAAAAAGGCACAGCTCCAAGGCCTGAAGATACAGCCTTTCTTAATGAGCAGAAAAAGGGTTTATACCCTCCACCACGTCTCTCCATTTCATACACACAAGCGTGCGCACACACACACACACACACACTCAATCGCTCTCGCTTACACACGAATATTCCCAGTGGTCACTATCCTGAAACCACTTAAAACTTCCCCGAATGTATGGCCTGAACCATGGGACAGTGAGATACCGTTTAAAAAACAACAACCAACACCATCAGAAATCATGCTGCCTTTCTTCTTTACATTTGGCATTGAGGGTTATCAAAAAGACTTTCCCAGAAATAGGCTTTGGAAGATTGAAATTCTAAAGTTTGTAGAAAATAAAGTATTGCTTCACAAACCTTTCCCTTGCACACAATCTGAAATACATAAAACATTAAATACTCATAATTAAATAGCGTCAGGGAGTGTTTGACTAGATGACTAGCAGAAACACCACCCCAAATTATAATACAAGAAACTAAACAGACACAAAATAATGCATTATTAAAACAAGATGAAAAAAAATGGCTTCCACCCCAATTAATAAGCAGTGATACATTCCCAAAAGCATAATACATTCCTATCTCATATTCTGTACAAATTACAATCTGGATGTTAGCTTAACATAAAAAATAAATATATTTACACAGGAAACAAAAAATAAATAACTTAAAACAAACACTCCAAATCCAAAAATCCTATAAGAAATTGTAATCCTAGTTTTGATTCCATAGTTTTGTCCGTTCTGCTCTCATTAACTTGTGTTTTTAATTCTCAGACAATCTCTCTTTTGAACTCTGGGTAACAAATCCAAAGTGTCACCTGTAGCTCAGGTCTCTGTGACAAGAAGTTCAAATATCAGATTAAGAATGGTCACGCTTATTTGATGAATAACATACTGAATGAATAAAACACACATTTGAAAAGTTTTCTTCCCTCACTGACATTGCACTTACAGGAAGGCATATAATGCACAGTTTTTGTCGGCATGTAAATCTAACGTTATTTACGAGAGCTAGTTTAGCGTGACAAACAGCTATGTGAAACTTATACAGGTTATATGATAAATGGTCCCTTTCCTTTTATGTCAGGTGCATATTAAAATAATCCTTCCAACCAATCGATGATCGATTTCAGTGGTTTATAGAAAGTGATTTTTGCAAATATACTGTGCCGTCTATTGCACATACATGCATAATACTCTCCCACCAAACTTGTGCATACTTAAACTCCACTTAAATGTAATGTGACCATTCCTACTGGCCAAACGACATTAAAACCCAGAAGGGCAACAGAGAGAGAGTCTGACTGGAACATGAACAGATACCATTAATAAAACTCAAACAAACAATGGTATAAATAAGATAAAATAAGACCAAACCATCCACAAATCATCTGACATCTGTACAATTATGAGCTATAATCCTGCATGCATTAGTATGTTAACAGAACTGTACCGTTGTACTGGTGAGAGATGTATATGAAGGAAATGTTTGGCAAAAACATCATGATGAAATTGTAGAAAATAAACTGAATAGCAACCATAAATGTACATGTGCAGTACAGTCCCCCCCCCTTTTTGCATGAAGAGACAAGCAAAGACCCTCTTGCTGTGCATTAGTGTAGCTTTAAAACCGAACTCGCCGCTGAGTCTGAGTGATGATATATAGCCAAAACAATGACCAAAATAAGGAAGTTACGGCAATGCCTTGACTCCAATAAAAAGGAAACGGCTAAGAGAAGTTGTCAGTTTGCTTATTACTGATCAGAAGGCATTGATTGCATACATTATTTGTAGCATAAAGGGGTTTTAGCATTGGCTAATCAACGAAATGTATCAGTAAAACAATGCATTGCCAGCTGAGATGTAAACACATGGAATCCAAGCCGTTATGGCAGATCTCAAAAAATTTGGTTGGTTGACTCTATATATCTGACCACTACACACATCCGTGAATAAATAATAGCAGGTAAAGCATGTTCCATAAATGAGTACATTTCATAAATTTCACCGAAGGAAGTTTAAAAGGGGTAGAACTTCATGTCATTCTAAATGTGCTTTATTTCTTCTGTGAAACATAAAATATATTTTAAAGAAGTCTGGGATCCAAATCAACATCGGACCACATCGACGTTCATTATATGGACAATATTTCCCACCCCAAAAATAAGTTATTTTATGTTCCACAGAAGAAACTCATCAAGGTTTGAAAGGACATGAGATTTGTGAGTACATGGTGAACTATCCCTTTAATTAACATTAAAATGGAAACAGACCAAAGAAAAAATGAATCGTTAACAGACTTTTTTGAATATTACTAAAAAGCAATAAAACAGTTCTGGATAGAAAAACATATAGACAAAACAACCAAATTCCTCTTTTAAAATCATTGTGCTTTGTGAAAATGAAAAAAATATGAAAATAGGGCTGCCATTGCACATTCTTGCACCTGTATGCTGAGAAGAGGAAAGAGAGATGCTACTGCTCTATTAATCCATCTTGTTCGATAAGAAATGATGAGAAAAATGAGACAAACAAACAGTAATTAACCAAGTGGTCATAAATGAAGGCACTCGGATCTGCCAGAGGCCGAAAGTGTGTTCCATAAAATTTCTTCATGTTCATTTTTGGGACAGGCAAGCACAGTGCATGCACAGTGTTAAGAAGTAGTACTGGGCAACATCACCATTAAAATTGACAATTTCCTTTGTCTTTAAAAAATAAAAACAAAACTGTACAAAAAAACAACAACCTCCAAACACTCACAAAGTGATTCTTCAGTTTCTTTCTCAGTGTCGGTCTAAAAACTCTTTGATTGGTTTTGCATTTTCTTCCCCAGTTCACTTCCAAACCTGGTCATGATCCTACTAGCACCTCCATAATATGGTCCAGTTCAGTGAGGTCCATTTTGAATGGTTGGTTTGAGCTGACACCAGGAGCGGCACTGCTGTACGGCGAAAGAGTCTTGAGGAGCTCGTCCGCTGTCACCATGGGCGCCAGTTTCGAGGGAGCCGCACCTGAGGATGAGGTGCAGGGGTCGAAGTCGTACATGGAGGTGTCAATGTCTGCAAAGAGAATGTCATCCAGGGCCAGGTCTGTCAGAAAGCCTGAGGACGAGGCAGAGGGTGAGGTGCTCATGTCCAGGCTGTTAGGCGGAACAGTCTCTAATGCATTGGGGGCTGCTGAGCTTTCCTCGGGCAGCGGGACCAGCCCCTCAAGCTTTGGGCAGCAGGGCTTACTGAAGTCTTTGGAGTCCAAGGCCCCTGAGTTTAAGCTGGGGGAACATAACGGCATTTGGAGGGTCACTGTAAGGGATGAGTGGGAGGTAGCACCGGGCACTGAAGTAGCTGTAGGTAAGGGCGAAGGACAGAGCTCCTCAATCTCATCCAGGGCAGAAGAAAAACTGTCTCTGGCCACAGGTGAAGGGAGTCTAGGAAGGGTTGGGGGAGGCGGGGGAGGAGGAGGAGCAAGGGGAGAGGGCGATGTGCAAAGCGTGACACTGTCCTCCTCTAAAAGCGAGGCTGGGGTGAGACAGGCCTCCAGAGGTGCTGGGTTTGAAAGCCCTGACGAAGGCGTTGTGAGGACCGGACCGGAGAGTGCTGGGGACTGGGACAGGGGTGGTGCCACCATGGACAACACACTAAAGGCAGGCTGTACCTCACGGAAACCCTCGTCCACGGGGTCGTCGGGTGGAGGGGAAGGAGTGAAGAAGAGTGGCCGTAGGTTGCCCTCCTGCTTCAGCTCATCCTGGATGCGCCTTAGCATGTTGTTGATGAGCACACGCTTTTCCAAGCTGGGCTCTGTGAGCGCCCGATGGTTGTACAGCTTCATCAGAGACATGTTGAAGATAGTCTGCCTCTGCAGCGTGTAGGAGACCTTTGAGAGCCCGTCGGACACTGTTCCAGGCCCTGCCGCCAACGCTTTGCTTTCCAGCCCCTCTTCATCCTCATCTAGTTTCCGCTTTGCCCCTTTACCCAACATATATCTGCTTAGAGTAAAGAGAGACACACAGAGAGAGAGAGAGAGTGTTAGACACACAGCCGTTCATGACTCATTGCTGTTTATCTCTCTTATGACTCAACATTGATTCCACAGAAATCTCTTGATGAACAGAAAAATATCCAATTGCAAAAATGTCAAAAATACACATTTCAAGAAACTGAGCTGTTAGAGGTGTGAGTGTGTAATGCTACGTTAAAATACTTTCTCCATGCTAGAATCGGTAGAGACAAGAAGTTAGTCAATTTTAGGTTAGGTCAAGTGGAGTCAGAAATGTTATAGTTAGGAGTAACGAGCACATGAATGACTCAAGCAAAGTAAGTAAGAAACTGAATTCTAATGATGTTAGAAGCATGGCGGAAAACACTGATCTATAAAATAGACAATTTAGCTATATATAGAGATCAGTGAGCACTTTTATCAATTACTTTCAGTAACAAAATGATTGCTACCCTTTATAAATATATATATATCATAATTTGGTTCTGTTTATTATTCAAAATACAATTCTTATGTTTTGTTCAGGCTACATCCTTGTTATGTTTCCTGCTTGAATATGTGACATGGTGTAATAACAAACTCCTGACTTTAAGGTACGAGTTTTCCAGGTTCCCTTGAAGGATATAAAAGTATAAACACTGTGAAACTATCAAAACATGTTTGTTTGAGAATTCCAACCAGTCCAACATAGCAAAACTGGCTAAACCAATGGTGTGAGTTTGGGTACAAGGCTGTCTGTTTGTCTGACCAATGGCAGGAATTGGGGGGTGTTTGGGAAACCTGTTTGATTATCTTTGCTATTCTGTTGGGTGCCGCTAGTTCACAGAAATTGCAATTTTAAATAATAACCCTCCAGGAGAATAAAAAAAACTGGTTTAAGTTGTTTGTTTTTTCTTTGTTTTTTTTTGAAAGCATAGTAAAGAAAGTCACAGGATAGTTACAGACAGTGAGAATAGGACTGGAACACTTGAACACTTTTTTAGAGACAATAAAAAAACTAATTCAATAAAGGTAGTGTAGTTTTTAAACTATATATATATATATATATATATATAGTTTAAAAACTACACTACCTTTATATATATATATATATATATATATATATATATATATATATATATATATATATATATAAAACATATATTATATATATATATATATATATATATATATATATATATATATACACACATATACACACACACACATACATATACATATATAAAATGTATACCTTACTTTACTTTTTATTACATTACCAATTGATTAATAGCAAATACAAACAAACAGGCCACAACAGTTTGACCCCGTTGACAAAACAGACATGGTAAAAAAATATATATAAGAAACTGTTTTGATTAACAGATTTGTGGCTTGAAGCTCGGTTGCTATGACATTGGCCTGCAATCTGTTATCATATTAGCATTCTGTGCCGTTACTGAGGTGAGAGTCAGTACAGTCTCTGTGCATCCGTCGCAGAAAGCCCATAATGCCTCACGTTATGACTGTGCCAAATAGATATGGTAACAACATGCAAAAACACTCTGATAACTCTGATGTATGCAGTTTAAACCAATCACACTTGTACATTAGCAACAACAATCTCTAAACACAAGAATTCAAATGTTTGAGTTGCAGGGGAAAGACGTGCTACTGGAAATAACTGTACGCCATGAGTTGCTACCGCAGGAGCGTTTACAGGAATACAGCTCTGACTACTCCTTCCTGAGCCGTGCTGCAGCGAGAAGTGAGGCAAATGTGTGTCAGACTTTCAGTAAGTACTCACGGTAAGAATGTGTCACATGAGTGCAAAGCCCCGATCACTCCCTGCTTAAATACATGCTGGCTGCAGGAAGTCAAGATCCAGCTGAGAGTTTGGTGGAAAAGGGGGAAGGAGAGGAGGAGTGAGTGTATAACTTGCACTGAGCTTTGAATGTAGGCAGTAGTGTTCTCAGATACTGTAGCTTTTGGTTCATGATCCAAGAGATTTAAAACACAGTAATATTACAGTGCACTGATTCACCATTGCTCTGCTCAAGGAGAGAGAGGGGAAAAAGGTCTGGGTGTTGGGAGGTGTGGAGATGCAGATGGTGCAAACAACTTTATGTTTGACACTGGAACGCTTCATCATGCTTACAACTTGGCGTGATTCACATGTATGTGGGAGCTATTTAAAAAATTATTGTCCAGCATTGAGGAAGTCATTTAAAATTATTATCCAAAGAGATTTTTACTGTATTTAAACAATACCATAGATTTGATCAGTGTGTGTCCCTGGGAATCAACCCATGACATCGGAACTTGGTCCAGCATGCAAATAATTTTTTTTGTATACAGCACAAAAATACCATATGTTTGCAGAGATTTAGGAAACGTGCCAAGTTCACATACTTGTTTCTTGGAAAATCAAAACTACAGCCAGATATTTTACTTTGAATTGTGCGTTCCGTGAATACAGAATGTCTGTAGTTGTCTTGGTATGTGTGATACCACCCGTTTGTCAATTTATCCAATAGTATTCTGTCATCCCGAGTTGCCATTTGGTGAAAAACACAGCATATTGTAATCAAAGAAGACAGCAAACAAACTAGGTCAGAGATGGCAGATTGTACCTGACCTAAAAAGCATTGCCAACTATCTAAAAAGCTCTATGTCCAGAGGCATATTCAAAGATAAATCAACTTATCAACTTCTAGTGTAAGGCTGTCGCCTTCCATTGTCAGCTGCACTCGTTTCTGTTGAGCTTCTTTAATCTGGCAACCAGCGTGAGCATGAGTCTGAGCAGGAGGGTGTGGGAAATACAACAAAATACAAATACAAAAAAAATATTCTAATGGAGGGAAGCAGCTGTCAATATTACGTACTGTACCTTTATTACATTTCATTCATTCTTTAAGACTCTAGTTTGAGACTCCATTTTCATTCTTTATTGCAACATTACCATTCAAAAGTTTGGGGTCGGTTAGATTATTATTATTTTTTTAAATAATTTGTCGTCTTTCGTCAAGGTTTAAAAAAAAAAATGATAAAAAACCCCAGTAATAATATGAAATACTGCTGCAATTTAAAAGAAAAAAAGTTTTGTATTTTAATATATTTTAAAGTGTAATTTATAACTGAATTTTCACCATTACTCCAGTGTCCCATGATCATTCAGAAATCATTCTAATATTTAATAATATAATATACTGACTGTACCTTATGACAGTAAAACCATTAAATATGGTTACCAATAGAAAGTA
Source organism: Rhodeus uyekii (assembly GCA_037043235.1). Lineage (NCBI taxonomy): Eukaryota > Metazoa > Chordata > Actinopteri > Cypriniformes > Acheilognathidae > Rhodeus > Rhodeus uyekii. The sequence goes on along the minus strand of JAWRVZ010000013.1, from coordinate 2,797,044 downwards.
GTTTCAAAAGAAAAATAGACCAAAAGACCAATAATTTTTTTCTTTACTATAAAAAATGCCAATTAATCATTCATTGACAAAAGACCATGAATATGTATTAAGAAAGTAAAAAGATGCCATTTTGATTTCAAATCAACTTTAAGGTCAGAATGAGAGTTATTTATTGAGTAAAGCATGTATGAGTCATTTAAAACAGCAGATCAGTCTTCTCTCTAGCCCACAAGGAAAGCACAGAGATGGCAGCAAGGAGTGAGTGAGAGGGACAGAAAGAGAAGGAAGCTCGTTCCTGAGGCCTCCCCTTATTAGCATAAAGTGAAGCCCGGTAGCAGTAGGCAGCATTGCAGTGTGCTTGAACCTAATACAGGCTGACAGCCTCACGCACCCTAGCCCTGTCTGTGCACACACACACACACACACACACACACACAGACACACACACACACACACACACTGCGCAGGCGCAGGTCTGTCAGGCAGCTCCTCTCACTCAGGAAGTGCAAGTGGCTGGGCCTGTTGCCTTGCTGCCTGTTACCATGACAAACACAGTCAGCTGGGAATCCACCCAAAGACTTGACAGAGAGAGAAAGAGTGTGTGTGTGTGTGTGTGTGTTTGGGGGAGAAGAGGGGCAGAGGAAAGTTAAAGAAAGAAATGTTTCTCTTCCTTGACTGCACTGCTTCTGAGCAGATGAATCTAAACCAATATACGACTAGCTGGATAGAAAAACAGGTTACGTCTTCCGGAGATGGATGTACATTCCAAAGCATGCAGTTTACATGCAGAGCACACATATAGTTCGTAAAATACAGGATTTATGAGCAAGTAAACAAGATATATAGTCATGAACCATTGGGAACATTTACATGGAACACAGAGTGATTTTTTCAGTTGAAAAGACATCTAGAGAGGTGTTAAATATGATGATAGATGATAAAATAAGTCTGAAATGGGAAGAATGACCAAAAATAACTAATTTCAAGGATTAAAACAGTGACATAGATACAAAATTAATAGTCATTTAGTTCATCTTCTAAACACGTTCTCTGCTATAGTAAAGGATCAACTATTAGAATAACATTCTATATTTCTATAATTCTGTAATGATGTCAGACTGAAAGAAAACAATTTCAGGCTATTTCTGAAAAAAAAAAGGTAAATGAGTAAAATAATTACTCTAGCATCTTACACTACACAGCTAAAAAGTCACTGCAAATTTGGGCTGAGATCTAGAAGTTACTCGGAGAGGCAGACACAAATATGACAGTAATAAATACGCAAAAATCAGCACCACCAAAGTGTTTAGTTATTTACTATGGCTATAAACTCACCCAGAGTGGCCCAAGAACTGTGTGCCATTGTCTGAAGCTTTCAAGAAAGTCTCAAGCTAATAAAGTTTCCCACAGTAATCCACACAGAGGAATGCCACGGCAGCTGAACGTGTCCTTGTGACTCACGCTGAGGAGTGGATACAACTGTCTGCAGCGCTCAAATGCCACTGCTGCCCCACCCTACACATTCCTCCTGATTTTGCCTCTGTCTTCTTCTGCTTCCCTCCATCATTTTACTTTCATCTTCAGTGTGAAAGGTCAAAGTGTGCATCATCCTGCTCCCTCGTTCAAAAGAACGCTGGAAAGTGAATATCTAAGCCTGTTCCGTTTCATTGTCAAAATCACTATAAACACTAAAACATTCACTCTTTAGAAATTCCCAGAATGCATTGTAAAAGCCAGGACCGATTGGCTGCTCACTATATTCACTTACTGAAAATGTCATCAAAAGGACAAGCACAAGTACCAGTATACAAAGACAAAAGCTTATTTTCTGTCTTTATTTGTTATTTATCATTTTCTTATCCATAACGTGCAAGAAACTGGAGGGGGGATTCCAGCTTTATTCAGGAATTAGGAAGACTGAAAAGATTCCTTTTATTTTATTTGTTTATTTGATTATTTATTTGTACATGCAATTTTTTTTCTTTGTAGTTTAACACGTTACAAATTAAAAAAAGAACCGAAATCAAATGCATTTACTATTTGTTTGTTTCTCACATCAGTTGCTTTAAATATGCAACTTTGCAAGCTAATGAATGCATAAAAGTGATCAGTTGGATATAAACTGATTTGCAACAATTGTGACATTAAACATTTGGGTTGGACTTGTCTGTTTGTCTGTGTTTTGTCACAATGTTTTCAAAGCTTGAGGAATTATTATTGTTAGCGTCCTCTCAGCCTAGACGGCAAACATAGTCAACATACTGCTGTTCTTTCTCTGCTAATGCAGTCGACAAATTAATTCCTTTATAATGACATGGCAACATGTACCGTAGTGTACTATACATACCTTTTCGGTTTTAGCGTCGCTGTCTCAGTGTCAAAATAAACAACATGAGGCATCAGTGATATTTTATATTTCGCCTCTTGAGGACACTCTCGTCCTGTACAGTGACAGCGGACCCTTCTCAGACTCTCCAGCAATGGACACAACCCAAAAAAAGACTATTGCTATGGATTTTGCTGATAACCGATTATTCTACCAATCAACTATAGTTCCCGATTCATCGGCTCACCCTTTACCTCTAACATGAATGCCATAAAGTGTGTACATTATAATTTTTTAAATAAAAAGTCAGAAAAGCACACATGTGAACTAACTACAACAAAGATGCAGAATGGAATCATCAGTGTCTCGATGTTTAGAGGATAAAAGGCCCTTTCTACATCTACAGGGAACTAAGAAGTATGAGACAACCAAACATATAAACAATACAAGTGAGAAGACATTCCCCAGTGTTGGTTCTTTTACTCCATATACTGGTCAGTTGCCTTTACCAGATTAACTGGGCAATCTGTACTTTGGCTCTTGACGTATAACCTAACCCAGGAAGACAACAGGAGGAGCCTGAAAGAATGAGGAAAAATGGAGAATATTGAGTTCTTGTCACTAAAAAGTGCTGGAGCAGCACACCATGTTCCCTCACGCAAAGAGACATTCATAAACAGACAACCTGTCTCTTTGCTCCCTAATGCACCAGCGCTGAGCAATGATCCTGAGTGAAAACTCTCCAAAGAGAGGAAAAGACACAATGTCAGAAAACGTCTACTGTGCAAGACAGGCTTTATGGAGTTTGACAAAATGGCTAGCAGAAGCCCATCTTTAAAGGACACTTGCAAAAGCGCAACTTAGTTCCTGGTTACGGCTCCAGCCAGTAAGTGCGTTTCTGAAACACGGCACCGGATAACGGTGGAATTAGTGTAAAAATGAAGGCAGAGGCCTTTCCGTAGGAGAGCTCTGACTGAGTTGACAGAGCAGAGCCTGGAAATATGTCAGGGCTGCTAGGCAGGCTGTACGTTCTGTTCCAAACACATACGGCACATGAGGGACCGGGTGTGACGGCGGAGCTTCGGCACTAGGTGTACTGGTGGAGACAGAGTGAGAGAATGCGGCAGAAAGGATGGTGTGAGCAGGCGAACAAGTGCAGCGGAGAGGATGAAGCACAGAGCGCAGAGTTTTCAGTGATATTATGATCCTGTAACAGGATCTGCACGTTTCCATGCCTGTGCTTCAGAGCTCCCCTCCCCCTTCACCTCCACACAGTGCTATTTCAGATCCGGAGGGTACTGATTCCCACAAACACACACTCACACTGTATCTAGCTCTCAAACACCTGCAGACACAAACACCGAATGCATGCTGAGAAATACTGAGATTCACTAAAGGCAAATGAGCGCATCAGATGACAAGCACAAATACAGGCATAAATAATTTGCACACACATAAAGGACACCAGTCAAGAAGCGTGAAAAGGTGATCTGGATGATGCCATTTTTCCCTACAGGCATTTAAGACTCATAAGCCATGAAACAACCAGTTACGAGGTGAATCACAACATTACAAACTTTGATTTGAAGCAAAAAAGTATTTGAAAATCAGACGAAAAGAAAAACCAGAAGTATTGCAAAAGATAACTGAATAAAAAATTATTATAAGCGAACTGATTTAAATATGTCAAATATAAACATAGAAGCAACAATATATTTTAAATGTATTACAAATCATGCATAAAAAGTTGTTTTGGTATGATTTGCTTGTTCCATTCTCTTTTTTGCAGAATCATGGGTAATGTAGTTTTCACCAGGAATTTGTCTATTGAACAATTTTTCTTTTAAAGATTTGAAATAACGCAGAATGATTGCTCCAACGAAAGCAAATACCAACGATTAATAAGATAACTTAGTAGCTTGTGGTATGTCTGTCTTTGAAGGTTTATAAGTTATCGTTAAAAATAGAGAAAATGTATATTCATTAGTTACTTCACAGCCATTTAATTCACATGCAATTGTTAATCAGTTGCACTTAATTAAGGGGAGGAGCATTTGCATTGTAGAGATGTCATTCAGGGTGAGCTTTTTAGCCCAATTTCCCAGAACAGAAAGACTGTACATATTAAATAAAAGTGATGTGTTAACAATTAGGAGGCTATAGATTAGCCTCAAAGTTAACACATATCAACTAACAGGCACAAAACATAAATTTTAACTAAGTGTGGTAAGAGAGGGGAGAGACACAACATTTCAGGTATATGTTTCACCATCCTCACTTGTACACTGTAATTAGTGTAATTTGTTGCAGTGCTAAACAAACATGCAAATAAGTGAGAAAGACTAAGAGAAACGGGAAAGGCAAGACAGACAGAGAGAAGACAGTGAGAGTAAGGATAGAAGAAGGGAGAGAGGGATGTGTGAGACGGTAAACATAGAGCGATTGAGACAGACAGATGGAGAAGGCCCAGACGCAACATTCTCACACAGCACAGAGCGAAAGCTGCGGGGGTCAGACAACCGTCTGACATCTTAAAAACGAACAAAATAACATGTCTGTAAAACTGTTGCATGCTGGATCTGTACTGTACCTCATCTATCCCTGCTTTATGATCTTGTTTTATCTACAATAGTCAAACAAGCAGACAAATACGCATTTCTTGCTGTACTGCTGTTTATTACAATGTGATCTCACTTGTATTGGCCAAAATTGAAAATAAAACCAAAGATCAATAACAGACAAATGAGCCGTGTGGACATATATAACTTTTGAACTGCTTTTCATTACTTTCAGAGTGTCTAAGAGAGCAGATGAAAACTCATTCTGCAACTGATGCTCTTCAAATTAGCAGCTAAGATGTCTGCTTGTAACAACTTTTTTGGGCCATTGTGAGTCATAACTGGTAACGATATGTAAAAAGTCTCAGTAATGACTGATATAGTGTATATATGTATGTGTGTGTGTGTGAATGTTTCTAAAATAATTGCTTATTTGAATATAGTATCATAAATACACTAAAAACTGTGATGTTGTAAAATTGAAAACAACTGTTTTCTATTTTAATCCACTTTAAAATGTAATTTATTCCTGTGATAACAGAGCTGAAGCTTAGGCATGAGCTTTAAGCATCATTACTCCAGTATTCAGTGTCACATGATCCTTCAGAAATCATTACAGTATGCCGATTCTTATCATTATCGATGTTCAAAACAGTTTTGATGCTTAATATTTTTGTGGAAACCGTGATGAGGAATTTTAAAAAAGAATAACATTTATTTGAAATAGAACACAGAAAATAGAACTTTACTTTTGATCAATTTAATGCATTCTCCTCTGTCTTCATTGCATATATAATCATAAAAAAAGGATGAATTTAATTAACAATCCCTGGCCAATGCAAATGACCATATAGCATACATTTAATTGGCCTGGTGTAATGTGTGTGTGTGTGTGTATATATATCAATCAGCATAAAGTGCAACTTAACAAAAGTCTCTAATAAATTAAGTACGGAGTAGGTGACACACTTCAGAGGCAGAGTTGTGGGTCTCAGACTCAGACAGAAGTAAAGAGGTGGCACATACTCTTAGAAGCTTCTTTACATCAGCAAGAACAACAAGACAACCCACATTACAGATTTCCACAGGCAGTGAATGTTGCAAAGCACTGTATCATGCACTCATACATTACACTGGACAGGTTCACTTTTTTGGACACCTTGTCCATACATTAAGGAAGCATGTATGAAAGCTTTGCACTTATTTTAAAAGACAATTCTCAATAGACTGGCAATAAAAAATTCCCTAAAAAAAAAATAGTATAGTTTTTTAAGAGTAATCTCACCTTTGCTGTAATGTATACTAAAAAAACAAAAACAAAAAGTGTGCACTAAACATGAGAAAAGATAAAAGCTTCCCTTAAACCTTTCCTAAATGTCAGACTCCTGTTAAAAAACAGCTAAACAGTAGCATAGAGAGAAACGCAATTCAAACCGGTTTGACCAGAGGGGCAGAAGTCTTACAACACTATGTGAAGGTGTAAGATAGACACACACACACACACACACACACACACACACACACACACACACACACACAGCATTCAAACAGAAAGAAAAACTCCAGCAACAGGTGATGTGAAATGAAACTAATAAACAGCAATTATTTGTCTTCCTTCTCATAACTAGTCCTCCTCTTTTGACTAATCAGGTAGTGTCATATCTCACTTTAAAAGACTAGATTGTAAAACAAGCTATTTTATTTGCAACTGAAATAGCACCAAAAGACAGATATTATCTCTGGGAGAATATCCAATTCACAACACCAACTAATAAATCAAACTTTGCTTCATAAACCTTACAGAAAAAAACATGAACGGCCCATCAAGATATAATGGTACAGAACAGATGTGTCCACTCACATAACACTAGAAGTCAAAAAGGTAATACACTGAATACACCCACTGTGTGACATTTACAATTAATTGAGTGACAAAAACTCCTTTTACTTCTGTGACTTTGTTGCAGGAAGGAAGTGCACATTTAAAGATGACACAGAGAGTACGACATGTAAATGTCAGGTTTTTTGTTTAAAGGAAATAAAACAGCAACACGATGAGCAGACTGACGAAAGCAGGGGTTGTAATCTACTTTGCTTAATGTGAACCGTGCATTCACTAGAAAATCCAACTGGACCTTGATCCTCAGAATTTGCTAGTGTGTGTGTGTGTGTGCATGTGAGTTATTCGGACTTTGAATGCCAGTGTGTCTGACAAGGATAGCAACTGCAAAATAACTGCTGCTCTGAGTTGCCACAGATTCACAGACGTCTTTACAATAATGAAAAAGAATAATGAGGTTAAGTTACGAAAACCCTGTAGTATTTTGCACTACATTGTGCTGAACTAAATACTGCAGGTTATGACATTAAAATATTGACTTAATTTTAACTGCAGTTTTTTTTACAGTTTGGTTTAAAGCAAATTTTCGAAAACTAAGACGAACTACTGAAACATAAAGACACTGTCCCTAAATGCCCCCCACCCTCTCATTTTCCAGCATGTGAATTTGTTCCACTACGACCAAATACATTTACATTAATCAGATGACAAATAAAATCATCTACTGTGTCAAAGCTATTCAACACAATTTACTAATCAAAAACCAAAGAGCACATCTAATTCAACAGTGAAGAGTACATGCCACTTTATACACAAACGAGACTGTTAAAAAATCATCATAATCTTACATTTACATCACTGTTTTCATTCATTTAACCTGTCACAATAATTTCAGTTCCAACTTTATCAACAGTTCAATTCAAAATGCTTGAAAAGTGAAATGTACGGGCTGTCACTTTGACTTGACCTAAAAGAAAATAATAATAAACTTTCCACTTACAGTTACAGTAGGGCCATGTTTACGTAAAGAAAAGAAGAAAAAAATCGATTTTACACCCGATATCAGTGTAAAGTATCTGTCTGGTTCTGGACCTCTATCCCAGAGCTGAAGTATTCAGCCAATCGGATCTTTAATATCAGTAAAAACAGACCGCAAAAATAAACATTAAGAAACATGTTTCATTTGAATGAACTGACGACTCGGTTCGGCTACAGAGCGGTTCTGTCTTGGTTTGCGACATGCCTCTGAACTTTCCGAGGATCGCACCGACCGCCAGACAACAATGCACGAATACATGTATGACTGTTGCCTTTGCTATGTGCAACATCAGTGACGCCGCAGCGTTTCCACGCCACTTACATGATCTCAGTTATTTATGAATAAGCCGCACGCTTACCTCGTCTACTTCAAGTGGAGGAATAAATTGAAGCATCGGGATGGATCTTTGTTTTATTGTAGACAGTTGGTACCGATAAAACTCTCGCAGCTGATGAGGAAGGTCGGCAGTGAGTTAGTGGAGAGAGTGAGAGAGAGAGAGGGAGAAAAGGACGGGAGACTGTCCGCGAGCCCAGAGTCAGTCACTATGACCGACGATCGCCTTCGAAAGCGAATGACGTCGAGTGAGACTTGCGCTCGACTACACAGAGCCTGGCCTCGGAAAAGTCCAACCCCTACACACGCAAGCACTCCCTCCACGCGTCCACCCACTAACTATCGTGCTGTGTCTCAAAACCTAGCGTGCTGCCTATCTAGATAGCGTCGCCGGCGCAATGCGAGAACCGACTCTGAATGCGTTAGATGAAGTAGGAAGCTCAGTAGGTTTCGAGACACAGCCTTTGTCTCTCCATATAGCGCATAGGCAGTGTAAATAAGACTGACAAAAAGTTATTGTAGTCTACATTTCTTTTTTCTTCTGAACCTAACAAGCCCTGAATCTCTTGAAAAATTAACTAGGTTTTAGTCTGTGGAAGGAGGTGCTTAGTCTGCAGGAAATATTAAGGACAACTTCAGGAGGTCAAACTACACATCATATGAATATCATATTTAGTTTAAAACAGAGATTTGTGAGATTTTGGGTATTTTCTTGAAATTAACATGAATTTTTTTTATTTTTTTTACTACACAAGAATGGGTAATACAGTGGCATTTTTTGTTCAGATTAAAGGGATGGTTCACCCAAAAAGGAAAATTCTGCCCTCATTTATTCACCTTCAAGTTCTTTCTTCCGCTGAACACAAAATATATTTTGAAGGATGTCAGTAACTATATAGTCGACAAGACGCCATTGAAAACACAATACTGTTTGGTTACTCGTATTCTTCAAAATATCTTCTTTTGTGCTCAGCAGAAGAAAGAAATGTATTCATGTTTGGAACAACTTGAGGGTGAATAAGTGTTGACAGAATTTTCAAGTTTTGGTGAACTATCCCTTTAAGCAGATCAGTACTGGCTAGCTAGCAAAGGAAATTATTTGTTTGATCATTTTTACTTTGGTAAAAGGGTTGAAGGTTGAGCATTAGGAATGCAGTCAGCACGACAGTCTGTATTAAAATAGACAACATGAAATTAGATTATTTACTTGTCTTCCCACCATGCTGTAAAGTTCAAATGATGCGGTTTCACAAGGAAAGGTAAAAAGAAATTTATAATAAGGGATAATCATGCAGTAAAGAAGTTTTGCACGAAGTGTGGGAAACAGCTACATATTGCATTTTCATCAATAAAATATTTTTTAAGTAAATAAATAACAATAATAATTATCCATATACATTCCAGCGATGCTTTAATAAGTTTAAGTCACATGATACCAAAGCGTACCGTCATGGTAAAGGAAAATGGTAAAAGGATTCAGAAAACAAAATGTTTTCCAGTTATGAAAATTGTTTTTTTTTTTTGTGAAGAGAGCAATATGCATGCTTGACTCCACTTCACAACAGCTGCATATACTGTTAGACCTTACTGATGATGCTCTTACAGAGGCCTCAAGCTATCAAACTGCCACCAAATGGCAAGGGCATGCACTGCCACTGGTTCATGACTACCTTATACTGTATTCCTTCACATTAGAACTCTAGCTGTATATTAAGGAATAAAACACAGACAATTAAATAAAACAATACAATTCAAATGTATTAAAAAACAGCTCAAGTGCAGAATGTATTTTCACAAATTTGATGTCAACACCATGCCTTGTTCACTCAATGTCAATCCTGCCAGAGGAATAACATACAACATCAAAAAGAGAAGGGCAAACTACTTTTCATATGAGAGTTTTTATTGTATATGTATATAACAGTTTAATCTCATAATATCCAAAAAGTCATCCTTTCTGTAAATGTTAAAAAACTGCCTAAATGATTGCTTTGCCAGATATAAATACACATTATTTTAAACTTTGGACACAAGATGACACATGAGATCATAAAAGTGGCACACTTGTTTTAAGCAACACATCATCCAAGAATAAAATGCTTCACTGTCTGCTCTTATTTTTAGACGTGATCCACTGTAGTTATGTGGCAATTAAGTATTATTTCCAAAATAAATACACAATCCAAAACACATAAATAAACTCTCAGAGGGAACCAACTAACACTGTTTGCACAGTTCACAGCAATACAGTGTGATTTATTGCCACCACTGCAATAACATAGGGCATGTATCCATACAGCATACACCGTTCATTTACCATTGCCAGTGCATTTGGCAATGAGGCATTATGGTGGGCACAACACTCCCCTATTTTAAGTTTAGAATTTTGCCAGTTAGAAAGTTAAAGAAACCTTTGCATAATGTACAAACAACAATAGTGAACTGCACAAAAGATACCAACTTTATTAAAGATTATGACCTTATACAAATTCATGATTTTGTTTTTGGGGTTTACTAGAATAGGTTTTCATCCTTGAATGTTCAAAAAATGTTATATTTCAAACATTTTACATTGAATGCTCTGTTTAGTTCTTGCCTCCATGAAGCCCCTCCTTCCAAAAGTGTATTGTGTTTTGATTGGTCGGCTGAATCAGTGTGTTGCGATTGGTCAACCGTTTTGAGCATGTTTTAGTAATGTCACACCTCTTACCATAACTGCCATTTTCAACACTGCTTTTTGTGTATACCATCGGAGGGAATTACTGACTTGCACAGTTCCAGAAGAAAACTGAAGACTAACTGAGGCGTTTCAGAGAGCTGAGAAACAGTTCTTACTGATATAGTGAATAGATCTCTTTAGAGTGCACTTCGTGCTTTGCAAATTTGCAGACCTTGATTTACGCTCATACGGCAACATTACACACTGTTGAAAATGTAAAACATCTAAAGCCATGTACACATGTAGATGGCCCTCAAATATCACAAAAACATCACTGGAGTAGATGTGAGACGAAAAAGCAGCGGTGTGAATTCATGTTCCAGTGCCTATCTCTGAGTTGTTATAAATGAGGAGAGTGCTGAGCAGAAGGGTGGTTCTAAATAAAGATTTCAGGTCAAAAACAGGAAATGGCTCAGTGAGCAGTCGAGGTAGGACAGAGAAGTGCTGGCCGCTGGGCGGCATCTACAACATCCCCTTTGTTCCCCCACACTACAAGCAAGGAAACGCAGCCCGTCCCATTTCTCTCTCTCCCCCTCGGATTCTATGTCTCCCTGTGTCTCTCTTTCTCCCCTCCCTTTCAATCTCACTCTCTTTCTATCCCTCCAGATCTCACCTGCCTTCCATTACGAAATCTGTATTATATATTGTGGCAGTATATGATATTTTGTTGTGGGAACCTTCCAACAATCTCCCCTTCAGCAGGAGCACTGAACATGGCATGAATAAGTGTGGGCATTCGTAAAAAAACAAAACAAAAACATACAAGTCACTACCAAATAATGAGCAATTGCATTATTTTCTGGAATAATCCTACTGTGATGTGCAAGCCTTTCATATTTAAGATGAGAAACAAAAAAACACACATTTTTGTACGCTGATTTAATGGTAAAAATGTTTTTTGGTAAACATTTAATGGCAAATGGTAAAAAACTGTAAAAACGTATTGATTCTTTCCCTTGCTCTATACGATAATTTTAATAATTTTAAAGTACTGATTACTTAAATTACAGTTATTGGAAGTGAAAAAAAAGATCATAATTTTTGTAGTAAATAAACAAGCTCAGAATTCCTTGTGTGAGATTTTACATTTAATGTTTTTTTATTTAGATCATTTCTTTTTTTTGTTACATGTTTTTTGAGTTTTATGTTACATCTTATGTTGTTAAATTCATTTTTATTACATTATTTTAGTGTTGTGTGTTACTAAGATGGAGTTTTGTATTTGTGTGCATGACATTCTGTATATTAATATTTACCTCAGCTTGAGGAAAAGCTTTGATTCAACATGTGGCTTTCTCATTACCACCTGTGTTACTTGATGTTTTTTTTTTACAGGGTGTTTATAAGTAGTAAGGGATAAGTCACCATCATTTATTTACCTTTATATAATTCTTATCTAATAATAATAATAAAAAAATTTATTTGTAGTGCGCCTTTCTTAAACCCAAAGCGCAATTACAATACAAAACAACAAGAAAATAATAACAAATAAAGTAAAAATACACATGTAAATACATTTAAAATACATATTTAAAAAAAGTAAATACTCAGGTTATACATTAAAAACTTGACTAAAAAGATGTGTTTTGAGACACTGCTTATATCTCTGCTTATATATCCGTGGAACAAAAAAAAAAATATTTAGAAGATCGGTTTTTGTCCATATAATGCAAGTCAATGGTGTCCAAAACAACACTGGACCCTACTAACTTTCCTTGTATGGAAAATGTTTTTTATTTTAAACTTCTAAACTTATGGTTCAACAGAAGAATTGGGGATTTCGCATCAGAGATATGTTATAATAGTTCCTATAACTATTGACAGAAGTTCCCGGTTTTGGCATGTTTGCACCGCAGAGATTAGTTATTTGAATACCTTTTGGGGCGACTGAGGCCGTTTCTTAATTCCAAGAATTAACACAAAGAACGGACTTGCATTCTCATGTAGCCCGATCTTACCAGGTTACCATGAAAGAACAAACTCGGAAGGATGCATAGACACAGACCACATGTGAGAATTGAGATGTGCTGCGATCTTGTTGCTCAACAGACCATCCCATATTATTAGTAGCGTCCAATGCACAATAAATACAACATAACATCCAACACAAGCCAATGTCATAAACTATTAAAACATTACAAAGTTTGTCCTCAGGGGACCGCCCCTTGTGGCCAGTTCCTATAACTACCCAGTGGAAAGTCCTTAAAAACACAGGTTTGGAACGACATGAGGGTGAGTAAATGATGCAAGAATTTGAATTTATGCCTAAATTGTCCCTTTAAGCGAAAAGCAGCAAATCAAAAAGTCATGCCTGACTGAAGTAAACATGATGCCTTCTACTCCAGGATATGATGACAGGTATTTGGTGTTGATATCATCAAAAGTGGTGTGAAACCATTCAGCTCTATTACACACAGTAATGCAAACAAAAGAGCTGCTTGATTGCAGTGCTGTTAATTACAGGGCTCTTTAGAGTCCGAGTGACAGAGTTTTGGTGCCAGCAGAAACGGCACTGACTAAACTCCTGCTAAACCCTCCCCTCTACACCACAGTCCACTCCACTCCTCCTCTACACTCCGTCGAGTACCCTTGGCACGTCTGTCTCCCTCATTATCTAATTTGGCTCATTATTATGCAGACACACTTCAGCAGGGGGTGCTCCCTCATCTTAACGCCTTAACTGATTGTGGCTATCAATAAATAGCTTCTTATATCTGTGGCCTGGAAGAATGGGCATTATATACACCACCATTCAAAATTTTGGAGACTGCAATTTGTTTTTTGTTAAGCTAACCAAAGCTGCATTTATTTGATGAAAAACATGATAAAAAAGTAATATTGTTAAATATTATTGTAATTTTAAATATAAATTATTACAAAATATAATTCTTATTACATTTTTGAAACAGTTGTGCTGCTTAATAATCATACATTAAAATATTTTATTTTAAAAAATGCAAGTAAATATTACTGTTTATTACCATGCATTGGTATATTGATGCATATAAATTAAAATACTGTAATAAAAAGATTAATGTAGTGTAAAAAAAAATCCTTGATTGATTTTACTGTTTTACAATTATTAATAAGTCCTTTTTTGTGCCAACAATGTCTGTTTGGTTGAAATATTTTGCTTTTGGTTTTCTCTGAATGCAAACAAACAAACAAAAACATTTCTTGGAAATGTTCTTGACTATATTGCCCAACCATTGCCCAAGTTAAAGCCAGTCTGAAATCCGATTCCTTTTTTGATTCTCATTTATTTATTATATTTATTTATTATATTATTTATTTATACAGAACCTCACGACTTACCTCTTCTTACTGCATTCATGTGCGAAGTAATGCTAGTAATCTTGAGTCATGCAACATTTCAGAAAGAGAAATCAAGAGGGGAACCTGGGAGATATGAGTGTATAACATCCCTGCTTTGCAGATAGTGGGCAGGTAAAGGAGCGTGGACAAGATAAAGAGCGGAAACACAAAGAAAACAGATGTTTAATTATAAGGATCATTAACACGAGCTAGAGGGGGGATTTATAAGTAAGCCTGATAACAGTTTTTTTGACATAAGCAGAAAATGTGATAGCTTGATAACAATCATCTCAATAGCATAGGAACAGAAGATAAATGAAAAAGGGTTATTCTAAGTCATCCATCACTGCTCTCCCTAAGGTGCTGTTTATTAAGGAAAAGAAAAACAGGCTGTGCTATGAGGCATACTGTGCTTTACTAAAAACGGGGAAAAATTTTTTTTGAACCAACACTGAACTTTGTGTACACACGTTTGTGTTTTATCCCATTTCCATGGTGATTATGTAGAACAATATTGATATAACACAGGGTTTTCCTACCCTCCTCCAGACATTAGCAGGTTTGCACGTCTCACATGAACACACGCTCACATTAATACACTTACACACCCCGACTGGAGCAAAACCAATGCAGTGATGGTTGTTGTGGTTTTGGATGTGGACTCCATATATGACAGGACATCATACATCATGCTGTTTTTCTTTCTCATTCTGTGACACTCCTGGCTGGCGCTGGAGAACTTCAAAATGCTCAAGATGTGTTTATTACGAGCCAAATTTTTGAGTGGACACAAAGACCCAGAACGAGCAGAAAGGTCTTACATTAACGGCATAAAGTTTTGGCACAGAGTATCCTCAATAAAATCCAACAGGAAAAGGAAGATATTTCATTAAAGGCTGGTGCCACGACTAAAAGGAAATTCTCTGTGGGAGGATAAAAAGATAATAACTCAACAGGAATATGAAGTAAAAGGGTCAATGTCGTTTTTTTCTTGTCCACATGTATTATTTTATTCATCTATAGTCAGATACTTAAAAAATATAATATAGTCACATGCAGTGACTTCTATGATGAGTATAGTTTTAATTTAAATAAATAATAATTAATTTTGATTCGTTTTTGGGGGAGTAAAATTACTGATACAACTATCCTGGTTTCATAATATAAAAAAATTAATGACGAAATGACGAAATTCATGAAAAGAAAACCATGTTAAGAAGTTGGGTATAATCATTTATTAAAATTTCTCAGAAAACGCCGAAAAACAACATAAAAAAATGATAGGAAATTATATCATAAAGAGTCCTAGTCAAAGTTAATAAGTCTCTTAATATATAAAATCATAAAAAAAAAATTTTCAGGTTGTGGAAACTTGTGTGGTGCAATTCACGCATAACATATATATACATATATTCATTAATTAATAATTCATGATATTTGATACATTTTCAACTTTATTGAAAATAATAATTAAGATAAGTACTTTCAAGTGTATTCAAATGTATTACTTGATATGTTTACACCACATAAAACATATTTCTTGGTTTAAATTAAAAATCATATATGTTTTTTAATTAATGTTTAATGTTTTTCGTAAATGATTAAACTTTTTAGTTGTTTTTTGTAGTTTATTATGTATACAGTAATACCTCAGTTTACGAGCGACTTAGTATACGAGTAAATTGGTGTACGAGCATGGAGGGTCAAATTGGTGTACGAGCATTGTATCGGAGTGCGATAGTAAAAAAATATTTAAAATGGGCAATTGATTTTTAGTGTTTTGGTGTACAAGCATTTTGGTTTACGAGCTCTTGGAACGAATTAAACTCGTAAACCGAGGTATTACTGTATTTTTAAATATACATTTATATGAGTGCATTTCTAAAAACTTGATTGTGTTTAAAACTCTATTTTTCAAGGTTTTTTGTTGTTGTTGAGGACACTCTTCTTTGTCATTGACATATTGAGTGTTTGTGTGTCCACTGGCGCCATCAAAACTTTATCACGTGTGCATGTGAGTAATCCGTCATAATGTCTGTAAATACCAAGTTTAAATAAAAGCATAATTACATGGGTGAGCACGAAAAACTGAGCAAGTCTTTCTGGTGTATGTCTGTGCACTTAATGCTCAATGAATTATTACATTCCTAGTGTGCTATTCATAGACTCACGACTAATGTAACAGTACCAAACCCATGTTGGGAGAGACAGTAATTTCAGAAAACAGGTACTTTTGTACAGTGGTCAGATCACACTCCATGGCAAACATTCCCCTATCATGACATGGCCTTTTTCTTTTTTCTTTTTCAGGCTGACTAATTCAATAAACATTCCAGTGTTGGACATTGCACCATCTACGAACAGTGAGACTGTTTTCTCAAAACATATCTTATATCTGTCTTCCTCACATCAAGCAGTTGTGCACAGTTGACAACACATAGCACTGAATTTATGAATATTAGTCAAAGCTGAAGATGGCCTGAGTCATAAAAGAGCATGTTTTCATCAACATAGCAATAGTTTTCTACTACATGGGTTCGAACTAGAAGACATAACAGAAGAAGAGAAAAACAGCAGGTTTCAAATGAAAAAGATCAAATGTCTTGATGAAAACCAACTCCAAGCAAAAAGCAATCATTTTGGTATTTAGGGCTTCTGCTTGCCAGCACCTCTGTATTCAACATGTCTCTAGTGTTTTCAAAATTGTGGGCTCCAAAAGAATGTCTCAAATTTCCATGTTCTTCTTTTTTTCCCCATTTAATTTTGGTATTTCGTGGTCGACTGCTTCAGCTATTTTAGTTTCTGTTTACTTTCTGAAAACACTACAGCATTTGTTGCTGTGTCTGCTCTGTCTCAAATGGCCTGTTGAAGAGAATGAAGCCGCAGATGTCTCTAAGAACATCAAACACAGAGAAATGAAAGGCACAAAAGTGCTTAGGATTGTGGGTAATGAAATGATTGGACGACCCTGGTCCAAAGCCACAGCTGATATATGTCACTTGCGATAAGAGCTACACCAATAATCACTGATCACAGTATGATAATTTCATACCAGTATCAATATTAGCCAAATTCAGAGTCTCATGACCCAATTTATGTCCTGTAAAAGAGAAAAATGACACAATAATTCCATTTTTGTAGTCCAGACTCCCCTGAGCCAGGTCATTATGGGTACATTGTTCAGCCTGGTCAATGTGGTTGTTCAAGGAGCACAGTGGAGTGATCTTTGCAATGGGTGCGTATATGAGGAGACGGTTTACAATGAATAGAGGAAGACCCCTATGGAGAGAGTTTGCTGCTCCAATAACTTAGGTTCAGACTCACTACAACACAAATACAACATTAAGGTCACTAAGAACATTGTGCTGAAAACGTATGATTTACTTCTAACTTCTGTGTTGGTGCACAGAACATTTTTTTGTGCAAAAATTGTACCTTTAGAAGCACAACAACTTGTCACAGAAGCTGAACCTTTAAAGACACAACATTGTACCTTATCTAACTTAAAGGTTTATTGACGTACCTTAAGGGTACATTCGGTTTGGTATACACAAGAGGGAACATATTAAATTGATAAATTGACTTTCTTTTTAAACAATGATTTACTGAAAAACTATGGCTCTGTCTATAAATAAATGTAAAAAAAAAATCAGACAATAGTATGTAGACATCTGTAGATGTGTATGTAAGCTGGCGCTCCGTCAGTAAAGTCAGTAAAGTTTAACAGAGACTCACTTGCTTTCAGGACAAGCCTTAATGCAAAATGTAAATGCTGGACTTTCTAACATTTACAGAGAATGATAAAACCGTAAGACATAGGTTACGCGCTGAGTAACAGGCCTCAAATGCATCAAGTAGCACTTGCATTTGGCAGGAAGTGTACAACTGCACAAAAAGATCAGCATGTTTAAGTAGTAGTCAAGTAATACACATTCTGTGAATAAGGTCTGACATATTAAACAAAATTCTATGAAAATACACAAGCTTATATTAAATATTATATAAATACACAAGTTTGATTTTTAACTAATAAGTCCTTCAAATAACAGCCTCTTCGCAAAGCTTGATAATACGAGAGGTTCACAATAACAATCAGGAATTTAATATGCAGCTCAAAGTTGGCGTGAAATTATCTTACAACCATTATTGGTACGTAATCAAATTATTTCTATGATATAAAAGATACATTTTCAGTAGCCAATATTCCAGTCTTCATTGTCATTTTAATATCATTCTAATATGCTGGTTTGGTACTCAAGAAACATCTCTTAATATTATCAATATTGAACAGTTAATGTTTCTGTGGAAACTGTTATAATTTTTCAGGATTCTTTGATGACTAGAAAGTTCAAAAACATTTTATTTAAAATATAAATATTCTATAACATAATAAATGTTTTTCTGTCATTTTTGATCAATTTAATGCATCCTTCCTTGAAGAATACAATTATTTATTTTTAATCTTACTAACCTCAAACTTTTAAATGGTAGTGTATATATGTGCTTAAACTCCCTACACACTGCATTTCTGTGTAACTACATTTCCCAGCATCCTCTGCAACATAGAACCATCTGAACTAATTTGCTTCAGCAGTCACTTTTCTTTGTACTAATTGCACTCACTTACACAGTGACTACCTGACCTTCATAAAAGCACTAATGCCTCCTTCGGTTAATATCAGCCTTCTTTTCCCTCTCTTTTCCCTCTCCCTGGTACAGAGACATGCACATTAGTCTGCTGTATCTGTGTATGTGCCTCAGGGCTTCTCCGGCAGAGTGAAAGAGAAAAGCTTTGGCCATCACAGCTGTTCCCAATGCTTTAGTCCCCATTGCTCAGCAACAGAGAACAAAACAAAAGCACATCCCTCCCCTCCAACCCTTTCCATCTCCTCCCATCCTCTCCAGCACTACTGCCACATTACAAACCGTTCGCTTTGCCCCTGCTCACTCACACACACACACACACCCCTTCTGTCCTCTTACCCTCACTCCTCCCACCATCCTCACACACAAACACCAAGTCCTTTGTCCACACTCACTTGGCAAAATATATATTTTCTGCACTAACAGTGATTAGTAGTCTGGCCAGAACAGTGGTAGAAACAGCAGACAACTCATGTTTTGCTGAAGCAAACCAATAACTAAACAAATCAAAGTAAATCTCCATTCCAACTTGTTTTTAAGGCTGTTGTGATTCACTTGCTGAAGAACTTAATAAGGTAGACACATTGTCACAGGTCTAATCTCTCAACGTAATTTTGAGAAAGACAGACTAAATGTATGAATCTAAAAAATATATGCAATTTTATAAATACACCCCGACAATGGCTGCTAAAAATCACATATATTCAGCAAATGCGTAGGCCCAGGCTAATTGTAAACATGGAGAGCATTATTTTAACTGGGACGGTAAATATTACATTGGCTTGAAACATAGTAGGCATTTTTAAGCTTGCTTGCCCTCCCTTAGGCAGACATATTGCGAGTCACACAGGGACTCAGAGAAACAAATATATAAGGGGTTCAAACTCAGCCAATATTAGCTTAATAAAAAATAAACAAAAGTCTAATATCGACTGATACCTCAACATTGAAATGATTGAAATATGAAATGATGAAGGAAATGACACTTTAAGTACTAAACTAAAATTGCCAGTAAGTTTTGCTGATTCACTCAGGAATGAAGCAAGTGGCGGTCTTTAAGAATGGGTCATTGAATCGTTGACTTAACCGATTTGCTAAAAAATATGGATTCATCCAGTATAGAAACACATATGTGTTGTGTGTAGATAGATAGATAGATAGATCATTTTGATAGAATTTTGATTATATATAAATATTAATCACAGAAAATGCATCTTATATACTCCTAATCCACAGTGAAAATACTATAAAACTTTTGGCTTACTTCCAGGTTTAAACTAGCCTTTGAATTCCAGATTGGAATGACCTTCGCATGACCTTTGACTTTTAAACCCCACAACAGGTTTGCAAAAAACATAGAAAGGCAGAAGGAGATTGGTGGTGTCTCTGTCTGTATTCAAGCAGGAGAGTAAGTAGCTGTCTATCTCTTACTTCCAAACTGTTTTATGTTTGTTCTATCTCCTAACAGAGCTTTAAGGTGCTCAGTTTCCTTGTAGCCAGCTGACAAAAGGGAGGAGCAGTGTCTGTTAAACACCAGGTCACAATACTGACAACCCATCCAAATCACCACGAGCAGGAGGGTGGAAATCTCATATGGCACACAGTGCCTACAGCCGTTTCTCACAATCAGCCATGATTTTGACCCTGACATGCTACGTGAACGAGTCGGATTAGATATCGAGCATCTGTTTGATGAAGCGGTGAAGGCGTCTACAAGGTCTGCCTCTCTCTGAGACAGCTGCTGTGCTATTAGAGCTAGATGGTCCAATGGTTCACACCTCAACACTGAACACGATAATAATCAAAAGTTTCTCTCTAAGCTTGGATCTCTCAATAACCTTCATCTTTATCACTAGACCATGGGACCCTTTGCTGGATCAGGCACCTCTGCTGCATATTAAAGACCCATTGAATTGACTTGAAACATGCAGCACTATTCAATGTGTTGACGTTATTTCCACTGAAACAGGAAGACAAGCTCGAGCACATAGACCAGCTCCTCCCCTTTTTAAAAATAGCCAGTAACGTTTAGCTCATATCACAGCTCGGCCTGAGCCGCTGAGATTTAAAGCTGCAGTTTCCGCCACATCTCTAACCGTTTATCCTAATAATCTCCTCCATATTGCTTTAAAACATAGCATTCAGGGTGTGATATGTTTTCTGGTACACACCGATCCGACTCTCTGGACCGGAGCAGACTGTGTGAACGCTGTGGTGCACGCCACCGGAATCCATTCTCCTCAATGGAAAGCATATTTACACTGTCTGAAACATTCCCTATCCTCTATATAATGCACAGTGCCATTCATCATGTAGAAAATAGTAAATGTGTGAACAAGTGACCGATTGTAGCCACAATGTCAGCATCTATTTATAGTGTAGGTTGCAACGAGCTTCATATTCTATAAAACATTTGATTGGACAGAATGATGTCATCAAAATCATTGATCTATTTTACCAGAAGAGAAGGAATGTAGGTTTGCATGCTTATGTCTTCTAAATGCTACTTTTGTCAAAAAGCAAAAAACCTTCTATATTGATTTCATGGAGACTTTAAGCCTGATCTACAATGTGTGAAAAATGTAACATTGGTGTATTAACATACTTTGTTGTGATGCTTACCAAAGGCAAAACAACTTTTTATGTGGGTGACAGTGAAACATTTGGCTAAACTTCATTGTTTCTATGTTAACTTACTACACTAAAAGGCCTTTTTGTACAGGACAGTTATTTTACAGCTTTTGGCGGTGGGAGAAGAGAAGTTGGCTCAATGCGGTGTGATAATAGACAGTTTTATAATAAGAGTCGAGTCGACTTTGCTTCACTCCACAGACATAATGATGAGGTTGGACGAGAGAGCCAGGCATGTGAGAATGCGCCCTTTATTCCTGCAGCTCAGAGCATCACTAAAGCTTCTGTTGTGCAGGCCTGGCATACATTTATGACACAGGGCACCAAACCAGTGCTGGTCCTGCGTCTTTGACTACAACACAGGGCTCAGATGTTAACACATGGTGCACACTGTGCAATGAGCCCACGGAAGATAATCAGCTGATAATTATCCTGCTGGTGGTAACACAATCATGACCGCAGGCACTAGAATGACTGTGGAATGACAAATGGTTTATCATCTAAGTATTCTGATAAGGCACCAAGCGTGGAATGAATGACACCTTGTGAAGACATGGTATAAATCATGACTAAACCTGCATATCTGGTACTTGTGGCAGAAAATAATAAGGTGTTGTTTGAAACTAGTTGTTGAGAGGAAGGGGTTTGATCTCTCTTACTGTACTCAGTGTCCTGCTGCCTGTCTGATAAGATCCCACAGACAGACACACCCCCGGATTCTCCTCATCTATTATTCAATAATACCAACAATTCACAGCACAATGAGACTAGGGAAGAGACCATTTGAAAAGCAACAACAATGCGATACCTCTAACATATAAAGAGATCAGGCAGCATCCAGGAGTTTTAAGCCTATTTAGGCTACTTGTTTTTGCATATGGAAATGAACAAATGCTAATAGATCAATAAACACATTACAGTAAGTACGGTTTCAAAATGGTAATTTGGCAAGATCATTTTTAAATTTAATCCATCCTGGATGACACTGCCCCCTTCAATTAGTAATATATCTATTTAAATTAAACTTCTGTCATCATTCACATAAGAAGGGTGTGAAGAATGTATTGGCTGTTATATTGCTTGCAATTAAAGACACTGACATTTTCAAGCATAAAAAGTCTATAAAGTCTTTTATAGAGACTGGAGTTCAACAGTTTTTTTCCCCCTTTTTAATTAAGGAATTGTTTTTGCTCACCAAGGCTGCATTTATCAAAAAAAGTAAAATATTACTACAGTTTAAAATAAGATTTGTATTTTAATATATTAAAAAATGTAATACATTCCTCTGATGGCAAAGCTGAATTTTCAGCATCATTACTCCCGTCTTCAGTTACATGATCCTTCAGAAATCACTCTAATATGCTGATTTTTGCTCCAGAAATATTTCACTTTCATCAGTGGTGAAAACAGCTTAACTGTGCTGTGCTTAACTCCTAATTTTATCCAGTTTATTTTTATTTTTAAAGGGATCATGAACTGCATTGTTTTCTTTTATAATTTTTCGTGGGGTGCACTTATAATGTTAAAATGATTTTTACATCAAATAATTTAGAATATAAAAGGCATTTTTGCTACCCTGATTTTATCCCTCTGACTTGAACGCTGTTTGAAGGGGCGTTTCTGTTGTGAGACTTCAGAGTAAATGTCCTCACATGGCTTTACATATGAAATAGTATTACATGTGAAACTCTCTAGAAAACCTTTAACACATTTTTACTATAACACCTCGATAGTTTACCTAATCGTAAAAATTGTTGATTATGAATGAATGAAGTGATCTCATCATTGAAACTCGATTTCTGTACTCTCATGAATGCTTTCATCATAGCTAAAAGTGCAAACTGTTGATTATAATTTGTTGATTATAACAACGGGAGTTTTGGTGAGAGTCCAGAACTCAGTCAGTGATAAACTAGCACTGTTTCACATCTTCAGCTTGCATTGTTTGATTTACAGTTTTAGCGATTGTAAAGGGCTTTCTATATATAATTTAATCATAGTTTAAATAACAGATTATTTTCATCCTACAATGTGAAGTTGATTGTTTAGTCACTGGTTTGATTTACTGAAATGTAGACAAAGAATGCCAGCTACAAAATTTACCAAATGATTTATCCGATTTACCAAAGAATCCACAGTGAAATGTACCGAATACAAATAAATAATGGAAGGTCTCTACCTTTGGAAGGTACTGTTATTTTTAGAACGTTTCTCCTCCTCATCTCACTAACACGCAGTGGTTGGGGCTAAAGTTGCAATGATGGCTACAACCTTCAATGTATGGAAATCTCTGTCAAAGCTTTGAAAATTTGTAAATAAAATATATTTTAAAAAAAAGTTGCAATGATGGAGTAGGCGTTGATTTTCTGTTTATGTCATAGATAGGCACATTCCACAACGTGTCGTTACAATAAAAGCGTTTTTTGGACTAACAAAGAAGCTTTCAGTTCTGAAACTTAAAATATATTTTTATAGTATGATGATATATGTCAAAAGCTCAAGGAAAATTTGATTTCTCACTTCATGACCCTTTAAAAAAAAAAAAAAAGTCTTATGGACCCCAAACTTTTGAATGGTCATATGTAATTGCTGAGTCATTATTAATTGAAAATCTAACTCTCCTAGGTACATTCATGACCGTTTGTGAAGAAAAATAGCACAAATTGAGATTTTTCAGGGACATTTTACAAAAAAATTCTTCAAAATTCTTAATGAATGTTTGTGAATTTGATCACAATTAACAATACTTCGAATAGCTTGTGTTACTTCGAAGAACTAGAACATTCACATCATTTAGACCATTTTAATGGTGCTTTTTCACCATTTAACAACCTTTAAAGCAACATCAGTGATTCATTGTGATTGTACATATAGAACATCCACCAAATGTCAATTTTTTTTGTTCAAAGAAAGACAAAGAATGAACTGAGGGTGAGTAAATGATGACAGAATGTTCATTTTAGGGTGAACTGTCCCTTTAAGACATGTTCACTGCAGGTCAGAGATCTTGTATGTCCAGCAGAAGATGTGTGCTTCAGTGCTTAGTCATCAGAATTCCCCTGCCTTCTGCAATACACACAGGAGTGTATCAAAGCAAACCTCAGGGAGATGAAATAACAGATGAACAATTTTTTTATATATCTGAGACGTTACAAATGAGCTTATGTTGATTCCTAGCATTTATTTTCGAACCACTGACAGATGCAAATACATGAAACACACACTAACTACTTTCTATCCAAATTAAAGAGGTGTTTACAGACAATGTGTTCAAAACTCATCATGGATATGCCATTATCCCACCATCTTATAAAAAACTCATAATATTTTACACAAGAGCAGAAGGAAATATTTCTTATGCAGAACTTATGCATGCTGCACAAATGTTTCTCATGCTAGAGGGAGGAAGAAAGGCTGCATTGAAAATAAGCCAGATAGAAACAGAGAAACAGAGAGCAAGGGAGACTGAAATTCTTTATCAGGGGTTTTCCTGCATTTTTTAAAATCTGTGCTTTTATGTGGAAATCACTAAATGCGTTTCCTAACTGAACCACAGTGTTTATGACTGGATAATGCAAAGCAGATTACTTATGTGTGAACCATTTAATAATGTACAGACCTAAGTGTAACTCTACCAAGAATATTATATAGTTTAAAACACTATGGAACAAACAACAACTGAACATTCTGAACCACAATGACGAAGAGGAAGAACTCTGCCAATTAATGTAGTAACATCAACTGTGGCAACGGTCTAATTTCATATTCAATAATCAGTCAGAGGAATGAGGAAGTCTGCTTTATTTGTATTTTTAAGTATTGCAGTTGTAGTTATAGACTTAGACTTTTGATAATAGGGATAAATGCTCATGGCTATAGTCAGATTATTTTAAGTAGCCCAATATAAACACGGTGGAAGTACAAACTTTCATGTCAAATTCAAAAGGTCCCAGAAGCACAGATCAAAAATAATTATGTTAAATATTAATCGACTGCAGTTATTTACAGAAATCAACTAACATCACAGTACAGTACATGAACTACCTTCAAAAGACATTTGAATTTTAACATAAAATTCACAAAAAAAGTCAATATTTCCATGTCAGGCTGGATAGACATATAGCTTTTTATCAACAACATTAAATCCACAAAGGCAGAACAGTCCAAATTGACCATATATAAAGTGGAGAATGAATTTAGTATTGGAGAGCATGTGAAGCTTTTGTGCATTGTCATGGTGTGTGCAGACGCTTAGCATGCCATGGAGAAAGCCCTCTGAGCTATGCTTTTCCAAGGCCCCTCTCCGACTCGTTCTCTCAGCGTTCTTTAAAGGTGGGTGTATGAAATATTAATGCTGCAGTACAACTGGCTGTAGGAGAGCGACCTCTCTATTAATGTGTGTGCGTGTGTGTTTGCGAGACAGCCGGCTAACTCTGGCATTGCTGCTTTTCCAGAGACACCCGATCTCTACGAGGCCCCACAACCTGCTGGGGACTTCGCTGCTACTGCTGATCATTTGAGAGTAAATACTCGAGAACACTGACTCAATATCAGCACTTTATTATAATGGCATTTAGATAACCAAACACCAAGTATAAGCAGTAGGTCTCAAGTGCTACTTGTATGTGTCGGGATATGCACAATCTTTCAAATGTCTAAAAGTCTAAATGACTGGATCTTTCGGGACTTTATCAAAGAAATTGCTGTAATACACAACACCCTCACAGCAGCGTTAGCAAGTTTTTTTGTAAATTGATGCAAAGGTAATATAATACAAAGTACAGCATTATAAATAAACAAAAAAAAGACAATATATACATTTTGGAGAATTTAAAAAATTCTGATAACCACCGTTAAAACGTGTCAGCCTATCAAAAAAGCCAAAAGACAAATTTAAATAAAAAGTTAGTTTATTAATCATAGATTATGATAAAAGAGTTTTGAGGTCATGACATTGCAACATGTGCAAGGAATTAAATTATTTATTATGCCAGGTTCATGGTACACAATATTTTTGTCTATTACAACAGTCACTTTGTTAGATTCAGTTTTTGCTGTTAATCTGTGAAAGAAATCTGTCACTGGCAGCCTTTAAAAAAAATGAACAATGGTTTTACTATAGTAAACACACAAAGATGACTAATTACAGGCACGTCAAGAGCATAAATCACAAAATATTTTAGTGGTCATGAAAATGCTTTTAGTTTTAGAATATTAATGATGATTCACCTCATATATCATGACACACTCCTTTCTCCTAAAGGAAAGTACATGTAAGTTCAAGCACATGATTTTAAAAGTAAAAAAGTCTCAGTATCGGCGATACTGGCCCTTTATTTACTTGGAATCTGATCGATACAAAATTTTGCAGTATCATCTACCACTGTCGTGGACAATTAACATGATTTTGTGAAGAATTTGTGAAGTTATGAAATAACAAATAATAATCTTTGTCTTGTGCTATGACAGTTCTAGTTCTAATGTTTTTATAAACAATCAGAAACAACAGAAATGAACACAAACTATACATGAAAAACACCTGGACTAAAAAGGGAACTGCAAAATAACTGGTGCTGAGCAAACTATGCTGACAATATATAACACAGCAATGCCATGCAATACAACAAGATGCAGGCCACAGGTTGTAAAGTTCTCAAGGGGACTTCTGACATCTCTCTAGAGGTTTGGCATTCAAAAATCCCCAGGTCGACAGTGTTCCTGATGCTTCAGAGTTCAATACAGTGAATGCGTTTCCTGCACATTATAATGAAAAGCAGGTCACTGCCCCAGGCACTGGCAGTTCATTTACAGTGAATTCAATGCAAATGCATTTGAGCAATTCGGTAACACTGGACTCATAATTTATAGCACATTAAAACATTATAGACTGGCAGAAAAATGTAACTATGACCATGTTATGGATTGAAGCATTCTTGGGAAGCTTATTTAGGCTTGGCCTAAACATATTAAAGGAATACAAAAACACACTATGGAATTACATTCAAGAAAAGTGTTTAATGAATCTATGAGCTTCACTCACTCCTAAATGGCAAAAGTTATCTCCATGCATAGTCTCTGTTCCACAGGATACCATCTTTATCAGTGTAAGCTATACAGTGCCGCTAAATACAGTTGTAACTTCTCTTCTGAGTGCTTAATCCCTCTCTGTAAACACAGTTTGGTTTATGAGTGTGACAACAGTATTCTACAGCCAAATTCACTTCTGAGTGGCACCCAATGGAGAAAGATGTTTTTGCATCCATTTCAAATTTAAAAACAAATAAAAATTCCACAAGTACTGTATAGACAAATGTCAAAATGTCTTTTTTGTGTTCTACAGAAAAGGTCCTGCCCATTTGGATCAGCATGAGATAGAGTAAATAATTAGATAACTGTGATTTTCTGTGAACTATTGCTTTAAAATCAAATATTGCATAAAAACTAAATGTTAAAGTTTGACAACATAAATATTGTTAAAACAGGCTGGCTGTAAAGCATTTTAATTTGTCAAAAATGATCTCTAATGAGGAGACAAGTCTGAACTCTCAGCTCTCTGACCTAACAAAGCCCTGTACACAGCACACACCCTAATCTGGATTATCAACAAAATTAGATGCGTCTCTAATCCGCAATTGCCAAACTCTTGCCTTAACCACTTGAATCCAAACCGGGGGGACACACAAACTAGAGTGTCTTCCATAATTGTTTTGTATTGATCTTATTGTGAAAGAATCATTCAAATATAGGTTTTATTTATTGTTCGACCTTGTTATCTTTAATCAAAATATCATAACCTTCTGGAGAAATGACAGACTTCTCTCTGGTGACCAATGCAGGACTTCTCCAATCACAAGGCTTGTTTGAGATGAACAAATTGCTCAGTCGAAATGCAGGACTGCTCTCCTGCTGATCAAAAGCTTGATGGGAAATGACTTGCTGATGAAACAGCTTTATGCTCATTGGGTTAAACAACCATGATGTGTTCCTTTTCTAAAATGTTTGATTTTGAAAATCTGATGACTTTGTGTATACTTAGGTGTGAATTTTCCCAAATTCTCTGACAATGCTTAGTTATCATACTTAAAAATCAAAAATACATGTCTGTATTAAAGTAAAATTTTTTTAAATTACATCCAGTTTATTACCAACACAGCGCATGAGCGGAAAACCCACAATATACCTCTTTGATCTCGTATGTGTCTGATCCACCACTAGAAGAGAGAAGTATCTGTTTTGTCTGCACTTACTTCTCTCCTCCCCTCACTGCAGTCACCTACTCTTATCTGAATTCCGGCAAGGCCATCTCAAGCATATTTAGTCCAGTAGTTCTAACCCTGGTCCTGGAAGAACCCTGCTCATTTTGTGTGACTCCCAAATCAAACACACCTGATTCAACTCATCAGCTCATTAGTAGATGAGCTATTTCAAGATCTGAAGGGTACTTCTCAATTAAATTTCAGCATCCTAGGGAGGCTACCCTCTCAAGCATCGTTCAGACTGTCAGTCCAAATCCACTTTTTCTGGATATCCGATTGGAATCTGATCATATTTACCAAGTGTAAACAAAAAAAAATCAAAAACAAAAAAAAATCCTCTAAATCTGTTTTAAGATTGAATTTCAAACCATAAAATAATCTAATTAAATCGCATATCTGAAAATCTGTTTCAGTCTGGCAGCTCTAATCGGTTTTCATCACTTTCTCACACCACATAAAACATAAACATGTCAGACGTTGTTGTAGGAAACATGCTGAAAGTTGCTGTGTTGTTGCAAAGTGCCGGTCGAGTAGAAAATTACAACATGACGGAGACATGTTGAATTTTAAGACTGGCAGAGATGACAGCACGAAATAAAGCCTCAGAAAACGTTGCAGTCCAACATGGTGGCTACACATTGTCATGACGTAAATGAGACCACATCAGCATTACAAACACTTAGCATTAAGTATCAAGTTTTTTGCATTAGATAATGAAATTGGACAAGCTCAGTGCTGATTCATTTCCCACTTATTTATTTATTTATTGTGAATTGGAATGTGTGCAAAGGATTGTGGGTGACTGGAGGACATAAAGGATACACTTCATGCATCCTTCAAATTAAGCAGATCGAAGGATGCAAAAGGAAGGCTGCCTCCCAAGGTTCCTTCACATTGAGATGGCCTTTGACAAATCTTGAGGACTCAAAATGATTGTGCCAGATTACAGAGACATAGAGAATGTCTTCTTATTGGGGTACTCCAGGACCAAGGATGAAAATCACTGATTTAATCAGTTTAAACCCCGCCCACGTCTCAAAGTCCAACAGCAATCAGTTGATACAGGTAATCCATTACGCTCAGAGAATATGTCACAAAACATAAGAAAACATAAAGTCTCTACTTCGGTTTCATCACAACTTTAAACAAACTTTCATTCAATAATTTTCTACCCGCAAAAAAAATTGAGGTGCGTTTTGACCAACTTAAATTTTCTGTTGAAGTTGAGGTATATGGAGTTTCACATAAAGGTAAAAAAGTTCCCACCACAGATTTCCCCTCATGTTCAAGCTGATCCCAAGAAATTAGCAGAAAACTGCTTAATTTAAGTGACTTCTGAGTAAGCTGTGCTTCATGAATTGCTATAGTATTGGCAATGAAAATGTTTCGCTCTAATGTGACTGCACTTTAAGTTGCACATTTGAGGTAGCTGAAAAGTTGTTTGAAAACGTTGTTGAAATGCATATATACTTGCATGTAAACATACATACATTTAGTTCCGCCATTCCCTTTGACCTCCTTTGTGGGTGTTCAAGCCTTACTTAAGAGGTCCTAATTGACTATATTGATCATATTATTAATATTAATGCAATAGCCATTCCATAAAAAATATTTTAGCTTTGGAATTTGCAACAGACTGCACCACTCAGTTCTATATTTAGGCCTTTTTGTTTTTATCAGAAAGAGAGAAAAAAACTCTGAAAGCCACTGTTATCCAAATAGAAAATAGACAAAACTCTTCAATCTTTAGTTGATAATAATCTTGCTAGAATACAGTACAAAACGTCACGTACTCTCAGTGTAGCAGCACGCCTGGACGGCTTCAGAAAACAATTATATAATAACACCATAACAAAAAAGCATTGCTTTACAGAAAACTATCGAAACGCAGCAATCATAAGAATATCGTATGGCTCTCCACGTTGAAATATTTGGCATCTATAGAACGGCTGGATACAGCTGGCAGGTTTTGTTTTACAGATATGCCAAGTTTCTAGAGAAGGTTATTCAATGTATGCAAACAGGTTATTGCTACTGGAATCAGTACATGCAAGCCAACAAGCTTCAGGAACGACCCACATCAAAACTGACCTGTCAAAACACAAGACTTTATGTTTATAACTCAGTAGGAACGTCCACTCACCCTTCTGAAGGACTTGTTACGATCCGGTTAAATGAGTGTGAATTACAGAGCGCTCGGCGGGTTTATTCTCGAACGCGTTTACATTGTATCAGTGCTTTCTGCACGCCTCGCTAGTCGACATGAATTCGCATGGCACTTTTTAAGCGTCCCGTGCCTCATCAGCCTTAGAAAGAAACAAAAAAGTAAACAATTGCACATATGACAGTCAGACTTCAAAGTGCCCCCAAAAGTGGTGGTGCGCAGGTTGCCTTCGGTGACACTGCGCGTGGCCGCAGTTGCAAGACATTGGATTTGAATGATAGGTTGTTCTGTGAGTCGAGGCGGAATCCCAGTTCGTATGCCCCGCCCCCTCTGGTAGAATCAACCAATCAAAATGCAGAACAGGCTGCTGTTCGACATGTTATTTAAAGAGCCTAACAGTCAAGTAATGTGGTATTTTTACAGCTCGATAAAAAAGTGACGGAGCAAAATGTGAGCTCACAATTCAGTCTAAAAGTCATGTCACACTGACAAATTATGCATGGAAGCATACCTAAACTTTAATGTGTATATTTCAAATATAATACGTGTATATTGCGTTGCTGCAATAGCTACTGAGCTGTGTTTCTTGAGGACTTTAGATCGAGTTCTTCAAGTGGCGGAACAGAGAAAATCAGCATGCTCTGGCACGATGCCCACCGACAGCTTGGCTCAATCTTTTTGTTACAAGTTCAATCTCTGCTGCATAACAGGAAATGGAATGTTCAAAAAGCCTGCCACTGCGGAAAATAGGCATTAACAGAAAAGAAGGAAAAAAAGAAGGGAAAGTGGTGAGAGATGTGTGTTCCTCAGTGAATTCACCGGTTAAGAAAAATATGGAGTGTTTACTCTAATGTTTGACTAATGGTACAAAGAGCCAAGAAAGTCTACCTACATTTCTCTCTCTCTCTCTCTTTCTCTCTCTCTCTGCCTCTCTGCGTGTGTGCCACAGCTGATGGAGCGTGGTCTGATGGAATAAGTGCAAACAGTCATTAATCTTGGGAGTCTGACATTTGATTTCAGGTTTGCAGGGTAAAGCTTGCTGCCCTGACATACTGCTCATTATCTGCTAACTATAGCCTCGCTATTAGATTGTAGTCCTCTTAACACTTTGTGTAATATAAAGTATAGAAAGATAAATGTCATCTTATAAAATTCTCAGTGAGAGAAGAACTCATAAATCACCACAATAAAGCACAAACATTCCCACAAAATAATTACTATTACTTTTATAAGAACAAGAAGAACAAAAATAAACTTTTTTAATATATTTTTCTTGCTGTGCACCATAATGTTTCAAGATTATGTCAAGTAAGCAATGATCAGTAGTGCCCGATGGTTAACTATCACACCCAGTATTCTTCTCAAACAAGGAAAGGACTTTTGCAAGACAAAATAACGCCATCTGGTGGTTGTAGAATATTATTACAGTGTCGAGTTTATTGGGACAAAACGTCCCTCTTTCTTATTTAAACATTGGTCTATGTTGCCTGTCTGTTCACTTCTATATCTAGTTTTCTAACAACAAACGTGCAGCTTTGAAACACAATTTTAAAGTATAGTTAATGTATTAACTAAAATGAACTAACAATGAGAAAAACATTTGTTACTGTATTTGTTGTACCACAATAAAAATCCAGCTGTTCATTGTTTATTTATGTTAGTACACAGTAAATTAACTAATGTTAACAAATAAAACTTTGGATTTTAATAATAAATTAGTAAATGCTACAAGATTGTGTCAATTATTTAAACGTTGGCCTATGTTGCCTGTCTGACAACAAACATGCAGCTTTGAACCACAATTTTAAAGTATAGTTAATGTATTAAATAAAACTTTGGATTGTAATGATGAATTAGTAAAATGCTGAAATTATGATGAACTAAGATTAATAAATGCAGTAGAAGTATTGTTCATTAGTTCATGTTAACTAAGGTTGTTTAATAATATTAACTAATGAAACCTTAAACCTGGCTCAAAAAGCAGAAGGCAGACTTTTTAAAACAAGATTAGGAGGGGGTCTATGGACAGAGCTCATCTTTCTTTCAGCAGCTGCAGGATGTGGTCTGATTTTACATGTAGTCAGATATTTGTTTATCCCGTTTCATGTTGTATTACTGTATTGTATTATATCACTTTTGCAATGCTTTTAACAATATCTTAACCTTTAACCTTAACTGTTAACCTTTAATGCAAGCTACTTTTGAAGATTATTTTCAGTGTCCAAGAAGACATTATGGGAGCTAAAATCTTTATAGTCTTGTTCTGTCTAAGCCTCCTCACAGTGGGGTTCAGTATATTATAGCAAAGACTGGAGAGCAAACTCGGCTTCCTGTGCTCCTGCTTTGGCAGCTGTGAAATGTTATTTTTGGAACAGAATAGTTGAGGTTCAGGGGAAAGCAACTACAGAGAGCTAAAAAGAACTGAAGTTTTCACATCTTAGGGTCTTTAATTTAGGAGGAAATGTACAGTAGGTACATGATTTTATTATTCATTATTATTTCTATTATTCATGCATTAATCATAATTTGATAATTGTGTAAAATCTTTACACAACAATATGTGGACACTAGCTAGGTTAATTTTATATTTGACCTGTCCTTGGAATAGATAGATAGATAGATAGATAGATAGATAGATAGATAGATAGATAGATAGATAGATAGATAGATAGATAGATAGATAGATAGATAGATAGATAGATAGATAGATAGATAGATAGATAGATAGATAGATAGATAGATAGATAGATGGAAAATGGAAAAAAGCACAGATATAAAATGACTCAATAATAATAATAATTATTATTATTATTATTATCATCGTCATTATTATTATCAGTTATTATTATTATCAATTATTATTATTAATATTAATATTATTAATAGTTCGTTGACTGGTTTTAGATATCAGCAACCCTTTGCCTTGTTGCATCATTTCATCATGGACCAGAAGTGCGCATGCCCTCTATAAAAGACAGCTCGTTATTGGTAGATGTGTGTAAGTGCCGGCCGGTTTTACCAAGCGCTCTCCAGTCGGCTCTGTTCCAAACGCGCGCGCTGCTGATGAGAAAAGCCTGGTACCTCTCATAATCGAGTGGAAAGACCGAACGTGTAGTGAAAATCATGGAGGAGAAGAAGAACGAAATCAATGGACACGCCGGGCACAAAAGCCCGGTACCAGCGGTCTCAATAAAATCAGAAAAGAAAAGCTTTAAAGACAGGTTGATGTGCTTCTTCAAAAGAAATCTTTTAGTGTTCTTAACGGTATCCGGGGTTCTGGTGGGAGTAGGGCTCGGGATGATGGTTCGGAACATGAATCTAACCCGAGCTCAGATGACTTACTTCGCCTTCCCCGGGGAGATGCTGCTGAGGATGCTCAAGATGATCATCCTGCCTTTAGTGGTTTGCAGTTTGATTTCTGGTGCTGCCAGTCTGGACACGCGGTCGCTGGGCAAGCTCGGAGGGATCGCAGTGTCTTACTTTCTAGTAACCACTCTGATCGCTTCATCCATCGGGGTTGCGCTCGCCTTCATCATCAAACCCGGCGTGGGAGCCGGAGCGCTGAACACCAATAACTTGGGGCTGGAAGGCGTGAGCTCTAACAAAGAGACAGCGGATTCGTTTCTAGACCTGGCAAGGTACCATTGTGATTATGAAAATGACTGCTAATAATATATATAGTAAAATCGGTGCTAAAAAATATTTCAAAGTGAGAAATAAATCAGGTGTATGTTTAAATGTTAATGTTTATTTAACTGTTATTTTATTAACACAAAAAATGTTTAAATCTGAAATACAAGGTGCATGTGCATAGTTGCATTTAACAGTGGCCTCAGACAGGGGAAGAAGAGCTGGAAAAATAGCTGGAAAAAACTCATATTTTTGGCAAAAAGAGAATGTTTTAGACAGAAAGCATAGTGAGAGTTCAGCAAAAGTGTGACATAAAGTGGGATAAAAATGATTGATATGGTTCTAAAAATCAGGAGGCAATCAAATGTTGGTTTATTAATGAATTGATAACTGTCACATCATGGGTCATTGCCAATCTGAAAATGTTATTATTTTCCTGGTATCATCAATGGACACATCAAAATCCATCAACAAACTGAACTAATCCTCTAAAAGCCTCTTTAAAAACAAATCACTGACACTAAACTTTAAATTATGGTTGGATGGACAGTTACAAAAATATATTGTTTTTAATTCCTTATCTGTTTTAAGTGCCGTATGTCTTTTTCTTACATGTCAAGGTATAGTGTGACACTTTCTGAAACTCTGATTGACTTTGACTATAGTGTATCATGCTAGTTAACCTGGCATAAAACATATATTTCATGCAGTTGTTACTGTGCTGCAGGACAGAAATAAGGTGGTTGCCTAGGAGTTAACTTTTTGATGATGGTTTTACATGATTTTTTGCTGGACATAAAATTATTCATTCATCCACATTGATGTAGATGACAAAATGGATGGACTACAAGCGATGGGGTCACAAGCGACCTGGTAGACCTATATAAAGCTAGTTAGGGTTGATAGACGACCATGGACCAGTAAAAAATCAGGTACAATGTTGTAAAAAAAAAAAAAAAACTATGTTCTTTTCCAGCAGGAACATAGAGTATTTCATTTTTGAAACTAGGAAAATAATTTTTGGGGCAAACATGTTTGCTATTAACTTAACATCACTGTTCTGATTTTTCCACTAATCATAGAAATTACATCAAATTTGCTTCCAAAAAAATACAATTATTTTATTGTTCAGGCTATCTGGACCAAATTTGCACATCTTGAAAGCTGAAACCTGTTAGTAAAAAGTCTTGAAAGTTTCACTTGTTGAAGTAAAAATAAATAATAATTTTGTAATCAGAACGTGAAGAATGACTGTATAATAGGTGTGAATGAAGCTAAAGAGAAAATCCACTCCTCTTTGCCTCATAGTTCACTGGGTTACTAGATTAATCCTCTTTTGACTCGGGTCATATGATGAATAAGAACTAAAACTCAGTTTAGTTTCAAATAATCCATTCTGTGGCCTGTGTGAGAGAATATCTGTTTGTGGATAAAGTTATTGATCTGCATGGATCAATGCAAAACATCCTTTTCAGGTCCATTATGATGCAAACTGGTGGGAATTTTGCAATGGAACACCAGTGGTGTCCATATGTGAGATAAGAACTCCTTTTTATGTGTATCTGCATCACTGGGTTATCTGTCTTGCTTATTTTTCCTTTTCAGAAACCTGTTTCCATCCAACCTGGTGGCTGCAGCTTTCCGCTCAGTGAGTTAATTTTTTTCTCCAGCTGTCCCCAAAATAAACACACACACAACACACACACACACACACACACACACACACACACACACACACACACACACACACACACACACACACACACACACACACGTTGTTTTATTGGGAAATCCCATAAGCAAAGTTTATTTGTATACTGTACAAACTGTATATTTCAGCCCCTAAGCCAATGTCTAACCTTCTGCATTTTCAAAAAAACATCACTTAGTATAAGCAGTTTTTCACCAGGGATCAGACAACAAAATATCCCCACAAGGTCAAGGATTTTGGATATTGCTAAGGGGTTAGGAGTTACCTGAACAACACACACACACACAGTGAGACAAAAACACACACACAGCAACAGTTATGTCCGAATATTTGTAGATCACTTCCTCCATATTAACAGCTCCTTCATCTCTAATTGAGAGAGTCACAAAATGGAGAAACCATTTTTGTCCCTGCTCAATAAATGCCTCCCATCCTCTCTCACCACTAAGCAACCAGGCAGTTACCATAGAAAGCTGATTCCATTCCTTGGTGCCTGGCAACCTGGCTTAGTTCACTGAGTTGTACCACACGGTCAGCTGCTCAACAGTGAGCATGCTCTGCTCGAAGGAAGGTCAGGGGGTTCGGTGGTCGAGATGGGAGATAACATCTCTGTGCCCCAGATTGGAGCATGCACAACCTCATTGACACAAACTATTGTTATCTCCTGTTAACATAGTTATCTATTTGCTAAAAAAGATGTTTTCCTAAAGGCCAGAGTAGCTTTAGAAAGAAAAACAGGGTCATTGTGCAAATGGGATATTTCTTAATCCAGTAAGAGAATGTTTCTCTATCCACTGGGATTTCCATCAACACTTATCTGGATGGAGTCCAGACAGGCTTTAAAGAAGAAGAGACACAGATTAGAAGGATTAATTCAGAAATGCCTGGGAATTATTTTAGTGGCCAGTTACATATTGACTTGCTCAAACTAGTTTTTGTAGATCTAATCAGGTTGTCTTAATTATCTCTTACTGAGATATGTTTATGGATTAAAATTCTCTATCACATGCAAATCAACAGATTATGCAAACAATGTAAATTAATCTCATTAAAATATCCATTACAGATAGTGGTATAAATTGAATGGTTCATCACAACTTGATATAATGTTGTTTCTCAAAGCCAGCAATTTAGTATTTGCCGGGATCTCAAAAAACTCTGAGATACAATTATATTGGTATATTGATCAACATATCGATATTATGATGTTATGTGCCTATTTTAAACAAGTTTTATTATTATTAACTCAAAATGCAACCAAAATATGTAACATGAACATTCTGAAAATTTCTGAAAAAGAAAGTCTTGCAGGCATTTTCTGAGCAAAAATGCACAAGTTCAAGTGCAAATCCTCACCGGAAGACAACCAAACATTTTTAATTCAACCTTCAGTTGAATAAGTTATTTAGTAAAGAGCAGTGAGAGATTTTCTCTTTGTTTTTTGTTGCTTGATTAATGACAGACAGCAGCAGGAATATTAGGCTGCTGTCACTTCAAGACCGAATGCCAAGATTCATGAATATTAATATATAACCAGCTTTGTTTACTAGGACATTCACCAAGAAGTGCATTCTGACATAATTCTGTCTTGTATTTGATCATTTAAGCACAAAAGAAGCAAAACAGAACTCCACGGATGTGTAAGCACAGAAAACCAAAATGTTTTTTTCTCTTTTGTGTCTGTTTGCTTTTGAGTGCTTAAACTGGAAAGTCTAAAAACATGTGCAACTGATAAAGATTTGTGATTATTCAGAGCTGCCCCGATCGGGACAGTAGCAGTTCAGTCTTGCAAGATGT
Organism: Rhodeus uyekii; assembly: GCA_037043235.1. Classification (NCBI taxonomy): domain Eukaryota; kingdom Metazoa; phylum Chordata; class Actinopteri; order Cypriniformes; family Acheilognathidae; genus Rhodeus; species Rhodeus uyekii. Next base: position 2,759,090 of record JAWRVZ010000013.1, on the reverse strand, counting down.
GGCCATCAGACCATTTTGATCCATCTTCATGTATTCTTACCCCCTAATTATAGATAAGATGGCTTGTGAACCATCAGAGCCGGTTCACACAAACAACTTTTTGCTTTCCAATACACTGATTTTTTTTATATGTAAACAAGTGTTTTTCTATGTAATCACAAGCTACATGGACATTTATCACCACATCTAGATCTAGAGCTGTTTTCTTTTGAAAGAGTTTTTTTTACAATAAGTTCAACTATAAAAAAAGTATCTTGAGACCCCGCGTTCTTGTCTATTTCTCAGCATAACACCTCAAATGTTTTTAAATGCAGAATCAATGCATTCTGTGAGAATAGCACCCCACTCTTTAAAATGTTTCAAAAAGTCATCTATTTTCATTAAAGTTAGCATGAAATGGAAGTAATGATTGTTTTCCCTATTGTGTCATATAATATATCCGACTGTAACGGCTTCTCGAACATTTGAATTGTTATCTTTGAGTTCTTGATGACTTTATCACCATTCTTCCTCAATTTCCCTGCTTTTTTTTACTTCGCCGATAGGAAGTTCTGCCTTTAAAATGTGTTTTGAGAACTTTAATAGTTCACAGCCACTGCTACATCTCTCGTTTTTTTTAAGCAAGAACGCATTCTGTGCAAAACTTGCCTACTTCCTTCATATTTTTGAGGTAGGAAGTAGGTGAAAACATTGTTTAGCTCATAATTAGAGTTTTTTAGAAACAGGGGTCCTGAATAGCTGAGTTGTGGGGGATCACTGTCATTGTCTCTGTGTGTACCAGTCTCAAAGTCCTCTTCAACTAAACTTTAAATGCTGCTTTTGTAAGTATTTTGGCACTAGACATGCACAGAAACACGCTCAATGCAGAGAAATAATCAAATCCATCACAGTTCATGAAGCCGCACACTGAAATGGATTGAAATCGGCCAGAATAGCTCTTTGATAAGCACTGCATGTAGCTCAAAATGTTTTCCTTCTCTGTCTCTCCTTTTTGTCACAGTATGCCACTGATTACAAGACGATTCTTGTTGGAAATGGAACAAATGGAACCATCAACTACCAGAAGGTACATGATCTCTTTATTTTCTAATAATATTTTATTATTTCATTCATTATATTGTTAATATAATAGCTGTAATATAATATTACAATAATAATATATTTAATAATTATAGAACATTATTATTGTTGTTAATTAATTATAATACATATTATTTAACTATTTGTAGCATTCAGTCTTTCCTTTTCCTGTATAAAGCATGCACTGTCAACAGTTGTCAACAACACACATCATGTCACTTTCTGAAATTTCAATTTAACCCAGTAGTTTTGCACTTTAAAAAAAGAATCTCAAGTCCAGTTGGAGATTCTTAGCTGGTGATGTCTTAGACCACTCAGTAGTGTTTTGCTCTTTGGCAGCCTTGAAAGAGCTTGCTGTTTGTTTGCACAGGGCCAGGGTTGACGCAGCCAGTTTTGCTGCTCCTGTCCTACTAAGCACTCAAGCAGCTGGACGAGGCAAGCCTTTCCCAGAGGGCTTTTTTTTCTATGTGCCTCCGGTTTGTCTGCATTCTAGTCTCTGTGCTTGTAGAATGACTCAGGATGTTCTAGCTGTTTCAAATAATTTTCTAATTTTAACTTCTGTCATTAAATTATTACAGTCAGCCTAAAATAGGAAATATAGTTACATCCAGACCCACATGCTCACAAATGACATTCATTCACAAAGTATATGTCTTGCCATTTGTATATTTGGTCACTAACCCTTTCGCATGTATGATCATACCGTAAGCACCGTTTGTGACGCACAAACGTTCTAATCACACCGGTGTGATCGTACCCTCCAGGGCCCAGCCAAGACTCGGTGTGATAAATTCAAACGTGTTTTCGCGCATCATCTGGCACTGATGCATATATGAGCATGTCAAATATCACAACTATTCAGTGTTTTCAACCACATAAGGTTTATTTTCGGTTTCAGACATTTAAATACTCTTAAGTACACTCAGAACAATACATTTTTTGCTTGAAAAATACACCCTGATGTCTATAAAAGCAGAAATATCAATACATTCAATTATAAATTGACGAGGTGTTTTATTCATATTAGATACACATTGTGTAGGTACGGTAACTATAATGTTCACTCTATTCTTCTCCCACGTCACCGGACACTTACTGTCATGTATTTCAGAAGTGATCAGACAGATCAGATTCTCTGACCTGTGGCGCAAACAAACATGGTGGCACCCGTCGCGCATCATAGATCAGCTAACATGGTCATTATATGTTTTTAATGGACAAAACACATTCATTTGCAGATATTTGAGAATTGGAGTATCGTGTAGTTGATGACATAGTCAACAAGTTTGTGAATATTTTGAATAAAAAAGAAAAAGACTAAATAAACGCGATACATCTGTCATACAGCGTATTGGGGCTATGGTGTGTCACTTGACAAGCATGACGCGTCGCCATGGAAACAATAAGGGAAACATTCTAAAATAACGGATGCCTAAAAAGAACTCAAGCTGGGGGGTCAGAGAGAATATTTTTATAAATGCTGTGAAAGGGTTAATAATTGTATCTAATTTCAACCACTTTAATGTTTAAATCTATTCCATCAGTGTTTATTTCAAATTCAGTGCAAAATATACAAACATATTCCCAGATGCAAATGAACTACCCTATCTAGAGCTGAATGTGATTATCCTTTGTATAAATCGTTGGTTCTTCATTACATCCTGGCACAGCTAAAATGTCTCATATCTGTTGGTGCATGGGCAAATTTGTAGGCAATCCCTCAGAATGCTTGAGGTCCATAATTGCTTAAGTAGGGCTTACAGAACAACCAGTGCTGTGTGCCAAGTGATGTGCCATGCCTGGATGTGTGATAAAGCCCAGAACAAGAGAGGGATTCAGTTGAACAGTAGCTCAGTCCCATCAGATCTTCATCACCTGTGACCCCACTGACACAACCACGGAGGAAAAGTTTGTCTGAGAGCCAAGATTCATGACGTTTTGGCTTTTGAAAATCACTTGTCTATGCACAATCGTATCAAATTCAGTGACAGGAAATATGGCATTGCACCAGTGAGTGGGAACAGGAGTTCATATAGGTTACTTAGCAAATTCAGCACTTATCAGAGCACAAAACAACAACATATTTAAGCAACAAAATATGTCTATTTTGTTGCTTAAAACACTGTTATCATCAGATTTGTTTTGCTGTTGCATTGTTCAACTGTGTGCCGCCAAAAGAAAACACTGATAAGCATTATTCTAATATTTGAATGTCTACTTATGTAATCCATTTTATAACAATAACAAACATGTTTTTGTTGGGCTTCAGGTTCCCTATGGAACAGATACAGATGGAATGAATATTCTGGGCCTTGTTCTCTTCGCTATGGTTTTTGGAGTTGCTTTGAGAAAGCTTGGGACAGAAGGAGAGGAGCTCATTCGCTTTTTCAATGCCTTCAATGAAGCCACTATGGTATTGGTGTCGTGGATCATGTGGTAAGTAAAGATCTTTGATCAAATTGACATCTAATCCAAGAGGCAAAGCCTTAAATAGGATAGAATATTTGCTATAATTTATTATATTATATACTGTACCCATTATGTATAATAGGGACAATAAATAAATATACACACATCCACACACACTCGTGTTAATATATAACATCGCAACATTTGAAAAACATTCTTTTAATTTCACCGAAACATTCATTCTAAAATCTTAAGTTTACTATGCACATAATGACTGATACATTCTGTTGTTTTGTCATTCAGGTACGTGCCATTCGGCATCATGTTCTTGGTTGGTAGTAAGATCGTGGAAATGGAAGATGTGGTTCTCTTGGTCACTAGTTTGGGGAAGTACATTTTTGCCTCTATCCTGGGCCACATCATCCATGGTGGCATTGTCTTGCCTCTTATCTACTTTGGGTTGACTCGTGAAAACCCCTTCAGTTTCCTGTCTGGCCTCATCACACCTTTCACCACAGCCTTTGCTACCTGCTCCAGGTAATTTGTTTTATTTATTATGTGGTCCTAAAAGCAGGTTTAGTTGAGATAATCTACATTCTCTTTTATATAAAAATAGCTAAATGCAGGCAATAATGCAGCTTAATGTTGAAGTTAATTTGGTTGAAATAACCAGAATGTGACTTACAAGCTCTGTTTCCTTTTTTCCTGGAACCACCAGTCTTGTTAAATCTTTAGTAGTGTTGAAAAGCAAAACCTTGATTCGCCAAGGGCCCTTAATTGGTTTGACAAAGTAAGAGTCTTGAATGGTCTTTCCATTAATTTGATGTTTAATTTGCAGTCTCAGTCCTTTTTAACCAACCCAAAGCAGTGTTGTTATTGTTAACTAGAACCGAAATGGTTTTGAAATAAAGTTGAAATAAACTTCAATGTAAATACTATATGAAAATGTAAACTTAAAAAACTTAAATGAAAGTTAGAAATGTTGCCTTTTCCGCTAAGTGAAATTAATAAAACATAATAAACCTAAATTGCTAAAACCTAACCTAAAATAAAATGAAAAGCATATTCAAAGTAATAAATACTATAATAGTATATAAGTAATACTAAAATAATACTGATTCAAATTTATGTAATGGTCGTGATGTTACTAAATGTTGGTTATGTGTCTTTTTTCCACTGATAGAATGGCTGTGATCATTATTACAACTAATTTGCCATTACATACTCAAACCCTGTCTGTCTTCTGTGCCTGTGCAGCTCAGCAACCCTGCCTACCATGATGAAATGTGTAGAGGAAAACAACGGTGTTGACAAACGGATCAGTCGGTTCATTTTGCCAATTGGAGCCACTGTCAACATGGACGGAGCAGCCATTTTCCAATGCGTTGCGGCTGTGTTTATTGCCCAACTCAACAACATTGAACTCAACGCAGGCCAGATCTTCACAATCCTGTGAGTGTACACCCCTATGAGGTCTTTCTTCAATTAGCAGGAGTATTCATAGATACTGTGAACATTCCTGTATCTTACTGGATACATACAACATGTTCTCTGTAACTAAACAAGGCTTGATCTAAATTTACATAGTAACACACACTCACTTTCTGGAGCCTGTCCCAGTATGGCAGGTCATGCTGTAATGGGTGATACAGAACTGAGGCACGGATGCCTGGATGAATGGTCATAGCTTTTAGCATCATAGCACTTAACTCTGCTTTTCTCTAGAGAATTTGTCCGTGTAATAAGTGTACCATTGGCCGCTTAGTATCTGATAAATGACCTCTCACTTGTTTATTCACAGGGTGACAGCCACCGCTTCCAGTGTGGGAGCAGCAGGTATTCCAGCCGGTGGGATCATCACCATTGCTATCATTCTGGAGGCCATTGGTTTGCCCACCCATGACCTGTCACTCATGTTGGCTGTGGACTGGATTGTGTAAGACAGCTTTTCCCATTTTACTCAAATAAATATTTTGGTCTCATTCTCAACCAACAAATTAATGTATGATATCGATATTGTAAATAATACACGGATTAACTTACATATATATATATATATATATATATATATATATATATATATATATATATATATATATATATATATATATATATGTGTGTGTGTGTGTTTACGTATTTGTACAAAACATTACTTTTATCCAAAGCAACTTGAACCCATATTTGAACCCATGACCTTGGCATCGCCAGAGACATGAGCTAAATAAAGTTATATAGAATTAGGATTTAGAATATGTTATATGACAGTATGATTTTCTAGCCCTTGAGTTAACAAACTGTGTGTCTGTGTGATTAGCGACCGCACCACCACCGTTGTGAATGTGGAGGGGGATGCCCTTGGTGCAGGAATCCTTCACCACATCAATGAGCGAGAGATGAAGAAACAACAGCAGCAGCATCAAGAGGAGCAGGAACTGCAAGAGGTGAAGGTGGAGGTGGTGGCTAATGTCAAAGCAGAAGAAGAGACCTCCCCTCTCGTCACTTGCCAGAACCAGGGAGAAAGCTCCTCACGTGAAACACTCAACGAAAAGGACGGTGTGGAATCTGTGCTGTAAAGTGTTGACTGTGGTCTCCCATCTCTTTCTTCACTCTTTTCTCTCTTTCACTCTTTAAAAACCACTATTGAAATGATGTCGCCACCAGTGTGAAGTTTACGTCAAACTTAAAGTTTACTCATTCCTGTGAATGGAACACTAATGGTCAGTTTTCTGTTTTACAATTAGTTTGAAGTACTTTTGTCAGCTTTTGTCATGATCATCTTATCCAACTGTGCCAAAATAATACTTATTATCGGTTTTGGTTTTGAACATGTCCCAGATTACGTGCAAAGTCTAAAAGGGATTATTTCCAGTCTGCCAGCAAAGATGGGTAGTAATGAAAATCATTCATAGACCTACTTCTTCTGCTGGTTTGCTATATTTTTAATGACTTTGTGTTAACTATTTCAAAGATATACCAGAAACTATTTGCTGTAAATATTTGTGTCCCTAATGGCAGATCCTGTTACATTGTGGTATAGTCTGTTGAATTATTGGGGACTATATCAGAACTCTGCATGTGTGCTTGTGAACGTACTCATGTGAATTCTAGCAGATTCAGAGCTTGTGCTTTATGGTTTCAGTACTTTCAAATCTGATTTAAGTGAACGCCAAGCTCAGAGATTGAGACAAAACTCAGGGTCACATGTGATAATTAAACCTGACGATGACACTGTAGGGTCAAACATTTACTGACAGACCTCCGTTCTCTACATAAAAGATTAATTTTATGGTTTGGCCCAAGAACATCACCCATGGAATCTAGTGACATCTAGTGGTAAGTGGGATTATAAACAAAGAATTTGTCGTGACTTTTTTTGTACATTTTTATGCCCAACATTTTAGTTTGGTCTTTGGTTAAGTTTTAAACGGCAATTTGTATGAATGAGTTTAATTTATTTTAATTGTTTAGCCTTTTGTACCGCATTGAAAAAAATATTTTTCGTAATCTGTTGCTAAGATTTAGGTGTTATTTAGATGAACTCTAAAAGCTATTAATCAGCACTTGATTCGTGTGTTTTATATGCATTTTACCTCCATGTACTTTTTTTCACTATACTTTAACTGTGTTATCTTCTTGTTACCGATGTGTCTGTGTGTCTGCTTACAATTAAATCAAAAGCATTTGTGTCTCTGATTTACATGCTACACATTTTCCTGCGTATAACAGGGATAATTATTTGTTGGTAGGCTAGTAATTAACATTCGGAAACTTTATTTTAATTTCAAGGATTTATAGTTAATAATCAAACTGAATCAAACATAATTTCTATAAAATGACCATCCTAATCAAAATAATCACAGAGTACTGTGATTGGTTGGTTTTGGCCAGCGCCGAGAAGCTTAACACGTATGGCGTGACAAGGCGTTTTTTCAGCAGCGGCGTGGACAACTATTCATACCAGAATAATGAGAGTAAAAAACTTCAGTAAAGTTTATATCGTCTCAACGAGTGGCCTCTTCACAATAACTAGTGTTTGCGCCCCCGTTGTCATGCGCATGCGTATTAATAAGAAACTTGAGTCGTGCGGTTCTCTCGTTTCAGGTCGCTATTGGCTGGAGAGGCAACAGTCTGCGCTACTTCACCCGCCTATGTGTCATGAACCGTTTCCTTAACCGCTTGGATTCCTCCACATCACAGCGGTGTTTTATTTACCGTATTATATCCCTACATGACAGGGACGTAGTTCATCGTGCTGTCGATGGACTTTCCATAGCCAAAAACGGTACGTAAACACAGTTTCAGATCAATTATGCGGGGCGTTTAGCCTTTAGAGTAAAGTGAAAGTGATGTCGACGTAGGTGAGAAGCCGCTGTATGACAGATAATGACAATATTCCTGGCTGATACACAATAGCATAACATTAATCACTTTGTTTCCTGCTGCTGTTTCTTTGTGATTTCACCGATCATTCCATTATTGATGCAAGCAACAGTTATCAACAAGGAATATTTACTTTCTTTATTCTAAGCAAGCAGATTGTGGATTTCCAAACATTTAAATTGTATATTGTGAATTATAAATTGTGTGTGTTATAGACAATCTGCCATCTATTTACACACAAATATATATATATATATATATATATATATATATATATATATATATATATATATATATATAATGCAGTCAGTTTGTTTGATGACTAGGTTACCATGGTAACTGCCAATCAAGCCTAAATGTGAATTTACACTGCTTTATTTAATCTAGTGCCATTGTAGCTCACATGATCTTGCAGGATCTGGCTTTTTATGTCTACAACGAAATATAGATATACTTTGTTTTGCTTCCTTGCTCTGCTGAACAAACTAAACAAATTCATGCATGTTGTCTTGCAAATTGCCAGTAGCAATTATGCGTGGCGACTAGCCGTGCACCATCAAGTATTATATTCAAATTAAAAGGAAGTCAATGAGGAGTCTGTGGTGAAGACACATGATTGTCTTTGTTTGCAAGAAGGCTACGATTTAAATGTACCCACGTGATCACCTCTCATGACAAACCATTTTCTGTCGGTTGTCATGGAAACCAGAGGCATCAGCCAATCAAAAAACAGTTCCAGCCTAGTATTCTACAGAGAAATACAAGAAACTGCTTTGTCTGCGCCATGTTGCATTTATCAGTTCATCTGACTTATTAATACTCACAACAGATAAAATATATATTTTGTCAGTGTACAGTATTATAATAATAATTATTAATACTAAAGTATTTTATTTTTTTGACAACAAAGCATTCATTGAGCATTCATGACAGAGCATTCTTGAATTATTCAAATTTTCAAACATGTAGACATTTCATACATATCCAGATCAGAAGTAAACCTGTTACAGTCAATGAACTCTGCATCATGTTATACCTCACATATCACAGAGCCTCTTTCTGTGACCATTCAAGCCTTTGCTTTGCAGTGTTTAAAACATAGTGTCGTTGTGACCTTTTAGCTGTCGCTCTGGATGAATGAAGAACTACAGAATCTGGATGTGGTGCAATGGCTCTCGGAGGTGACAAAGCTATGCAGAACAAGAGCTATGGGAGGTGGAAGACCAGGATCCCAGAGTTCATTCGCAGTGGTCACTCTAAACCCCTCAGTCAAATGGCAATTGAGAGGACAAGGCCTGCAAACGTCCAGGGGGTCAAAGACTGCAAAAAGACAGTCACCATGGCACCTGTTTCCAGGTATATGACAGACAGAAGCCTCTACACCATGAGAAAACCACTGCTCTCCACACAATGCCAGATGCCTATCCTGAAGAACTCGTCCACACATGAAGACTCAGCGAGGGTAAGATTCGAATGACACATGACGAGTAGTGGTGTCCTAGTGAATTGTTAATAGAAAGCTTATGAGTTTACTTCCTGTTCATGTTGAACTAGGAACTATTTACTAACTGAAACCATAAAACAGCAATATATTGCATTTTTAGTGACCTTTGAAATACAAGCCTTATATAGGGCTCCAGACTGCAACTAAAATGTTCTTTCAATTTAAACCAGTGTTAGAGTGCAAGCCAGGGTTTCCTGTACACAGCAATAAAACTGACTGATTCACAAAATGTTGAATTTCTGATGAATCATGTAACACTGAACTCCTTTTCTGTGATAATAGGCATGTATTAATATATAAACAGTTATTTTAAATTGTTTTAATATTTCACAGTATTACTGTTTTTACTGTGTTTTTGATCAAATAAACATAGCCTCAGTGAGCCCAAGAAACTTCATTCAAAAACATGAACAAAATCTTACTGGCCCCAAACTTTTGAATGATAATTCATGTTTAATCATAGGATCCAATATCTTTCTGTTCATGTTTTAATCTACATTCCTATTAACATTTCTATTTTTGTTTATTTTTCCTCAGATCAGTTGCAAAGCAGATTCCTCTAAACAAAAGGACAAAAATCTGTCCAAAGAGTCATTCAGAAGTTTCACACACGTTTCTCCATATTATAAAACCTCTCCGGTTTTATCCAGAAAAGATCTAGATACTCCCATGAGCGTATCGGACCTCAGATTATGGTCATGTGATGAGGATCCTATTTTTAACACTTCAGCTGCCAAACGCAGTCTGTCCAGTCCCCCTTCAGCTTCCTTGAGTCTTACAGAACCCCCAGTGCCTAAGTGGACGTCCACTCCTAGAAGCACTTCTCACTTGTCCAATAATACATCTAATTTCACAAGAAAGATAAAAACAAGAACAGGTGAGATGACAGACACAGGAAGAGATTATCTTTTTAACACAGGACCTTCTGAGTTTTTCAGTAAGAGCCATCAACATAGGTTCAAACACATGTCGCCTTATCAGGCCAATTATTGGGCCTGTGCAATCCCCAACTCCATGCCACCCTCCCCAAACCGCAAATCTCCAAACTGGGATCCTGAAAAGGAATACCAGGCACTCCTGGACTACACATACCCTCTGAGACCCAACATCACAGGCACATGGGGTTCACCAGATGGAGATCTTCACTTACAAAATAATCCATTGTTCCAAGACTCAGGTATTGAGTTAGACCGCTTTTGCAGCTCTTCCACCCTGTCCTGTTTGGACCGATCCCATACAGAGTCTCGGCAGGAATGCAGCAGTCCAAGAACAGGTCGAAAGCCAACTGAGTTTTCTGCCCTAAACCAATCACGCTCAAAGTCCTCAGACTGTATCATGTCCAGTAGCCTGTACTCCTCACTAGACCAAACTGGCTTGTCAGTTGACAGTCTTGACTGTGTCGGGAAGCCAGCGGGTCATTCCCGTAAATTTGGCATCGTCTCGACATTCAGATCTGTCCCCACTTTCATTCGTTCAACACACGTCCTTCCCCGTCCTAATTCGCAAGACGATTTAGATGAAGAGTTCCTTCGCCTACCAGAACGTCTACAGGAACTTCAGGTGCTTTCACAGCAACTGAGGGACATTAGTGAACAGATGAGACAGCCGGTCATCAGCAGCTGGGAATCCCTGGAGAGCGAGATTACCTCCGTCAGATCACCAACGGTTCAAGTGGGAAAGCATGTACCATTGATGGAAGAAGGGGCCAATGAAGATACTGAGGCAGAGAGGAAATCTATTTCTGAAGTTCCTCTCACACCTGAGGATCATTTAGAGAAAGCAAAAGAGCCTGGTGCCAGAATCCAAATGATTAGCCAAGATGTGAATAGAAGGAACCTAAGGGAGGTGGAAGCTATTATGGATCAGCTGAGCAGATTGTCAGTGTCGGAGCTTCAGAGGACAATACAAACAAACCAGAATGAATATGAGACCCAGGAGTCACTAATGCAGCACATACAGGCGAGTTACTTTTCTCTCGTGATTGCTAAGTTCTGAGAAGGCCGAGAATGTATGAGAACTGTTACATCCTGTCTCAACAGGTATTTTGCTCAAACCTAGAAAAGCTGATTCAGTGGCTGCATAAGGTGGTAGAGAAAGTAGATGTTTTGTCTCCTCCCATGGTTGAATTGGAGAGTGTCAAAGCCTCCTTGGCTGACTACAAGGTTTGTAAACTACTCTGCCATTCAAAAAGTTTGGTGTCGATAAGATAAAAAAAAAAGTATATTGTTGAAAGAAAGTAATACGTTTATTTCTCAAGGAAGCATTAAATTAATCAAAAGTGACAGCAAAGACATTTATGATGTAAAATATTTGCTATTCATTTAAACTTTCTACTCATCAAAGAATCCTGAAAAAAATTATTAGTATTAAGCAGCACAACTGTAAGAATTTCCTTTGGGATTAATAATGTATCAAAAAATCAATCCAATATTTTTCTTGTGCACCAAATCATCATCATCAATATGTGAATATTGTGGTTAATATGTAAAACCTGGCAGAAAAAGCTTACCAGCCTCAAACGTTCTAATCTAATATAGATTGCATCTAATATAACTATAAGAAATAATCATTTTGTTTCAAAAGATGTTCATTTAAAATACATAACTGCATCACATGATATTTTTCAGAGTTTTCAGGAAGAAGTTCAGGCTCATAAGCCCCTCACAGCAGATGTTCTTCAGACCGGAGAGATGCTTTTGTGTTGCATGAATTCAGCCTCTCCATGTGAGTCTTACTAGCTCTATTAAACTGTAATACAAAAAGATAATAATAGTTTTTTTAAAGAACAACGAAAACAATTTTCTACAATTCAGCTGCTGTACTGAATATACTGAATTGCCATAACTCCTTTGAATGGAAGTGAAAAGCTGCATTTTGCTACTCAACCCTCAGTAGTGGCTCCAGAGCTGTGAAGTGGGATATTATATTTAAGCATTAGAGCTTTTTATCTTTCAAAGCACTAAAATGGTCTCTTTGTTTTTTAATAATTCAGTAAACTTCCACAAGTTGTGTCTATAGTGTCTATAGCTTCTCAGTTTTGGACGTGTTGTACTGTGTAACCCAATACTCTGTCACATTGGACAGAAACAGGAAACGCTCTGCTTGGAGAATGCGGCCATGCATGCATGAATCAGAGAGCCATGCTGTTGCCTAGCATTTCTGCATTTACATCAAGCATTAACACCATTACTTTTGTCAACATATCACTAGTTTTTAGATGTTCACGTACTGCTGCTAATATTTTTTCCCCTGATCCTACAGTTCTGAAAGACACACTGGTGCTGATAGAGAGGCAGTCGCACACACTGGAAACTCATTCAGAGTATCTTTTCTCCTCTATTCTGTCAGCCATGGACTGCCTCACTGACCCCAGATCTGAGGAAGCATCAGGTAAATGATCGATCTGTAGTCCCCTCCAGTGTCATCACATGGTTATAAGTGGATGACTGAATATGAGTGCTGCAGTGATTACTTTTTAAAATAGGTTCTGTGACCAACAACAGTTTATGGTTCTGTTTTGTTTATCACGATAATCTTCACAAATGAACACAATATTTAGGTATTTTGATTGCTAAATACAATGGCAGAAGCAGAAAGCTAAATGTAAACTATAATGCAGGGTTCACGCCATGTCGTAAGTATGCTCTCTTATCCTCATGCAGGACTTTGATGTCATATTGTTGATGTTAAGTCTGGCACAGCTCCACATCAACACACCTTAAGGGCCAGTCACACAGCCGATCACGCACGAATCACTCACAAGTCACGCACAGATTGGGTTTGTGCGTGCTTGTGCATCGAGAAATTGACCAAAGTATTCCACGAACATTCGACGCACGCCCGATGCATGAATCACTGACGGAGCGCGTCCAAACACGCATGCTCCGCGAACGTTCCACGTACAAGCACTTTCAGAATCCACATTGTCAGTGGATGTCAGTGAAATGAACGGTATACGTGCGCGGTTCATGCGTGATATGAAGGTGGGGCATCAGTGGACGGACCTGGACGTGCGCGGTTTCGAACCAGTTCCGACGCATAAGCACTGACGGCCGACGCGTGTCCCGCGCATAGTCACGCATACTCGACGCATAAACTACGCACGCCGACTCATGAATAACGCACACGATGCACAGTTGTGCGTCCGAAATTTTTTGAACCGTTCAAAACTCAAAATCACGCACAAACCGCCTTCGACGCACATCCACTTACAATCACTGACGGTCCACGTTCGTTCCACCGACGAATTACGCATACGACGCACGCTCCGCGCAGAAACGAAAATCTGTGCGTAATTCGTGCGGGATTCATGCGTTTTTGCTGTGTGACTGGCCCTTTAAATCTGAAGTAGTCTGGTGGTATAAGTAGTAGCTCTCAGAAAATTACAGTAATTCCTCAGTTTACGAGTTTAATTCGTTCCAAGAGCAAGCTCGTATCTCAAAATTCTCGTACACCAAAACAATTTTCCCCATAAGAATGTGATAAAAAGAAGATGCTGAGCGTTAGGATTTTTCCACACAAAAATGCGTGTGGGTGAGGGAAAAATTTCCTTGCACTCCGATACAATGCTCATACACCGATTTGACTTTCCATGCTCGTACACCGATTTGCTCGTATACAAAGTCACTCGTAAACCGAGGTATTACTGTACAAGGTTGTTTAACGAGTTCCACAAGCATGTGAGGGCTTTTTATAGTTCATAATCATTACTGTAATTCTGGCATGGAGTAAATTAACTAAAGCATGATCACATGACACCATAAGGCTTCTAATAACTCTTTCAGTCTTTATTTTCTTTCATAGTTTGATTTAGAACAGTTTGCAAGAGCTCGACTATAAACACAATGAGTTTTGTAAAGGGTAGTTGAGTGTTCCTCTTCAGTGTGATGTTAAATGTAAACGCTGTTGTCCCATTTAGCCATTTGTCTTTTTCAAAATAAGTAACAAAACAAAAACAAGGGTGAAATACTGATGTATTTCGCTGTAGAATACAATGTATATTAATTTGAGCTTGTATTAACCACAGACTTTATTTCAGGCATTTAACCAAAAAACACTCAGAAAAACCATTGACTCTGGATGATGGAAGCGCCTTTTTGATTATTAAAAATGCTGCATCACTTTTTTCACTCTTGCTCCCCAGAACCAATATCCTGAGAACTATTAGGAATCTGGGAATGCAAATGTCTGGTCTGCACACTGTCTTCACTGAGATGTCCTTTTTGGACATGGAAAACCCATAACCTGACTCTTGTCATCATTATCTTTGGATTACTGTTTCTAGAACTGGTGTTATGTGCTGTCGTCACATGTTGGAGTTATCTGTCACAATATGCGTGTTGGAGTTTTTACTTTGTATTTTTTACATTCCAGCTTGTGATTGTCTGTTTATATATATATATATTAACAAACTCATGTCAGAAAATGTCCTTAGATGGCCTAATTTAGTAATACTATTCATCTCTGGTAAAGAGGTGGACATACATGGTGCCAAACATGGTAATAACCTGTCATTGTGATCTCAGGTTATTACCCTATTAAGTTTTAATGGAGGACAGCCTTCATTAGCATCCCTGCAACTTTAGTTTCCCTTCTGAGTAATGTGCGCCTTAAAGATGTATTGTATTTTTTGACTGGTTATTAATGTCAGTAATGGTCTCCTGACTGAATATATGAATAATCTGTTGGATGACCTCTTGAAATGTTTCGGATTAGGAAATCTTTTTTTTTAATGCAAAATTTATTCACGCTTATGTCATCGTAAAACTGTATGAGTGTCTTCTGTTGTACATAAATGTTTTTTTGAGACATAAGTATTTTTCTGCACAATACAAGTCAAAGGGGTCCAATATTTAGTTACCAGCATTGTTATAATATCTTCTTTTGAGCTACACAGACACAGGACTGAATAGACATGGGGATGATTAGATGATGACAAGAATTTTCATTTTGTATGAACTAAACCCTTAGGGTGAAAGCTAAATCAATATGTTAACATTTGCAGATGTCAAAGGAACAAAATGCAAAAAATATGCACCATAATTTAATGGAATGGATGCATCTGAAATATGACTGGAAACTAAGCAAAACCTTAAGGCACAAAGTTTTTGAGAACTTGAGCTGTAGAGCACAGATTGATGTGTAATTGTAATCATGTATTTTTTTTTACATTAAACTCCTTTTTGATAGATTTCCTGTGTTTTTACTTAAGTTAAATATACATTTTTCTGTAGGTTTTAATGATACTTGATTAAATGTTAAAGTACTCAATTACACGTCATGTACAGAAGTATTACCATTCGTACATAAATTCATATAGGCCTGGTTTCACACACTAGGCTTAGATTAAGCCAGGATCAGGCACTAGTTCAATTAAGACATTTAAGTAGCTTTTATAAGCATGTCTTAGGGAGGGAAAACATTACTAGTGCTGAAAATTTAATTAGAAGTTGATTAACTAGAATAAAATAAGTTTATGCTGAATTTCTTAAATGACTAAAACCAATATAATTATATTATACTAAAAAAAATTAATTTGTTTATTTTGGGGTGTTGCAACCGCTCTGTACCACAACAAGCTTTATCCTACGTATACTGAATGTCCCATATTTAAGATAAGTGAAATATCCATCTAAAACAACAAATGTATAAACTAGACAAACAGTTTCCAAGTTCATTCAAAAAATGAATTCATTTGCCTTTATTATGAAAAAGAGAACATAGTGTTTGTCACATATGCGATTGTGAAATTGTTGCTTTCAATGTATTCCGCAGGTAAATGGCCAATATTGAGATTGTAGATTATTGGAACAATATATTTGCATATAAATGTTGAATAAATAAAACACAAAGGGTTTCTACATGTCCCACAAAGAATTGCAGACATACTGATATTGTACAGTATGGTCGTACAATATTTATTTATATTTTTGTTAACTGTTACACATTGCGCAACAAAACTACAAGTCTGCAGCCACAACCTAAATGAAATAGAAGGTAAAACTACTCAAATCATGTATTGAACTCTACAGAGCTGTCAATTCAGATCTTACATATTTATACTGTGTGTGTATACATACATACACACACAAAGTATATGTACATATATTTCTCTAAACAGATGTTGGGCTGTGAACCACTGCTGCCTGGTTGATCGCAAACAGATTGTCAAAACAATCTGTCGGGACAGAAACCTACACATGCAAATATCAACAGTAAAATAATCAACGAAGAAAGAAAAGAAAAAAGGACAGAAAAACAAACGTCATTGAATTTTGACCACAGACCAGCCCTGCAGTAGGAATGCAGTGAGATAAATACACACATTATTCTTAGAAACCTGCACACAGAAGATTTAAAATCGTTGAGTGAAAATGAAATCCATTTTTTCTTGATGTGGGGTTGGTTAAAAGCAGCCCCTGACAGACGGCAGGGGTGAAGGGGACTGACCGTTACCAAATCTCATCAGTTATAGTTTGTGAAAAGCAAGGGAGGGGACGGGGCAGCAGATTTTTGAATGTTTTTGGTAGTGCGGCTACATACAGTACAACTCAACTTAAACTGTTGCCTGTTACACACTCTCTCTTTTTTACTCTTTCTATTCTCCATATTCACTCTTTGCTCCATAACAAATGATCTATTCCCCTTTCTTTCTCCTATTGTGGGGGGCTCTTGCTTCAAGATCCACGGGCCGAGGTGAGGGGGGGTTGGGTTGAGGGAGCAACCCTCAGCAGCAGCCTCCAGATGCAGGCTTCACCGGAGTGCTCTGGATCTTCACATTAGACTTCTCAGCGCCTCCAGCTGTGGCTCCGGGGCCCATTCTCTTCTTGATCTCAGCAGCCATGGTCATGAAGGCCTGCTCCACATTGGTAGCATTCTTAGCGCTAGTTTCCAAGAAAGGAATGCCAAGGGAATCAGCAAATTCCTAGAGATAAAAACCCAAGTTATTTCTGTAAGAACAGTAGAAAAGTGAACAATTGCAAATACAGGCTCTGCTCAATAACCAAGTGAGCTGCCTACATAGGCAGACATTTAAAGAACACGCCAAACCAGCACTGTACAGCGCCACTGTACAAATTTTACGTTTGTAAAAGACAGAACTTACGACCGTAGTTGGCTTCAGGAAACGCACCGCCAGTGTTGTTAACCAATACGAAAACTTAATCATTTTCATACATCTAAAAGCTGAAATAAAATATTAAAAGGAAAACTTAAACTAAACTTGTTGTCTTGGCAACTAACTGAAAACTTACTAAAGCTGAAATGAAATCTAAATTGAAAGATTTCTAAAACAAATAATAAAAATGTACAACTAAAACTTTAAAATATGAATATCATATATAACATCTTATTTCCCTTTGTGTCAGGAGCAAAGCAGCATGGATCAAGGGAAGAAAGTCATTATGAGCAGCTCATCATTTCTTGTTCTAAAGTTAATTATTTTAATATGTTTGGATTACAATCAAGTCTTGTATTTTAGTGATAGCTTACCTGACATTATTACAAGTTTAAGTAGCATTACTTCAAAAGACCTAACAACAACAAATAATTCTAAAGTTGGACAAAAATACCAATTGAAATGTATTGCATTTTATAATATACACACACAAAATGAAAGAAAAAACAAACAAACAAAAAAAACCACAAAAGTTGTTATATGAGCAGTTAAGCATATCCACAAAAATGAATGGATCTCTATGGGGGTCTGCTGGATGTTTATGGCAATTACACTTATCCTAAAACTATAATTCTTGCAGATTTTCTCCAACCAAAAGATGTCAGAATTCTGCCTCTAACACAGATCAATATCCACAAACATCTCAAAATCAAGTCTCCTATGCACTGTACTGTTGCCCAAGTATAGCATTCCAAATGAGTTAGTTATGTGGTCTCATTTTAGTTAGAAGGCAGCTGGATATATAAAGGGTGCGCAGCCAGGTACCTCACTAGGTTTGGAACAGAGCCATAATAGTAATGGAATAAATGGAGTAAAGCAATTACCTTTGCCGTTGTGTAGTCCACCACTTTTTTTGTTGTTAAGTCACACTTGTTGCCAACCAATAACTTGTTAACATTTTCACTGGCATAGCGGTCAATCTCCTGTAGCCACTGTTTAACATTATTGAAGGACTCCTGAGGGAAATGGGGGAAGAAAAACAAAAAAAAAAACAATAAAAGAAATACAGTGGAGCAGAAGTAAAAAGCTTTGTTTCAAAGCATTTCCACAGGAGTTTCCACTTGCTTAAGGTTTGGACAAGCTCACCTGATCTGTAACATCATAGACTACAATAATGCCATGTGCTCCTCTGTAGTAGCTGGATGTGATTGTGCGAAACCGCTCTTGCCCTGCTGTATCCCACTGTAAGGGAGAAAGAATAAAATGACACCAAAATCAAACACAAAAATCGGCTCAGAAAACATTTCGGCAAAGGTGAAGGTCAGTAGAGGTGGGCTTTTAGACAGATTTCACAAACTGATCTGAAATTAGCATCGGCTTTCCTGTTGCTCAAACAGTAGAGCATGGCGTTGGCAACACAAAGGTCATGGGTTCGTTCCCCAGGGAAAACAAGAACTGATTACAATGTCAATGTGTTCCTTGAATTCAATGTACGTCGCTTTGGAAGCATCTGCCAAATGCATAAATGTAACTAATGCTTTAAACTATATAGTGAACCCAATTGGAGCATTACTACAACATTAAAGCTTAAAATTAACACCAATTCACTTGGCATTTCCCGTTTAGATATAATCAAACACTAACAAAAACTGTGCTGTATACTAAAATTTGAATTCCACATAAAACTATCTTAAAATGAAACTTCTTGAGACAATTATATTTTCTACTCAACTTTAGTGTGGAAGTATAAACACTTAAGCTTGTTTTCCTGACAGACTCAATCTTAAAATGCATGTAATAAATTAGACCATTAACAGGTCAAGTAAAAATATACTAGATATGTAAGAAAGACACATTATGTATATTATTTGCATACATTGCATAATTTTCTAGAGATTTCTAGTAGATTGCTTATTTTGTGTTAGAACGGTTAGTGAATAAGAAAAAAAATATAACGTGCATTAACAGAAAACAGCTTAGAATAAACAATAAATTCTTGGGATTTAAGAATTGATTCTGGTTCATCAAAATGAAGTAATCAATATTGACAACCGAGATTATTTAAAAAGTCCCTCTGGGGCATAATTTACATTTAAAAAAATTCAAGGAAAATGAGATTATGTGCTGCTGCGACATTTAAGCATGACATAACCCTCCTCTCTCTGACGATCTCCAAGAAAATGATACCAAGCCTAGTCCTGCACTAAAACGGCCTTTTAAACCAGACTAACAGAAATAGGCTTTCTCTGATTTGGTATTAAATAGTCCTAGACTTGGTCTAGTCCAGAGTTTAAGAAGCTGATAAATAAGCTAAATTGAGGCTTAAGGTTTAACTTCATATTAATTTTGCTTCAAAGAAGATGCATCAATTACATGAACTATGTCAGCTAAAATTGTACATAGATTTGTAGACTCCACAGCTGATGTGTGCAGTTTTTCTTGGCTATATGCTTAAAAAGAATCTTGTCTATTTTCTGCTGTCATTGTTTCCATTATGTTTGCTTCTCAGTTCCATAATTTTAATATTTTCTTGGTTAATTCCATATAGAAAACCTCTGTCATGCTAATTCCAATCAGCACAAGTGGGGAGACATCTTGTTTATTTTAGTTCAGGACATCATAGTCCAGGTTAAACTCTGTCCAGGAAACCGCCCCAAAAGTTCACACGTTTGAATATTTAGTACATGTCATCCTATTCAAACATTAATTTCACTTCAGGATATAAAAAGAACTTACGATTTGAAGTTTGATGGTCTTTCCATCTAATTCTATAGTTCTTATTTTAAAGTCCACACCAATAGTGCTAATGTAGCTTTCTGTGTATGTGTCGTCCTAAAAGAAGTAGAAACAAAAAAAGGCAGGTAAATTAGATGTTGCAGCAATCAAATCTCTCCATACAGTGCATTTAAGTTTTTCCAGTTCAATTTAATGCACTATAAAAGTGATAACACTTTTATCATACAACTTAATTTCATTCATGAAACAAAACAGCTGATTATAAAACCTCTGCCATCTCTGACCTTGAAATTAAGAATGATAAAAAAAAAGATTAAAAAAAAAGATAGGAATGCCTCTATGAGAGCAAGACGAGGGAAACGTCTAGTCTACTTACTGCAAATCGGAGAAGAAGGCAAGACTTTCCAACACCAGAGTCACCAATCAAGAGCAGCTTGAATAAATAGTCACTGCAAGAAGAGAAATAGAAACAAAATATTAGACCACCAATATTTGACAGTGTATTTGTCTAAAACATACACTACTATACAAAAGTTCAATATAAAAGTCTATTACGTTTACCAAAGCTGCATTTATTTTGATCAGAAATACAGTAATAAAAAAATATAAAAGTAATTTTATATTAGTAATAGAATCATTCAAAACGACTTCTAAATAATTTGTTACAAAACATTTGAGATCTCTTATGCTCACAAAGGATACAATTATTTGATTAAAAATACTGTAACACTAAAATTTAAAACAAGTTATTTTAATATATTTTATAATACAATTCATTCATATGAAGACAAAGTTGAATTTTCAGCATCATTACTCATCATACGATCAAGATTTGATTTGATTTATTAATGTTGAAAAGAGTTGATTTGATACTTTGTTACATATAAAGTTCAAAAGAACAGCATTTCTTTGAAATAGAAATCTTTTGTAACATAATAATCTTCCTTAATGTAACTTGAGTACTTTAATCACATACCCCTACTGAATGAAAGTTCATTTATATATAAAAATCATACTGACCCCAAACATTTGAACGTTAGATTACCAATTATACTGACACAAACAGTATAGTGTACATCTCATGCATCCAAAACCTGCATGAAACCAACTGTTGCTTTCATTCACTATTTATTAGTCATCGTTTATTGTCGAGACATACATTAGCAATGAGCTCATTAAAATCCCCCTGCAACATGTAAAATAGGTCAGACCTTTGCTATCTCGTGTGTGTATTGTTTATACTGATATAACAGATGAAAATGTGGTAAAACTATCACCGGTCTACTTTTGCATACATAAAATAAAATATTTGTTTGACAAAGACAATGTACTTGAAGACCTCTGAAGTCAGGAAACTTGAGAAAGCCGATTAAGCATTCCACAGAGAGGGATTTTTGCCCATTGCGCTAAATCCTCTGGCCCTATTCAACATGGCCAAGCAAGAAAAGTCCATAGGAAGGAAATTCAGCGAGTTGGCCTGGTCGTGACCAGCTCACCGACGACTCAGCAAAACAGTCTGATGTTTTCCTGAATTCAAGTCATGCTCTCCTAGTTAGGTTAACTCCAACAAACAGTCCTATGTAGGGAACCACTACACAAAAAAAAACGCAAGTAAAGACCCTCGGTTTATACACTGAGTGCACACCGCAATACTTCCTGATTTCTATCAAACAGAATAAGTCGGTCCATAGTAAAACTTCCTTTACCATTAACTATGAACTTTAAATATGTAGTTTAAAGTTGACTATAACAAACTTCTTTTTCAGGATCAGGAAAGACAAAGAGTTATCATTATAAAAAAGCATGTCAGGCGGATCTGAACTTCTACATTAAATTCTACAATGGAGCTGACCGTTAAAAACTGGTGTCAGAAAAGAGAAATTAAACATGAAATCCTACTTGCTAACCTTCTCTATTTATTCACGATTAGGAAACCAAAATAAACGCTATATGCACTTTAGTGTTGAATCATTGATTGATACAATTTGTGAAGAACTGAAAGAGAAACTACCAATGAGTGTTAGCCACTAAATAAGCACCATTGTAATAGCTATTAACTACGAAAGAACATTTCACCTCTATTCTGCCTATGTAAAATAAGGCAGAAAAAAAATCAGGCAGCTGATATTAAGTAAAGTAACTGAATTGCTTAACAATCACACTAGTGATAGTTGTAACAGACCGTGTAGTTTGTCATTTGGCATGTGACCTACACATGACTACCTTGCAAAAGGAAGGGCTGGGCACTTCAGTTCCTCGAGACATACTTCACATTCAGACATTTGGACAGGAGTGAAGAAACCTCACAATCCAGTGCCAACACAGGAAACAAGGAATCAATGACAAAACACCTTTTAAGATTATGTAAGCTAGTACTGATAAGGACATAAAGATAGCACAAATCAGACTGGTGTTGAGGAAATGTAGCTATTGCTAATATTGCTAAACAATCTTTTTTTTCCTTCTAAGAACCAGGTATAGAAACAAAACTAACTTTTATTCTTTACCTTCAGTGTCAGTAACTATACACCTGTGATTAAAACTCTACTGTTAAGCAACAAGGCACGTGACTGTATGCCTATGTGCACCAAGAAAACCCACGAATAAAAATATTATAGACAAATTTAAAAGCTGTATTAGTCAATAAATAAACGCGACTGACTAAGATCAGTCATTAATAATTTACAAGACTACCTTTTTCCTGCCATCGACACAAACTACTTAAATTAAAAACCTCTTTCTGATTCAAATTGGGGATCAGAAACAGGTTACACAAAACGTTAACGATATTTAAGCTATTTACCCACTTCATCAGCTCGTCAAGATATTTAAAATGCAAGTAAATGAAATAGTACCCGGAGACGTTAGCTTATGTCAGCTAGTCTTCATATTAATTTCTACTGATATCTGACAGCTAACATTGACTTTACGAGGAGAAATAATTAAATGTGGTGTGAATAACTAATGAGCTCTACTTGCCATAAATGTAACGCGGATGGATATTTAACTTGGTTGAGCTGCGCTATACAACAGCCGTTTAATTCCAAAAGTTTTTACTACTTTAGGGAAAGCGATGCGTTACAAATGCTGGTCTTGAAATTCACACAGATTTCCAGTTTTGGCCGGTGAAGTACATCAAATAGTGACATTGGTTGCTGGTAAGATTAAACACATTAAACACACAGCTAGTCATCACTGCTGCTGCCTGTCAAAAGTAGCTACAGGTAAATTAGGAACACAGCAACGACAAACAAGAAGTGTAATAATTCACTTACTATTCGGGATTCATCGTGGACTGGACACTGTGAAACCGCTTGTCTTCTTACAAAACAACTCCGCGGCGTGAAGAGACTACAAAGAATAACCTTTCTCCCGATTAAAAAGTAACTAGCTAGCTGCAGCCGCAAAGTCTAGTCGGTTGAAACCCAAAATGGCTGACTCTTCAACCAGGAAATAGGAACTCCTTAAACAGATTGCGTTGCAAATGTCGTCATCAGAACCTGTGCGGAAGTTGTAGTTCAATTCAGAAATCATCTGGCCCTCGCGAATGGAAGACGTCTGTATAAAACGACTACAATACCCACATATATTTATTACACGTTCACGACGAGTTCAAAGTGACTTGAATCGTTCATGCTGAGGACTGGCGAAATCCTGCCCCCTATCATGAGGGGTAGAAAATTACGTCATTTGTGAAACGTGGCATTGGCTAGTAACTGTGAGTCACTGATCAATACGCATCAAAAATAAGACGTTGAACCAATCCACCAACTTTTTATTGATTCTGAAGAGTAATGAACAAAGTATTTTTTTCATTGAACCCTCAGAAAAGTTACACATAGGTGTTATAAGTAATGACATTTTATGACGACCCACATACTTAATGAGTAGAAATTATATGTTTATGGATTTTGGTTGATTAATAACTAGCTCCCCCACGGAATCCAGCCCTTGCTTCCAGAATGTGTATGGAAATTCCACTGAAGATGCCGCCCCGACCTCTCCCTGTGACAAGACCATATTTAGATTAGGGTGATAGAATCAGCTGCAATTATGCATATGAGCAGCTAGAAATCAACTTTATCAAAAGTAACAAAGAACCTCAACAAAATTATATTGATGTCTCAAGTACCAGATAAAATAAGTACAGCATGATAAAATAGAAACAGCAGACAAACAATATTTAAAATGTTTATATAAAGGAAATACAGTGGACCATATTAAAGTTGTTTACCTTCACATTCAAAGAAATAAGCCCAATTTCAAAGCATTTATCACCACCTATTCTCCTCTGTATGTCAGCAAGCACAGCGTGACAGGCTTCATTAGGAGATGATCCCTAGGTAGCAGACAACAACAGATGAGAGAAATGTAAGCCAGATCTAATTTACTAAAGTGCAAACATGTTGCTAATGGTTTAATCAGATTTTCATTGACTATTTTCAGTTTACACTACACTACTGTCAAAGACACAACCACCAGGATACATGCTCCTAGTATTCAACATAAAATGTACTACTGAAGACAAATGACACCTCCTCCTCTGGATACACTTTTACATAATTCTATGTATATTTACCTAAATAAATACACAACTGTACATTCGTCCAAGGTTTTCATACTACATACTACAGAATTTCGTACTTGTTTCATCAGCTGCACAACATGAAAGCTTGGGCAGTAACACATGATTTTGTCTCCATCACCTGTAGCTGTAGACAGAGAGAATATATATTTTGAAAGTACATACACTATATGGACAAAAGTATTACGACGCCTGACCATAACACCAACAGGGACTGAAATGCCATTGCATTCTAAATACATAGACATTAGTATGGAATTTGCAATTATATCCACTTCCACTCTTCTGGAAAGGATTTCCGCAAGATTTTGGAGGCCTGGCTTGAAATATTAGAAACAATCTCAGATGCAACATAAAAAAGTAAACATGATGATACAAATGATCAAATAAAAATAAATAAATGAAACCCTACCTGCTGCAGCACCCACCTGAAAACACAGAAAACACCTGTCAAACTAAACTGGAATAAACTGAAATGTGCCATACTTTTAAAAATGAACAAAATTTGATAGCAAAAAAACAGGCTATAAGTTGTATGATTAAAAGCCCTGCAACTTCCACAACCCATAAAATTGCACATCTTACTGTATGGTCAGCATATAGGCCACAGCCTGGAAGCGGAGAATCCCCCACCCTCCCTGGTGATTTAAAGGGAGCTCCTGATGTAGAAACTCCTGCACATTATTTTTACATTTAGGAACAAAAATGATTGTTGTTCAATAACAGAATTTGTATAAAAATACCTGGCACATATCACAATTGTATAATTAGACTCATATTGATACAGTATCTGGTATAATTATGAAATCTGAACACAAATATAACTACTACATCAAAACAATATTTGTTTTATAGAAATAAAGACAACGGAAAGTGCAAACATTTTCATCCTTACCAACTGTTATGTTTCCACTTAGATCGAGAGCAATAAGACCTATGAGAAAGTAAACAAAATTAAGCTGTAATCTACACAACTACTATAAAGCTGTCCAAAAACATACATCATAAGCCAGTGAGAGCAAAATTTCATTCTCAATCCTCCTATTGCAATTACTCAGTGCAATTAGATTTACTGTATTGTGCATAATTATATATTTTTAAAAATGTATAATGCTTAAGTCTTGTTTGTGAAACCGGGGGGTTATGATTATGAATTAATCATAAAAACAAGAAAAGACTTAAATCTAGACCCAATCTAAAATGCTTGTTTGAGCAGTTTTTGTTTTAAAATATATCAATTTTATTGTTTTGACTAAAGATGCATACCAGTAATGTTTTTTTTTCTAAGGCACATTTATAAAAACTACTTAAATTCTCTAATTGAACTAAGGCCTAATCCTGGCTTAATCTAATAGTCATGGTAGATGATTCCCATGCCAAGTGAGCTACACAACCACCACAACCTGGTTGAGTCATTTGACTTAAAAAATGGGTTAGCCATAAATATGATTCCCTCATCTTGAAAGATTTCAGGATATATTAATCTCTTACCTAGTGTATCATGTCCAATTCTAACAGGTTTATTTTTTTCAAGGAATTCCATTTGGAGTATAATATAAAAAAAAGAAAACAGAAAAATTGTATTAAATATATATATTCTTTGTAAGGATTTAAATAATAAGTCTGAATACCTGGTAAGCAGCAGCTGTGTGGTGAGAGAGCATATTGTCATTAACTTCAGATGTAAAACCCAGATCCTGAGCAAATGCTTCTGCTCCATCTCCAACGAGCAAGCTGTGAGGACTCTTCTCCATTACTTTGCGAGCTACACGACATGGCTGTGCAATACTACAAATGAAAACAAAAGTATACAAGATGGCCAGGCATTATAGAAAAAAAACCTACTAATTTCTAGGGATTCTGAAAATCGGCAGATTCCGATTCCTAAACTAGACTTGTGAATAACTCAGCAGCAAAATTTACTCAAGACAAATCATGAGCAAAAATAAAAGTGAGTCAATGTAGCACTAAACCTGGTAAAATGTTACACATTGCTCTTTGAATTGTAAAACACAATAATAAAAAACAAGTAAATACATTTATAAATAATATAATATATAATTAAAATAAATTTATTTTCAATGTATAGCACAGCTGTTTAGTGATACAGCAACATATGGTAGATAGAACAGAACAAGAAATGCTATAAATACTCTTGATAGCAACAGAGTTACAGCGCACACTGAAAAGTGGGTAGTGTATTATATCCAAATATGCAATATTTTATTGAGTCCCTTATTTTAACAGTTTAGAATTTCAGCTACTGTGCGCGTGCAGAACTCAGGTCTAAGTGCTCTCTTGAACTGGAGTTTATGTGAACTTGAATTTAATGACTTAAATATTCATCTGTACCTCACATTAAACTATGACATGGCTTCAGGACACTTAATACAGAGCACAGAAACTTTATGGTGTTTATCATGTGGCCTTTATTTATATATTTTGCTTGTTTGTTTTTCCAAAGAGCAATATTGTAACATGTAAGTAATTATTTTATTTAGTAATAAATGACTTTTATTTTACCCTCGCAGTGCAGCCACTGCCCCAAATCTCCCTGGCACACCTTCCATAATTGCAGCATCACATTCCACCACTCCCTTGAAATTTGGATATCCTCCTCTTCCAACAATGTGCCGTCCCGTGTCTACATCATCTTCGACCTCTGAGAGAATAGACCTTTTATTCTTAATCAGAAGAGCATATATGCTTTGTTTTTATTTAGAAATGAAAGATGCCAAAATATAGAAAACTATTTCATAGTTATGGCATATTTAGTAAATAGATGAATCTTAAACATTTCCAATACATCCCTTAAATGCTAACATTTGCAATATATTCTTGGGATTAATAAGAAATAAGGGGAATGAATTCTATAATGACTTTATGTCTAGTAAACATAGTTACATAAACAATTGTTGAAGGTCCAACCAGACCCCTAGTTATAAACAGTACCTGCATTTATCAATCACCCTTAAATAATAAAATGAAAGTATTTGATTGATGAAGAGCACAACAGGTGTACTACCTGCCATTGCTGTTTCTACAACATCTGTAGCATTTTGTCCAGCTAGCAGCATACATCTCATTCTGTCCACCGCAGGACGAGAGAAAGCCCATGTCCCCACAGCTGCCATTTGACTTAAGTGCATTCATATATGTACACAGTACATGAATTTATCAACGGGAAACATTCACTTCCCTCTTTAGAGAGAGTTCAAATGTAAACCCAAGCTTTGTTAAAACAACGTTTCAAAATAAAAGTCAAGGGGTTAATTGAGAGAGAGAGAGAGAGAGAGAGAGAGTGTGTGTGAGAGAGAGAGAGAGAGAGAGAGAGAGAGAAAGAGAGAGATGTAAAGGAAGGAACTAACATCAACCTCAGGGTGAATGTGTGTCATAGAGCTGGGAAAATGTAAAACTTCTTGTTTGTGAATGCATAAAATATTTCAAATCAGCTCAGAGAACCTATCAGCTAACAAAAATTTGTCTGTGAAAAGTTGAACAGAACATGACAGGAACAATAATAAAGAAACAACTTTAATGGCAAAACAACAACACGATCATAATTACTTCACATTAGCTAGGAACTTGTATATACGATCAGGCAGGAAAGATAAATATTTACAGTTGACACCTTTAATCCATCACATTTCACTCCTTTATTAAACCATAGGAGTTATAAACGAGTTTGTTGTAAATGTTTTGCAACGTAAACTAGTGCCACTATACATTACACTTCATACTAAGCTCCTACAAGAGAGAGAAATAAACATGTATTATATAATTATTTATTTTACTGTGGAAGTTGCCTGTACATGAAATGAAGCAGTCTGGTTTTTATTTCATACATGATTAGCGTATGAAATAAATGTGTTTTTAAAGTCTTTTAATAAATGTATGAGAAAAACTTAAATTATTATTAATATAATTTTAAAATATTTCATTCATATACAAAGCACCTTTTTACTACAATGTTTACTTATTTTTTGCATTATGAAATAAATTAATTTTGTATTTCTTAATGTGATTGTAAAAAACCGTTTGTATAAATTTATTTGAATGAGCAAGTATATTAAACTAGCGCAATGCACCGGAAGTGCATAAAAAGTCGGCGGAAGTTGTTGTGAAACTTCACGTTGTGCGCGCTCCCTGCGCTTCTGGAACTATACCCCTCAAACTCATAGCCAGCCTGGCGGATTCTGCGAATTATCGGTTTGTTTTGCCCTTCTTCATGCACGTTCCGTGGCACTATTTCGGGAAAGATGTCTGTTGTATATTTAGTATGACGTGTTTGAGTTTGTAACAAACAGATTAGCGCCAAAAGCTAGCCACGTTAGGCTTCGGTCTGATCCGTAGACATTAGTCCTGTTCTGACCACTACTGATTGGCAAACCTGTCGTTGTTATGTTTTCTTCGTAGTTAATGTGATCTTACATTGAGCCACACTACAAAATAAATAAAAGCATCAGCCTTTGCCTATACCATACTCTTGGTGCATGCAGTATTGACGTTTGATATGTTTTGTGGTTTGCTTTTACATTTTTGAGCAGTAACTCAAATTTTCATTCTACAACCAAACCCTGCAATTTTGTTTAATCTATCTAGCTATCTGTACAATACATGCAAGTTTCTCAGAAGTATTGTGTTAAGTGTTTTTATTTTTATTTTATTTCAGCACAGTTTTTTTAAAGCCACTGAGATCTCCAAGCTAGTCTTTTAATCACTACTAGGTTGTTTTGCTTCATAATCTGTCAGTATGGAGCAGAACAACAGTCTACCTCCTTTCCCTCAAGGACTAGCATCTCCGCAGGTGAGTAATTTTTAGTGTTGCGTAAACTTAGTAAAGGCTGGAATACACCGCTTTAATAATCTAAATTGATTTTAGAACACGGGCATCTTGCACTTACCAACTTTGTTGCAGCGAAAAACTGCAAACGACTGAGGATCACACACTAAAGTCAGTTGTTATGAACACTTCAAACTCACATATTTTCATTTGTTGTTTATCTGTTATATAATTCTCAAAATCAAACATGTTTAATAATATTTGACTGGATTGAGTCATTGTTTGAACCTAAATAAAATCTGATTCTGTGCCCTTCATGCACTATATGTTATTTGTTTTTATTTTTTATATGTGTGTGTCACTGCCAACGCAAATCTGCAGACTGGCTCTTACTTTCGGAAACTAATGTTGACACCTCCCGACTGTAAATCTGTCCAAAATTCATGTAGTGTATTCCAGACTTTACACATCACAGGTATTTTAATCAAAACTTATTGAATGCATCAATTCCTGATGTGATTTCACCTCATCTCTATTCAAAGGGAGCCATGACGCCTGGATTGCCAGGCATTTTCAGCCCTATGATGCCGTATGGCACAGGTCTTACACCACAGCCAGTGCAGAACACCAACAGCTTGTCCCTCCTGGAGGAGCAGCAGCGACAGCAGCAGCAGCAGCAACAGGCTGCTTCACAACAGCAGGGTGGGATGGTGGGAGGTTCAGGCCAGACACCCCAGCTGTACCACTCACAGGTCTCCACGACCACGGCACTGCCAGGCAACACACCGCTTTATACCACACCTCTCACCCCTATGACCCCCATCACTCCTGCCACACCGGCCTCAGAGAGCTCTGGCATCGTTCCCCAGTTACAGTGAGTTCTTTAGCTGTCATCACTGCACGATCCTTTTAGAAATGTTGATTGCCTTTCAGACAAATATTCTTTTTCTTTTTTTAGTTATTGAAAATATGATGATGATCATCTAGATGCTCATTAAATAAAATCACTGCCCTTTAGAATTTATCAATGGTTTACAATTTTCATGTTATTTTTAAGGAACATTGTGTCCACTGTAAATTTGGGGTGCAAACTTGACCTGAAGACTATCGCACTTAGAGCCAGAAATGCTGAATATAATCCAAAGGTAAGACTAGTTAAGGTTTTCATAAATAAATGATGGAACGGGTTATGTCAGTTATGGATTTTTCTGATTTGATAGGTTTAAAGTTGATAAGAGTTGGTCTCGTAAGCCTAAAGTTGTTGCAAATATGACTTGTTTGGCAAAAACATCCACTTTGATTTGATTGAACTCCTGTTCATTAACTATTTCAGCGTTTTGCTGCTGTCATCATGAGAATACGAGAGCCCAGAACAACGGCCCTCATCTTCAGCTCGGGGAAGATGGTGTGCACTGGAGCCAAAAGGTACAATCTTGCCATCTTATTATTTTCTTCCTCACACACTTGTAGAACAAACCCCAATGTGTATTTGCCTTTGTCTCAGTGAGGAACAGTCCCGATTGGCAGCCAGGAAATATGCCAGAGTGGTGCAGAAGTTGGGTTTTCCTGCCAAATTTTTAGACTTCAAAATTCAGAACATGGTGGGCAGCTGCGACGTCAAATTTCCCATCCGATTAGAGGGCCTGGTGCTTACACACCAGCAGTTTAGCAGGTTTGTCTATTTATTTGATTTAGTATAAATTGTTACTGTTTGTACCACTTAAGTTCTGCTTATTGGTTTATATTGCTATTGTAGCAATGGATCCCCTGAGCTTTTTAGTCCTTTGTAAGATTTGTTTTGGCTGTGAGATTGATCCTGCTGATATTTTTCTCTAGCTATGAACCAGAGTTATTTCCAGGATTAATCTACAGAATGATCAAACCAAGAATCGTCCTTTTAATATTCGTTTCAGGCAAAGTTGTACTCACAGGTGAGGTCAATGTTGTATTTAAAATGGCACAAACAATACCATTCAGTTCTAGTATGAGATTCTGATTCATATTTTGGCTGCACAATGAAACCTTTTTTCTTTTTTCCCTTCCTTAACCCCTCAGGTGCTAAGGTTAGAGGAGAAATCTATGAAGCGTTTGAGAATATATACCCAATCTTAAAAGGATTCAGGAAGACTACATAATCTCTGTATGAGTGAATTGCTTGCTGAGCTCACTAGTATGGGGTGACCTATGTGGTTTTAATTATGTAAACTTGTAAATATGAAGGACACCTTTTTCTTCACTCAGAAAGTGAACTGATTTGAGGATAAATACTTTTATTGTACTTTTTTTTTAAAATACTGTTTTATCCATGTCTGAATTTTAACAAGTTATTTTAGGGTTTTATGTTAAAATGTTAATTGTTTCATACATTTTTACACATTCCTTTTTTAGCAGGTTTTATGCGTATTGCATTACTGATTGTCTGTTGACTCCCTGTCAGCGAGAGAAATTGGTTCCAAATAATGGCCATGTTGACCAGTTGCGAGGAAAAAGTACATTTTGGTTATTTTTCTAACAAAGCCTTGCAAACAAGTTATCAAATCCTTCTGTTACTGAAGTCCTCATGTGGATTTGACATTAAGTAACAGTTGGCATATCTAACAACTGAGTTCTCATTTCAATGTTTGATCTGCTGCAAGTCTCCCAATAGTAAAGCACTGATATCATAATTTAATTTGTCTAACTTTGCTACGTTTGAATGCAAATAAATGTTTGCCAGCTGTTAATTATCTGCCTTGTCTTATTCCTATTCTAGAAAAACAGGTCTTATTTTGGTTGTGTTATAACTATTTATACAGTAAAAATATCTGGGTAGTGTGAGATTTAATTTGGCATTTGACAACTTTAATTGCATTACGAATAACAAGAAAAGAAAACGGTATGATGTTCATCTAGAAATCGCAGGTTTTCTGTAATACAAGGACAGACTCAGTTTATGGTTTATGTTACTGTTCAAAAGGTGAGTGTTGGTTTGTTTTATTACATTTTAAAATAAGAGTGCAGATCTAAAATGTTAAGTATATCAATTTAAAATATATTTTAAAGTGTTACTCATTCTTGTTTTGTAAAGTTGAATTTTTCACCGTGTCACAATTAAATTTGTTCTAATATATTGATTTGATGGTAACAATTCCTATCAATCTTGAAAATAGATCTGATTTGTGTAAAAATCATATTTTTGTGTAAACTATAATGCATTATTCTTTAATAAATAGAAAGTTAAAATGAGTAGCATTTATTTGAAATGTAAATTTGTAACAATGTAAACATTTTTAGTTACTTTCCATCGATTAATAAAAGTATTGATTTCTGTAAATTAAAATATATTACTGAGCCAAAATCTATAAACTAGTGTCTAAACCACTACAATGTTTGGTAATACTACTTTTAATTGAAGTTAGGGACAGAAATGGTTTATGTGGGTATCTCAAAAGAACAAATAGTTTCATAGTGCACTTTATTTTTATTACTACTGTTCTTTGATACATCAGTCTAACATTCATCTGCATGGATGAAATCTACACTCCTTGATCTCCTGAAAAATCTTGTTTCCAGGCGAACTCGGCAGAATATTTGGTGCCTTGGTCACAGCTGTTAGCACATGTGTAGATGGCCACAGTCCCCCAGTCTATGCTTGCATCTGTCCTATCCACTTTGAGGTGATTAAGTAACTGAGGCATGATCTGAAATAAACACAGCAGCAATTTAAACCGAGTAATCTGTTGATCTATTGGTATGACTAAAGACATACCATGTGTATTTTAAAATAAAGGTTTAAGTTCAGTAAGATTTCAAGTCAATATGGTCACCAACAATAAACATGGGTGAAAGTTGGCAAAACTGAAAATACTGAAACTTAAAGCTGGGGGCCTGGGGGCCAGGGGTCTAGGGGGCCGGAGGCCCCCTGGAAGCTCCTGCATTCCTTGCTAATTATTGTGTAGAAACGACCTCTCCTGGCAACTTGCAGCTACTATAAAAAGGGTGTGAAATAAGTATTTCAAGTTAGCAGTTGAGAAAATATTCACCAATTTTGGGAGTTCTAAATTATTACTAGAATCCTTCAGAAGTATTGTATTCTATAACTCTGTCATTGGTTTTGCTTCTGCATCTGTTGTTCTATAACTAACATTTATATTTAATTTTGGTTTGTTACTTAATTCACTTTCTCTAATCACCACAATCCATTACATCATCATCAAAAAAGACACAAATACAGGTGTTTGTTAACAGTGCATTTTAGTATTGTATTTTCATTGGTAGCACATGAGTTTTACATGTGAAGTGTAATATGAATTGAAATATTGAATATGCACTATGAACACAAAATTGCACACCAAGCCAACAGTCCCGACAACATGCAATTACAGAAACAAGTATACCCATAAAATAAACAAGCACAACTGTAATACTGTGATTTGAAAACAAAAGGTCTTCATATTTTCTCGGAGTGCTACTCATGTCAGTGAAAACCTAGTAAACTAACACTGGTTAAAAACTAATAGCAAGTAAACAATTTTAGCATTAATGAAGATCCATCTAAACTTGTTTTAAACATCCAATAAATGTCACTGTCTTCAACAATACACAAAGATATACACTATTTACAATGCTCTTGACTTTGACTGTCTTCAACAATACACAAAGATATACACTATTTACAATGCTCTTGACTTTGCTATCTTAGCTTCAAGCTGCTTCGTGTTATAACCAACCGGCAAATTCTTCATTTTTTTCAGATTACTTTTAAAATTTGCGAGCGTTGTTTTCTTGTACCTGTTGTTGTCCTCAAGCGAGTGTAAATTGAAAAATACGATTGGACGCCGGAGTCTCACTGACCAATCAGAATCGCCGACACAACTGCACTCCGCGCGGTTCGTCT
Source organism: Rhodeus uyekii (assembly GCA_037043235.1). NCBI lineage: Eukaryota > Metazoa > Chordata > Actinopteri > Cypriniformes > Acheilognathidae > Rhodeus > Rhodeus uyekii. The sequence goes on along the minus strand of JAWRVZ010000013.1, from coordinate 2,724,621 downwards.
GTCGCCCACCCGGAACTTCTCGGGTAATTCTCTACGTAATCACATTATCTCCGAAGATCGCCGAGTAGGTACGATTGGTCTGTTGGTCTGTCGCCATGGACATTGGTCTGTTGGTCTGTCGCCCTGTACCCCCCCCCCCCCCCCCCGAACTGAAATCTCAACGGATTTACGCGATTTGGAAAAACGGTTCCTGGCGAGGTTCAAAATACGGAATTCCGTCATAATACGGAAAACTTTCACCCATGAATAAATTTATTTGATCATGTATTTTACATGCAAGTTATTCCTGTAATGGCAAAGTTGAATTCCTGTGTCATATGATCATTCAGACATCATTTCAATATGCTGATTATGGTGCTTAAGAAATATTTTATCAATGTTGAAAACCATTGTAATGGTTTACCTTTAACATTGTAAACATTTTTATTTTTGTGGAAACCTTTTTTCCAAATACAAATTTTTGGTATTGAAAAGATCTTCACTGTTTCGATCAATTTAATGCATCCTTGCAAAATAAAAGCATTAATTTCTTGATAAATCTTACTGACCCCAAACTTTTCAATGGTAATGTAGAAATGACAATGTTCTTTTTAGATTTAACACATATTTTACGTTACCTGAAATTCAAAGAGTCGTTTAGCACCACATGGACATTCTGGAACTTCCTTGTCACGTGGCACAGGTTCAGCTGACACCCAAAGAGGAGATCCTTCTTTACAATACCGCAAAACCTTTAAAAAAAAAAATACATATACAGTATAATCACAGAGAACCATATAAGCCATGGGAAGTATTTGTTCTTCCTGCTCTTGTAACTGACCTGTTGTGGTTCATTAGCAATTCGCTTCTTGAACTTCTGAAACACTTTAGTGTCTTGTGTTTCATGAAGTGCCATACTCTCTAACTCACTGTCCTCCAAATCTAAGAAAGCAAATAAAAACCATGAAAGACAAATCCTTCACAAGACGTAGAAATATCAAGCTACTGAATCTGCCCTAAAAGGAATACCGTTATTTAAGCATGTCATGTTCTCTTGATCCAAACTGTAGGATTCATGGAGTTCCTCATCTTTTGCTGGAAGCTCTTCCGGCTCGGTAACCAGCTCCCACTCAGGAAAGAGAAATGAACTGAGCTCCTCTGAACTTTGAGAAGCTGGTGATCCAAACATGAAGACAACACAAGTATACATTAAAGCTGCAATCATTAGGGGAAAAAATGCATGATCAAAGCATTCGCTCACCCTCGTTTGAACACTCTTTCTTGTGTCGGTTTTTCCAATCAATGGTCTGATGCTCCTTACTGCAGTACGTGACGGAGTGACATCGAGAGCAGGCTTTCTGTCCTAGACAGCCACACAGTCTGCACAATTTGAGCCCAGAGACCAAATGATCCTCTACTAAGTGGTCTGGCTTCTCATCAGAAGGTGGATCAAAAGGGTAAAAGTCATTTTTCCTTGGCAGTTGACATCTGAACACTGGAATTGGGGATAAAGTAGAATACTGTAACTTTATACATGTTATGCAGATGCTTGAACCACTATGAGATATACTACAATAACCACTAGTAGATATGAGATGACAAAATGAATACATTTTTAATTAAAATGTACATATACACAAAGAGAAAATACATCAGAAACGTATTGAATTACCTTTAAAACACTCGTTGTCATTTCTTGTATAGCAGGCTGGTGTTTTGCAACAGAACACAAACAGTGTTCTGTGAAAGCATCGATCATATTCCGCAAAAGGCGCATACACCTGCAATAGAAACACTGTTGGGAGCTTGCACTTCTCACACTGCAACTCAGACACTGTTGGCAAATCCACTTGGCTTAACCACGCAGGTCTCCCTCCAACTTTACTTGGAAACTGGTCGCTAAGAAGCTGCCATGATTCTGCCTCCTCTAAGAAGCCCAACACGACCTCGCGGTTTGTTCTAGTTTCTCTTACTGCTTTTGCAGCCATCTGTCAAACTCTCATATAAAGCTAATGGTTTCAGAATCGTGTGCGGCTGTCTGTTCGTCTGTCAGCAGGGCTCGGGTCAAACAAGATCTGCGACTAACGTTCCACACAAAAATAAGCAGTCAGAGCAATAAAACCGCAGATGAAACCTACCGTATGTGAGTTATTATGTCAGTAAAAATTATTAATAATTAATATAATTTACTAATATTTGCTATTAACTAGAGTTAAATATATTTGTCTTTTTCTTGGGTGAATTTAAACAGTTTTAAAGTGTGTCCAATAGATGGCGACACAATTCAATTAAATTGTTAACGCTTTGCTTAAAATGCACATAAATTCCACGTTCCACTTTAGAGTTCAGGGTCACAAAAACATTAGAATCTAGCTATAGAAAAGCACTAGAGAAAAGCTATATATTCCATGTATGGGGATTATTTCAATTAACGAAAACAATTTTGAATAGTTTTAGTCACAACACGACACTGATCCATAATCACACACACACAAATTGATCTCAATGCAGCCAGTTGAAACTGGATCTATACAGGTTCAATTGTTGGGCCATTGATTAAATTATACATTTTATAAATTAAATTATACATATACATAAAGGCATGTGAAAGTGACAGAAAATTAGACTTTTACTATTACTGTTTGAAGAATTTAATAAGATTTATGATGGTGTTGATACTGTACGGTTGAAAATAATCAAAAATATCTGAAACCGTTTGAACTTGTTTCCACCGTTTCGGTTTTAGTATAGTACATTTGTTCAAAATCAGCACGGTCACTAGGTCAACTTTACCTAAGCATGATAGCAAGTGGAAATATTGGTTTAATTCAGCACATATGTTTGAACCAGAAACTAATTCAGAAGAAGTGGAAGAGTGAATTTTACAGGGTCGTCTACAATGTTGATATATAAAATTTTAATGCCTTTACAAAGCCGGTAATTGATACAATTAGCCTTTAGCTTGACTACATTCTCAAATAATGCTAATAATGTGTTGCTAATGCTACACAAACCATGTGAAATGTGAAAAGGGTCTATTAACTTTGAAATGCTACCTATTACAACATAATATTCTATCACACTATAGCAACACTCTCGCACATATTTTCTATTTTGCATATTTTGCAAACCACAATTTAAATATCCATATTATACATTGTTCTCATAGACGTAATAAACACTAACGTGTACATATTGTTCATTAAATTTTTCAAGCACAAAATTCTATGCGCTTTGCCCCTTTTGTGTTAGGGGACATTATGGACATTATGCCTGATAACAAGTAAAAATGCTGACGCGTGTATTCGCGGCAGTTCAATTGAGTTTATCAGTAATGACAACAAGTCTGCTGAACTTCAGTTCACGCACGGATGAGCGCAGCTCACAGTGGATGATGTCATGGGCTGCGTCCCAAATCATACTCAGCTACCTACCCTAGGGTCCGGCTAAAAATGCTGCAGGCGCCTCAAAACACCGTCTAGTATGCGACTGACTAGGCATTGAGACACAGCCACAGCGTTTGAGAGTAAAGTGCTCCGTTTTAGAGAGGGCGGCTCGCCTCACGAGGACATAACGTCAATGTATGTGTAGGCTTCGTATTTATTTTTTTGCGTCAGGGTTTCTCTGTTTATGTCCAGATAAAGCAAACATTTCTTTATTCGAAAATGCAGCTTTTTGTGGACTTTTTCCTCCTTTAAAATAAATGGACACCGCGGTGAAATCGGAGACTGGCGCTCCGATCTCTCATTCACAAGCGAGATGAATCGCTGAACCTGGCGTTAAATCTCCTGGACGGTCAGTGTTTTTAGCGATGCCTCCCCAGGGAGGTGGAGAATATAAAGCCGTCACAGGTACGGTTGTGCCGCCGGTACCCCCGAGGAGATTCAGGGGCAAAGATTTGTCATCCGCGGTGAAGAGCCGCTTCGGGTCTGCAGCGGAGCGCAGGGTGAAGTGCGTGCTGGTTGGTGATGGTGCGGTGGGTAAAACTAGCCTCATTGTGAGCTATACCACCAATGGATATCCCACCGAGTATGTTCCAACAGCGTTTGACAACTTTGCAGGTAAATATCAGTCCAGTGTTTAGAATCAAAACGTAAAAATGTCATATAAGGTAATAATAAAAAAGTTTAACTACTCTAACCACCTGCTAGAAAATCCAGTTCAAGCTAGTGCTGCTGTGTATTGGGTAGCTGGTTTATCTAAGATGACCGTTAGCTTGTCCAAACTGCTGGTCATTTGCTTGATATTTTTTAATTTTCAATTTCATGAACCAGATGCATACAAATGATCTAAAATACACTATAGGATAGGATTGTTAGACCAGTAACAAACCAGCTACTATCTGCTCATTCCAATTTCATAATGTCTAACCACCAGCTAGTTCAAGCTGGTATATATATATATATATATATATTAGCATGGTGAGTTTTTGTAAGGTCTGCAGGTTCACCAATCTGTTTCAATCTCACTTTTCACAGTCCATGTGTCTTAATAATGTACATTGACTATAGAGGGATAAAATGTCAAATTGAGTCTGTTTTCTTCTGCAGCGGTTGTAGCTGTGGATGGAAAGCCTGTGAAACTTCAGCTTTGTGACACAGCCGGTCAGGTCAGTCCAGTGAGCCTTTTCTGCACCACCAGACCCAAACAAACCACCTCACACAAACACATTCAAGGCAGTGCAACTTCATCATGGTGCTATATAAGGATGACATATTATTTGCACAAACACATGCTGGTCGAAGCCCTCCTCTCTTAACTGTAAACAGGCTTGTGAGTCATGTCCTAATTAGTCATATGGTTGCCTATCTATTAGATAAGAAAGAAAGTGATTCAGTGTTGTTTTGCTTACTTATGATAAGATTTTCCGGTAAAGTTCAGCTCAAGTTTGCTGTTCAGGCATCATAAGGAAGTATATGCTTCATCCTATGGTAACATACTATTATAGGTCAGTCAGTTTCTCTCCCTTTGTGGGAGGGGGAAACCAGCTCTAGGGGATCACAAATGGGAAGCAGTCTAATTGTGATGAATTGGGCTTGATCCGAGGGAAAGGGAGACCTACTTTCAGCCGGGGTCCAGCTGGGGCTAGTCACTGGAAATGTGAGATCAGTGTGTTTTCGATGAGTTTAGCAAGCTAAAGGGAGACAGTGAAGGGAGGCAAGCCAAGAGAGATTTGGATCAATCCTGTTTAGGCCAGTGGAAATAGAGGAAAAAAGAGAAGGAGAGAGACATGCAAAAAGATTAGAGACTTGAGATTTAAAAAATGTGTATATATATGTGCTCATTTCCTCTACTTTTACAATTACCATAGTTTTGCTTTTATCAAACGCCATTTAAAATTAATCTTTAAAAGTACTAATAATATATATAATAAAACAGGTCAATTAAATCTTCAGTCAATTTCAAATGGAATATTTGTTATTCATACTGTATAATATCATGTTGTGATGCCTAAATTAATTTGTAGTACATAAAATGGTTGTTTATTTTATTTTTTATATTTATTTATAGAAAAAATTAATATAAGCCACTTATTGGGTATCGGTCATAACATGAAAATAACTCTCAGCCAGAATTTTATTTCATAAACTTGATACCAACATAATTGCATATAATTGAGAAAAAATATACTGTAGGAAAGGATTGTTTCTAACAATCAGTTGACTAATATGGGAAGAAAGCTTGGTGTATCGACAAAAAACATGCTGGAGACTCATGAGGAAGAGTAAAAGAGATGGAATGCAGCTGTAATAAACAACAGATCTCACATTTGTGTTCTAGATTTAATCTTTCATTCCGCTGACATCACTGGGTTCTGATATTCAGATATATGGAATCATAAGCATGACATGGAAGTTGCCAGTTTAAAAGATTAAAGTACCATTACTGTAAAATAAGCTCCTTATGGGTATTTTTTTTACACTACTAACATTATTTACACTACAATAAAGAGTCAACAACATCAAAAAAAGAATAGTTTTATTCTGTAAGGATGCATGAAAAAGTGAAAGTATGTCATGTTACAAAATATTTATGTTTCACATAAATGTAATATTCACTGTATGATTTTTTTAAATGTTTGTTTACAGTAAATAAATAGAAAGAATAAATAAAGAAAATAATACATATAGAACAACTTGCAGACAACTGACAATAAGTTTAATAGTAAACCATAACTTCATAGCTAAAGGAATCTAAAAGTATGGTTTTAACCATATCCAATTAGCAGTATGAAGTTCTAAATGCAGATGTTCATTTTTGAGGAATCCAGTTTCATTAACAAAAAAAAAATGTTAGTCTTTTATGTAAGAAAACATATGAAGTAAAACACAGAGTGAGCAGAACAAAATCACATTTGACATTTAACTACTTTTAACAATCCAAAACAATAACTAGTGTTAGATTCTCCTTATCACTACTGAATCTTTTCTTTGCTCTGGTCAGGATGAGTTTGACAAGCTCCGGCCGCTGTGCTACACCAATGCTGACGTCTTCCTGCTCTGCTTCAGTGTGGTAAGTCCCTCCTCTTTCCAGAATGTGAGGGAGAAGTGGGTGCCTGAGATCCGCCGGCACTGCCCGAGAGCACCGATACTGCTGGTCGGCACTCAGGCTGACCTCCGGCAAGATGTCAAAGTGCTCATCCAGTTGGCCCAGTACAAGGAGAAGCCAGTTGACCCCCAGGAGGGCTGTGTGTGTGCTGAGGAAGTGCAGGCGGTCACATACATGGAGTGTTCAGCGCTGACCCAGAAGAACCTAAAGGAGGTGTTTGACACGGCTATAGTGGCCAGCATCCAGTACTTGGACAGCCAACAACAGAAAAGGCTGAAGAAGCGGACGCCCGATAAAATGAGGAAACTCTCCGAGTCGTGGTGGAAGAAATACTGCTGTTTGGCATAGATGCAAGAATATGATTGTACTGTCGATGTGGATTCGGCTAGACTTTTATTGAGAGAAATGGGCACAGATCCATCTGCTTTATGTGACTGTGTTAGTGAGTTAACTGGAGCACAGGTGGCTGAGAAATGAATGGGACAGTTTAGAAAAGATTGTCAAGCATTTGTCATAAAATAGAAAGATTCGTCGAGACTAGCAGTTGTCAGCTACATTTTAAGATCTGCTCTCCATTTGGAAAGTCCCAGATTAACCTCAAATACTCATGTGAACAATTCAGGCCGAGAGTCATCTGTCTGTCTTTACCTTATCTCTTGTTGAAGAGGTTTTTAAGTGAACCTAAGGGCTGTTGTTCTGACAAATATCTAGTTTAGTCTATCAGATGTTCCTTCTTCATTCAGGCACTGTGAAAAGCACCCTATTGGTCAGTCTCAGCCAAAACATAGCATTTTAAAGCAACACAGCATTGTGTTTTAATACTTCTCCTACTTGCATGAACAGAATTACTTGCCCTTGTTCTCCAGAGGGATTCAGTGTGATGTATAGCACAAGCAGATATTTGGACATTTTATCAACTTGACATCTCTGACATTTACCTTGTTGTCTAGTGTAGGTGAATGATTGTCCATTTCAGAGACAGCAGGACTATGGCACATCGCTCCAGGCTGTCTTGTTTACATTTGGAGACCAGATTCAAACATACTGTGAGGTCAGGGTCTTTGACTGTAAGTAAGTACACTTAGTAGGTCAGTTGGATTATATATGTGGTCATGAACTTGGAGCTTCATCATAAAAAAAATTTGTGTGAAGAATTTCAGTGCTGTCAGGAGGATTTCGATTCTATTTATTGGAATATGCACAAACATTCAAAAGTTTGGGTCAGTTAAATAAAAAGTTTGTAAAGGAATTTTCTTGTACTCACAGAAGCTGGAATTATTTGATAAAAAAAAAACATTAGAAAGTAATATTGTGAAATATTATTATTTAAATAACTGTTTTTTATTTTAATACATTTAAAAATATAATTTCTTCTTGTGATGGCAAAGCTGAAATTTCAGTATTATTCCTTCAGTCTCTGCTCAAGAGCCATTTTTTTATCATTCTTATTCTTATTATTATTAACATTAAAAACAGTTGTGCTGCTTCATTTGGAAACCATTATTAATTTTACTGTCATTTTTGATCAATTTAATGCATCCTTCCTGAATAACTGTATTAATTTAAAAAAAAAGGTCTTACTAACCCAAACTTTTGAATGGTGGTGTATGCTGGTTATTTGGATGAAGAAAAAACTGATTAGTCGGGCTAAAGTTTTCAGACAAAAATAATGGTTGACGTTGATTTCCAGTTTCCGTTTAAGCTGATACAATATCTGTGATTGAAATTTCTAGTGTAGTTTTTTTTAATGCCTTTGCCATTTATGGCACTTCTAAAGGTGAAATGTGTAATTTCTGTCCTACTTGTGCTCTTTTTGTTGGAGTTGAACATAATAACAACACAAAAAAATGGTGTAATTTTGAGGGCTGTACTATCTATAGTCCATATATTTAAAAGGGAGAGATTTTTGTGTTCATTTGTGTTCTTTCACAAATTATTTTAAAATGATGTAATTTTCAATTGTCTGTTTAATTCAATTATTTCAAAAATCGGGGAGATTAGTGGGACAGACATGACACACTTCACCTTTAAAAAACATTTTCACAATTTCACAATTCTTTCATAATTGCATGAATGCATTTGGCAGGCACTTTTATCCAAAGCAACTTGCATTGCCTTTAAGGTTTAAACTATTTGTTATGTATTTTTCTCCCTTCAACCATGATGTCAGCCACGTCATGCTCTGATAAGCATTGCAGTCCTATAAATGAACAAATTTTATATAAAATACGTGGAACGTTTTTCCAGGGCAATCTGCACTTTTTATCAGGCTTCCACGTTAGACAAACTGGAAAATTTGCATGCTGCTATGCGACATTAATGAGCGTTAAGCTGAATGACAGTAAGGAAAAGTTAATGTTTCACTGCATAAGCTGGGTTAGGTGAGGAAGAATCTCTAAGATCATTAGTGGCAAACATTTTTCTTTCATGAGCACAGAATGAACCAAGAATGAAATCAAGATGAGTTTTATGCTTGCCATTTCTACTGGTAGATTGTGCCAGAATGTGTGGCGAGGCATTGAAAAATAAGTGAATGGCTCTCGCAAGTGATTACAGTGCTGTAAATGCAAGTGTTAAAGGTGGCATAGAGAGAGTTGAACCCCAAACCAAGCAATCATATTGATTTGAAAGGGACAGTTTGCACAAAAATGAAATTTCTGTAATTTACTCACCCTCATGTTGTGTTAACCTGCGTGACTTTCTTTTTAAAACAAAAGAAGAGGGTTTTCTTTTGTCCATACAATGGAAGTCATTGGGGTCCAGTGTTTTTTTAAGACCCTAATGACTTTCTTTCTATGATCAGAAACAATTAAACCAGTTCCACAGATAAAAGTAAGTCAAATACATTTGGAATGACATCAGGGTGAGAAGATGGTGACAGACATTTCACTTTCGGATGAACTATCTCTTTAAGCAAGTGTTTAAATGAGATGTTTAAAAGATATTGTAATCATAATCATTTATCAAGAAGTATTTTGGTGGCATTCCTTATATTGTGAATCTAAGAATTGTATATGTTTCAAACAACAGGCCTTAAGTTCAGACTGACCAAAGCATATGAGTGCAACAGTGCTGTGTACTTTCACTGGGCAGGATCAATTACAGAGAGGTTTTTGACAAGTCGCCAAACTATCACTTTGGACCCGCAGTGTGTTTATTCACTGCTTTGATTTGCACGCGAGTTGCATTGCAGTGTTGTATATTTACTGTGTGAGTGAGCTCATTGCTGCAGCGTCCCGCCAGATGGAACTGTTCAGGATCTGGTGGTCGTTCAGACAAAGCCGACATGCAATAACAGAGACCTCCCTGTAGATTGTTATCTTTCTCAGAATAAATATAATTTTTGTCTACTCATTGTCTTTGTGCATCTTCTTTCATTTTTCTTGGGATATGTTATGAAAAGCTATCAGTGAAGGGGATAATTTCGAAATCTCTTTTATTAAAGATTATTAATCTTTTATCATTAATAATCAGCAAACACTTCATAGCAGGTTGTGTACATTTCACTGCCTGGGGTTCTGCGCTGTTTTATCACAATTTAGAAAATTTGGCTATTTTCCAATATTTATTTTTCATAAATACTTAAATTATACCATTGTAAGTTATAGCTTAAATGTTACATTTCGCAGGGTAACTTGATCTCTAATAATAACTGTGACTTTAAATATTTTAATGTGACTTTATATGAAATAATATGACTCGTACTATATCTCACAATGTAGCTTTTTTATCTTGCAGTGTGACTTTAAATCTCATAATGTGACTTAATATATAAAATATCTCACAATTGTGGCGTTGCGTATCTTCCAATGGCAACTTTGTTTCTCGGAACCGACTTTATATCATGCAATTTGACTATATCTTGTGACTATACATTGCGATGGAAACCTTTTCATAACTGTGATTTAATATCTGTATATTTTAAATGTGATATGATTTTATGTCTTGCAGTGTGACAAACAACACAGTGGCAACTTTGTTTCTTGTACCAATGACTTTTATATGATGCAATGTAACACTCTCAAAATCTGATTTTATATATAAAAACTTAAATTATAATCAGTTTTTAATAAGGAAATCATAGAGATTCTACTGTATATACTTCATGTAAACAGACTATTGTAGGGGAATTACAGTTAAGACCCGAGGACCAGATATGTTGAATGAAGACCAGGAGTCAGAAGTGCAGTCAATAGAAGAAATTTTAGTGAAGTTTAGTTTGCAGTTTCATCAGCAGAAGCCAGCTTCGGGTCTCACAAGGAGTTCGTAGGCCCCCCCAAATACAATAACATTGTTACAGCAATATTACTCTAACAGTGGGTGCTAACTACGTCAATGATGACGGTTAAATGATTCTGATTGGCAAAGAAAGAAAGAAAGATAAACAAAACTAGTAATTTTCCACACAAGAGCAGACAGTGTGAAGCATATCTGCGTTGATCATATGGTTGACGGGTTAGTGACGCGGCTTGTCGAGAACAAGTCATTACGTCTCCTGATGGTGCCAGTTAATCACCTCACCAATACAGACCATATTAACACACACAGATACACAGCTTCTCCAAGGCTGAACTCGGCTCAGGCTCCAACTGTCTAAAGGCTTCCCAAACATTCTGATAACATGTTCTATCTGGTGAGAAATTATGACAATATTCATCCATACTCTATGGAAAACTACAGAAAAGTAAAGAAAGGCTTTAAGTAATAATTGGTTACACAGGTGATATATATCTACAAATAAAAAATATATACAATATACACAAGCGGCAATGGATTTCCGAATCGTCTTTCAATATACTTTAGCTGCAGGTGTTGATATGACTAATATAAGTAGGAAAGCTATATTAGTTGCCCTGTCATTTCTTTGTAAGTTTGGTTGCTTTATTACCAAGATGTTTTAAAATCTGGCTCTTAATCACATTTCCACAAGTACATTTAAAACAATTAAACTGCCATCTGGGTTCATTTGCTCCATTGAGCTGCTTTCTTAAACTGCTGACATGTTCTCTCTGAGCTCTAGAAGCCTTAACTGCTAACAATGACATATTCAGCCCACTTTTATCCAGTTGCTTCATATTGCATGTTTCTGTGTGGCAGATGAACAAAGAAAAATGTCAAATTGCAGCCCTCTCTACCAAAAGATCTCATGCTACAAATAGCTTTTCACAATCAAACATGACAGACTATACTGATTAACCTTTGCTCTGGAGCTCCAGAGAAGGAGTTTCATACATCATCCTACACAGGGAGCTGGAACTTGGGGTCCATTGATGGATGGTATTCAAAATTATAACGCTATAATGGAACATTTGACTTCATCACAGCTGTGGTGATATAAGTGAAATATGAATTCGAAAGAAAAGCTACATTTTCATCATACAATGTTTATATGAAGCTCTGGATGCTAGGACATCAAAAACCGGACTGGGAAATTGAAGCTGGTCTATATCGGTCTTTTATGAGGAAACTGTTTCTGCCTCAGAATAATAAAAAAAGAAAAGTCTTGTATATAGTCTTGTATATAGTCTTGACTTTATATCTCGAACTATGACTTTATATCTTGCAATTTATATATCTTAATTTATATCTTGTCTTTATATATCACAATTGCAAATATGTCTCGCAAAGTGACTATATATGAGCTAACAATAATAACGACTTCTTAAGTATTTATTAATCTTATCTAATTTAATTCCAACAATTATCAAATGTAGTATCTATCTGTTAATATTATTTAATGGACCTGAATTAACAACGAACAGCTGTATTTTTATTATCATTCACAACGATTAATAAATATTGTAACATAAATATTGTATTGCTCATTGTTCGTTAAGAATAAGAAACATTATAACATTTTTCTAAAACTTCAATATATTTTTGCATGCAGGATAAAGTCAAAAAGTATCTGCTTCTGTTTGTGTGTGTCTGAGAGTAATATTATGACAGGACAAGATGCAGGAGTATTTGCCTCCCGAAGACTCCCGATCAGGAAATGAAGGTTCATATTCTTTAATGCAGAAGAGAACAGACAGGAAGAGAGCTGATCTGATGATCACATATATTTTGATCAGACGATCACAGTGCTGCTTGGTTTTGTATTGCTCTCAGCTAGTTAGATCTTTACAGGTGCATGTCATGCATTATAACCTCTGTACATCTTCCACATAAAGGACGTTATCAACAGGGACGGGTGTAGCAGGGACAGCAACTGAACTATGGAGTTTCAGTGAAGTAAATAAATCTTCTGTGCTTGTCATGTGTGCCCAAGACCTTGGGAAAATTCCAGTGTTAATTCCCTCAGTGATATCATCACTTCACAAAGTGGCTCTGTTTATCAGGGTCCATGCACACATTCATTGCAAACACAATGAAATGAAATCTGTGCCTATATTGTGTTGTGACTGCTGACAATGCAGGTGAGGGTTAATTCAATCTACCAGCTACCCAAAATCTCAGACTGTGGTGACCATTCCCCTCGACCTGATGCTTTGTGCGATTATGGGTCAGGGTTGAAGGATCTGCTTGCTAGTGTTATAGGGCTCCCACAAAGCACTAAACGCACTGTGAAAGCAATGCTTTTGACGGCTGCTGACAGGCTGAGAAATTCCAGAGTACCACAGTGTCTGAGAAAGCCATTGCCACGTCCCGTGTAGCCAAGAGAAACTATTTTCACTTGCAACCTCTTTAAAAAGAAGAAAAACAACAGAAAAAGCTCTTTGACAGGTCGTTTCTAACTCCTACGCATAGAGTTTGCTTCCATGGATAATGGGAGGTTACTGGATTTACCTCAGTAATTCAGAGCAATATAAAAAGAATAAAACTAAATGAGTGTTTATCACAGTCCATGAAGGTTATCATACTGAGCGCAGGGAGCAAAGCATCGTTTAATGACAACAGGATGCAAGTCATTCGGTTTGTGGATGAAAAACAATGAAGCAAGACAATAGAAAGAGCTTGATCCATCACATCAGCTGAGGTTTGGAAAATGTAATGGGACATAATTACAATTTTAGTCAGTAGACATTATATAAAACCAAGTCTATTGTTTCTTAAGACATGCTTTGGACAAAACTAAGCACAATAAGTGAACTGTGATCAGTTACTGGGTTTATTTGCTAACAATTAAACCAACAGAAATGATAATTTTCAACAAAATAATAAATAAATCTATAAATAACAATAATATATTTATTTCAAAGTGTTATATTGTTTGCTTACCTAATATTATAATTTTATTTCACAATAAAGTATATAAATATATAGTGTCACGGGTAGGCAAGGACGAAGATGAGGATCCATCAGAACTTTTATTAAAGACATGGTGCCGTAACAGAAGTGCAAACAACATACGTTCAACACAAACGTGATTAGCACAAACAACAACTGAAAGGTGGAGAAGGAGAACTAAATATACTAGTAGTGATGAACAAAAGACAAACACCTGTGTTGATTAGTGGCCATGGCAACTGATGAGTGACAGAAAGATCTTGAACAAAAAGAACATGTGACTGAAAAAGGCAAAATAAGAGTCCTGGCTAGTGAAGGCGTGACAGTATGTATTCCAAATATGCGTTGAATTTAGAATTCACAATAATTATTGTAATTTATAAGGGTTTTAATCAAGATGTTTGAAACCATTTAGAGAAAACAATAATTTATGCATTTGGACTTTTGACTCAAAACCTACTAGTTACTTGTGACACTTTCTCCAAATCATGAAATCACGTACTGTCTGAAAATGTACTAAATTTGAATTTGCTTTGCTACCTTTAAAATAGTATGCTCTATATACAGTAGAATGAAAATGGGTAGAATGAATGAAATTCGTATGTACCGCATCCGCCATGTTGTTTGCTGTCACGTAATCTACCAGCGTCTGTTGTGTCGCTTCACTTCCATTCATAAATCCCTTTTTGTGGCCATATGGGATAGATAATTTTTTATCGTATGCATATTACACACTTGAGAATCTCGCTGGACGTGGTTAGTCATCTGGGGACATTTTACTTACAGTTACTATGCATTTGGATGTACTCTTTTGGCGTACTGTTTTTCGCATACTAGGGAAGTATTCGATTTCGGGCGGAGGTCTAGTTTCTTCTACATGTTTTTTTTCCTTTCTACTACAGTTTCACATACCCGAGGAAGAGTAGAAGGGAGAGCACTACAGAACAAAATGGCTTAGGGCAGACCTACAATCCCCTTACACTGATTAAGTTGCATAACCTCATACTGTCACCCATATATATATATATATATATATATTTGGTGTTGTTGATATATATATATTTTGTTGCTGTTGTTACTGTTAATGTAACCTGGTTGCACCTTGGGTCTGAGAGTTACAGAATTTCAATTCTCTGTATGTATGTGCTGTATATATTGCAGAATTGACATTAAAGCTGACTTTGACTTTGACTTTGATATTTTCACAGAAATTAGTCAAGGTACTTAGTTACTGGAAAAAGAGGGGGGAGAGAGCAAGAAGAACATTTATGAGAACATGTGCTAAGAGAGTGAAAACTCATGTGTTACCATGGAGCATTGTTTCTAAACAGTGTGATTACAGTATAGAGGACAGATGCGAGCCAGTCATGTCACTGTAAAGAGGTGAAATACACCCTTATCCTATGTCTTATGTAAGCGCTCATTTGTCAGGGCTGTTAACCAAGGGGCACTTGTGTGTGTGTGTGTGTGTGTGTGTGTGCTTGACTGTTTGCGAGGAGGGGTTAGGAGAGACCAGCATCATGTGTAACAGTTCTGGCTACAGACCAGCTGTTTCAAACACCACTATATATATAGACAAAGAGTGGGATCATATCATATTTTTTCTTTCCTGATTATATATAAAACATCTTTTTAATAAAAGTTAATATATTAAATAAATATTCTGGGTTTACGAGCTGTAATCGGTTATTCCAACATGGCGAGAATGCACCTTTAGTTATAGTCTGCAACTGTTGGGTTCAAGAAGTAAAAACTCCGTTCATTTTCTCCATAGAGATATTGATTTTGAATGATAACTTATAAACCTTTATAGATGGAGCTACTGTGAGATACTAGGTTGTTAATCCATGGTATTTGCATCTGCTGAAGCCGTCAGCCCTCATTATTTCAGCTTATTTTTAAAAATAATCATGTTTAACAGCTGGATTCCTGCTGGAAAATTACATTGCCCATGAAAATCATACGAGTCAGAGAGTCGGAAAAAGAAGCACTGCGATTGACATCATAGAGTCAAGCTTCCTACGCTCTTAATACCAAAATGTTTGTATGTAAATACATATTTTGCAATAAACTTTATATTGTTTTTATCTGCATAATCAGCGTTCGTCAAAGAGTAGTTTTATATTTCTCCATTGTTTTTTTACATTTTATTAGGCTATTCGGAATGCTTCATGGGATTCTTCCCCTCACTAAAAACGTTACATACACAGTATTGATTTGTTTTGTTGCTTATTGGCTCGGTTCAAGACTTATAACTCTTTAACAAAGACTATTTTATAGTCCCCTTAGGAAAAATGAATGGAAAAAAATGGTCATCAAAAACTGGTCACACCAGTCTGCTCATGCATTCTAGTTAGCAGAAACGGTGCTACTTTAATGTCTCTTGTATCACGCTACAGACTCTCTCCGCTTTCTATCGGCCAATGCAGAAACCTTGAAAATCTGAAATGAAATTTGTGTAGAAATCTTTCACCCTCACATGAAATTCCCAATGTTGTCGATTCCAACTGACATTAATTTGATGAACAATAACGAATGTGACTGCACAGATTTTTCGGGCAAAAACATCCATTGTCTATTTTCAATAGTAAAATGACGTATAAAATGACGCATTTGATTGTATTGATCAAAGCGGTGTGACCACCTTGAATTCACTGGAAAATCTGCCTGGAAAAATTGTTCATCCTCACATGCAATTGACAATTGCATGGGATCCAATTGAAATTTTCAATAGGAATCTATTAAAAAATGTGTTGAAATGTGGTTTCTGCAGGTATGTTTAGTCCAAGTTGTAGTGGACTATTGTTTCTTAATGTAAACTTTAATATAAAGTAAGATGAGATAATTTCAACTCAAATAATTTTTTTATGTACCGGTACACAATATTTCAACAAGATAATGTCTGTCTGCATTTAAAGTTAAAGGTGATCAGGATCCTGGTGTGCATTAATAAGAATTGAACTGGTTCCAAAAATCCACCTGAAGTTTTATGTCCATTATGTCAAGTCCATTTTTTCCTATCGAAGATGGAAAAATAAACTATTTGCATTACATAAATTTGACTACCAAACTGTTTTAATACTTTGGCTCCAAAGCAACTCTGGAACAAATCTGACTATTAAATTATTACCGCCTTCAGAGCTGGTTGAGGAGCATTTGGCTTGTAGTGTTCAGGGATCAAGGTTTCGAAAAATCCCTTCTGCAGCAGGTAAGGATTAGTTATGTAACCTAAAATGGGAAGATGCTCATATGAAAGTTTTTTTTAAATCCAATTTGAATAAGACAATATATATACATACACGTCAACGAGTCTGTAATGCATTGTTAATACCTACAGTTAATATTAAACTTTAAAGAAGAATACGTTTTTTTTTTTTACTTAGTAGGCCTATCTATTTAATGAGACACCAATTACGTCATATTGCTTTGCTAGTTTACTGTGAGTGGAGCCACACAGCATAACTTGGCTGAAGTGTCTATGTCCCAGTTTGAGCTCTATAAAACTGCTTTGGGGCTCTTTGAGAATTGATGTGATTGATGGTCGGCGTGTGAATACTAAACAGTGAAAATGGTCTCATGCTGAGAGAGAGCTACACAGAATAGAGTGAATGGAGTGTGTGTGCTCTGTGGATGCTTCTGTGTGTATCCTAAAGCTTGGTGGTGTTCTGGGTCTTCCAAACAAGAGTTAAGCTCTGACTATCTGCCCTCACTGCCAATGAGTCAAAGCACAGGCTTAGAGAAAGCAGTAGCCACACCTCCAAAGCCACAAATGATTGCAGACAGCTGTTTGCAAATACACCTTCATGTTGTGGTATAGAGAAATGAAAGCTCTTTGTTAGGTTCATTGATCCCTGCTGGCTCCTAAATCTGGTCTGTGGGGGGGTCTTGTGGGTGTTCATTGGGCTACAAATATATGTTTCGTCCACAAAATGTGAATACCAATTGGATTGGATATTATGCCATTCACAAAATACGACAATAAAATTGACTGAACTGTATGTGTTATTTTAGGAGTTTCCACTCTTTCCGCTCCACTGCCTTAGTCAGATGAATGGCATTAATCCAAAGTGTTTAGTCTTGTTTTTGGATTTTCTCTGCTGATACAAAAACAGCAAGCGTTTTATTGAATCCGTAAATCATTTCCCCCCATTAAAACAGACACCAAGCCTGACACATTTTGGATGAGAAGTTTGTGTGTGACCCTTGAGTTGTGCTGTGGAGAATAAAACAGCTTTTTATACTTTCTCATGATCAGCATAAAGAGCAGTACTATAATTCCCAGGAACAAGAACTTCTTTCTTTTCACTTACAAATACAGCATTTCTTTATTGACTCTCTTCAGATTTGCTGGATGAATGCTAAAGCACATTTGTGTTTCACCCCAAACCTGTTGAGTGCCCATGAAATCCACCACAATCTTTAAGTTACAATTACGAGTGGGGAAACTCTTTAGAACCAGTTTTTCTGAATTGAAGGTGTCCAAAATAATAAGTTGTTATTGTAGTTCATACCATTTAGTTTATTATTTTGACTACATTTCCCATCATTCTCTGTGTCCACATCCTTTGTGCTGTATTTCTTAAGGCTAAAAATTATTGTTTGGAAATACAAAAACAGAGAAGAAAAAGAAATTGCCCAACACATCTATTTTATTTCCAAAATTATTTGAATACACATCATGCTGCATCGTCCGAACAGAAAGGACCATATAATCTTTTTTATTTGGTTACTTTTATTATCAGATGAATGACATAACATTACTTTGGACGTTTTATTTTTGTTCTGTTTTTGTACCTTTTTATACACAAATTGCTGTATAAACGGCGCTAAAAATATATATAACATATAAATACATTTATATATATATGTATATATATATATATATATATATATATATATTGAACACATAAATTGAACACAAAACTGTAAAAAAAAGAACAAATGTAATTTTTATATTTATTATATTATGGAAATTGTATCGTAAAGAAAAACATGTTGTTTTTATGTCCTAGGAAATTAATATGGCATGAAAATACATCAACATCACAATTTAGAGAGAATTGTCTAAAACCATTACATGCACTGGGTATTGTGGATTCAACCAGGTCACACCCAGAGAACAAATATACAGTCCATTAACAGAGGCTTCCTCAGAAATCCTCCCCTGACTGCAGATCAGCTGACTATATTCAGCCTAAAACCCTCCTTTTATCACAAGAACATTACAGAGTTCAGATAGGAGTCACTGCTGCACAGAGATGGTGATGAGCAATGAGAGGAGGGGAGCTGAAGTGTATAAGGAATAGATCAAATTTGTCTTTAATGTGTGTTAATTTAAAGACATTTCACCAAACCAGAGTTAACAGGTGAGTTGCATCACTGAATACGTCCAAAGCATTTAACTGTAACCAGAAAGCTGTCCTCCAAATCTTCCCCTTTCGCAAGTCAACCATAAGCTGTGTTTCACAGCTGAAATCTCAAAGGGGACATGGGATGGAAAGATTAGATTGGACATTTGAGTTGAAGCACAACGGTTTCTCTCCCACTCACTTCCATCTCTGACCTCTCCAACCTCTCTGCATTAATCATCAACACACATCCAGAGAAGAGCGAATCCAGTTCAGTCTCAAAACACCCTGATCAACAGGCCTTTTTAATGCAGTTCATTCAGCGTTGAGGGGATTTATAGATATTCATGCTTTAGTTTTTGTCAAAATGGGTGCCAAAACTTTACCGTTAAAATATGGTAGCAACATTTTAGGTTTTACAGATTTATCTTAAGTTTACAGTAAAGTATTTCATTAACGGATACAATGCAAATATGCCAAAATATACTCTCAGAAAAAAGCTACAAAAGCTGTCACTGGGGCAGTACTTTTTCAAAAGTAGGTACACTTTGTACCTAAAGGATATTGCATATTAGTACCTAAAAGGAGCAAAAATTTACCTTTTGAAAAGGTACCGTACCAGTTTTTTTTTACTTTTAGTTTTATGAGAGTGTATTGACGTACTGATATCTGTTTTGTACCATTGAAATATACTTACAACCACCAAAAACAGGTGGTCATGAGAAAGTCACATGATGAATTAAAGCTTATAACAGCAGCTTTTCCACAAGCTGTGAAGGTAAATCTCTCTCTCATTAATCATTTGTTTCTTACTATTGGTGATTCATTGGCCATCTCTTGCATATGGAATGAATTTCCTTGACAATTTTGCAAGG
Organism: Rhodeus uyekii; assembly: GCA_037043235.1. NCBI lineage: Eukaryota > Metazoa > Chordata > Actinopteri > Cypriniformes > Acheilognathidae > Rhodeus > Rhodeus uyekii. Next base: position 2,704,640 of record JAWRVZ010000013.1, on the reverse strand, counting down.
GAATGACCTTGCAAGCAGCGTTTGCACACGAAAGTACCTCACAAATTTGATTTCGGACAGACTTCTGAGGCAGCGTAACAGTTTAATGACAGCAAAATAGAGAAAGCTTTGGTGAAAACTAAACAAATATTTTATATATTAAAATTAATATATTAATTATATATGAACTAATATAATATATTTCTGGCTAGAAAATGACTAGTGTTGTAGTACTCGAGACTGGTGCATTGTCTGATTTATTGTCTTGATGTGATTTGATGTAAAACTTACTGCCTAAAATGCCTAAATTTAGTCACAATATTAGACAAGTTAATGCTATCTCAGCAACATGTTTCGTTATTAAATGAATCAGCTGCTTTGAACAAATTGGTTGAATAATTTATTCCGTGACTCACTCATTAAGTGTTTTGATTTCATATTTAAAGGTAAACCTATCATTTTATTTTTCCATCACATTTTAATATACAAAAATGCACAAACACACATTTACACAAAAACTGACCTTAGATGCAATACTAGTCTCCGCGTCAGACGTCACACCCACTTAACTGAAAGCACTTTAGTATTTTTAAAGTTATTATCTGATTGGTTGAATTCTGCATGATATCCAGGAGATGTGTGTGTCGGGTTCTTTAACGATCCACCTGGAAACAAAGATGCCATGATGCCCTTATGGAAGAAGAACACGGTCGTGTTTACAACTGTGACAATGAGCACTAAATACTGGATTTTCAACTAAATCAGTCAACTAAAGGATCAACTAAATGCTGGATTTTCAAAAGTATATCAAATATGTAAAGTTCATGGCATGGACTCTTTAAATATGTCCAAGAGTTTTGCACACCGGTCTGTTATTGTAGGGACATCAAAGTTACATTTTCACACTCCTAAACATCATGTGGAACAAAATGAACTGTGATTAGTTGCTTTACATGGCAGTCAGGCAGACTCGGGGAGGCCAATGAAAGCTACTTTGGAGCCCAGACCTTCTGCCGAGACTAGGTATTTCGCCCAACCCTCCCAATAACATGGCTTGGAACTCACTCTCTCTCTCTTTCTCTCTCTCTCTCTCACACACACACACACACACACACACACAACTATAAAAGAGCAGGGGTGAAACTCCAGCATCCTGGCCAAATTTGCCTCTGTACAACATTGCCTCTAATCATCCACATACTGATTGGCTTCATTGGTGGGTGTTCTGGCGCAATATGGATGACATCGTATCATCTAATTGGATATAATTGGTCAGTTTGCACGTTGATTTGAGGAGATGCCCATACTCCATATGTATAATGCTTTGAGTAGAGAGATAAGCACTATAAAAATGTTACAAATTATTATTATTATTTGTATTATTAAATGATACATGACTTTTGGCTGTATAAAAAAAATGGAAATGGAATGCTTTATGTGAGCATAATTTGTTATATCTGACTTTGTTTTACTTTTTTGTGTTTGATTTCTTATTCTATTTGTCACATCTATAATTGTATTCATTGGTGTTGCCTTGCCCAGATCCGGTATTTATTCAACATGTCTGTGCGGGAGAGGAACAGCAGCCGTTATCTCCAGTTATAATTACACTGTGACATAAGAGGATCCGTTGGTGTCGGCCCAGCCGTGTTTTGGAGAAAAGAAGGCAAAGGGGAAAAAGAACAGATCAGAGTTACCAACATGGAAAAGCAGTGCAAAACCGGCTGTGACCAGATTTGTTGTCATTATGAGTGCTCAGAGAGTGATAAATGCAATAAACAAGGAAAGTATTATATCACATAGGCTACACACTCATATAAACATTAATCTAACATGCTTTAGATGCTAATTTAATGCAGAGATATTAATAACTTAGATTTATGCATAGATTTATATATATATATATATATATATAACATATATATATATATGTTAAACTATTATCTATTCTGTGGCAGATGGGCTCAATTGCTCAAATTAAAAGAAAACTTGTCTAAATTATTATCAAATCAATCAAAATTCTATATTAAAACTTTGTAGCCATCTTTCCCAGTTCCTCTGAAGTAGGTATGGCTTTTGCCATGGCAGAATACTCAAGGTATAGTGAATTTAGTACAATTTAGAAAATGACCGGCAGTCAACTGTTTTTGCCCATAAAAATGTCTAAGGTTATGCTATATGGAATAAGTTATGTAATTGCTGGAGACAGCCAAGAAGAATACGTCATCATATGGAAACCTCCATATTCCCTGGTCTATCCATTACATCGCATGGGAAAACATATTAATCTATGGCTCTGATTTTGCCCTCTATTCAGTTCAACCATATGATCAGAAGCTTATGGCATTTTCAAATAAATACAGCATGGTTTCAAACTTTGTAAATGCGTTTAAAAACAATTTGAGGGGTTCACAGATATGCACATAGACGAGGAAATGGTAAAGACATCACACTGTTGTTTTAGACAATTTCAGTCCAAATTCACATCCAAAATGTGTAGGAAACTCACTGGCGTGTGATGATGACAGCAGATTGTCTGTCATGCAGGAACTGCCTCCCCTTTTTTGTGTCTCATGTGAATGTGCGAGGCCTGTGCAATGGCTTATGACAGGGATCCAAGCACGTTCTCAGTGAGATAAATCTGCAGTTAAATTTTCCACTTATCTGCCTTATCTCATGGAGCCGTCCCTACCTCCTTCCACCCATTTCATTTTAAAAAATGCAATATTTCAGCACTTTTAAATGGGTGATTCATTGGGATATTGTATTTTACAGTTATTTTCATTTCATCATCTCCTATACCACTAGTCCAACCAGATTCCTGGTGTAGAACTTGGCCGTTTGCAAGATTTTGTTTTTTCAAGGCAATATTAATATTATTTAATATGAATTAATAAAATACATTGCTATTTTTAAGTATATTTTATACATACATTACCATTCAAAAGTTTGGGGTTGGTAAGATTTTTTGATGTTTCAAAAAAATAAAAATAATTTATACTGAAATTACTTGGTCAGTAAAAACAATATTGTGCTATATTACAACTGTTTTGCATTTTAATTTATTTAAAATTTCAATCTATTTATATTTAGGTGGCAAAGCTGAATTTTCAGCATCATTACTCCAGTTGTTACAACAAGCTGGCGTGCGATGCGGAGAAACGAGAGAACTCGGAGTTGAAACAGAAAGTACTTTAATTAAACAGAAAGCAAAGGCACACGGGGGTGCAAAACACGGAGCAATACATCCACACGTAGACACTCTTGAAACGTAAACAAACGACAAAGACAATGGGAAACATGATGGAATTTATACAATAGGAAATTACATACAGGTAACGAAACTAAATGGGCAAATCAGAACGACACAACTACGGGAACACATGAGGGACAAAACAGGCGGATCAGGACCAGACTGTGACACCAGTCTTCAGTGTCACATTAAATGCGTATTTTCTAATCAGTGCACATATATGTGATAAATTGTATCTTGGATTCCAATGTGTTTACATTTCAATTTAAAGTTAGAGGAGGAAATTTTGGTTAGGCCAGTAATTGCAAATTTGCTTTTAAAGCATAAGGTCCCTCCCTTCAGAGCGCTCTCCAAAACACATGAACATGCACAGCCAGTGCAGAGTCTACAAAGCATCAAGAGAGACAGTGTTAAATTACACATGTTGGCAACTGAAATTTAATCCATCCACAAATAGATGAAGTAAACTTAAATTTTAAATGCATTTAAGTATATTGTGCACAATGAAATTAAGTTACGACAAAAACTGTATAGCAGTTGTGTTGGTTTAGCTCATTTTAATAAATTAATTTGAACAAGCAGCAAAAATCTTCTTTTTTTCAAAGGACATTTTTTGGTCCTGGAACTTCCACAGAAGATATATGTAAAGAAATAAAAATCAGTATCTTCTTTTTTTCACTACTTCTATTATTGAATACTATCAGCATGTGAAAAGAGTGTGATGGAATTTTATAAATGATTTTCTTTGCATTCTTATCCATGATTTTGTTTCTTGACATTATTGATTATTGTGTGACATTAATTGTATTTTTTATTGTGTAGAATGAGTAAGTAAGAGATAATCAGTTTGAAGAAATACGTTATGGAGAGGGTAATGTGTTCCTGATAAGGAATGGAAAATTACAACCGAGCCTTTAGCCTTGACTAGAGATATAAATGCTGGAACAGCCCTCTCTTCTTTGTCACACTCTGCAAAATTGTTGACCTTTTCTTGCAGGAAAATAAACCTTTATCAAGACAATTGTAATATTTGTCTCTTATTCAGAATTGATAAAAGATTTTGCCACCGCAATTTGGCGCTGCAAGCAGGGTTCCTTGGTTGTGTCTTCCGGAGAGGACGGTCATCCTGGACTGACCAGTTCCAGCCCTACCTTGCAAAGTTTGAGCAAGAGGGGCCAACCGCAGGGGCCCAGAGGAGACACCACTGGAACCAAGAAAATAACTGAAGTGGCAACAAAGTTCAATCTGGTAAGAGACAAAGACAGTTTGGATATTTGTCACTAATTCAGGATTGATAAAAGATTTTGCCACCATAAGAGATTCAACCAGTATGACAAAAAGGGGTTATTGCCTATCCTAGCTTTAGGTGTGGACAATTCCTCAAAACCCTGAAAACAGTATTATTAAATGTATAAGTTGCATGTGGAACGGATATAAAAGTCAATTGATATACTTTATATGATTTAATACTTAATCCAAATTATTTACTGTCATTCCCACATGACCAAATGGCCAGTATTATGAACATGCAAATGCAGCATAAGATAGACTGAAGGGAAGTTGGATTGGTTGCAGTGAATAGATTGCAGTGTGTTAGACAATCTAATCCTCTATAATCCCTATCATCTCAAAGGCAGCATTTCCATCTCCTTCTCATTCATCTACACTAGTCTCCCCAAAGCTCAAATCATTATATTCTAATTATCAGCGATTGTGTTACACTCCTTCGACACGAAAGACACAATTAATAAAAGATCACTAGTTTTCTAAGGTCCACGCCATTTGAGGTAGAATATTACTTGACATTGGAGTACAGACAGTTAAATTCAAGTATAAATATGGCCATGTGTGAATAATCTGATACTAATTCTCAGAGAATGTGATCTTTTGTTTTCTTTAATTTGGAATGATTTGTACAGTACAAGTTTATAGTAGTTTGTTATTGTTTAAGTTTGAACAAACAATAAAAAATGTTGTTGAAATTCCCACAGATGTGTTTTTCTGCTCCACAGTCTTCAGTCGAGGACACCATAAGGGCTGCAGCTGTAATAGATCCAACAGCTGGGCTAATTTGTTAAGGGGAAAAAATCGTTAGGAGTCACATTAACGTTTATTGTGTGCTTCTGGACTTTCTCTTCATTCTTTTTGGTGAACATTTATGAATTCATCCACTGGTACCTTGAGAGAGATGATCCTACAGCCTCTGTGTTCTTGAGTGCACATGAACCCATCTGACAGAATCTCTGTCCCCATGGAGACTCAATAGGGTCATGCAGTGGAACAATTGACCAGTGCATCTGCATCATGACAGCTGGTCTAACCCCATTAGTATGCAATTCAAGCCCTGCTGAATACAACCACTTTCCTAGAGAGACAACCATTCAACTCAAACATATTGTCACAGATCACATGTCCATCTATCATGGTGTCCTTGGTCCTGACCATGCCTAGACCATCAAACATTTACCAGTCTGGTTCAAAGGCTGTGGGGTGCAAATATTGTGAGAACAAGAGATTAAGTCTGAGACCACTAGTGAAAAGGCTTTTCCTATTTTAAATTTTTCTAATTTAAAACAAATATTTTCACTACCAATCATATTCTCTGCATTGCAATTGGAGGGGGGAAAAGTATATATTTTCAACAATTCTTAGTATTTATGTCTAATTTTTTCTTTAATGACAGCAATAAAGTTCACACAGTGGATGTCACAAATATACTTATTTCATTTATTAATTCAACTGACTCTTGGTGATTCTATATGGTGACCTGTTTATCATATAAAGAGATCCAGTCTCTTAAGAAAATTTGAATGACATGAGGGTGAGTGATTTCATTTTTTGGTGATTTAAGTTACATCATAAAGAACTGGTGTTCCCTGTCTGAAGGTGAATGTTTAACATGTTCTGATCCAAAGCGCAGTGATGTAGCATTGCAGCCATCATAGAATCACAGCGACCCAAGACAGATATGGCAAGTGATCCCAACTTTGTGCCAGGTTAATGAACGCTGGAGTGATCAAAACAAGACCAAGGCCCGCCTCTTCCATCCCTCTCTCTTCCAAGAGCTCTCCCTCTTTCTTGTTCGTATACCCACTGCCTCCCAGGCTGTCTGTCTCCAATAGTGATGTGCTGGGAACAATAGTGAACTCTTTGTAGCATGAAGTGCTATGGAGGCAGGGCAGCATGAAAGAGTGCTTTCAATAAAAATCCTTTTGGAAAGGAAGGGGCGGGGGGCGGAGGGAAATTCTGCTAAAATATTGCAGTTTGCATATTAGATATTCTGACAAGTGTGCCATGCATCATTATAGATATAACTGAGATAGTAGGTAGCTAACATCAGCTCCTAGTCAGCTGAGCTCAGCTGCGATGACCTTTAGGGTTAATGTCCAATGACCAAGCTCCCTCATACATATTACATCAGATTATTAAGTGAGTTTGGCTGCTCGGTGCTGACAATAGAGAGCTGGCCACAAATCACTTTTAAACGCCCTGGTTTTCAGACCAGGATTGCAAGTTTTGCCACCCAGGGAGTCTTTGGATGAGTTTGTATGAGTTCAGCTTTGGAGAAGCTGTGTATCTGTGTGTGCGTTAATATGGTCTGTATTGGTGAGGTGATTAACTGGCACCATCAGGAGACGGAATGACTTGTTGTTCTGGACAATCTGACACCAAGAAACGCATTTATGTCACGTGGAAGGTCACTAACCCGTCAACCATGTGATCAACGCAGATATGCTTCAGACTGTCTGCTCTTATCTTTCTTTCTTAGCCAATCAGAATCATTTAACCATCATTTTTGACGTAGTTATTACCCTCTGTTAGAGTATAATTGCTGTAACAATGTTATTGTATGTGGGGCGGCCTACGAACTCCTTGTGAGACCTGAAGCTGGCTTCTGCTGATGAAACTGCAAACTAAACTTCACAAAAATTTCTTCTATTGACTGCACTTCTGACTCCTGGTCTTCATTCAACATATCTGGTCCTCGGGTCTTAACTGTAAAATCCCCTACAGATGTATGCTGAACATAAAATCTTGTATTCAGATCTGCCTACATCCAGTCAATAACAGATGGACAGAATGAAGTCCCAGCCTAGGATTTTTCTTCTTCTTTTGATTATGATGATGAGAATGATGATGATAATCTGTTTAAGAGAAGATCTGTTACTATTTCCATTACATCGCAACTTTAACAAAATAAATGGAAGCCCCAAATTGTGAATAGCGAATTTAAAGTATAGAATGATATAATACAATGAATAACAGAAAAACAAAACTAGATTAGTATTTTGATTCATCCCAAATCTTTGAATCTGTTCATTAAAAGACCTTTTTGGAAAAAAAAAAACATTGTTAGTTGTGAGTCATTGAATAAACCCTGCAAGCAATTAATCAAAACATTGCTTGTCCATTCTGTTAAAGAATCATTCAGTGAATAGCGTGTATATGTTTTATAGGTCCAACCAATGAAATGCTCCTTTACAGCATACACTCAAATTCTATTTGTTTGTGCTAAAGTTGGAAAACTCACTCACTACTTAATGTGGATGCTGTGAAATCGCCCTATAATGCAATATATGTGTAATTCCCTGTATAAACTTAATGAGAGAAAGAGTGATCAATTTCAGAAGAAGTTTTTACTTCAGTGAACAAAAAAAAATAGTTTGTGGAACCGAGTAAACGAGAAGGATTAGTTCACCTAAATTATTTATTTTAAACAACAAATCATTCACATAAATGAAACATCGCTGGTCTACTGCTAATGCTAAACTTTGCAAATAAAAAGCCTAACAACTTTAGGCCTGCATGTCCAACACAGGGCTCATGTAAGCTTAGTGTCTAGTGAAGCTTTTCTTCTTTTTCACCACGTTAATCTGTCAAGTCTCTGAGCAGCTTTCCCCTTTTTCTGGACGCAACACAACGGCAGTATTCAGTGTGGTTGTGATTTAGAGTGTGCTACTTTACTTGGTCCCAGAGTTAAATCTTTAGCATTTGTCTGTATAGAGGATACTGTGCTACAGGATAAAAAGCTGCTTAACAGCATGCTACATTTTAAAGACAGAAACACTGATGCACTGATCGCAGATGGAGGCACCCAGTAAAAACCCTCACTGTTAACTCAATACATGACTCTCTGGTGCTTTCCCAGTCACCATAAACGAACAAGCCATATGTTATTCTGCAAGGGGAGATTCATTAATTTGGTTGTGTCTTTGCTGATTATGCTAATAATGATTCCATATTTAAGGGTTCAGGTTCAAACATCGTAAAGTAATTGAAAACCCTTAAAGTATAGCAGCATGACGTACCACAACATCTGTTGAATATGTCTGCTGCATCTACATAGCATACAAACTCTTCAAAACCTGCAAAGAAATAACTGTATTCACATTTACTACTTAGTACTGTATCTCATTCCTTCAATTAATTATGTCAGCATGCATCCATTTAAACATTCCAGCAGAAAATTGGGCAAAACAAACTAAACAATAGCATTTCAAGTCCTGACGTGACAGCAGTTGTGATACTGTTTTTTAGTGCTATCGCACATTCTCTGCCCTGAGGTTTAACCTGGCACAGATGCAAGCCTTTCTAATCATTGGTTTGAGCTGAAAAAACCTCCCACATTTCAAAATAACATCCTGGTGCAGACAGTGTGATGACAATTTTAGATTCCAAGGACAGTTAACTTCCCTTCTTCCTGGTTACCATTGTGCTCTTGTGATAGCAGAGCTCCTCGGGGATGAATGCAACCCCCCTTTTTCTATACCACAAACTCACAATGGCTTAGGAAGAACTTTTAAATGAAAGACACAAAGCTTATTGAGACACCGTTATACTAAGTACTGCCATATTAAGCACACTAACATTAAAAATTGTTTTGATCAAATAATTGTGCAAAATCTTTGCTACAAATGCATTTAGGCAGAAGATTAAAAGATTTGCATAATTATATATATATATATATATATATATATATATATATATATATATATATATATATATATATATATATATATATATATATATATAATAAGTATATAAGTCTGTATATTAAAATAAGTATGTGTGTCCAAATATTGTTTGACTTGTAATATACATGACTGTATATATAAAAGCATGTTAACTGAGTGGATTTATTTCTGTTGACAAAGCTCTTTAAGCTCAGGTCAGATCCCATTGTTTAGTCATGTGAGAAAAAAACAATGGGAAAATCTCTTTTTTTCATAGAGAAAAAAAAAAAAAAATATATATATATATATATATATATATATATATACAAGACGTGAACATCACATAAATCTGTAGTCTATACATTATGAGACATCATGCAATAAACCCAGAACCAATGCACAGACATCTGGTGCTTATTCTGCAAGCGGACCTTTTCTTGGGTGTTGACATGATTTTAGATTTTCTTGAAGAGCTTCAAGTCTCTCTGGAATGCCTTGATGACGATGAAATTGACTGTTGCCTTTCCAATAAGAACTCTTTGACCTTTTTGCCTGTTGATTTCAAATGAACTAATTTATAAGTTAAAGAAAATCAGGAACTGATTATTCCATCACAGAAAGATGAAACAAAACTAATTTATGTAATACTCTTTGTTTCACATGCTCTACATCCATCAGTCATTACGGATTGACGTAGTCTACAATTTATGGAGGACCATTTACATCAGTTATAAATAACTGTTGCCCAAGCATCCATGATATCTTTTCAAGTACAAAATCTTGATTTCATTTAGAAAGTTTTGACTCACCATGGAATTTTTCTGATCAATCATGTGTAGTTTATGTTGCAATCAGAGCTTTATAGAAGTCTGGAATTAATGTAAGGGTAACATACACTCGCCATTGTAAAACGTGGATATAAAAAAATATATATATATAACCTATTAGTTGACTTGTGAAAGGTACAAAGAGATTAGCCCTCTAAAATCTGGTATAAATGATCATGAGTTAATGTGTTTTTTCAGAACAGATGCAACTCGCACAGACAACTACCACCTCCAAGTGGTTACTTGAAAACTTTTTTTCAGTCAACAAGATCTCAAGAAACGTGAGAGAAAAATGCAAGAAAAGATGCATAAAAGAGATTCAAATTAAAAATGCAAAATATATATTTATCTAACATGCATATTTACATTCAATACTAATACTTCAGGGCATTTAAATGCTTGAATCTGCTTATTTGATTTCGTGTCACTCGGCTTTTTTAAACCACTCCTGACTTTTATTTTGAAAATCACAACAGGAAGTGTTTGCTACACAAACTTCCGATAGGGATGCACGAAACCTGTAAGGGATTTCCCTTCATTTGATATCCTTGTTGATTGCCGTGAAAGAGAAAAATCGCATTGTTAAAAGACTAGAAACACAGCGCCAGTCATGTCAGAGACATACGGTAGGGTGACTAATTTTCCTTTTCTCTTGCCACACTTCTTATTGACAGCTTAGCATGTTTTTAGCAGGTGTAACGAGCTCATTCATCACAGTATTTGCTTACAAGCTGTTTAGTGGCAGCTCGTCAGCAGCGACCATATGTTTCATCTCTCGACGCCAGTATTATGTGTTTATTTTTGAGTAGTATATTACAACAGTACTAAACAATAATTACGATAGAATTACGATAGAAAAATTACGATAGAAAGATCGTTATTTATTTGTACATAGCCTGGATGTTATGATGAATCTCTTTAGCCTCTAGATTAGATAATGACAGATTATTGACAGACTGCAGTCTGATTAATGTTAATGATATTGTAACATTCATTCCTATACTATCCTGTTTATATTATTTATCATTTCTATGTATTTTCTTCACTAATAAAGAATTCTTTGTTTTTGTTTTCCTCCTCTCTAGATTTCCTGTTTAAGTTTCTTGTGATTGGAAATGCAGGAACTGGAAAATCTTGTCTGCTTCATCAGTTTATAGAAAAAAGATGTATGTGGTTTTCTGTTATCTCACCTAAACAAATTCTGAAACAAAGGACGTCAATGTTTTGTTTCTAATGTGTTTTTCCTGTTCTTCCAGTCAAAGATGATTCGAATCACACTATTGGGGTTGAATTTGGATCAAAGATAATCAGTGTGGTCAATAAGTTTGTCAAACTCCAGATCTGGGATACAGCAGGACAGGAACGTTTCAGGTGTGTTTATATGGCTGTTTTATTTTCTAAATCTGTTTCCTTCTGAGATTGCCTGTTTTTGTTATGACCACTGTGAGATATGACTTGCGATGATAATTTCCAGGCGGTCAGATGGCGGAGCATTTGGTGAGGGAGTGATTAAACTCCGTTTATTAGCACTGTCAACATTACTTAATTTGCACTGAACGTTTGCCAGCAGCTTCTTCTTAGAGCCAAAATACATTTACAATGAAAATATGCTAATGCCACACAAACCACTTTTATGTAGTTTGTTCTTTGTGTATTTGAAAATTAATTTGAGGCTACTTAAAAAGATTATATATATATATATATACATACATACATACATACATACATACATACACATATATAAATGTGTATGTGTTATCTTTATTTAGTTTTTCTTTCTTCAATCATGTCTTGCACAGTGCACCTAGTGTTATTGTATTTTTAATTACATATATTTTATTATATATTTATCATTTTTTTGCGAGAGCGAGCTTTAATTTATTTCATTTTTATAAATTTTTGTACTTCAACTTTGTTTTATTTAGAAATAATGCTTAATTTCTAACTTTAGTTTTTCATGTAATATTGTATTTTATTTCAGCTTTGTTATATTGAATGAAAACCATTTTTAATAATTTCAACTATCACTTGCAAGACTGTGCCCAACACCTTTGAGTAGAATCCATTTTTGTCATTTGCAAAGTGGAAACATTTGGTTTTACATTATAAAAAAATTCTTATGCTTTTTGTCTCTTCCTTGCATCCTCCTCTTCCTATACATGAAAGAGCCCTTTGATTTGTTGGAGGAAATATATGTAGCTTGTTGTTTTCAGTAAAACTTTGCTCTATATGTTCATTTCCTAAGGCTTAGTATCTCACATAAGACAATGTGTTGTAGTTATTCAGGAAACAAATGCTATGGGTGAACAGAAACAAACGTTTCAGCTGCAATGTTGAAGGAGACCTGAGTTATACAGTCCTGCTATTGTGAGCAGATGTGATTTGGCTAGTGGTGAGATTATATTGATTCTTCAGTGCCCAGTGACGTTATCTAGACAGAGCAGGTGGATGATTGCTAATATAATAACCCATATAAAATCTAGAGTACTATTTAATGTCAGTAACGTCATGTGGACGTCAATGTTTTGGCAAACTTGCATTCCCGCCGTTTACAATCCAATCAATTCTAGATTAGTAAAATAAAAACAGTTCTCATTGATTTTTCGGTTTTAAGATAAATGGTTTTACAAATGACAATTCAGTCTTTAAGCAAGTAATTATTTTGACAATATTATGTCACTAATAATTATGTTTTATCAAAATAATGTTTAATCAAAACTCAGATATACAATACTGTTCAAAGGTTTGTGGTTGGTAAGATTTTTTTTTTAATGTTCATTAAAGAATTCTCTTATGAGGCTCCATTTATTTGATCAAAAATACAGTAGAACTGGTATATTACAAAAATTTTACAAAACTGAATTTTCAGCAGTCATTACATTATTCTTCCGAAATCTGCTCAAGAAAATGTTTTTTGGAAACCGTTATGCATTTTTTTCCCAAGATTCTTTTAGAACAGCATTTATTTTAAGTAGTAATATTTTGTAACAAAAAACATTTGTCTTTACTGTCGCATTTGATCCATTTAATGCACTCTTGCTCCATAAGTGTTTCTTTTTTGCCTATTATCTGTAAAAAACTAAAACTGCCATTCACATACAGAGCAAATATTGAATATGTCAGCTGGTCACCCCTTTCCCCATCGACTAATTGCCTATGTTGGGCAGCTCTAAAATGATCAAATATCAGCCATTTAATTGGTTGGTTGATATATAGGTTTTTCTCTAGATTTGACCAGCTGTTATGCCAAACTCTTGCAGACATTACAGAGGTTTAATTGTACAAATATCTGTTCTCCTCAGGTCTGTAACACGCAGCTACTACAGAGGGGCAGCAGGGGCTCTGCTTGTGTATGACATAACCAGGTAAAATCACAATTGTATATCCAGTGCCTCTGCATAATATTATGTGTGTGGCTCTATTTTCTTTGAGATTCATATATTGTGGCCTAGAGATAGACTGTATGTATTTATAAATCCTTAAGTGTATTGATTTCTCACACTTTCTGTCTCTGGATGTTAGTCGAGAAACATACAATGCTCTGACAAACTGGCTGACAGATGCCAGGATGTTGGCCAGCCAGAACATAGTGATCATACTGTGTGGAAATAAGAAGGATCTGGATGCTGACCGTGAAGTCACCTTCCTGGAGGCCTCGCGTTTCGCTCAAGAGAATGGTGTGTATGCCAGACTACCTGCTGGTTAACATTGATCTGCTTGCATATTGTGACTGTGCCACTAGAGGTCAGTACAGGATAGAATTATTAACATAAACATGAGCCCACTATTGAATGTGTATGGACTTATGCAACTGGATGCATTGGGATCACAAAGGTGTATTCAGAGACTTAACAGTGATTGGCTATTGGTGCATTGCCATTGTTTATTGATCTGTGTTGTTTCTGTTAATTAAAATGATTAAAACTAGTTTGCGGAAGCAGTAATAAAGCTGATATAAAATAAAATATCAATATTAGATCAACTTCAAAAACGAGTGGAAGTATTAGAAGATTAACGGCAATAAATATTAATTGGAGGTAAATGGATAAAGCCAATAAAAATGGTAAATTAATTCAAAATATGAGATTAATAGATTACTAATTCTAAATAAACACTGTTTATTAAAAGTAAATGCATAATAACTTGACATTTTTTTGGAGTGCATTTATTTCTGAATATTATTAATTTAACAAAACGCATGTCATATCTTCATATCTTTCCTTTCAGAGCTCATGTTTTTGGAGACCAGTGCTCTAACAGGGGAGAATGTGGAGGAAGCCTTTGTACAGTGTGCTCGGAAAATCCTTAACAAAATAGAATCAGGTACAAAATGGCTAGTGCCTTTTATTCATAGGCTTGTAGAGAACTTTTGAATCAAGCTGTGCTTTCATTTTGTTGTGTAGGAGAGCTGGACCCGGAGCGGATGGGTTCAGGGATCCAGTATGGAGATGCAGCGTTGCGGCAGCTGCGTTCTCCCAGACGGGCTCAGGCAGAGAGCGTGCAGGAGTGTGGCTGTTAACACAGATAACCCAGACCAGACAGCTGACCAACCAGGTGAAGGTCCAGGCTTGACTTCTCTGATTGTTTTTCACATCTGAGGTTATAAAATTTAGAAGGCTGTTCAAGCTCTGTCTGAGTGGGTTCAGCAGATCCTTAACATTGTGTTATTACTAATTGCTTCTCTGAAAGAAGAAGATGCTGTTGTTCTGCTTCTGCTGGTGCTCTGTGCTACCCGTAATGGCCACATCCAGTAAAAATAGCTGCAGTGCATTCAGATTTAATCAGATACAGTTGTTCACTGTGCTCACAACATCATTCCCTGCATATTAGATTTAAGTGTCGTGTTCAGTGTGCTAAGTGTTCTTTCCTGTTCTGTGTCCTTGACCTTTATTCAATAATTTAATCATATTTTAATCTTTTAGTCTTTAGTTTGGAATTTAGTTTTTGGCAAAAAATATGACAAAAGAAACTGATAAAAGTATAAAAATACAAAATAGAACATTTCTGTGTAAATTGTTTGTAAAACCAATTGTTTAGATTGTTGCATTGAATTAATTTATGCAGAAACTAAGAGGCCCAATATCTCCAGTAACAATTATTTTGCAAAAATAATTCTTCCAAAACTAAAACATTTTTCTTCACAGCGTTTATTAATCTTATCTACATATTAATCTAATCTACATATACTACCATTCAAAAGTTTAAAACCATTTTGAATATTGAGAATAAAAATAAATATTTCTTGGATTATGTGACTCTGAAGACTGGAGTAATGATGCTGAAAATTCAGCTTTGCCAACATAGGAATAAAATACATTTTATTATATATTCAAATTTAAAACAGATATTTTATTTTATCTATTAATTTATTCTAATATAATTTTACAGATATTAGTTTTTGCTGTATTTTTAATCTAATAAATCCACCCTTGGTGAGCATAAGTGGCAGCTTCTTAAAAAATAAAAAAAAACACCCAAAAAAAATGTACCAACCCAAAACATTTGAACATGGTGTATACTAATTCAGTCTGTATAAAGTAACATTAATTATTATAAACAATGACTTTTGTTTATAAATTTTTATTTACTTTTATTTATAAATTAACATTAACCTGAATTAACGCTTTAAAAATGCTTCTTTCAGTTTTTTGTTTTGTTTATGATTCCTAATGCACTATTTAAAGTGATACCAGCATACTTAGTGACTCAATTTTAGCTTTTGCCAAAGTGTTGTCATAAACCTGTTGTCTGTAAAAGGATGTTGATATCTGCCCCTCAGCATCTCTACTCTATTTGGCATGCTCTAACAGGACCTCTCTTCAAGAAGAGGTGCTATTTTTGTCATTGACACCAATCAAATGCCACTTGAGTTTGCTTCTGCATGCCTTAGGTACGAGTTATGATGACACAGCACCAGCACAGACACACACACACAAATGGTCAAATGTTTTACCTTCTTCTACCCCTCTTGAGAACAGACAAGTCCTTCACAACCCCTCTCCCTCTTGTCAGTCAAATGCCACACAAGAAACCGTGTCAGGGGAATGGATATATTTAACTCCAGAGACACGGCCCTCCCAAGCTTTTTCCGAGGTGCCTTATTTGGAATTTGAGCTAGAAATAGGGGTTCAAAGTGAAGATCAAGGCTGATTATGAAGCTACACCTTCAGTAAGACCATCTATATGTTTATCTGCACCTTTTCTGTTTCCTTTGGCCAAGGTTTTGTGAACACGAGGAGGACATTAGTGCGGCATGTGACGTACGGCTCATCGTGGTGGAGCAACTGTTTCCCTCACCTTACTTTTACTTCTGTTCTGACATGCCAAGGGCCCCCCTTGAACTCCAGAAGGATCTGGAAAATGTTTACTGTCCCCCTCGGGCCCAGGCAAAGACATCTTTGGTACCCAAAACACTGAGGGTAGTTAAAAGATTTGGCCCTTGCCCCTGAGAATACTGCACTGAGCCCCTGCCCCATCTTTCCCTCTTCCATACGTAGATGTTGTGTAGAGAAGAGTTTATATTATCACTGTTGGAGCATGTTTCATGTTTGAATACAACATATTCATAAATAGCTACTTACAGCATATATATGAGAGAGGGAGAGGGAGATAGCTGCATCACTGCTCTATGGCACGCACCTATAATTCTTATCATTGATGTGCATTATCTCGATAGAAAATTGCTTTTAATTAGTTTTTTTTTCTTTCATTATTGTTAGTGTTTTAGGAAAGGACACTAGAAAGTGTTTTTTTACATTTGTCTAAAATCAAGTCTTTGTTCTTTTATTATAATTTACATTCAAAATGTTAGCCAGCACACTTGCCTTCATATCACTCAGCAATTTGTCAGTATGAACAGCTTCAATATCCGTGTTACATGCTCTATAATTATTGTAAAGCATTTCTGCGTGGCAGTCCCATTTTTAGGTGTTTGTCGGAATGATACTGACGTATTTAAAGTGATTCCTTGTTTTCTTTTTTTGGAGAATGTGTTTTTAAATTATTTTGCTTTTTTTTTTTTAAATCTGCTATCCCCCTGTTCTTCTACTGTATACATTTTAAATGGACATAAGCTTGCATCGAAAATGTCTTTATATCAATTATTTTATGTTTTGTTAAATATTGAAATGGGGCCGATTGCCCATAGTCATGCTTAATAACATACCGAATGGTAGTTCCTCGTTTTTCTTTAATGCTGCGTCTTCACTTTACTCAAACCTCAAAAAAGTCAGGTAATTCTGTTGTACTGATCTAAAAAAATTAAGATGTGATTCAAAAGTCACCTAATCAAAAGTACAATTCAGCTACTGAATGTAAATCAGTGTTTGTAAAATCATTGTAATTTCTGTAAATCGTCCCATCCAAGTTTGCTGAACAGTCAAGTAAAAACAATCATTAAATAAAACATTTCAATTAATTAAATTGAATAAGGAATACAGTGCCAGACATTTTAATTGCTCCTTGGGTCTGACACATGAATAAAGTCTTGGCAGGCTTGCAGAACCCCAGTATCCAGGAACAGCATGCTCTCATGAGTTGGGTGGCACATAATACATTTGCCATGTGCATTAGTGAGAATAGGTTAATGGCAGGCTTATGTGCAAAGTATCCTTAACTACAAACATATAAGAACTACTTTTACATCCATAATAATCTTACAAAAGTTTTATACTTTATTTTTTACTTTAACATACCAATAACTCCCTGTAAACAGTTACCCGTTCAAATTGAAAACTATAATTTACTCTCAAACATTTAAAAAATGATTTATTAGTGTGATGAATCAGCACTGTAAATGTAATGCATCTCAGTTTCACAAGCCAAAACTTTAATACCCTTCAAACTTGCTTTCAATTCAGGCAGTGAAGTGCATATTCATCATGTTAATGTACATCATAAACATTATGGCTTCAATACTTTTACAATAAAACCAACACTATTCACATAATACATGCCAGAACTGAATATAAAGTTGTTATTGGGGGGGACCTGTAGATTGATTCAACACATGCATTGTTCAAGATGATGAACTAAATATAATTACAGAATTCGGAATCAGTTCAATGTCCTTATATAAATATTGTACAAATATCCCAATCTCATTATTCCTCAAAAATAAATTACATAAAATACAACATGAAATACCTGAGAGCTACTAAAAACCAAATAGCATCAGACTGAATGAAAGTTACTCTTGATGATGAACAGCTTTGATGTGTATCGATATGTTGATCTCATTTAAACATAATTTGTCATTTTGCTGTGTATGTTTCATGCTTTAGATACCAGTGACTTTTTACAATACAATACACATGGAATGCACTATTAGAGTGAATGTACAAGTAAAAATCTATATAGCTCACATCAAAGAAAACCGATATTAATAAATAATGAAACAACTATTTAAGTAAGTGTTACTTAACACTTCACAAAGACTTATGTTGGCGCAACTAATTTCTGTAAAATACGAAACCGATTTCTTTACATTAACCCTAAATGTTAATCAATATAAACAACACATCACATTATAGGTCTCTAATTGTCTGGCAATTGCTGAACACTTAATTAAAAGAGTGTAAAGAGACACTGGTAAATCTCATGGCCTGTAAATCTATGCAACCTACAAAATCAACAAGGCATGCGATTGTTTGATTGTTTGCCCTGCAACATCAGTAGATTGTGTTTTCATGTTTGATATGTACCAGTAATTGCAACATATCCATGATGTAAATAAACCCCTAAAAAACCTTGAGTTATAATCTGAGTCATTGTGACCCATCCTGGAAGACTGCATGTGAACTGGACAGATGCCCCAATCATTATATGGAGTGTTTTGGGTTGTTTAGCCTGACAGGACTAGATAGTCAGACTTTTTTTGTTTTGTTATATTTCTGAAAGCAATACTACCGAGACCGAGCAGAAAAGCAGCGCATGTACTCTGTCATCCATGGATTGAAATCGGGGACAATCTTATTTATGTTCTTTTCGAAGTCAGCAGATCTGGTTCTCTGTTTGTCAGATCTCTTCATCTGTTTTTCCACCTCCCGTCTGGTTTTTGCTCGCAACGCTGACTCATGGATCTAGACAGAAGAAAGGCTGGATGAAGTGTGCATTAAAAACGATAAAATATTGAGTACTTCATGGGTTAGTTTGCCCACAAATGAACATTCTGTTATCATTTACTCTCAGAACAACATTAGATCACTGACTTTAATGGACAATGGGCAGCTGAAACTTTCTTTAAAATAATAGTAGTGAAACGGCTTCTCAAACAATAATAATAAAAAAAAAGTAATTGTTCATTTCAATCTATAAGGAATATTTATATTAACCAAACTGTAATTTTTTTCATTTGAGTAGTCTTTTTTTCAGGGCAGTTTCTTACTG
Organism: Rhodeus uyekii; assembly: GCA_037043235.1. Taxonomy (NCBI): domain Eukaryota; kingdom Metazoa; phylum Chordata; class Actinopteri; order Cypriniformes; family Acheilognathidae; genus Rhodeus; species Rhodeus uyekii. The sequence goes on along the minus strand of JAWRVZ010000013.1, from coordinate 2,685,240 downwards.
GTCAAGAGCCACTTATAATATGCTTCTTGAAAGGACTCTCACCTCTGCGGTTGATGTTGCAGGACCAACGTTATGGGTTTTCTTAGAAGCCATATCTGTCTGCCTCTCTCCTGAGCCATACAGGGCAAACGGGTGACGGTTCTCTTTGTCAGGGTCTTTACTGACAGGAGGCTTGACCTTTGATTTTGTATGCTTGTGCGAAGAGCGGCGTTTGCTCTTTGGTGTGTTCAGGATACGCGTGTCAGTTTCTGGGTTGAGAGCAGGAGCGCATTCTCTGGCCTTCTCTTCCTCCCCCTCTTGATGACTCTGCTCAGCAACTCTGGTTACTAGCTCTGATGAGAGAAAAAAAACAAGAGATCTGCATGGTAATTTGCATTTAAAAAAATGGTTAAGAAATTTTAATTAAGTACCAAAGATTGTGTCTTTATGCCTTTCCATTTAGTTTTCCATGTTTTGTACATTACTAAGAAAATTATACAATTGTGCTGATGTAAATATTTCTCTAAGGTAAAGTTCTCTTCTGTAAATAACGTTTTAGCAACTTTAGAATGGATTGAAAATTGTAAACAAATCAGTAAAGTTTCTCTGGATGTCATAATTTACCAAGTACGTATTTATGACACTTGTATATAGCTGTAAAATCAACAAAAACATTGATACCTACCATAAATATGGTTAATGAAAAAAAATTATATAACTATCTGACATGTAACCATTTCAAACAGTCAGTGTACGTATAAATAGTAGTAAACACTTTAATATTGAGTTGAATACTGAAAATGTGAGCCTTATGAACAGTAATAACTTATGATACTAGTTAATTAGTATTATTTATGTACTAGCATAGTATCCATATTTTTAATTGGCATTTTTATTTTTGTTTTAGTTTACTTTTTTGTAATTTTGCTTTTGTCATTTTATTAGGTTTTTGCTTTTAATAATTCAATTTCACTTTCTATTTATTTTAGTACTTCAAACTCACTTATTTCAGTCAGTTAAGAGACGGTTTTTATTCAAGTCTAATATTTAGATTTTATTCCAGCTTAATTTCAATTAATGAAGATTTTAAAAAAAAATTATAGTTATAATATCAACACTTGAACACAGACTATTTTAGTACCTACTATAAAAGAGAAACAATACAACCTGTGGCTCAGTACTTACTGGTGTCTGCAGGGTTTCTATCCTGTGGTTCTGGTTCAGCTGCTGGTTCTGGTGTCCCACACGTAGATCGTTCATGAAGCTTCTGAGGTTCGACTTTATTCCGACTTAGAGGAGTAGATTTACCACTGGAGCCCGTCTCGCTTCCCCATTCTCCCCAAAACCAAGGGTTGTGCGCATGCTCCAACAGCCGCCTCGACAGTCTGTACTTCAGCAAATCCTCATAACATTTTGCATAAGTCTCCCATTTTGGATCTTTAAATCTCTTCATGTATTCGGATCTAATTCTCTTCGTCACCATAATTCACTATCGTTCGTCTGGAGAGAAATATAATAAATGTTAAATTATAGCGACATTATATTTCGTTAAGAATAGCACTCCGACTCAGCTCTCTTCTCCCGCTAGACTTTTAAACCGAATTGCTATGGCAACAAAATTATAATAAGCAAGCGAAAGCCAATCGCTGACCAGCTGAGAGTTGCACTCATCGACACGCCTCATTTGTAGACACGCCCCCTTAAACCATGGCGTCATCTCGGAGCTCTCTGAACCTCTTAACGTATTTGCATATTAGGGTTCATAAGGTGACGATAAACATGAACGCTGACTTCAGTAATCCAAAAAACACGAATAAGCAGAAGACAATAGTACATTTGTAAACGTAGCATATATAAAACGCGCTGCCTGTCATCGACAGTGCGTCTGAACGGAGAAACGAAAGACCTTTTATTTATATACTGCAAGTACTCTAAGTAGTCAACGCTAAATATTAGCGTTTGACACCATGACTATCCACATGCAATCAAACGTGTAGTATTGTATTTAAAATATATGTCAAAGCTGCATTAAAACGTCGACTAGTATTTAGAACGAATGTCATGTGACAGCAATGAGCGGAAGCAAGTTGAATGAAGATTCACGCCATAAAAACCTGTCAACAGTAACATGAGCCGTGTTTTGATATTATATTTACTTACAGATTTGATTAACGCAGAATCGAGAAGGTAAACAGATGGCGCTTGTTCTCTGCAGACGTCAAGCTTGCTTTGTAAAACACGGGTGTAACGCCGCCATGTGGTGAAAGTGCAGGATATCACGCGAGCGCATCAACAGGTGTTGTCTACGGTTAAAACTCGACCTCCCAAAGGAGGGGTTATGGGGTCTTAATCACAGGTGCCAGAAGGTAACGATATTGTTGTCGTTATTTATCGCGTTCTATTCACGCTTATCTGAATCATCTTTGAGTCATGCATGATTTCGTTTTAGGATTTGTGGCTCATTCATGGCAAATCTGAAATATATTCTGTGCATACATGTGTTTGTTAACGTTAATCCTTTCAAATAAATTATTTATTTTCTTTAATCAAGGTGGAGGTTCTCCAGGAGGGTCAACTTTCACTATTGGAAGGGTGAAATTAACTTATGTGTGACCATATGTGACTTTTTGTAACTTATATACTTTGTTCACTACTCAAATTGCACTAGGAAAATAATTAGATCATACTTTTTTTGTTTTTGTTTACTAGAATGTGCTTATTTGCTTTTCAGCAACACTCTAGATCAGTTTGCAGTTTCAAGTCAAACAATTTATTAACAAAAAAGTGTCACAAATACCAAATAATAGACTTTAATAAATTAATGACTATTTATGTACAGATTACAGTTTTGTGATAAACAACATGGTATAATGGTTTTCTGGATCTTGATCATGTCTGTTGTCCTGCTTGGTTATCCAGGGTATGTAACACATGGGTACAAATTAAATCTGTCCCATGATGATGAATGTACAGTATTCTCCCTTATTGCGTGATCCACAGCAAACAGACGCAGATGATGGTTTTAGAAGCACTTGCGGTGGACAATGCTGGGACCTGCCTCATCGTATTCCTGCTTGGTGATCCACATCTGCTGGAAAGTGGACAGGGAAGCCAAGATGGAGCCACCGATCCATACAGAGTATTTACGCTCAGGTGGGGCAATGATCTGTCAGAATGAGGAGACACATGAGCATGTCACTGCTGTATCAATAGGGAACAGTGGTATGTTAAAAGATAAAAACATGCATTACCTTGATCTTCATTGTACTGGGGGCCAGGGCAGTGATCTCCTTCTGCATACGGTCAGCAATACCTGGGTACATGGTGGTACCACCTGACAAGACATTGTTGGCATACAGGTCCTTCCTGATGTCAATGTCGCACTTCATGATGCTGTTGTAGGCGGTCTCATGGATTCCAGCAGACTCCATACCTGTTCAGATACACCTTATTAATCGAACTAAAAGCTGTATGGAAAAATTTAGTTGTTTCTAATAGTGTTTGTCTTTACGCACCAATGAAAGAAGGCTGGAACAGGGTCTCTGGGCAACGGAAACGCTCATTACCAATGGTGATGACCTGGCCGTCGGGCAACTCATAGCTTTTCTCCAGGGAAGAGGAAGAGGCGGCAGTGGCCATCTCATTCTCAAAGTCCAGAGCCACGTAGCACAGCTTCTCCTTGATGTCACGGACGATCTCACGCTCAGCTGTAAACAGAGTTTATAAGTAAGTCAGTTGTTTTCAGGGAAATGTTTGGGGTAGATATGAACTTTTATGCACACCAAGGCTGCATTTATATAATTAAAACAAACTGGTAAAATTGGGAAATATTACTACAATTTAAAATAAGCTGGGGTTTTTTTTAAGCTGAAAAAGCCTAAAGCTGATTTATTTTGTTGAGTTTGTAGAAGCCTTTACTCCAGTCTTCAGTGTCACATGAAATCATTCTAATAATTTGTCTTATTATAAATAATAATAATAAAAATGGTTGTGCTGCTTTGTTTTTGTGGACACTATGAAACTAGAAAATTAAAAAATGATTTCAAATAGTAATTACTTTTTAAATGTATTTACTGATACTTTTGATCAATTTAATGCATTCTTGCTGAATAAAATGATTATATATATATTTTAAACTGTATGGTGGTAAAAACAGTAGTGTATATCCAACAATGACTGATATTATCAATCAGAAACAGAACTTATATATAACCATTAGGGTACTTAAATATTGTGCATCCCTCAATAAATGCAACAAATATGTTGAAAGAAACATTTGAAAAGAAATGTAATGAGTTCTGACCAATCTTATGAAAACAACACAGAAATGACTGTGAAATTGAAAAATTACACTTTCATACCAGTTGTGACAAAAGAATAACCACGCTCGGTCAGGATCTTCATGAGGTAGTCTGTCAGATCGCGACCAGCCAGATCCAGACGCATGATGGCGTGGGGCAGAGCGTAACCCTCATAGACGGGGACATTGTGGGACACACCATCCCCAGAGTCCAGTACAATACCTTAAATATAGAAAGAAAAGGAAAAAAAAACAAGTCAGAAAAACCTTTTATAAATTAGCACATTTTGTACAGATATGTAAAACTGCATGTTAGCTCCCATAAAATGATTTGTAAATTAGATCTTCAACATCTATGATTAGTGAGACTGTTAAGTGTTAAAATAATTGTCTCACCAGTGGTACGTCCAGAAGCGTACAGGGACAGCACAGCCTGAATGGCCACATACATGGCTGGGACGTTGAAGGTCTCAAACATGATCTGGGTCATCTTCTCACGGTTAGCCTTGGGGTTAAGAGGGGCTTCAGTCAGCAGAGTGGGGTGCTCCTCAGGGGCCACGCGGAGCTCGTTGTAGAAGGTGTGGTGCCAAATCTTCTCCATATCATCCCAGTTGGTAATGATACCGTGCTCGATGGGGTACTTCAAAGTGAGGATACCCCTCTTGCTCTGAGCTTCATCTCCAACGTATGAGTCCTTCTGACCCATACCCACCATGACACCCTGCAAGAAGAAAAAGGTATTTTAAATATTAAAATAGCTTAAGCTTGTCCATGTTAATTATTTTTAAAAATGTCAAGATGCAACATACCTGGTGACGGGGGCGACCAACGATAGAGGGGAAGACAGCTCTGGGAGCGTCATCACCAGCAAATCCAGCCTTGACCAGGCCTGAACCATTGTCGCACACCAGGGCGGTAGTCTCTTCGTCGTCACACATCTTGATGGATTCTAATGTGGGACATAGCAACACACTCTCATGGCAAATTGTATATGTTGTGTTGACTTGGTGAATAATTCATCTCAATTTGTATAATCTGATTTGTACATTCAACAGTTAAGGGGTGGAACTTCATACTTTCCATATAAATCACATTGTATGATTTTATATGAAACCACCTTCTAAAATAGTTGTGTTTTCTTGTGTTGAAATTTGAGAAATACTGGATTGGGTGGAGCTGTGTGCAAAAAGTTAAATCGTATTAAGTGATTCTACAGCAATGCATTTATCAGATACATCGTCATTGTAACATCTTTAACTCCATTTAACTTGTCACAATTTTTCTGTCCTTTGTACTTGAGTTTCATGACTGATTTTATGAGTCAGTGTTTTTAACTTAATTTTATTAACCAGTAATAAAAGTCAAAGTAGTTAAAAAGTCCAGTGATGACTTCAGATTGTAACTTTGATTTTACTTCATATTTACAGCAGCAATTAAAATGAAATTAAGTTTAGTTGATTATAAAAACAAATTTTTTAATTGCAGTCTACAAGTGCTATGGAAATGACAACATTAATGAGCAAATCAATAACTATGACCATGTAGTAATAAAGTAATACAAGTATAACGATCAGAAATGTTTATAATACTATGATATTTTCTCATATATATATATATATATATATATATATATATATATATATATATATATATATATATATACACACATATACACATATGCATATACACATATGCCCATATGCATATACACATATACATATATATACATGCTGTAAGGTCATGAATACAAATGTATACCCAATGACAATTCAAATGATATCTATCAGTGAAATCAAATTTATGAAAACGTAACTATACAAATATTCTATCAGTTTCATTACCTTCATGCAAACATTTTATCAATGTCTCGTCGCCAAATAAAATAGGTTAGTTGCCATATATTGACTATTAAGTGTTTCTGTCAGGCATGATTGCTCTTACCTTTCTCTGATGAAGCTCAAAGCACAACCGCTGATGGATCCAGTCACGGACTGACTGACCCATGAAAACCTTATATACTCTTGGTGTTTGTCCCCATGCGCACTATTGAGGATATCTGTATGTTCGGTTGAAGTTTTCCCCATCCTTCAACCATATTAGGCTCTCGCGGGGTAAGCGAGGGGTGACTTCCTAGTGAAGCGGCGTGTCTCCCGCTATCCCCGTGTTCACGACTGTCCTTTTATGGCTTGATAGCCATCATCATTCCTGTCCACAGCTCGAGCTGTATATGGTGAGGGGGTGGTGTTCATGTTGTACTAGCCTTTCCCACATGGTGCTTGCTAATATAATTCTGTAGAGATTTGTGCACAACCAATATTTGATCTCATTATTCTCATATACTTCGCGCAGCGTTGGTGAAGTAGATCCGAAATGAAACCTTAACCAAAGAGAATAAAAATAATGTTATTTCAGATTATTATTATATCAACAAGAAATCATTGAAGCCGTCATTTTAGCAGTTAATATAAGTGATTAATTTGTTGCTCGTGATGTTATAAAACACCTCCCCCGCTGACACACATATTTACAATAATTATGTTAATATGCTAATTGTGGGTAGTCTGATCTATTATAGACTTGCATTTTCTATTTTAGACTCTTAAGGACATTTAGACCATCTGTTCACAAGTCCACTTCAGCCAGTTTTCCAAGCAAATTAATTAGAAAATATTCACTTTTATTTCATTTAATTGATAGTATGATTGGATTGTATTTGTGGGATATATGTCGCCTCATGATTCCTGGTGATGTTTTCTCTCTCTCTCAATGCAGGGAGGAGTGGCTGCTTGCTTTACTCAAGAGTCCTGTGTCTGTGGCAGATGTCTTGCCATAGTTGGCCCTAGAGCTCAGTGTATGTTGAGAATCAATGGAAGGAGCAGCCACAGTCACTGGAAGTAAGCAGCTTACTGTTCAGCAACCAACACAGCCTGAGCTACAATCTCCTTACTTCAACTTAATCAGACTTTGTGGTTCAGTTTGTGAGGTTAAAGAGAGGGGTGTAATACTTTAATCACTGAGGTGTAGTACTAGAGTTAATCACTAATCGAGTGACTAGTAAGTTTCCAAAATACCATTTTGGAGACTGATAAATTATAGTTAAGTCTCTTGCATCAACACCAATTTTCCATAGTAGACCCAATTCTGTTTGACAGTTTTCAGTTCTTTCATTTAACCCACTTTCACGGACCCTCTTATAGTTAATTTCAAGAGTCAACAGCACCCTCTTTTGGCAACTAAAGTTGTTTGAACTGTTCTGGAAGACAGGCATGTGGACAGGACAGTGTTGCAAGTAATGTTTCAATGTAATTTATTATGATTGCAGATAAAACAATAGAAAATAATCAACAGATAAACACATTTCACTAACTGAAACCTAATAAGTTATCACACAAAATATTAAAATCTTCTAAAATTCTAAATAGATTTATTCGTGCCCAATGGTACATAAATATATATATATTGTCTGTGAGTAAAAGTTACATTAAAATCTATCTCTTATAGTGTTTGTTCTCAAATACAACTGAGACAATAATATATATATCCTTTTCTTTTACAGTGGTTTATACAGGTTCTCCTAAAACAGTAATTTAATTACTAACAAAACACAATGGAGTTGGATGTCATCCCAGTAAAACCTTTGCAGTTTATGATTTAGGCACGATACAGTGACACCTGTGTCATTAACAAAGGTGATAAGAAAGTACAGAAGCACCATTATTTCTGTAAAGCGCCCCCTTCAAATCTTCTTTTTATATAGTACTTGTAAAACATATGCAGAATTAATTTGTGTAAATTGTTCATAAATCATTCTTGTGTAAGATTTCCCATTGAATCAGATGCAACATTTTACTTAATAGTTTACACTGAATAAGGCCCTATGTACACTTCAATAAACTGATTATCACCTGTTCCTTAATAAAGAGCTGACATGATTTATTACACACAAAAGTAGCGTCAAGTAACTTGGTTTCATATTTCAAAATACTTCATATCCCTTTCAAGCTTTTCCATTCAGATCAGTTTTTCTCAGGCTATGAAAGCATAAAACAATTTTAAAAGCAGTGTTCTTTGCAACTCTGAAGAGTATTAAATCATGTTCACGGCATGTATGCTGTGACTGTCCGCCATTGTAAATAACAATGATCAGTATACAACTGGTTTCCAGTTACTTGGCAGTTTATGATACTGCAAAGGCTAAATAGCAACAATTCAGTCTTAGTCATTTCAGAGTGCTCAAAATCACAATCAAATATAATCAAGAGCATTTAAAGACGTTTGAATGTGCGCACTCTCTCTTTGTTGTCCTTAAATGACTGTTTCTCCTATTTGTTGAGAACCTTTTTTTGCTCGGCCTGCAGGAAGGCCTGCTTCTCCATCAGCTTGTGGAAGAGCCCTTGGTCATTAGCAAGGAGTTGGGCATGGCTGCCGATCTCCATCACACGGTGCTGGTCCAGCACAGCAACGGCATCCGCGCTCTGGATGGTGGAGAGACGGTGAGCGATGGTCAACACTGTGCGACTGTGCATCAGCCTCTCTAATGCCTCCTGTACCAGAAACTCATTCTCTGCATCCAAAGCACTGAAACAGAGACCAGAGACAAGTAGAACATACATATATACACACACTTTCATCATGACAAGTCATTACAAATATGCATTTTAAAAAGTCTGAGAGTTGATATCTAAACAAGATCGATATTTAAAGACTGTACAAACATAATGAAACAAAATAAAGTGATGATAAATTCAAAACTTTGTCTTGTCCTTAAATGACACAGAAAGGATGATGTCATTTTTTTTTTGTTGATTGTTTTAATTACATTATTATTAGTTCATTAGTCACATCTTTTAAAATAATACATTTTTATCTAATATATATATATATATATATATATATATATATATATATATATATATATATATATATATATATATATATATATATATATATATATATATATATATATATATATATTTTATACAGACAAAAAATAACAACCTATTAAAAAAGCTAGGCCTAATAATCCAACTTTACTTCCATATATAATTATAATTAAAATGTATTTCCTAATACCAATATATTAAGGAAAAGTTAGAAAAGAAGGAAAAACATGGTTGGGTGACAACCCAAAAAGATAAATATATATAATTGTTTTACGTATTTAGTAGAACAACCCATTTAGGAAATTGTTTCAAAAGACGTCTACATTCTGAAAATGTTATTAATTTTTTAACTGGTGTGCTACTGCTCATCTACCCATCAATTTCAGTTTGAAGAACTGTTAACAATAAGTTGAAGTAATCAGACAACATCTCACCTTGTGGCTTCATCCAATAGAAGTATCTTGGGATTCTGTGAAAAGCATCAAATAAGCTTGAGATAAAGTTAAACAACAAATATTTAAAATTCAGTCTAACACTAAACAGGCCAGATTACCTTCAGCACGGCTCGTGCTATGGCGACTCTCTGCTTTTGTCCTCCTGTTCATTCAACAAATCAATGTAGTTATGCATTAATTGTCCAGTGAATTACAAACAGACAGATTTGTCCCATCACAAACATTTTTAAACTGGAGGTTTTTAATACCTGACAGCAGTACCCCCTTCTCTCCTACTACTGTATCATAGCCCTTAGGGAATTCCTGGATGAAGTCATGAGCATTGGCTATTTGTGCAGCCCTGTAGATGTCCTCTACTGTGACCTGACTTGGGTCTGTCGCCCCATAAGCAATGTTTTCAGCAATGGAACAGGAAAAAAGAACTGGCTCCTACAAAACACATATCCACAAGCAGAAATAAGTGAAGTGGAGGTAGGATATAGTCTAATTCTCTTTCTTCTGTTGGATTTTCTTACCTGGCTTACAGTACCGATGTGATTCCTCAGCCAGTAAGGATTTAAGTCTCGTATATCACGGCCATCAACAGTGACCACACCTGCATTTAAATCAAAACCGCACATGTATCTCTGAATTTCAACGTTTTCCTCTATATTCTAGCTCTCCGTTCTCACCTGTATCGGGATCATACAGCCGGAGTAACAATGACACCAGTGTGGATTTGCCAGAGCCACTGGATCCCACTACAGCCATTACTGACCCCGCCGGCACAGACAAACTCAGATTCTGAAAGATGGGTGAATCCTTTCTTGTTGGGTAAGCAAAACACACATTACGAAACTCCAGTTCTCCTTTTAACTGCTCTGGTTTTAACACAAGCCCCTCTAAAGAAAGAAATCAACAAAAAGATCATTATGTTACTTTCATTCGAAGATGAAAGTATTGTACATTTTAGGCATTATTTAGAAGGAAATTCTATTTACCATTGAGGGGAAATTCAGGCTTTCGGTCCATGAGTTCCCACAGACGAGTCCCAGCACCAAGCCCCTTCATCAACTCAGAGTAAAAAGAGCTGAAACCTTAAATGAATCCACAGACATTAATTGACAATTTGTGCAGTACTTTAAAAAGATTTTACACAGAGCAAAAATGACAGTTAAAGAGGTTTCTATCTATGAATAAGCCCCAGTGTCCCACCCCCACAGGAGCGGTTTTGTTGAAAAATTGCAACAGAACTGTTGAAACAAACCTATTCTTTTCTACATGTTGCACACAACAATTATAAAGCCAGTATTGGGACCTAGTTACCTAAATTAATTCAATGTAAACCAGCTGAAAAGTGATCAGAGCTGAGATGAAAAGTTGTTGAGTGACAAACTACCTTTAAAAAATGTGGGGTCAGTATAATTTGTATTTTATTGTTAACATTTTTGATGTTTGTTATGCTTACCGAGGTTGCATTAATTTGATTGACAATATAGTAATAACAGTAATATTGTATTAAAGTAATATTGTAAAAAATAGCATAATAAAATTATTACAATTATTTTTTTTGTTTTGTTTTGTTTAAATTTAATTCATTCCTGTAACGGCAAAGCTGAATTTTCAATTTCAGTGTTACAAGATTCTTCAGAAATCATTCTAATATTATGTGGATTTGGTGCTGAAGAAATATTTATTATTATCATCATTGTTGAAATTTTATGAAAACCGTGATACTTCAAGTTTCTTTGTTAAATAGAAAGGTTAAAAAAAAAGCATTATCTTTTGTAAAATTCTAATGTTTGTACTGTTACTTTTGATCAGTTTAATCCATCCTTGATTAATAATAGTATTATTTTCTTTGCAAAAAAAAATCATTTGAACGATAGTGTATATTTACATAGTGTTGCTCTGAGCTAACATCCTTACCCGCAATACTGATGCCCACCCAGAAGGCATACATTAGGAAAGAAGAGAGCTGCCCAACGGTCATGGCTTCACTAGCCATTAGCAGACCTCCCTTATACAACACACTCAGGATGATGACATTTCCACTCAGTCCCGTCTGCAACAGAAATTAGAGAAGCATCAGAGCAGAAGTACTAGACTGGCCAAATGATCTTAAACTGCCTTATTAATTAAATACTAGTTATGATAATCATGCAATACAACTTAAACAACAAAATGAATCTCACCACTCCATAGAATCCAGCAGAAAGCACAGCCTCTTTCTTAGCTAGTTCAAGAATATGGTCAACCTTTTCAGAGTACTTCTGCAACTCTGTTAGCTCTTTTCCAAAAGCTCGGACTGTCCGTATGTTGCTGATCCTCTCTTCTGCCAACTAGGAGATGCAGAGCAGCTACAGCGTTAAAAGGATCCCTTGGCCACTTGCTGTCATTACATTTACAATAGAGCAATGAATTCAGCAATCAAATGATTACTGTCCAAGGCATGGCTTCATATCTGCAATAAAACATGCATAAAGCCCCATTAAAGGAAACGTGACCTCTTACCTGTGTGGCCTCTGCTAATGCATCCTGCGTGCGTCTTGATATGGATCTTAGGAATCTACCGAAAATGACTGCCAGGCAGGCAATAGGAGGAACAACCATCAGCACAAAAGCTGCCAGGCTGGGTGACACATATAACTGAAAAAGAGAAATTGAAAGTGATGATAAACAGATGCATTTATGAGAATAAACAGTATGCCACCAGAATCACTTCATTCCACTGTATCTTTTGTTTTAGAAACATGAGGAAGTAATGAGAGTTAAATATAAAGCAGAATCACGGCGGCTAGTTGCACACGAGCGCAGTTAAAATATCATGTTTGCAACTGCTAATGTCAAACCATCACAAGCGTCTCACCATCATGCCAACTCCGGCTCCTGCCTGGGCGAGGGATCGCAGCCCATCAGACAGGTTGTCAGTGAGGCAGCGTCCTACGATTGTCGTGTCTGCAGAAAGCCGGTTAATAAGCTCACCGGTTCGGGTCTTATCAAAGAATCCCACCTCCTGCTTCAAAATCGAGGAGAAAAGGGTTTCGCGCAGGTTTCGCACAATCTGTTGCCCTGTGAAAACAGAGAAAGTCTTATTAAAGAGCGAGCACAGAAATGCATGCTGCCATCTCAATGAATCACATGGAATGTTTCTAATTAATGGAGTAAAGTATAAAAAAACTAGACATAAGCATTACAGAACAAATATATTCAATCAATAAATACATAAGACTTCCTTTAAAAAGGTTGGGGTGTATGAGGTGTGGGAACGATTCGGAAATCCATTGTCGCTTGTATATATATTATTTTACTTTTTTGTACATATATTATTTTCTTTTTCTTATTTGAATGATTTGTAATGAGTGATTTATAATCAAGTTATGGATTTTTATTAGTTAAAGCCTCTCTTTACTTTTCTATATTTTTCCATAGAGTAATGATGAATATTGTCAGCACTTCTCACCAGATAGAACATGTTATCAGAATGTTTGGGAAGTTTTTCTGTTGATAGTTGGAGCCTGAGGCATTCAGTCTTGGAGAAGCTGTGTATCGGTGTGTATGTATCGGGGTGTGTGTGTGTGTGTGTGTGTGTGTGTGTGTGTGTGCGTTAATATGGTCTGTGTTGGTGAGGTGTTTAACTGGCACCATAAGGAGACAGAATGTCTTGTTCTCGACAAGCCGCGTGCCAACTTCACACCCAACGAAGATATGCTTCAGACTGTCTGCTCTTGTGTAGAAAATTACTAGTTTTGTAAATCTTTCTTTCTTAGCCAATCAGAATCATTTAACCTTAAGCATTGACGTAGTTAGCACCCTCTGTTAGAGTATAATTGCTGTAACAATGTTATTGTATTTGGGGGGGCCTACGAACTCCTTGTGAGACCTGAAGCTGGCTTCTGCTGATGAAACTGCAAACTAAACTTCACTAAAATTTCTTCTATTGACTGCACTTCTGACTCCTGGTCTTCATTCAACATATCTGGTCCTCTGGTCTTAACTGTAATTCCCCTACAGAGGTTTTTAAAAATGTTTTTAAAAAGTAATTTATGCTCACCAAGGCTGAATATTCTGGAAATATTCTTACAATTTGAAAGAACTGTTTTCAATTCGAATATATTTTAAAAAGTAATTTATTCCTGTCGTGGCAAAGCTGAATTTTCAGCATCATTACTCCAGTCTTCAAGAGTCACATGATCTTTCAGAAATCATTATAATATGCTGATTTGATGCTCAAGAAACATTTCTTATTCTTACCATTGTTAAAAACAGTTCTGCTGCTTAATATTTTGCAGAAACCGTGGTACAATTGTAATTTTTTTCCAGGATTCTTTGATGAATGGAAAGCTCAAAATAACCGCTTATTTAAAATATAAATCTTTTGAAAAAATATACTTGAAATGGAATCATTCTAAATGTTTTTAATGCATCTTTGCTGATTAAATGTGTGAATTAATTTCAAATATATATATAATTGACCCCAAACTTTTGAACGGTAGCTTAAACCACAATATTCTCTATAAAGCATTGTTTCACGTGACTTTACCTGAGATTTGCATGAGGTAGACACGAGCAGCATTTGCAGCGCCTCCGCAGAGGAAGACACCTGTTAGCATGAAACACAGGGAGGTAAGGGAGGCGGTGAAGTCCTCTGCGGGGCTAGAGTAGATAGTGTCAATCACTCTTCCCAGAAAAAATGGTGCAGACATGGTGACAGAGCTGGAAATCACCAGAAAGCCCACGGCAGCTGTGAGAAGAGTCAGAAGGTCAATCAAAATAGCCATTCAAAAATCAGGTACATTTAGCAAAAGGTACATGTGCAGAAGTAGTTGTTTGATGATTTCTTTTAAAAAAGAAAATAATGTAAATTAAATCTGTATACTCTTTTCTTTTTTCTTTTTTTTTCCCGCCATAAAAACCAAGATTAACCCAGATTGCAAATTAACCCAGTATACAAAATGATTATTGGTCTATCTCTAAAATCAACCCTCCATCAACATTTAATTGGTGTAACCATAGCCCGATCATCTATGTTTGTTCCTTGAAGAAACCAATAAACGTAGATATGGCTGCCATTTATTCTGCCATCTATCTTAAACTTGCTTGATTTCCATAGATATCAACACAGTGCCTTCCAAACAAAGAGCAGGCCATTTATCCTATTGAAAGACTTGTTTTCAGTCTGTATATTTTTGAGAGTATAACATTAAACTTAATTACCGGTAAATTTCACAAAATGTTTGTCTTGTCAGAATTTATCTACCAAGTTCAATGCATGTACTTGCGAACATTTATGTAGGTCTTAATAGTAAATTAGTAAACATTTTTGATTCATTTACATATCATAAAAATGTAAAATATGAAAAAAATTGTACACAGTATACATATCCATTTCCAAATTGATTAATTTTGCTATATTATTTACAGTACATATGTTTGTGTTCCACCATCTGATATTATCTGAACTCTTTTAAATATATATTTATCATGGTACATTTCTATAAGGGATGTAAAACCAATCAAGTGCCTCCGAATGTAACTAAATAGAAAACATAAGCATTGTTAGACTCGCCCGTCAGTCTCCATCGCTGAGGATGCGCCAGCTGTAGCAACTTCTTGACATCTTCCGAGGGAACACGGATCTTGTTTTCCGAGGTGTTGACGCTACTCTCCTGATTTAACACAGTCTTCGAGGTTTGTTTGGAGTCCGTAGATGTGCTATAGAGAGCAACCGCGTGTCTGGAGTGTGTCCATTTGGGTACAAATAACACTCCAGTTCGGAGACAAGAGAGTCTGGACAGGTCCCTTCCCTTATACACAGGGACATCAAATGATCCATTTCTGCACAGTTGTTTTTTCCAAGGTGTTCTTGATATCCGATTAGGCAAATGATAAGAGGTAACCGACCGAGAGCAGGTAATGTTGCACTGTTGCAGTTTCCCGATTGTAAATCTTGTCATTCGCAACATTGTCCCATGCATTTGGAGGAAAGGACGAGCGAATTTTACGAGTCTCACCTAATCATTATCTGTCGAAACTTACTGTAAAAAGTCCAAATGATCGAGCATTGCAGGTAATAGTGGAGTGTCTGGACACACTTTTGACTGCATGACACTGTTGTCAGGAGAAAGACTGGCGCATTATAGGCCGGGGGTCGACGGTTAATGAGGTTTATCTGTTCCTGACAGTTTTCACATCCAGCCCTCGTTTGCGTTATCTTCACACACGCCCAACGCATTCATTGGCAGCGCCCTGTCACAAAAACCTGTCGCAAGACATCTGTCGATCTATACTCAACACAAAGTTAATTACTGTTCCAGTGACAGAAAGGGTTCATTTAGAGTGTTTTAAAATAAAATAAGGATTAAAAAAGGTGACCCCGGAGATTTCCTTGACTTTTGAGGAAGCAAAGAGTTACTACGTCACTAAACGATCTTCGCCATAGATATTAACACGGAGAATTTGCAATTGCGCCGCCATCTTGGACAGGTCAACAAGTAGAAATGAACGCCTCAATCAGTTTAAAACTACTGCATATATATATTTTTTTTGGATGGCTAGATTAATTTATGACTTCACTCCAACACATTAAAATGAAAGCTTTAAAGGCAACATGCCGTGCTTGTGATGAGCTGTATTATTACTATTACTTACAAATAATTATTTTTGATGTCCGTATCCCTGTCCATACAACATGCACATGGGGCTGAGGCTCCCTGTTACACGCACAGATCTTGACCTTTTCAATATGGCGGAACTGAAAAACGCAGCTAGTGCGGTTTCTACTTTTTCGTTCTGTGATCTGTGACGAAACATTCTCAGACATGATAAGTCAATGATTTTAATTCACCGTAGAGCATCAGATAACAGGTTTTGCATCTGTTTATATTATTTCTACGTATTATTTAACTTCTATTGTGAGTTTTTGACATTTCTCTCTGAGTCTACTGATGTCAAGACTTAATTTAATCATCATCTCTATGAATGAACCATTTTCATTTGTTGATGCTCGTTCTCGATTATTACTGTCTGGTGTTAAAGTGAAGAGGTCAGAGGTTTTTGCAGGCTCCGCAATGGTAGCACGTGTGTGATGAGATTGTAAGTATTTTGAAAGTTAACCTCATAATATAAAACGTTGCTTACTATAATGCTTGTTTTATTACGGTACGTTTTATTCAATAAAGTCTAGAACGCTTTCTGAGATTGTTTTACGATGTGATTCGCTAGGGGCTATCTGATAGACTGTTAAACATATTTACGAATGAGAAAAAAATCTCATGTTTTGTATGAATTTTATGGGACTTGGAGAATCTGAAAAAGTAGATTTCATGTTTCTCTTTTCATGTCTCTCTATTCAGATTCGTATGAATAATATTTGCCCATGTAATAATAATAATATAATTCGTTTTCAATATTATTATTATTATTACAATGCTGTTATTTATACGTAATAATGCAAAATAGTCCTGTGATCAAGATGTACTGAAATGTATTTTTATTTTTCAAACAAAATCTCAAATACAAATTTTTCACTTAAAAATGAAAGGTTGTTATTTCAAAACTAGTAATGTAGCCAAACTTATATATACACATATAATGATTCACAATACCTGTGAATACGGTTGAGTTCTGTTCTTCATAGGACACCAAATGGTGCCTTTTTGGGGTTACTGATTAAGTTGTAAATTGTGAATGCTGGTGAAATAATATTTGTCTAATCTCTAATATCAACACTCCAGCAACATTTAATTGGTGTAAACATAGCCTGATAATCTATGTTTTTATTCCTTTAGACTCAAAGGCATATAGATATGGCTGCCATTTATTCCGGCATTCATCTGAAACTGAAAAACCCTCGCACACCCTGGCCAGACAAACTGAAACTTGCTCGATTCGCTTGGATATCAACACAGTGCCTTCTTCCTAACAAAGAGCAGGTAATTTATCATATCGAAATAGACATGTCTGCATATTTTTGAGATTATAACAGTAAGTCATGGCAACATTTTGGTCACACTTTAGTTTAGGTTCAATTCTTGCTATTGACTTTTAAATATGACTTCAATATTGCCTCAGTTAACTCCTAGTAGCTGCTTATTATTAATAGTTAGTGAGGTAATTGTTAAGTTGAGATATTGGGTAAGATTAAGGAATGTAGAATATGGTCATTCAGAATAAGGTGTTAATGTGTGTTTTATAAGTACTAATAAACAGCCAATATCTTTGTGTTATACATGCTAATTAAGGTACTAGATTGTCACGGTTCTGTCTCTGTTTCCAGTGTTATTAGTGTTCTAGTGGACAGAACCGTGGCACTGCTCTCTCTCCTGTGTGTGTGTGTGTCTCATTAGTGTCTGCCCTGCCTCCTTGTTTCCCTTAATCATTCCCAGCTGTGTCTCATCACTACCTTCCCTCATGTGCCCTATTTAATCCCGGTGTGTTTGCTGTCCTGTGTGGTGTTGTTGTCATTTGTTGGATGTCTGATATGTTCCTAGTCCCCGATTCCATGCGGTTTGTTTAAGTTCTGTTTCTTAGTTTAGTTATGTTTTCCCCCTTGGGGCAGTTTTGGTTTGTGTGTTTGTTTATTTCTTTATTGTAATAAATCCCTGCTTTTCCCCCTGCACTTGAGTCCTCCCTTGTCGTTCCGTGACAGAACAACACCACCAAATGAGGACTCAGCGGGGAGAGGGTTCACGTTCTCCACCAGCCACCATGGACCCCAGCCTATCTTTTCACCAGTCGCTGCAGTCAAAGATACTGGGCTCCCTCCGTCAGCATGGGTCAGATTTGAAAACTTTTGCCCAGAAGTTTGGCCTGAATGCAGCGGGGCTGGTGTTCAATGAGGCTGATCTCAAGGACCTCTTCAATGCTGCCCTAGATGAGCCTCTAAGCTGGAGGAGGATGAGGGGGCTGGAACATCTGGACTTTTGGGAGTTTGTTGAGTTCCTCACCACGCCCCCCACCGATGTTCTGACCCCTGAAGAGGTCTTGGCAGCTGCTCCCCCAGAGGAGTTTCCGGCAAGTACAGTGCCACCAGAGGCGCCCACGGACACTGCCTCACCAGGCCCTAGAAGGTGGAGGAGGAGGAGAAAGAGGGCTTCGTCCTCTTCTACTGGCCAGGAGGTTGCCCCGGAGGCCGCAGTCGGCCAGGGGTCTGCAGCACCTCTTATCAGCCCTGCCATGGCCAAAAGGGCTGTTGACCTTTTTTTTGTTTTGGCAGCCCTGCGTGCCTGGAAGACGCACGGGGCTGCCCACCCAGAGCCCGTGCAGCCTGAGCCGCCGGCCGAGCCAGAGCCCGTGCAGCCTGACCCGCCGGCCGACCCAGAGCCCGTGCAGCCTGACCCGCCGGCCGACCCAGAGCCCGTGCAGCCTGACCCGCCGGCCGACCCAGAGCCCGTGCAGCCTGACCCGCCGGCCGACCCAGAGCCCGTGCAGCCTGACCTCCCGGAGCCTCCGCCGGTCGTCGTGCCAGAGCAACAGCCGGTCGTCATGCCAGACCTCCCAGAGCCTCTGCAGCCTGAACTCTGCCTGCCTGAACTTTTGCGGTCAGTCCCGCTGAACCCGCCGGCGCTGCCTGCCCTGCCGGACCCACCGGCCCTACCGGAGTCCACCAGGCTCGCCCTGCCGGCCCCGCCGGACCCTGAACTCTCGTGGCCTGATCCCTGTCTTGTGGGTTATGCTTGGTGGTGATGTCGGTGTTGGGTTTTTGTTTCATGTTGGAACGCCAGGTGGCGTTCCTTAGAGGGGGGGGTAGTGTCACGGTTCTGTCTCTGTTTCCAGTGTTATTAGTGTTCTAGTGGACAGAACCGTGGCACTGCTCTCTCTCCTGTGTGTGTGTGTGTCTCATTAGTGTCTGCCCTGCCTCCTTGTTTCCCTTAATCATTCCCAGCTGTGTGTCATCACTACCTTCCCTCATGTGCCCTATTTAATCCCGGTGTGTTTGCTGTCCTGTGTGGTGTTGTTGTCATTTGTTGGATGTCTGATATGTTCCTAGTCCCCGATTCCATGCGGTTTGTTTAAGTTCTGTTTCTTAGTTTAGTTATGTTTTCCCCCTTGGGGCAGTTTTGGTTTGTGTGTTTGTTTATTTCTTTATTGTAATAAATCCCTGCTTTTCCCCCTGCACTTGAGTCCTCCCTTGTCGTTCCGTGACACTAGATAACATTGAGAATTGGACCCTAAAGTGTTACCAAAATGTCTCATTAAATTTTCCTTTTATTTGGATATGTTTAGCTAATTGATTTGAATGTTTTTAAGTGTATGTAGTTTAAACATTTATGCAAATCGTATATTTGAGCTTTTTTTTAATTTTTCCCCGTCATAGGTTTTGTTTGACTGGACAAGTCATGCCCTCACTTGCATTTACAATAAGAAAATGGATGTGCCACCAGAGGTGGTGGAGGGTTTATGGACCTACCTAGATGATATTCTTCACAGTAGGAAGCTTCATAATGTGCTGAGTCAGGGAAAAACCATTAACCTTCGTCTCACAGTAGCACAGGTATTTACCAATACTTCAATTTTGCAAGTATTTCACTCCTTCTCTTGTGTTTTACTGTTATGTATTCTGTCACTCAATTAATTTTTATTTGAATTATTCTTATTTGTAAGTCTCTTTTATTTTGTCTATTATGTTTGGTCAAAATTTATTTTTTGCTTTTGTCAACTAACAAAGACGATGCATCATTATACTGATGATTATTAAATGCTTTTATTTGAAACATTCTATTGATAAAAGCATGATTAGAAAAACACCACAACACCAAGGTCATGGGTTCGATCCCCGGAAAGCAAGAACTGATTCAAAGTGTTCTTCGGATGCAATGCAAGTCGCTTTGGATAAAAGCGTCAGCCAAATGCATAAATCTTTGTAAAAAAAAAAAAAAACTTAAGATAAATGTAAAAAGAATATGGATGTATTAAATTACCCAAATATATTCAAAATAAAGGTAAAATTGTGAATGCACTCTTGTGCACTAAGACAAACAATGAATAAAGCATAAATAATTGACAATATTGTACTGTAATGTTTTACATGTTGTTTTTTGTTAAATGGGGAATTGATCAATAGATGTTTCATTTTTCAACTGTTTGTTGACTAAAAAAAGGTATAAAAATAAACATTGGCATCATTGAATTCTTCATGTTTTATTTTCTCCTAGATTATCAATGACAGGATTCTGGAGTATTCTTCAGGACTTGCATCTGTCAGTTTCCACACTGTTCTGAGCTGTTGCCATGGAATCTTGACCTCCCCAGTGCTCTCTGTGGCTTACACTGCTAAGTATGAATTGTTAGTGGAGCTTTTGACTCGACTCAGTGGCTTGTCCAGCATGCAGCTTAGGCAGCAAAAATATGAGGCGCCTCTCTCCATCAAAGTCTTTGAGGTTCTGCTTGTTGTTCTCAGCACCTACCTTACAGTGCAGAAACAGCAGGCGAACCCCAACCGAGTGTTTTCACAGGTAACGGCACACCTTCTCCATCCCCTTCTCCTGCTCAGACACTTACTGAACACAAGAGTATGGACAGAGAACGATGACGTCAAGATTCGACAGAATCTGAGCAAGGAAATCCGAAATAAGGTGGACGCTGTCCTTCAGTCAGCGCTCTTCATACCCGATCATTTACAGTCCTACAAGGACGAGGTTTTACCATCGGAGGATGAATCTCGCACCAAAAAAAGCCACATGGGGAAGGGTTTGCAAGGCCCAGTCAATATTATCCTTTCGAAACTTTGTGTCCAAGGAGCGAACGAAGAAGAAAATGCATTATTTTATGCTGTTAAGTCTCACTCTCTCTCCCTGCTTTTTAAATTCGCCATAGATTCATTTTGCAAAGGTGAAGAGAACAAACAAGTGATCTTCCACCTCATGGCTAAGCTCATTATTGCTTTGGGGTTCACAGATGAACTGCATATTGATGAGAAATTTAGTGCATCGAACTGGGGTATTGCTTTACTCGCTCTTGAGAACCTCATAAACTCCTGTTTGGCTGGTGATATTTATAATGTGGCTGCAGACAAAATAAAACACGGAGAGGTGCAATTGAATTTCTACAGAAAACTGACTCGCCTATTATTTAACAATACACAGATGGGAATTCCAGCTTGGTACCGCTGTCTCAGAAGTCTGCTGCTACTGAATCACCATATCCTGGAGCCAGATTTAGATGAGCTTCTTTCGGCTGTGTGGGTTGATGCAGACAGCATGGAACTGCGTGTTAGGAAAGCCAGAGAAGCACTTGTGTCTGCCATCTTGCAAACTTATGGCAAACTTCGACAGCTGCCTAAACTTATTGAAGAGCTGCTTGATGTAGTCTGTCGGCCTGCAGCAAATGAATTGAGACCTGCATTGTTACCCGAAACGATACAAAAGACCCTGAGTCAGTGTTTGCTAGACAATCCTCTGAGCCAAAATCTTGAGATTTGTTGGCTCATTTTAAAAAAGATGCAGTGCTATCTGCTCCCCCACATCCAAGATAAAACATCGGATTTGGAGCTGAAAGGGTTTTCTTTGAGTTTGCTCCTCTATATTATACTCTTCAGTTTTAAGAGCCTTGACAACAGCACCCCGATGCCAACTGTGAAGCAAACTCAGAATCTCATGACAGAGATACTGAAGGCTGTTGAAGACCTGTTGAAGCACAACCTTGTCAACAAAGGTGTTATGAGTGAGAAGGTCCAAGAGGTAACCCTTCTGCTTACTCATACTTGGGTGGAGGTGGATACGCTCTTCCAGATACACTGTGCTAAGAAGTACACATCACCAGCTGCCTCACAGAGTGGTGCTTTAGTGGATAAAGCCTTGACACTAAGGGATGCAGACAGTCCACTTTGTAAATTATTAAAGAAACTCCTTGTACTCCACAAACTGAAGATCCTTTTGCTCAAATCATCTTCAGATGCATCAGAGATGCAGAAATTAGCCCAGTTTATTCTAAACAGGCAAGAACTTTCAACAATGATCGCCCCAGACCAGATCTGGGACTTTGGACTTTGTAGTGTAAACACCAACACTTATGAGGCGGCTCACTGGTTTCTTGTTACCTCCAACCTTCCATTAATTGCCCCTTATCTCGAACCTAAAGATGCATCTGAGTTTGCAGAATGCATGTTGAAGTCTTTGCTTCAGAGCTTGGATGCCTCTGGAAGCAATTTGGAGAACACTGGGATCTCTGTGTCCTTAATATCCAATCAATTACTCAAGAGTCCTGTTCTTTGTGAGCTCCCTGAGATTTTTTCAGCAGTGATGAAGTGTATCATCAAGGGATTTTTTGGACTGCTCGACTCATCACATATGCAGTTAATCAGTCCTTCGATTTTGAAACCTCATGTGGAAATGGTTGTTGTAGAAGATGGAGAAACAGGCCTTACACCTTCTCTGAATAGACTGAAAGCCATTGGACAGGAGGTGTTAGAATCTGTCAAAATGAGATCTTCCGTACCTCTATCTAAAACACAGGTAGATCGATTACTGCAGCTACTCAAAATCACAAGTGTCCTGAATGGATATGCAATGTCGGCTGAAGACTATTCAGAACTTTTTCTGAGCTTGTTCACACTGACTTCATGTGTTCACTGTGACAAAAGCATCAATCTCTCTGCATCTGTTGGATTGCTCAAAGAGCTTTTCAGTGTCATGGCTTCACTTCTACTGGTTAAAAACTCTCAAACACTCCTGAAAGTTGTTCATGGAAGTAATCTTTTAGAGACAACAATGACGTTCCTGTTCTCTCGGAGCAGCAAGTGGCTTTTCAAAGGTGTGGATGGCCCGACATGGTGTTCTTTCCTTCAGTCAGTTCAAGACTTCATTCAGTCACTAATTCTGGTCATAATCGACAGGAAGAGCAGCATGTGCCTCAATCTGGAGAAGTTTACCTCCTTCATGGTTGAAAGTAACATTGCTGCAGGAGTTCTGGCTGTAGACACAAGCGATCTCAGCTCGCTACAGCTCCATCTGGTAACTTTAAGCGTGCTTTGCAGAGAAATGATCACATCCCTTGGCAAGAGCAAACAGCTGGATCAGACTCTGACTCATTTGTTGGAGAAGGCCACTTCTGTCATGCAGCCAGCCATTCTGACATTACTGATGGGCAAAGGAAGTGGTCTCCTGAGGCAGTCCTTCTCTGTTGAAGTAGTAACAGTCATGATCAGGAGTGAGCTAGCAAGAGTTTCGAGCTCTGAGAACAACGGGCAGGAGAAAATACTCCACATGGCGTTCTACAGGAGCTTTTACCACCAGATCTTAAAGGAACTTTTCCCGTCACCTCGTCCTATGGATTTTCTCATTTCATCAGTTAAATATCTCTCTGCTTTTTACACGGCTGTGGAAAAAACCAAAGCAGCAGATCTTGAAGAAGTCCATATTGAGATTTTACGGAGTGTTCATGCATTGCTGTCAGGTACAATGTCCTAAAACGTTTCAGAACATGTGCTTGACTAGATTAAAATTGATGCCTCAAACTTTTGTGAACCCTGTTCTGTAAATAATCTCTCAATAATTTCATCAGGAACTTGGATGTCTTTGTCAGACGTGAAAGAGCTGGAGGAGCCAGTGAAGGAGGTTCTTCATCAGCTGGTGTCCAACTGTTCTCAAGAACAGTTTCATCTATTACTTTTGATGCTCAGAGAGGGGCTCATGCCGGCAAAGATTGAAGGAGGTCGCTCTAATGTAAGGTTCTTGTAGTGTCTGAGTGTTTATTGTTGCGTTCTTGTAGCTGTAATAGATAATTTATGCAATAATTGTTAATTATTACCTGCTAATTTATTGACAAGTTTAACACATTCCGTTTCATTGTGATCTGTGTAAAAAAAAAAAAAAAAAAAACATTCGGAACAAAAGTCCCTTGGAGATCACCCGTTATCATTGAATTATTGAAAAAGACACTTATTATATGTAATTTATTTGGTAATAAAACCCAGACTGGACAAATAATAAAAGTAAAGTAATTTGCATTCTTTATATGGTGAAATTCAAGGATTATTGAATTTGAGCTGAAGTGACACACTATCTTTCATAGAATATGAACAACAGTGGAGGACTTCAAGTCAGAGTTCAAAAATATGTTAATGAATGTCAAATGACATCAGTAACGAGTTGAGAAAGTTTTATTATTAAATTATTGCAGCGAATACTTCAGTTTTTGGATCTCCAGGGGGTTTTTATGCAATTTGAGAGACTGAGAAATAAATCTTTGTTGTTGCATAAATTTACACTATGAATGTCATGAATGCCACTGAACCTAATAAATGCATAAAGGTTTGTTTAGTTTTCTTTTCTTAAAAATTAACTGAATGCTTTTATACTTTAACTGCAAAGAGTTATGTGATTAACAATCATCATTGCAGTGAATGACAGCTTTAGACTGTCTAATACTTAAGTCTACCACTTGATTTAATAAATTGTCTTTTTAAATTGTCTTTTTTTTCTACAAAGTGAAATGGGTGATTGATGTTAACATGAAAACATTAAGATAAAATTAATTTATTTTTCTTTCTCAAAGCATAAGAGTTTCTTAGTATGCTTGTGGCGTGCGCTGATATGTTGTTTTATTTCTTTCACAGGATGTACTGTCTGCGGTGATTTTTATAAAGCTGCTCTCATGTTGTCTGTTTCCAGAGCATTGCTTAAAGGCTTTTTGGCTTATCGCCCCACAAATCATATCCACTCTCATTGTAAGTATTTCAATACCTGTTTTCAATTTATTTCCCATTTGATGTTTTTCCCTGAATAAGATTAATCACACACTCATTTCTGCTGGTACTAGTTTCTTTTTAATGTGATGCACTTTTAAAGATCAAAGTAACATTAATATTTTATTTTTCATGTGTAAACATCTGCATAAGTGTTGGACTTTGATTGAAAGTAATCACTATTTTATTTTGTTGTCTTCCCAACAACCTTAAAAATGTTCCATAACCATGTAAAGTCATTCAACTCAGGAACCTTTGCACATTGGATGCAGATATACATAGAAATGTTGTACATGAATAACAGTTTAAAGGGGACCTATTATGCTAAATTTGAACATGGATCTGTCCACAGGTAAAAATCCACCCATCCTTTTTTTTTTATTCCCCATAAATCATAAATAGTCTCTCCAAATGAGCATTTCCAGATTTCCCCCTACACTTGCATAAGAATGGGAGGAAGTCCCTCCCATGACTAGTGGCAGATCTGCCCTATTAGCGTAGATACTGTTTCAATATGACAGCTTGATTGCATGACATTCTCCATTTTGCCAGAGTATTCTTAGCACAAGCTGTAAAAAGCTCTGCCCTCTTTTGGAAAGGGGGCCGGAGCAGCAGCTCATTTAGATTTAAAGGCGCGCACACAAACGGTGTGTTTTTGATCACACCCAAATGTGGCAAATGTGACAATTTTGTACAAATTTTACAAGAAAAAATTAATTTAACTGTATTTTGAGCTGAAACACATTCTGGGGACACCAGAGACATCTTGGGAAAAGGGGCATGATGGGTCTACTTTAAATAAAACACATTTTTATAAGGAAGAAGTGCTTTAACAAAACACACAGGGATCACATTACTTTTAAACCGTTAGATCGTTCCAGAATCTTAGATTGGATGGAACTCCACGTCGGAAATAGCAGATCTGACCCTGGACGCGAAATCCCTGCCGGAACATATAAGTCTTCTATCAGCCTGAGAGTTTGACTGAGAAAGTCCGGGATTAGCAGAAGTAGGAGGCGAAGTGATGATGATGATAATAAAGATGAGTCAGACTTCATCTAGATGTTACACTTCTCAATGCTCAGACTTCGTTTAGATGTTATACTTTGTTTGGCCAAGGGAAAAACACTGAAAACATGGAAAAATGACTGCCTCACAACAAACCTGGAAATGGAAATCGCTAGTGAAAAATAAATATACCAAAATGTATTTGAAATATATTTATTTTATGCTAAGTATACTACAAATGCATTTATGTACTTAATATAAATTCTTTGCAATTACATTGAATACTAAATTGATCTATTTAGTCTAATTTTGAACAACTAATTTTGTACTTAATGCACTTTAGTTATGAGGAAGAAGTGCTGAGGTCCAACAAAAAATTTGCTTAATTATATTTGATTGTTCTAAAGTTAAACTATTGCAGGTATACTTTGTTCGCTTTAAATATCTTGCATTTAAAGACAGATATTATACAGTAATCATGCTATTTTTACCAGTAGTGATATCAAAACACATTTCAGGTTTAATATTATTAAGAAATGGCAAAAGCAAGGAATAAGGAAAAGTAGTAAAACCCACAGGCTGTTAAAACCTGTAGCTTTCCTGTAGCTGTCAGCTTTCCTGTAGCTCAATCAGTAGAGCATTGGTGTTTACAACGCCATGGTCATGGGTTCAATCCCAGGGAAAGCAAGAACTGATTCAATGTGTTCCTTGAATGCAATGTAAGTCGCTTTGGATAAAAGCGTCTGCCAAATGCATAAATGTAAATGTAAAACCCTTGAAGTTCATTGCCATAAGTGATTTCCTGGACTTATCGCTTAAAATTAGAGGTACTTAATGTTATAAATGTGATAAAGCTTCACTTCTATTGAGCCTGGAATGTTCCTTTAAGGGTCCTTAGAGAGTTGGCTGGCAGTAAAAAACACCATGCAGCTAGATTTGTAAAACATATCACATATATCACCCACCAGCCTGACTCTCTTGTCTTGATTTAGCATTAAAATTCATCTGCCTGGAAAAAACAGGTTTCAAAGTCTTATCTATGTCACTGAGTTCTCTCAGAGAAGGACTGTGTGTGCCTGTCAAGTTACTTTTATCACTGCACCTTTCTTCTCAGTGTCTTAACTTGACATACTAGAGCTGCCGCAAGCGGAGTTCACCACGGTAACCAGAAGCTTCGTTAACTTTGCACTACTCGCATCTCCACTGTCTTCAGTACTCAAAGATTTGAACAAGCTCTGTAATCGTCACTTTGCTTATCAATGTTTTATAGCACCGATCGTTTGCTGAGCAGTTGAAAAGTATTGTGTAAAGTTATATTGTGCTACGTTTGAAGATGTCTGCAGGATTTGAAGATGTCAGCCTGGTTTGTTAGAGCTCTGCAGTGCATATATTATACATGTTTTATAATACAATTTAGTAACCTTTTAAAGTTGCACACATTTATTTATGTTAGATTTAAATTGTACCTACACCTAATGAAATTGGATTAATTAAATTGATCAAAAGTGACAGTAAAGAAATATTTGTATGTTACACAATTTCTATTTCATGCTGTTCTTTGAACTTGATTCATCGCAGCATACGCAAAAAAATATTCATAGGTTCCACAAAAATATTAATCAACACAGCTGTTTTCAACATTGATGATAACAAGAAATGTTTCTTGAGCAGCAAATCAGATTTAGAATGATTTCTAAAAGATAATGAAACACTGAAGTAATGATGCTGAAAATTCAGCCTTGCCATCACAGGAATATATTATTATTGAAAATATCCTAAAACAGAATGCATATATTCAAAATTTTAATAATATTTCACAATATTACTGTTTTGCTTTATGTGTGACCAAATAAATACACCCTTGTTGAACATAAAAATAATTATTTCAAAAACATAAATTCTTAACTAGAATTGTAATTATTTCATTTTACCATAGGTTTATTTATTTAGTTCCTTTACCACAAATGCTAGATCGTGGTACTAGTAAATGCAAGGTTGTAGGTTTTATTCCTAAGGAAAACCATCTGTTAAATGTTATTTTTTCTGGATTATAAAAATAGGATGAAATTTCTGATTACGTAACAAGGCAAAATAACTATTAATAATGAATAACATGGCAGTAACCTTTTGAGAGATATCACTTTTAAATTTCACAAATTTCTTAAAAGATTTCCTCCCTTGTTTTCAGTTTGTAATAAAGGAGTCCAGCAAGCTCCCGTCTCTGACCCGTACGCTGACGTTGCCAACTCTCGAGGCTTTGACTGTCCTGCTCTCGCAGGGTGAAGCACAGATCTCCAATCCGCACCACATCATTGTGGTTCTGGGTGCACTGCAATTTGTGCCTCTTGACAGTCATTCCATGGAGGACTACCATGCTGCTTTTGAGGGTATCCATGAAGTCCTGTTCGCAATTATCCACTGCTACCCTCAGGTGAGTATCCTCTGGCAGGGTGGAGAGCAAGATGAGAGTTTAAACTTGATCATATTTAGAGATTTGATTGTTGCACTGTTTCACGTTGAGTTATATCCTTATACACAACTTAAATAGACATTTTCCCTACCCTGATTTTACCCCTCTGATTTGATCGCTCTGTTTGAAGGGGCTTCAGTGTAAATGTCCACTGGTGTGATTGGCTCACATCTTTACATATGAAATGATTAAGTATTACATGCTGAACTCTCCAAAACGTTAGCACGTTTTTACTATAACAACTCAAGGTTAGCTAATTGTGAAAAGTATTGATTATAGCATTATATTTAGATCTATATAGCTTTATATTTAGATTGTGGCATGAATGTTTGCAGTGATGAGCATTGTAGCTGATCACAGACATTTTGAGTGCATGAATGCAGTGTTCTTGTCATTGGAAGACGGTTTCTGCACACTCAAGAATGTTTAGTTTCATCATAAGATATTCATTGACTATAATGGGAGTTTTGGCGAGAGTCCAGAACTGTCACTGATAAAATAGCACTCGTTGTTTGATTGACAGCTTCAGCAATTGTAAAGGGAGCATTCTTTGATCGCTTTCTATATATAATTAATTCACGGTTTAAATGGCAGTTTATTTTCGTCCTACTAAGAGAAACAATGTGAAGTTGACCATTTAGTCACTGGTTTGATTTACTGACACAAAGTACATCTGACTGTAGATGCATGAATCATTACATATCAGAAATCGATGGTCACAGAATTTGAATTAACACAATTACTTTCATGTAGTGGTATTACTCGAGGTCATACCTTAAAAGTCTGTTTACAGAGCCTGCACCAAAATTGCTACTTACCAAAGAATCCAAAGGGAAATCTACCGAATACAAACAAATAATGTTCAACTGAGACATTAACATTGTTGAAAATAAATAGCTACATTCCTAGCATTAGGATCATTTGGAAGGTAATATTATTTTTAGTCCAGTGATCCTGTAGGCATCTTTTCTCCTCCTCATCTCACTAACATGCCAGTGGGTGGGGCTAAAGTTGCAATGATGTAGGCGGCGTTGATTTTCTTCTGCAGAAACAGTCTTTCAACAGTCTATGTCATAGGCACGTTCTACAACGAATTGTTGAGCGACTTTGTTTTGAGCTTTTTTTGTTTTTGGACTAACAAGGAAGTTATCAGATCTGAAACTTACAGAATATTCTTATAGTATGATGAAACCTTTTATTTCTCTACTCATGACCCCTTTAAAGGCTGTCTGAGATTTGTTTGTCTGCACTTTCTTTGGGAAAATGTTTTATTAATGTGGTTTTCAGTGTTTTGTTTCATGAACACACCCAACGTCTCTGATGGACCAAACAATGAATCCCATTATGTGGATCAAGAATTGAATATATATGTCAGTAAACAAAATGACGTGGATTTCTTGAGAAAAATTATATATGACTTTTCAAAATGCAATTTGCTCTTATGCACTGTAAAAGTGGTGTCATGGTAAATGGGTTACATTCAAATGCATTGGTAAATTAGTTTGATAAGGCTCATAGGTTTATGCAAATAGGTGTGTTGCAGGCTAATGCTACTTGATGTTAGGAGCGAACATTACAGTACCCTGGAGAGGTGTTTAATTTGCACTTAATACGAGTGAAAATTAGAATGTAGTTTGGAAAGTTGGAACAGATCCTGAGGGGGAAGAAGCCCACGGTGAGTCTGAGACGTGATGACAGGTGTACAAGTTTCTCTGCCAGTGAAAATGGGAAACTTTGTACTATCTCAACATTACTTTGTGATTGAAGGGCTTTATAAAGTGAAGTTAGAGCACAAATTAGGATTAGCAGAAAGGAGCAGTCCATGAGCGTGGATTAGCCATAATGATGACTGAACAACTACAGGTGTGCACGTACACAACATGCAATTGATAACACAATTCTGAATCCACTAGAGCTGGGCAATGGAGCTAAATAACAATAATACAAATGCTTTTTAAATAAATAAAAAAAACATTCAGACACATATGAATATTACACATATGCACCGATGAGCCAAAACTTTATGGCCACCTGCCTAATATGCTGCTGGTCCTCCGCATGCTGCCAAAACAGCACTGACCCGATGAGGCATGAGCTCTGCAAGACCACTGAATATGCGCAGTGATATCTGGCAGCAGATTCTTCAAGTCCTGTAGGTTGCAAGGTGAGAGTGCCTTGAATCGAACTTGTTGGTCCAGCCCATTCAACAGATGCTCAATCAGATCTGGGAAATTTGGATGCCAGAACAACCCATTGAACTCTTCATCTAACCATTCCTAAACTATGTGTGCAGTTTGGCAGGCTCCATGATCTTGTTGAAAGAGGCCGCTTCCACCAGGGAACACCATTGTCATTAATGGTTGTATCTGGTCTGCAACAGTGTTTAGAGAGTTGGCACGTGTCAAATTTATATCCACATGAATTGTTGGACCTAGCGTATCCCAGCAGAGCATTGCCCAGATCTTCACATTTGCTCCACCAGTTTGTGGTTTGTCCCTCCTCTGACCTCTATTGGTACATTTTCACCACCGCTGACCGGGAAAAACCTAAGAGCCTTGCTGTTTCAGAGATACTCTTAACCAGTCGCCTTGCCGCTTTTCAAAGTCGCATAAGTCTTTACTCCTGACCATTTCTGATCATTGATTTTATTTTTATTTTTTTCTTACCCTCTAGTTGACCCAGTCATTAGAGGTGTTTGAAATCGCACCCATACCCTCATTCACTCTTCCCTACGTTACGCCACTAATATATTCCAGTTGAAGGAGTGAATAAAGACAAATGAGTGAATTTGGACGCTTGAGTGCGCTGAAAGGAACCCTTAAAACTACACTGTAAGACCTACTGTTTAGAAAATGGATGGATGGTTGATTCAGCTGTGGGCAGCTTCTTCTGGCAAGATGGAAATTAATTTGGTGGTGCATTATGCGATTGAATGAGTGCCGCTATGGTTTCGGACACCAGCTGTTTCCTAAAATAATGGCTTATTTAAAGGTATAGGCAATTTTGAACTCAGCCCTTTATATATGGCCTTGTTAAGAGATGATCAACAATATTTGCTTCACTTGAGACTTTGGCTTCACTTGTTTTGGCTCATCAGTGTACATATAAATGCACACGCATTATCTTGCCAGTCATTGTAAAGATGTTGCTTACATTGTTGCTAGGATTCAACTAAAGATTTGCTTTTTTTATATTGAATGAATTCAGGGTTTTTTAATCATTCCATAATGTCTTTTACCATTCATCTATGGATGCATCTAAAATGTTTAACCTGCTTATGATGTTTTGTGACACAGAAGATCATTGCTTTTTGTGTTCATCTTGCACAGTGTAATAAATGTAGGCTTCTATTAATAGGATTAAAAAAAAGCCAAATGGTTTTGTACCAAGCACAGCTGTGCACCAATTTTGAGAGCTTTAAATGTTTGCAGGTGATGCTGAAGGCTTCGCCCGTCTTCCTGAATTGCTTTTATCGCTTGGTTTCATCAGTCATGCATGAAGGCAGACAGCGGGGCGACTCTGACAGAGGTAAGCACACCTATTATACCCACATTTAAGTGCCATAAAAGCCATTTCAGATACTTAAATGTAAACATTAGTCACTTATGCTCACTAAGGCCACATTTAGTTACTGTAAACCAGTAATATTAAGTTTTATTACAATTTATAATATTTTCTGTTTGAATGCGTTTTAAAATGTCATTTATTCCTGTGATTAAAGCCGAATTTTCACCAGCCATTATTCCAGTCTTCAGTTTTACTTTATGTAGTTTCTACAATAATTTGGAGATTAAATGTGAAAATATTACAATGTAGATAAAACATTAATGTTAAGTGCGATTAATCGTGATTAATTACAGAAAAATATGCGATTATTTACCTTTTTAAATCGATTGACAGCACCTATATATTCATCACTGTCTTGTAACCTTTTCTTTAAGATTTCTCTGCAATCAAGCGAATTAAACATCAGTGAATTCAAAAGCCCCTTTTTGTCTGCATGTCTGCACTTATAGTTGGCTGTAGCTAACAGTCAAAGAAGCTGGAAATTACCTGATGCTGGCAAGCCATTACATTTAAAACTTTATATAAAAAGTGTCTAATTTTTAACCATAGAGTCATTAATTGAGTATCAATGGAACCATATGTCTCCTGATACTTTTCTATCTACGCGTTGCTCTGAATTGATTTAATGTGCAGGTAGAAAAAGATGTTATTTGAGGTATGATTCACCTAATGAGACGAGCACCTTGTTGAGCTGTGCTCAGAGACAGATGCTTGCTGACTGCGACTCTGTGGATTGAATTTCAAAGTGAAGTGAAAGAGAAAAAAATTCAACGAATTTGATCCCGAAGCTCGAGGCTCAACACATTTTGGCACTGAACGAGTATCCCTTTTGAATTGAGAACTCTTTTTAGGACTAAAGACATTTTTTGGTGGTAGCATCAGTACACATATAGTCTTTCTTCATTTCTCAGACCTTCATATTTGACATCAAAGCTCAGTCAGAACTAAAATGTATTCAGATGTGAGGAAATTTCTATCTCATTGATGATCTTGTGGTAACTTTCTCAAAGCATGAATGTGATTCCATGCACACTCACTCTGAGCTGTCCGGCTCCACAGATAACGTGGGTTTGAAAAGATTTAACCAAGATTCATTTTTATAATATTAACATAACTGGTGTTTAATCATTCTTTTCACTTTTAAAGAAAGATAACAGAATGTGTAATTAATAGATTTGGGAATTTGCATATAAAGTCACAGAAGCTACACTACTGTTTAAGTGTTTGGGATCAGTACTTTTTTGGTTACAGTTTATATTAGGTGTCATAAACTGATGTACTTTAAAAAAAAAGTTACAGTGTAATTATTGTGTTCATGTTGTATTGCAAAATATTTTGCTACTGATGGATACGAAAAATGTTAGGGACAGTTTTGGTGGTATAGATGGGTTTAAGGGTGGGTTAAGGTGTAAGGGAAGGATCAACAGTTTAAGATGTAATTGCAGAAATAAGTTACATCTGTTATTACATGCAGGTATTTTTAATATAGAAGTAAAATGTAAAAACGTTTGTACACAATAAGTGAACAGTATCTAATGATTCATTTAAATGTCAGTACAAGTACATGGTCTCACTTTATATTAGGTTTCTTTAACTACTATTTCTTTTAAGAAATGTATACTTTTATTTAGATAAAATTCATTAAATTAATGAAAAGTATAGGCTTTTACATAGTTAGAAATGTAAGTAAATGTATTTCAAAGAAATGCTGTTCTTTTGAACTCAAAGAATCTTGAAACAAAATGTATCATGATTTACATACAAATCTCAAACTATTTTCGACATCGATAATGGGAAGTTGATAAGATTGATTTCTTAATGATGCTGAAAATTCAGCTTTTCCATCACAGGAATAAATACTGTTAAGTTATTTTAAATTGTAGTCATATTTCACAGAATTACTGTTGTATTGCATGATGTGGTTTGGAGAGAGGGTGCATGGTTTAAATTATAATATTAATGCACCAACGGCATTAAGCATAAATAATCACGTTAACATTTAGTTTGGACAGTTCTAATTAAAATGTTACAATTCCTTTTTGTGATCTCTCTTTCAGCCTCTGAGAGAGACAGAGAAAGTCTTTTGAAGTGTGCTAGGCTGGTGGAGAGGATGTACACTCATATTGCCAATGCTGCTGAAAATTTCACAGTCCTGTCTTCATTCATGGTTGCCCAATATGTCAGTGAACTGCAGAGGGTGAGACACTAGTCATTATCAGTTTTTACCTACCACATGCCCATTCTAATTTCTACTCCAATGTTTCCTGAAATAATCTTTTCCACTCTTGTGAACCACGTGCCTGAAGTAAAACCTTGCTAGAATGTTTAAGAATATTCTCAGTGTTCTAAGTCTCAGACCACACAATTACAGCTTGAGAGTTCATGCCCTGGGACTTGATCCTTGCTCTGATGTCCTACACTCTTGTGTATGGTACACTGACAGATCAGAGGTTGCGTTAACCTTAAACTGAAGGATAAATACTCTGTCCAGTGCAACCTGAGAGCCAATTGTTTTTGTAAACTTGAAGTATATGCGTTTGAAACCTTCTACCTGGCCTGAAACTCATTACTGCACTAAACAGTCACATTAGTGCCTATTACAGATAATTATTGTCTTTGTATATTATTGTCCTCTCTATAAGTTTCGGTCTTATTTTCCTAGGTGACGGTTCAGCCAGAAATCAAGGCACGTCTAACAGAGGGCATATACTGTATCCTGGACCTTTGTGTTGAACAAGACATTAAGTTTTTGAACACCACCCTTCAAATGGGTGTCAAGGAAGTGTTCAATGAACTCTACAATAGTTATACACACTATCACAAATCTCAAAGGCAAGGGGAAGAAAAGTACACCGCCTGAAAATTGCATCTTCTTCTCCCTTTAACTGTTTGTTTGAAGTTTTACTTATAATTATGTTATAGTTAAGTATATCTCTAGAAATTTCACCCTCATGTTGTTCCAAACCTGTCTGACTTTCTTCTGTGGAACATATTTAAAATAATTGAAATAATTTTTTTTGTATATACAATTGAAGTCAGTGGTTTCCATTGTTTGATTCCCATTTTTTTTAAAACAACTTATTCTTGTGGTGAAAGTCACAAAAAGGTTTAAAACAACATAAAGGTTAGTAAATGACATGATTGTTTTGGGTGAATTATCCCTTTAAATGAGGGTGGGGAAAATCTTTGTCATGTATTTTTATACTTCCTTGGTTTTTGTACATGAGAAAATGACTTTGTTTTTTATTTTTATGAACAGTACTTTTTTTTTCTGTGTAGTGCTAGTGTTCTCCGGTAAACCATATTATGTATGCTTGAAGTAAAAGACCTTTAAAAGTTAAGGTGTTACATATTTATCTGAATTGACAACCGACAAAGTCCTAAAACTAACGTCTGACTCATCAGCCAGAGTTGGTGAAATTCTGTCTTACGATTGTGTCTCTGAGCAAACCAATTAACCTGAGCTTGCTCCAGGTGGATTCTATAAAATTAGTGTACCGTAAAAGTGTCTCCTGAATGACAAATAACCAATTAAAAATGTACCCCAGTAGACCCATGTTGTAAAATGGTGTTAAACATTTATAGAGCAGTCAGACTAACTGCTCTGGTGTGCCCTAGCCTTTTTAGCTGTCCTGCAGTGTACAACAACATTTTTTTCCTGATGTTCCTCCAAAGAGAATTTATGTGCAAAACATGAGCAAACTCAGATGCAGACTGAACAGATGTGAACATAATGCTATTAAAATACAACAAAATGTTCAACATACACTGCACAAAGGCATTGGCTGGTCATGTTACTGACTTAAGGAACTAGAAAGTATTGTACTTTACGATGGCAGCAAGCAAAAAAGATTCTCAGGAGTCTTCTCATGGTGAAATTAGCTGGTGGCTAAAGGTATTTGAAAGATAAAAACGCTTGTTACAATTTATAAGAAACTTGAGGTTGTTAAGAAAATAAATCTTCAGGTGTTTTACAATTCATTGCGCTTCAGTGATGCTCACAACCATGTGATTCACACTATCCTGTATGAAGAAAAGGGACATTGAGTAAAGTTCTTGATTATGGTGTCTGGCTTTCCAGGTGGAGCTTGTCTCTGTGGAACATGTAGTGTATGTGTACGTCTAGTGGGTAAACTGATGGTGGAGCCCTTTCACAACTGATCTGTAGTTCTTCGGCTTTGTGTTTGTATAGAAAGTCTTCAAGAGTTGCACCACACTCTATAACCATTCCTGTATGAAACTTCTCCAGCTTTCATCTCCCTTGTTCAGCAGAGTCAGGAATTAGTGGGTACCCTAGAATTGCTGTTTGCA
The DNA here is from genome assembly GCA_037043235.1 of Rhodeus uyekii. Taxonomy (NCBI): domain Eukaryota; kingdom Metazoa; phylum Chordata; class Actinopteri; order Cypriniformes; family Acheilognathidae; genus Rhodeus; species Rhodeus uyekii. Next base: position 2,648,603 of record JAWRVZ010000013.1, on the reverse strand, counting down.
GGGGGTCTTACAAGAAAGCGAAGGAATAGAACAGGGCAGAAACCGTCCCAGACGGCACACAGGAGTTGGCAAGGATGATCAGACCAGTTGTCAGAGAGCCAAGTCTGTTGCAAAACAGATGCGGCTCATTAGTTCTAGTGAATGCTCAAATGTGGGGCTTGGATACAACTAACCACAGAATGTAGGGAAAAGACATTTGCCCACATAAGAATGACTGATATAAGATAGAAACAGACCTGTTCACACTCAAAGCATGTGGAGTTCTGTCTGCATGTTTTAGATGACAATTAGAATTGCTCATTTATCAAAGGTTATAATAACATCTGTCAATGTGTGTTTAATATAGAGTTCCAATGTTATTTCTACCACTTTTCATGCATGACTGCATGTTTATTGTCGTAATGGTCAGCTGGCTTCATCTTTGAGTCTGAATTGCTCAGTGAGAGTTGCTTAATGTTGGCATGTTTGAAAATGTGCACCGATTTAAATATAAGTTATCTTTTGGAACAAAATTATTATTTTATTTTTTCAAACATAGGTTTAGAGTGGTCATTGACTTCAAGTTGTTAAAATTCTAAAACCTCTCACCAGAAAGTTTCTGCCTGAATGGCCTAGTGGGTGTTTATACTTAGGGATTTTCATGACAAGAGAGAATAAAGCACATTTTTGTAGCTGCCAACAATGATTAAATGGTAGGTCAGAACTATAAGTTCCCTGCTTAAATATCCCAGTTTAAGCGTCGCGTCACCTTTCATTCTTCTAGAGGAAGTTCTTACAACTGATTTGGAGGGACTGAAAGAGAAGGATGGGTGGGGGAGCAATAAAGCATTATAGACCTTACAATAAATGCACACTATAGGAAATGACATGCATTCTCCAAACCAAATGTTCCCACTGCATAGAGGTTTAAAAGGCCAAGTTTAAGAGCAGGAAATGTACAACCACACAGAACAGTAATATGAGCTTTAATAATATTATTGAGGCTAGTGTTGGTTTTTGAAAATAAAGCGATTTTATTAAGCTTCAAATTTGTTAAGAATGGTAAAATGCTGCACAGGTCATTTGAGGTATTTTTTTTTCCGTTATGAAGTTGAAAATTGTGATGAGACAGACATAAATAAGAGACAAATAAAAACTGTGATGTGATGCTGTAATTGTGATGCAGAAGATCTCTCAAACCATGTAAGCTCAAAACTTGAACTTGAATTAATTCATTTGGATTCCAATGACATTTGAAAATCTTGATATTTAAATTTCATCCTCGGAAACCAGAGGTCACTTTTGTAGTATTTATACATTTGTAGTTGTAAATTCACATAGAAATGTATTTAAAAATCAAGATCTTATTTTTGTATTTTTATGATCTTTGTGCCAGTTGTAAATGAATGTATACATTCACACAAATAAATAAATGAACAACCCAACCATTTTACCTTATGTTTTTATATTTGAGTGCTCTGCATATCATGATTGAATCATCTGGCTGGCTATCTTTTATTTCATAGACTCTCAATCCTAATCATTTTCCAGCACACTTACAGCATCAACAGCTGTACTGGAGCAATCCGAGGAGAAGTGCTTTGTTCAAGTTTGAAGCGAGATTGAATGGGGTGGCACTTGCCATCCCAATTCTTTAACTGCAGCGCAGTGTGTACATAAAGATCCAGTCTGCAGTGCATGTCAGCATATGAAAAGTAGGTCATTCAAGTGTTTCCTTGAAGTGCAGCAGTGTTTCTAAATCAGCTTTGTCCTTTTTCAAATTATTAGATGGCTCAAAAAATTTTGGATTTCAGGTCAAATTTTAATGGGTTTCTTAAAACCAAAGAATCTAGTTTGTCCAAATGTGGCTTGTTATATATATATATATATATACATATATGTATATGTATATATGTATGTTTGTGTATATGTATATATATATATATATGTATTGTAGGGGAGTTACCAGATATGTTGAATGAAGACCAGGAGTCAGAAGTCAAGAGTCAGAAGTGTAGTCAATTGAATACATTTTAGTGAAGAATAGGTTGTAGTTTCATCATGCAGAAACCAGCTTCAAGTCTCACAAGGAGTTCGTAGGCCGCTCTGCTTACATTTTCATTGTTGCATTAATTATACCTTACTCTAAGGTCACATTAGTCAAGTCAAGTCACCTTTATTTATATAGCGCTTTTTACAATGTAGATTGTTTCAAAGCAGCTTTACAGGAAAAACAATATAAACAAAGTTTGTTTGGCTGAACAGAAGCCCCAAAAGAGCAGCTGAATCAATACAATTGATGAATTTTAAGTGTTAAGTTTCCCCAACTGAGCAAGCCATAGGCGACAGCGGCAAGGAACCAAAACTCCGGCAGGTGACGTAACGAATGAAGAATAGAATGGAGAAAAAACCTTGGGAGAAACCAGGCTCAGTCGGGGGACCAGTTCTCCTCTGGCCAACAGCCAAACAGTGCATGATTATTATACAACAATTCAAGTCCAATATGAAGTCCAATTTGGTCCGGTTAGAGATGGGTTCATGATCGTCACAGGGGAGGGTCTAGTAGAGTCACGATCTCCGCAGACACTTCAGGGCAGTGCTGTGCTCGTGTCCAGGTCCTTCATCTGATCTGGATATGGCCCGGATCCAGCTGACCACGATAACCTCGGAATAAACAGAGACCAATATCAGCGTAGATGCCATTCTTCTTCTGATGTATCGAGTACATCAGGTGTTATGGGAATGTTCCCGGTTCCGGCTTATCTAAATTATGCAGCCTAACAATCATTTTACATGATTTGGATTAAAAATGTATGTATAATGTGTTATGTGTATGCCAGGTTGAAGAGATGTGTTTTTAGTCTACATTTAAACTGACAGAGTGTGTCTGCTTCCCGAACTGTAATAGGAAGACTGTTCCAGAGTTTAGGAGCTAAATAGGAAAAGGATCGACCGCCAGCAGTTGACTTTGGTCATTAGGTCATTACTTAAAAGTTAAATGATTCTGATTGGCTAAGAAAGAAGGCACAAAGACATAACATCAGTAGCATATCTCCATCCATCGAACTGCTGATGTTTGGACTGGATTTAGGCAGGAAATGACCTCCCCGATCATCACGAGGCGCCTGTAAGTCTCCATCGAAAATCTACTCGTCCCGCACCCAGCAGCAGACCTGCACAGAAATATTAACACACACACACACAAATACACAGTCTCTCCAAGGTTGAAGTTGGTGCTGGCCGACCTATCAACCGGAGACTTCCAAAAACATTCTGATAACTTGTTCTCTTTCTCTTTCTCAAGATATTGGTTATTTATTTAATACTGAGATTATAGTCATTCATGTCAATCATTCTAAGAGAAGGTAAAAGAAAATAATATATATATATATATATATATATATATGAATGTAAATAGAAGAGACAAGGGATTTTGATTATCTGTCTTCAATATATAAATATATACAGTATATATAGTTTTGTCAAATTGATTAATTGAATATAACAAAAGGTTTTGTTTGCATAATATACGCGTGTGACTGTGTATATATTATCATATTTAAATATATTGTCACACACACACAACTATATATATATATATATATAGTATGTTAAAAAAAATTATGTTAGATATGTCATTGTTTTGAGGTTCCCTGGAACGCGAATATAAATATTGTGCTGGATAAATGCCCTGTAGTGAAAAAGGTTGAGAATCGCTGTTCTATTGGACCACAATATACAGTAGCTTAGATAACCTGCCCCTAAATTACATAAATACAAAGTTCTGTCATGAAACTCAGCAAGCTGATAGGTCCTTTACTCAATTTGTTAGCGATTACATTGTTATCTATTGTGTACCTGATTGGTTGATGTTGCATCAGCAGACTGTTGAGCAGTCTGCAGCACGCTTTCAGAAAACCTCCACCTTCCCCAGCTCCACCTGATCTTCTAAGGGGGTTAATTTGTGTATGTTATATGTGCAGCAGCAGCATGTCTTACATGCTCACAGCATCCGGTCTGTGAATGTTTTGGCAGTAGCAAGTCTCTGTACTAACTCTCTGCAGCAAACGCAGCAGCAGATTTGTAGATCAAATTCCAAGGCCTAATACATTAATATTGCTATATCCATAACCATGCCAATGTCTCAGAGAGTTCTCTTGACAGAACTGTGATTGATTGTTTTACAAGTCAGTCGTGTGGCTCTTGCAGTCTAAATAGACGGTTCTTGACCATAAGCTGATATAATGGACCATTTTCACATTTCCCATATACAGAGGAATATGGGAAATCATAGCAAGTATATTAGCTCCAATAGTGTAATTTTTTTTTTTTAATTTCAAGCAAGAAACCAGATCATTTATTTATTTATTTTTTTCAAAAAGCCAAAGAAGAGCGAACGATAGCTGGTAATTTCATTGCATTTTTGTAATTCAATGGAAGGGTGCAAAAAGTATGGTGATAATAAATGTTTTGTTGTTTTTTTACAATGAAAATTGTTATCAGGCTTTCTTTTCATTTTGTTGAAGATTAGGTAAATAAATAACACACAGTCATAACCTTCCACGTATGAAACTATTAATTACTCACTATATATATATATATATATATATATATATATATATATATATATATATTTTATATAGAGAGAGAGAGAGAGAGAGAGAGAGAGAGAAGAAAGAAAAAATACGCACACACATTTGTATATATATATTTTCTTTCTTTTTTTTCTTCTCAAGAGTCAAGACCATTTACTCAAACGAATCAACTAGTATCTAGTAAGCACAGCGTGCATAAAGCAAGGCAGTGCACATGAAATTACATAAATGTGTGCAATGTTGAGCAGATTTTATGACTATGACTTCAATGAAAAGAACGTAACTCTATAGGCTAATAATGTGTATTTGTCAGATCTCCAGAATAAACCTACAATGATTCCTCGGTGCATCTTGAGGTACAGGCTAACGATGGATGTCCCCACCCCCACTCCTCCTCCGTCCGCGTCTCTGTAGAGCGTGATTGGATTAAAGTCGGTTACCCTTTCCCCTCTAACCCGGTGATGCTGGCTGTTTCCTGCTTCTTCCTCTAACCAACCGCCGCTGCTGGTGAATTCGTGTTAGTTGAGCGCTGTAGCCACAGCGAGACGCAGAACGCGGACGTCAGTGGCTTTTCACGGCACAAACCCCGAGTCAGCCACTGTATCATCCCATCTAAAATCACAGCAATGCGCAGGAAATCAAGGATATTATTATGTTTTGCTGTGCTTTGGGTTCTTGGCATAGCATATTATTTCTATTCGGGGACAACGCTGAGTCGAAAGGTAGGTTTTTCTTTTCTCTGCTTTCTTCGCGTTGCCTGCTGCTGGTTCGGTGTAGATATAAGTTGTTTGGGGTTATTGTTTCGAGACATCTCGTTTGCAGATGAATGAAGAAAACCAGTCGCTACAGCGGTAGAGAAGACGAGTGAAGCCCGCACGTTTAAATAGCCAAAGTCTATTGAGTGGACTCACAAAGATAGTGTTATCGTTGCGTGCCGTGATTTATATGCGAGACTATCAGCGTTTGGTTTAACCGAATTAAAAGTCTATTCTTATGCTTGCTTCTAAAAGGCGCATTTATTCCGAAGGCGTTTTAAAGGGTTTGTTACGCCAATTTTCTTGAAACGAGAGGGACGTTGATTGGCTGTACAAACATGAGTAACTTGTATACATGTAACATAAACGTTACTATACAAACTGTTCGTTGTTTGTATGTTATACATGCTATGAGCATTTCTAACGTTAAAAGTTGTACCGTTTGTAATGTTAAATGGTTGTGCAAAGCTACAGTTAATACACGAGTTGGTTACGGATATCACATTTGAGAGCTAATATTTATTCTGGAGCTTTTTTAATTGGTCTTGGCGACTATGAATCTTCTGAGAATTCGAGTACATTGACTGAAAGTCTCGTTCGGAACCTTCAGTGTCGCTTTCTGCTGTTTCGGCGTTATTCCTTTAGGCGGCGCCAAAATGGAGGATGTTTTTGTGTGTTTAGTCTTTGAATCGTTCGCTATCAAAATAAGAAACTCTGAAGCGGAGAGATATTCGCCACATCAGTGCAGTTGTGAACATTACATTGTGATATTGCTTTTGTACTACAAGTCTGTGAAAAAGTAATTCATATTGACTAACAAAAAACTGTCCACTTTGCACCCAACTTATTAAATTTAAGTGTGTGTTTGATGCTCTTAAACTTTGGTGTGCCGCAGTTGTTTTAGCTGGACAGTCGGTTGTGCTGCAAAGTGGTACTTGTATTTGTGATTTTTATTTTTATTTGTGACTGTCATATAAATTGTGTAATTGTTCAAAATTAATTTAAATTAAATTAATTGTTGGTCCCTAAAAGCTGCGTATCTGGTTTCCATTAATCATCACTTGACTGTGTACATGTTTCACTTTTGAGTGAGGGTGGTGTACCATGAAGCCACACTTTTTAGTAACATACCATCTGTCTTGAAGGATATTTCCTGGAATTCTTTAGCTCATAAGGAAATATTCAGCTCATGTGCTTCCCTTTATACTGAGTGACACACTGTCTTGAGGTTTTGTTTTGTTTCCATAGCTGTCTATCAGCTGCATTCAGCTCATTTTCTGTTGCGAGTGCATTTGATATTGTGATCAAGGCTCAATGAGGTGAATGGACCGCTGCACATTTGTGAATTGCTCCCTTTTGGCATTCTGAATGTACATTACTGAATGTAATGCTATTGTTTGTAGTGTAAACATTGTGTTTTATATACATTGCTGAAATGGTGATAGACTGGTTTGCTGCTTAACTGCCAGTTTCTCTTCTTGGTTATTACAGCTTTTATCATATAACTTCATAATGTATGAAGATGTCTGCTTGTGGATACGTTTTTAAAGCTTCATGAAGTGTAGCATAAGCAAGTGGTTGAACAGCTGGCTAGCCCTCCTTCATCTGGCTCTGAGCACTTCACATTCAATCTCTCACTTTTTTAAACAGGACAGCGATGCTGCTGTTGTTTTCAGCTTTTGTTCCTTTATATCCTTAATTACACAATCAATTCATTTTATTGAAGGGTTCTTGTTGAATTGAATTCCTTCTGCATTTATTCTGTGAGAGCTGTGCTAGTTACGCAATAGATTTTAAACAGATGTCAAAGATCGTGTCTCAATGAGGAAATGAGTTTCTGTTGCAACCAGCGAGGGTGGACGACAGCCTCGGGACGGTGGCGGGGTTGTACAGATGCTCATCACGGATTCTCGTACCTCGGTTATGCAAGGGTCAGATTCTGAATGTTTTCCCTTTCGGATTGGTTTTTGGAGCCACGGCTGCCCATGGATGCGGGCGGGATAGGGAAACAGGGGCCTTTTTATCTCCACCGAGAAATGTGTTTGATCTGATATGTGCTCCACAACACAATTACTGACATGCTGATTGTTCTGCCCTTTTTGGCAGGATTACAGTGGCGGTGCTGGGATGGGGCCGTACTGCATTCACGCACTTGTTCAAATCAAAGCTTGTTAACATCAGGATGAACCAAAGTGTGTGACCGATTCAGTCAGCTCTCACAAAGCTTTATGTGTCTTCCTTTTTTCTTTGTTTCTCCTTTTGATACTAGAGGAAAATTATGTCATTTGGGTCTGATGTCTGTCATACACATGCACTTCATGTGAGAGATGAAAGCAAAGGGCCCTCATTTTGTGTTGACTACACTGAGTTTCTCATTTTCTGATATCATGCTCTGCTAAATGTCACCATGCAGTGAATTGAAGACAACCAATGCTAAATATTAGCGGATGCCAGAGAGCACATACAGCCCCTCTCTGTCCAAATCGGGTTTACATGGAAGAATGTCCTGGACGTTGATGTATGAGGTTACATTTTACTCACCAGAGGGTGAATTGGGTTTTGAATTTGAAGGGCAATATTTGAAAGCTTCTTTGGCTTTATCTCTTCTATGAGATTTTTGTCTGTAAAAACTCTGCAGCCTTGAAAATATGATGCTTTTGTAGCACTTTGCCATGGGATATTTTTCTATACCTCTTATCTACCAGCTGAGCTTCAAAAGACCTCCATTTAAATTATTATTTTTTGGGTTGCTTTTAAGTTGGCAAAACTGATTTTCTGAGATTTATATTTTGTCATGTTGAGTCAGCAGAGTTTAATTCCCGATTTTGAATCAGGGCCTTATGTTTTAAACCGATACAAGCTAACCTGTTGTAAGAGTTCCATCCTAATGTTTTTACCTTTTGATGTGAGCAGACTGTCATATATGAGAAGCATTGCTTTTTATGAGGTGACCTTTTACTGGAACATGGTTGTATACGTATCCATAAAAGATTTAAAGACACTGAAAGAGACTGTTCTGCAACTTTGGATACAATGGATAACTGTGTGGCCTCAGTGGTCAAAGGTCATTGAGCGGCATAGTTTATGATCATGGAATTTCTCTGTCCACTTTCTACCAGATGGAGGCAAGGTTTTTAGCTGAAATGGTAACCTGAAAATATCTTGAGCTTTTATGACAAAAACGCATCAGTAATACCACACTCATGAGATTTGTCAGAATCTGACACCAGGTTTACACATAATCCGTTTGCAGTGTGATGCAGGAGCAGGAAGTGCTTTCACACATGCCGCTTTTGCAGTTTGCACACAACTAATCCATAGCTATACCACCAACACATTTTTTTTTTGGTCACTTTTTTCAAATCCAAAATGTATCAACTTTTATACAAAAAAAAAAGTTTTTTCTGCATTGCAACAAAGGTATAAAGTTTTTCAAAGGCGTATTCACATTTAAACGCACAAAATTCATGCAAAGTGTTATTCAATGCGTTACTTCTATATAGATTTATATAGGCTATTAAGTTGCTCAAGCAAGTGCCAAAAATTTTTTAAATGTACTTTTATGTTAAAATCGTCAACACATATTAAATTAACTCACCATTGACAAAAACAGCCGACTCTCATTGTCTACCTTTTTTCTTTTGCATTTAAATCTTTATAAAAGAAATCCTGGGAGTCATAAGGAACTTGTTTTTCCACCTCCACAAAGAGACGAGTGCTGTCCATTGACTCTTTGTTTACGTCGTTTTCCTTGCTTTACCATGGGGCTTAAAGTAAAGATAACTGTGGAAAAAAAATATTAGTAGACTATTATTGAATTAAATGCATTAATGTTGAGGTTTAATTCATTTTCATGTCAATCTGTGTTAATTTTGATCATGAACCATGCGCAGTCACTTTAATTAAGTGATTAAAGTGAGTTATCTTATGATTGTGGTATTACTAACGTGTTTTTATGTCATAGAAGCTCAATATATTTTTATGTTACCATTTCAGCTAAAATCCCTGTCAAAATTCATAAATCTGTGAGAATTTTTATTAACAAAACGTGCAAACGTAAACGTGCAATAATCCACATTTTATTTTTTGCTTGGGACCCTTAGTGCTAAAGTTTATTTGATTTATATTTTAATGTGCATGCTCATTTCCACTATATTGTTATATTTTAGATTTCTGTCTTTATAATAATGTGTTGCTTCCTTTTTTATAGCATATTAAATGCAGGTTTTAGAAAGTCTCCAAATGAATATCCATTTTTATGCTTAGTTTTTATTTTTTGTTTTAGACACGTTCTTTTTTTTTGAGCTACAACTCCAAGATATTAAAGTCATTCCTTAATTTTTTTAAGTACAGTACTTTTTCTTTTTTTACTGTAAAATATCGCATTACAGAAGACAGGAAGCACAGTGATTACTTTTGAAGTATTGTCTTGCCCAAAGATTCAGCTTTTTTACTGAGTTCCTCGGCAAGGGAGATTAATTTTCTGTAATATTTGGTAAGATAAAGGTCTCTGTAGGGATTTGCGGAAATCCTTTTCAATTCTCCCACAACTGCCTGTTCTGTTAGGGAGTGAGATATGAAAAAAATTAATACATCCCTGCTTACCACTTCAGTTTGTAACCACGCTGTCAGAGACAATTTCTCATAATCTCTTCTTAGAATCATTCTTTATGCATTCATGCTTGATTCTAGACTTGTAAGCTAAAGGCACTGTACTTTTTCTCATTATGCAGCACTTTGTTTTTAGAAGATTGAGCATGTCTGAATGAACCGTAGAAGAGGAAGGATTATTTGGGTTCCAGGTCAGACTCGTCCAAATGCTTGTCAGCACTCTGGCCATGAGGAAGTGAAACAAATCTGTAAGAGAATAGAATGAATATGCATTAGCAAAAGAAAATTAAGTTTAAAAACTTCAACTTGCGTCTGTGGACGCCTTAACTACTGAAGGGTCAGCAAATATTGCATGTAGAGGTGGAAAATGGCAAGCCTGTTTATCCAAAGGGCCAATGTCTAGGGAAGTGTATATTCAGCTGAATATGTGATTAGAGAAAATCGATTATCCTCTGCAGGGTAGTCATCTTTCTGTTTTTCACATTTAGTTTAGTCATCAGTCTTGCTTGAAATATCTATCAGCAACTGTGAGATGTATACGAGTGCAATGCAAATGGGAAGAAATGTGCTTTTGATGTTAAGGGTCATTCATTATCCAGAAGGGTTTAGTTACTGGATAATCCCCGTGACATCATTCTGTGACGTTATCTTTGATTAACACATTCAGTCGCCTTTTTAGTCCATTGAGACCTAGAATACCATAAATGGTGCTTTTCACATTTTGTTGGGATCTTTGTAGGAAATGGTTTGTAAAAAAATGTTTTTGAGGGTAATTTGTTAATAAATGTTTGGTTTAAGTAACTGAAGTGTAACACGACCAGTTTGTTTTTGTTAGACGGACATTGTGTTTGTGTCAGTTACAGCATCTCAGATGACACTGCATTCTGAAAATGCTGCATTTAAGGTAGAAAATATTGAAAAAAAACTTAAAGCTCATCTTTAGACCATTAAAATGTCATATGCCAGCTATAAACATTTTCACTTCTTTTATTTCTCTTAAAATTAGTATTTTTTTATTTTTATTATTCATGTGCTGTTTAACCAATTTTAATGATTTAAAAAGTCCATATACATATAATGCGTCAGCTAAACTTTACATAAATTATTGCCCGTCATCTTTTTTATTTTTAGTACTGTTGTAAAACGTTTAACATTCTTGTGTTGTGATGATGACCATCTCTTTGTATCAACTGTAGTTTTATCAATCTTTTGCTCCGTCTCCAAGACATAACAAAAACTGAGTGCTTGTTCTTGATAAGCACTTACTGGCTCCAGCTTTTTGAGATATCTGTAGTGAAATTATTTTAGACATGTTTTTAAACCTAGTTTCCCACCGGGCAATCTTGGTATGGAAAGCAGACGGTATGTCGCTCATGAAGGGAATATCTGTATTCTCTGAAGGCAGATGTAACTCATGATTTACTTGCGTAAGCAACCAATACCACAGCCGAGAATTTAGCTTTTTCTAGTGGGGTAGATGTAACATTAAACGGTACAGTAACAGTCTAGCTTGAAGATCCATTTTAAGATCAGGGTATAATTGACTGTGTCTATTTAGAAGATTCCTCCACAAGAGCAACATAATCCCCCTTTATCCTTTGAAATAGAGATGAATATCAAATGCAGTCAAGTGTGTCTCATTGTTCCCAGTGTTCAAGCCTAAAGGCAGCACTCTCACAGCTAGAGGACTTCAAAAGACCCATGAAAATTTTTTTATTAATTTAAAATCGGGGAAAAGGTTCTGATTTCATTGCTTTTGTTCTTAATGGTGTTGTGATTTAGAGACTTGTTATTCAGTAGGTTCACAATATATTCTACGTCCTATTGGTGATTGATTTCTGTGGAAAAGGAAATTTATGTTTATCAGTATAGATTGGTAACCTTTTGGATATATATTGCTTAATTTTGGGGTATTAATTAATTCTGCTTATTTTAAGTCCACCTGTAGAAAATTGTATCCCTTAACTCATCATTAATAATCAAAATTATTGACGTTTTAGGTAAAGGTGTTTTCTTGTGAATTAAATATCTTCATTCCTTAAAACGGCTTTAATGCAACTACAGCCTTGCTTCATTTAGTATACGTGGAATCATGACTATGCAAATAAGCCCTGTCTCCACTCACAGCAGCTCAGAATACCAGATTCTCTAAGTCAACTTTACTGTAGTGAACGCTGCACAATATCAAGTGGAAATGCTGGTTTAATTCAGCCATTTACTGTATGTTTGAACCAGAAACCGATTCAGAAGAAGTGGAAGATTGAATTATACAGCCTCATATACAAGTCAATGTATCAAATGCTAATGTATCGTGCTCTACAACCTCAGACACAACGGTAATTGATATAATTAGCCTTTTGCTTGACTGTTTTTAAACTGCTAATTGTTGCTAATGTTAACTCAAGCATGTTCCTGTTCGCCATTTAATAGTCAGATAGCTGCCTTCTAAAAATCTGCATCCTTTGAATAAACATGCTTTGAATAACTCAGAAAGTCAGTGGAGAAAGGTATATAGTTCATCACAACATTGTAATATACATAACTCGCCCACTATACTGCTAATGTACCTGTATTATTATTATTATTTTTTTTTTTTTATATCAACAGCAAAATGTATACCAGCGCTTCCACTAAAATTTTTTTTTTTTTTGGAAGTCCAGACTTCCAGATGTTAGTTTTTGGAAGTCCCATGTAATATCTTTGGAAGTCCCAGGTATTATTTTTGGAAGTCCCTGTTACAGTACTACTACGTAGTAAAGCACAATAATTTTATGCCTGTTACATATAAAATATACTAGAAAAGATACTAGAGGGTTAAAGTAACAAATACTTATGAGTTTTGTGCAGAAATATTTATTTAACCGGAACAACACATACATGAAAAACACACTGTCATACAATTTCACATAAATTTAAGTTGGTGGGTTAGGAGCATTCCGTATCATGCACAGATAACCAGGCTATTTTGGGGAGTTTCGGGAAAGTTTACCCGTCAATATAACATATCTCTCACAGTTTCGCGATCCCCGCACGTTTGTGCATAGTTATCAATTAGTTTATGGCCATAGCTCTCGCTGTTGGCTTTCGCGATCCCCGCAGTAGGCGGCGTTTCAGTAGTTCGCGGGAATTACCATAGTTACATCACTAGTGTACATCTTGACAGGAGTTGTATGGCGAAAGAGATTAAGTGACCTGCTGTGTCCTTATCAATGGAGTCGCTTGGCATACACGCCTACGGCGCATGTGGTGATTTACAATGCATTTGGTCACTTTGCAATGCACATGTACGTCGAGCGGTCTGTGATCTGGCGTAAAACCATTAAACAGGACGTCCCGCGGACTTCCTGAACCTAAAATTTCGGCGTACGTTGGCGATTTTCGGACGTAAATTACGCCCGGACGCCCGTTAACGGAGGCGCTGATGTATACTGAGATGGCTGTCTTGAGACTCCCCTGCTTCAGATTGGTTTCAATATGTTTGTGACGTAGAGAACCAGGGTGATTTCAAAGCATGTTTTTGAGACCATCTTTTGTTCACTATAGTTTTAAGGAGAAAATATTCACCAGTAGTGTTGAATTTGCACAAGGCTTGTCTTAAAGCGCATTAAATACACCATATAGACTTATAAACAACCTAACTTGATATTCACCACAGTGGTCTTTAAATTACTTTTGCCATCTATCATTTAATTAAAGGGATAACAGTACATTGATAATGTTTGTGCATAAATTAATTTATTGAATAAAGGTATAAAGTAAAAGTCCGACAAATTTGTTACTGAAATTTATGAACTTTATATCACACGAATGCCAAACTCATCATTAAATTTATATGAACTATATTATTATGAGTACTTATCTATTGATTTGTTAATTTAGTAAAAAGTAGTATAGATTTATAGTGTTGTATGTTTTAGGTGTTTTGAATGACAGTCTTTTAAAGTACAATTCGTTTTTTCCTAAGTCACTGTTCATGGAAACCAGTAACGCATCCTGAGATCGAACATCCGCTTTGTGTATGGCGGACACATCTGCTCTGTCAGCTTGTGTTTGACATATCATAGCATGTTTCCCACACAGATTAAACAAAGATCGTCTATGAGCGCCAAGCAGTCAGAGTTGTTTAGACTATATGTAAGGGCCCGGTGCTTCATGTATCAAGACATATACACTAATGGGAAAACACTGAGAATATTGCCAGAGGCCATGAACGTGTTGAAGATGAGGTTTTCCTAGCCAAGTGCTTCCAGGCTGTTTGCCACCTTGGCATGTCTGAGAGACCAACAGACCAATGAAATTGCAGCCATATAATTTTAATGATCTTGGGTTTTTGAATAGCCTCGAGTGATTCATCATCATATCCGTGAAAGCCTTTACAAAGCTACTGATTAAAAGCTACTTTTATGCCATGGGAAGCTATAGTACATGCACACCTTGCACTAAAAATTGACTTAAATGCACAGCCCTAAAGTAAAACCCTTAGTATTTCTCCTCACAATAGTGTGAATACTGTCAAGATATTGAGGGCTGTCTTATCCAGTAAGAAATGTTGCACAATGTCAGAAAAACGTATGATATTTCTTTTAAAATACTCAGCCAGTGGAAAAAGAACATCAGAGCGGCGCCAACTATGTGGCTGGTGAGCTGGTAGAAGTTATTCTCACCAGATGTTTGCTCTGTTAAAAACTTAACTGCCATCCAGTGCTCAGTTTATTTGCTTCACAACTTCATTTTGACCTATGAGGCATGTAGTTGAAGAGCACCAGTCACTAGAAACAAGATTGAGCCACAGGAATTTACCATCCACTCTGACTGACAGAAATCAACTGCAGCGGTGGGCTGGATTCACTGAAGTTGAATTGCTAGTTTTGTCATCTTGTATGTTGCTTGATTGAGAGCATTTATCGAGAATGGCTTTCCATTTCTCAGAGCAATCCCTGAACTTCATCTTGTTCAGTGCGAGATGAAGGGCAACCACGTGCCTGCTCGGATGCATTGTATAACTGATGTGATGTTTGAACTGAATTGCCCTTTCTGATGCCACACTATATAATTTAACCCGTACAATTTGGTCTGAAATTCTTCTGCACCAGATTTCAAACTAAATCGAGAATGCAACAGTGTAATCTTTCTCATGGCTTTGTAAAGCACAGAAGCATCAATTACATACTAATTAACATGCAGTGGAGGACAGACGGTGCTCAGGATCTGCTGACTGCGGTCCCTTGTCTTTCAGCCTGATGTTACCTTTCATGCATATGCAACTACGGACTGTCATTTCAAAGACAGAAGATGAACTTTTTTTTTCTTGTTTATTCTCTAGACTCTCAAGGGTAATTTAATTGTTGTAGCTACTTCCCTTAAACCATGAAACGGCTGTAAGTGCTTTTACCTACAAAATCTGAACACACTTTCCAACTTTGTTAATGGTTACTGAGGAAAAATTGGGCATCATAAAATAAACGACTGAGGGTCTCACGCAGACTTTAAGGTCTGTTCCAAACACAATAAACTTGTGCAGAAATATAGAACTTGTTTCTAGGTAATGCATGAAAAATGACATTGTGTTCTTATATTGACTCAAAATACCAAACCTGTTTGATGTCTTCCGACTTGATTGAATCTGAGTCTGAAGCTAAAAAAATATCAATGTGCCCATCATAAACTACATGTGAAATCTATCAACACTGACTGCTTTAAATCTGAAGACTGGCTCTGACTTTCGGCCATTACCATAAACTACTCCAGGCTAAATTGGTACATAATTTGTGTTGTCTATTCCAGCCTTTAAACGTTTTTTTTTTTTTGGGAACATTTTGGTCTTTCTTTTGTGGAAGATTTATTTTCCGTAAATAAATTCAATGGGTCCAGGGTTGTTTTAGACATCAAATTTGTGTCTAAGGATGAGCAAACGATTTAAAAAAAAATTGATTTCTATGCAAACTATCCGTTTAAGCAAATGTAGTGACATGTTTTCTTCCATATTTGTGATGTATTGTAAGAAAGAGATGGGGTTTATAAGGCTCAAATGATTGTAAAAGTGGCATATTGAGAATGTTTCTGATCTTGTCAATCACATACATAGATTAATAGTTTGTGATATCTGATTGGTGGAACAAACTGTTTTCATCAAATTAATTGTGATCGTTTTTCTGGTTTGAAGGGTCCGGTCTCTAGAGGCGAAATACCTAATGCCTTGTTGCATGGAGAGCTCTGACACAGCAGATGTAACACACAGACAGCGGAAAATTGTGTACAGTATACCATTGACATGAGACTGCAAATTGATATATTCATGCATCCAACAGAAACCGAAACAAATGATCAATGCATTGAAATAATAAAGCTTGAGACTATACATGTAATATACAGTTATATCAATGCTTGTCCTTTGAGAAGATATTTGAATATGGACGTCTTTAAGCATGACTGTTTGAAACTTATACAAAATGGCAACACTTTACAATTCAATTTGTCACTAACAAACTAACATTGAGCATTTATTAACCTTAGTTAATTTCAACATTTGCTAATGCATTTTTACATTTTTAACCTTTGTTAATTCACTATGAAATAACTTGAATGTTCAAGTTACAATTGTATAACTCAAATATGAATTCTTGCTGCAAGCATTATGCAATACATTTTTATAGTCCATGTAAACTGGCTAACACACACTATAAATGATTTCTTATGTTGCTGTATTCTCAATTCCCTACTGTAGAGTCTGATTAGTGTTCAAAATTTACAGTATTACCGTTTTCTTAACTGTTACCTACTGTATTAGCTGTATAAAGTGTTACTGTAGCCTTTCAATGCATTCTGGGAAAATAATAGTCTGCTGTAAATCTAAATACAGTAGTACTAAATAACTACAAAAAACAAATGCAAATAAAAACATCGTCATTTGAAATATAAATATGTTTTTTTGTGCGGAGGAGGGATTTAAAATCTTGGGCACATTAAATCTTTCGGACGGGGAGAGTTGTTGAGCCTGTCTGTGAGGGACCAAGTTTGAATGTTGGGTTTACAAACAGTAACTGCGTAGAAAAAACGTAGTTCACTTTTAAGAATATAGCTTCAGTGCATGTAAACGTACCCTAAATCTCTTTTCCCCAATAAATCATCTTCCATGCATGTTTTGACCATGAGCTGAAAGTTTGTAAATTAGTCAGGCTTAGTTAGACTTGTTTCCATGCGTTTCATTTAAATGAGCAGGCTCTCATTTGGATATTTTGTTCAGGCCAGCTTTGCTTTTAAGGAGGTGTGGCATCCGGCAGAGGTTCACTGCTTTATCTAATTATTTGCAGGCACATCCTGAGCCCTTGCCAGGTTTGTAGCTTCCATGAGTGCTTTGCATGCATCTTCATTAACATTACAGACCAAACAATAAGCCATTTGGCTTGTTCTTGCTGGTCTGGTTTTTCCTTTTCTTTTTTGCTTTCTCTCCTCCACCCTAAATGTGCCTGAGGGCTCTACCTGTCCCTCGTACTTGTCCTGTTTTGTTAATTTGCATACCTTAATGAAAGGTGAACATCTGTGCTGCGAGTTACCCCACCTGGTCCAGATCAGTGAAGGACACAAGGTGAGACGATGATAAATAAGCTCTTTATTGCTTTTTAATTTAAAGTTGTGAGATGGAGGTTTGT
The DNA here is from genome assembly GCA_037043235.1 of Rhodeus uyekii. NCBI lineage: Eukaryota > Metazoa > Chordata > Actinopteri > Cypriniformes > Acheilognathidae > Rhodeus > Rhodeus uyekii. The sequence continues at coordinate 2,631,014 of JAWRVZ010000013.1, read as the reverse complement.
TTTCTATATACAAAATGTTTGGTATGTTAAGACCAATCGGCAGCATTTGTCATATGTCTATTTTACTAGACAAAACAATTTCAGTGGTTCTCTTATTTAAAACAAGAGATTAGACTATGTTAGACTATGGGTGCTTTCACACCGGCAGTTTAGTTCGCATGAAATGTGAAAGCTGTCATGCGGACTCGGAATGCACCGGGGTACCAAGTGAATAGTTTGCAATCTGTTGTCTCCTCAAAAGAGTCCCTTTTTTTTATTGCAAAGAGTTACTCATAAAATTTACTTATAGGTTTCTAGGTTATAGCTAAAGAGAAACCCATTTGACCTGTAAAAGTTTAAACCCAAGTGCCATAAGTGTACCAAATTAATAAAAAGCACAATATATTGACCTACATGCTTCATGCTTTCTGTCATGCACATTTGTGGTGACGCAAGATGAATGTATGTATACACACCATCCTTCCATCCGTCCTTTTCTAGTGCATCAACAGAGGCATGTTGTCATTTATTTGGTGTCTGGTGAAGATTTAGCAGACCTTTGGGTGGTTTTAATGGTCAAACATTGTGACTGTATCCAGATAACAAAGGTAATTAGTTTGTTCTTCTGCTTATTCAAGACAAACCAGTTATTCATAAAGATGATTCACCTCCCTTCTTGGTACACTTGCACTGATGCTGTGCCATTTCTGAGTTTATAGGTTTTACCAGTCATTATGACAATGAAATCGCAAGCTTTTTTTTTACACCCGACAAGGTTATGGAAACAATTCAGTTATGTGCTCTGTTATAATATGCAAGTTTTATTATTATGCTGTTCTTGTTTTAGTAGCTAATAAACAGTATCTTTTCACTTTTATTGACTAGCTTTTAGGTTTATTGTAACAGCAGTTTTTGCTTTTGCAAAAAACTAAGCGGTATGTCAATTATTTTCCGTTATGATCTACATTACGCCATAAACGATGCCGATTTTGCCTTAACTTGTACATGAACCCGGAACATTCATTTAAATGATTATCAGTAAATGGATGCTTTGCATGGTGATTGTATCCTAGTCATAGTTTTATGGTTTTTGCAGTATTGTTGTAAGTAAATAACTTCATTGTCATCGTATAACCAATGAAATGTACTGCTATATTTGAGAATTCCCCACCTTTTCTAATGAAGCTTTAGCAATGGACTCGAACAGATGGGTGAAGGACGACGGGGCTGGTGAACTGATCTCAGCAGGCTCTAGATTGACATGCCGGGGCTGCAGGGCAGCCAATTTGCACTTGTCTCCATATACAAAGTGACGGCTTCTGGACGCCCAGTGCAGATTTGCAGTCGACAGCTTCTCACCTTTTGCTGTAGCAGTTCGCTGGCATGTCAGTGAGAGATAGTCTATTTCTCTGACAGGATGCCTGATTTTGTTTGGCATAATTTTACTCTCTGCATAACAGGTTTCATTCCGTTTTGATAGAGTACATTGCTGAAAAATAGTTCTGGTGTGCCACTACACTCACCGAGAGATTGAAAGAACTCCTCCTCCGTCTCCTTCATTTTCACAAGCATCTTAAACAGACCGTTCACCCCCCCCATTACTTACTGTGTTTTGAAATTCTAAACGAGTATATTAGTTCATTCTTTTATAGAAAAAAAAAATATTTTGCTGTTATTGTGCTTAGAATAAGTCAATGGCATTCAAAATAAAATATTGCACCCCCACTGACTTTTTGTAAGGACAAAGAATAATAAAACAACCTGAGAGATTTTTCAAAATATCATATTTTGTGTTCCACAGGAGGAGGAAAAAGTCATACAGGTTTGGAAAAACATGAGGCTGAGTAAATTAATATTATTATTATTATTATTTTCTGTTTTGGGTTAACCGTTTTAGACCTTTTTATCTTTTATCCTGAGAGTTTACGGGGCCAATCTCTCACAAAACAACTGATTCCATGGTACAAAACAGCAGAGCTGTTATTTAATTGTACAAACACTGAATGTCAATGCTATTATATCTATGACAGAGGTTAGCGCACCTCTTTTATTGACAGTGTCCATAGAGGAAAATATAGGTGACAGTTCAGCCAAAACATAGATTTTGTAGCTGATACTGTAAATCCCACATACTTTTGTTGTTGTTGTGGTTTATTCAGAATTTATACAGTTTGTTTGCAATGCACTTTTAGTGATCTTCCTTGTACGCAAAATAGCTAAAGCTACCTGTATAAATGTATACTAAAATGAAACCTCTTGGATTAAATGCATAACATAACCTCTGTGTGAGAGCGCTAACTGCCTCGCAAATTTGATCTTGCTCAAACGCCATCAGGCCAAGGACAACATGTGCAGTCTTTCGGTGTTGTCATAAATTTAGAGAAAAAAAAAAAATCCCAGGTGCCAAAGCACATTTTTTAAAGTTTTCTCTAAGTCTGTAATAACTACATTTGATTATTCTTTTTTGAAAAAAATAAAATACCCACATCTGCAGAATAATTACTTTCACTGATTTGACATGCAAACAATTGTTTAGGAATGGACAAATAGCTTCGTTCAGTTGGGGGTTGTTAAATTTGCTCCATATACAGGTTTATTATTTAGGGATGTTATTTGAATAATTACCTTGTGGAGAGGAACTGAATTCCATGCAGTCAGATATTGAACGGATAAGCCAATAATTGACAACAGATTCACTGAACATGATCTAACTAGCATGTGTTTAACTCCTTGCTTTTTAGGTGTTTCTTGTGTACCAATTATGTCAAGGGACTTGGCGTTTTACAGAATCTCTTATGGTTGTTCTTGTCTACTAATTGTTTCAGAGTCATGTAATCTGTCACTAGTAATAGAGCAATATATTGGCCAGGCCCATCAATAGGGTTATATTTGCCCCTTTTGATTAACAAGATTGGTTAATAATAACTGTTCTTGCATGGGTGATGAATGGAAGTGTTAAGTCTGTAATATTTTAAACCCAAGTGTCATAAAAGCACCAAATTAATTAGCTACTGTGATCTCTTGGTATCATCAGACATCGATCACAGAAAACCAGGAACTATTATTTTACTCATTTTCCCATTATCTGCACTTAAGGGACATTCGGAAATACTTTAAAGCGGAAAAAAATGTGGTTTAAAAGAAATCGCTTGGGGGAAACCAGATTTTTTTAAACATTACTTGTAATAAACATTATTTACTGCCAAAAGAATGAAACTGTAAGCCATGGAGAAGTACTCTGTTTTTGCATGATTTCCTTTCCAGAAGCTCATGATAGGAAAACATTGCTTAATACACCAAAGCAACAGCTATAGAACTAAAATTTATCTCAAACCGGAGTAGTCGTAAACACTGTCTGCTTGCTAAACGATGATCATGTCATAATCAAAATGCCAAGTTTTTCTGTTCAAGTTAAGTTGTGTGCTACAATGTTCTTTTCACTCATCAACTGAAAACAGGATAGAATAATCAATTCTTGGGGTTTAAGAAAATGCTGTTTTCCTCTTTTGTCTGTCAATAGTCTTCCTGCTTCGATTTATGGAACAAATTTGGCAGTTCCTAGCCATTGTAGTCTTGCATCAATCCATTTTTTTAACTATTATTATTTTTAATGTAAAGCATTGTCTCACAATAACTAATGATTGACACTTCTTGTTCTGATTAGCGAGTTAAATAAAGGCAAAGCCGAAGGAAAAAAAGTCAGAATGTTTCACAAGATAAATAGGTTTGAATGATATTATGAGTTTTGGGCCAAGAAGGTTTCAGAGTGTGTTATATGTATCCTTGAAACCTCATTGCGTTCTCCATGTTGGTCTAGGAAACTCGGCTTTAATTCAATCTGATTAAGGGAAATGTGATATTTGGGCAGAATGGTGAGAAGATTAGCTTCCATTCAAGTTGTTTTGAATTATTCAAGTATGTGCCACACCACACTGTTTTTAGTCTCCCTTAAACTTTTGTTGCATGTAGTACTATAAAATGATCATGTGCACAGGATATTCCTTCCCAAACCATTCTCATGTCAGACTGTAAAGTGCATTGAGCTCCTTATTCAGCATATATTGTGCAGAAATGTACTTTGTATTCAGTTTTCTAACACTAAACTTCTGTTGTTCATTAAGCTGTTTGTTGGCTGCCAACATTGACAGCACCACCGGTGTCCATGCGCAAATCTCACCACGTTCTTCCTCAGGTTTCAACTTGTTGTACAATTTTTCTCCCTTAAGTCATTGATTTTAAATGTCTGTCCAGAAATGGTAAATGTTAGGCGTAGGCTTTTAACATAAATGGAGGAAGGGTTGTGGGTATTTTGGGCTTTGCATGAGATTTGAGCATGGCTTGCAGGTTCAGCCTCTGATTTTTTTTTAAATTTTTATTACATTATCACAATAAGCTTCTTTTTTTGCAGAAAATTGAGAAACTCTGCTCAGAACCCCTCAAAGGTTTTTCCATGTATGGGAAGAATGTATTTTTAGCCTACATTTTCCCCATCCTGGAGGCTTGGAGAATGGGTGCCCCTCTCCTGGCGAATGAGGTAATCATCCTTTAATCTAAAAGTAGAGTTAACGAGAATAAAACAAAAGCAAGCAACATGGTTTAACCCTTACAGCAGTGCTTTCAGACGTTTAAAACTCACCATTAGTGAGATCTGTGACGATTAAACCAAAATATACTATTTTGGCAAGATTGGAATTTTGTTCCACACCATTTGCATATTCTATAACATCGTGAACACAGACAAGTGGAATAATCTAAAGTTTGAAATCTCCATGTGCTTGTATACGAAATATCCTCAGTCTTTGAATACATCTTGGGCAATAATAATAGAGAACCGAAGCAAAATATTGTAGAAATTACAGTATATCCAAAGCTGGAAATGAGAGATTTGTTAATAGAACATGCTTTTGATCTCAAGGCTATTATGCAAAACTATTATGCAGAAACGCTGCATTTTTGTCAGTCTGGGTCATGCCCTTGCCCACAGCATGAGAGGCAAGTGTGGATGTTTAGCTTGTATTTTCAGCTGTCTGCCCTCCCTCACTGGGTTAGGCATTGTTTGGATTGTCCGGCTTTAACGTAGTGTTTCAATTTTGGGCAGTTATTTTATTATTATTGTTTTTTCCCAATGAACAGTCACAGTTTTTCCAAATCCTGGTGTCTTGGACTATATTTAGTTGAGAGCGAATAAGATGTGCCACTTTTTAACCTGCAATGTCATTGCACTGATTTATCGGCCAATTTTTGGTGAAATTAAGCTGTATTAATTAACTGCATGAATTAACATAACATGAGTTGCATAATCCAATGTTTTTCTCTGGGTAATATAATTTTTAAAAGTTTGTTAGAAAAAAAAAGTTAATCGCATTAGTGATTACTTGGCATTCACGTGAGTTGCACACTGAATAGGAGTATTTCGGATTTTTGTTTTTTTCTCCCAAAATCTCAGATAAAGAAAATATCTGCAGACATCAAGAGGGACTAGCATGACTATGTTTCAATTATTTATTTTGGCTTTAAAAAAAAGTTTATTAAAGAAATGTTATATTATATGTAAATTATGAGTTAGTTTTTAATATATTTGATAGCAAAAATCACATCTGAAGGGTTGTCTTATTGTTTTGTTTTTTCTCTTGTAATGTTGGTCAGTGGAATGTTAAATGGATCCAATCCATGTTCAGTGAAAATAAATTGATGCAGAAATAAGCTAGGTCGTAGCATGTATTATTGTAAGCAAGTGACATATCGTATCAGCCAATAGTTGTTTGTTAAAATCGGTATTAGCCAAAATCTACTGGTTGAGCTACAGGACAGCACATGTGTGTTATGTATGTGTGTTACATATAGTAAAAAAAATACAAATCTTCTGTTACATTATAAATATCTTGTCACTTTTGATCAATTTAATGTGTCCTCACTAAATAAATAAAGGTGTTAATTTAAACTAAAACTTTTGACTTATTGTTATATGACAGAATTGAGCTGAGTTTGTTAGATTGTAGCAAAACCCATCTTACCCCGCTCTCTCTCCTGTTGCAAAATGTAAGATCGTTTTTTTTTTTGGTCCCTCATGGGTGAGTAAGTTGAAGTGTGACATTAAATTACTGCACAAGCGACACCTCAGCCTGAAGTGGATTTGCGCTTTGCCGTCGTTTCTGCAACTTATCACCATCTCCATCTGAAGCGATAGCAGGATTTCTTTTTCCCCCCGGAGGACCTGTTTTGCATTCAAGGCAAAGGGAGACTAATTAAACATGACTGCCTTTTTATTGTGTGAACGGACATCTCGTATCACGCTGCTTGAATGATCCAGTCAGAAGGAATCTCAGGCTCTGCATGGGGCTTTTGCACATTTCTGTCTGCTCCTGTCCATCTGTGTACCAGTTTTTGTTAAAGACTTTTGTTAAATCTGTTGCGTTATGATCTGTATTACTTTTCTCCCTAGAAATATTCAACCCCCTTTACCTGCAAGAACAATATCATCATAGAGTGATGACAAAGTCATTCATTATTTTAACATAATCTTTTATTCTTTAGAATCTAATAAATTCTGCTTGGAAGTGCTTTGAAGCTTCTGTCACCTTTCTACTGCAGTCACTTTCTACTTTCCCCTTTCTCGCTTGGAAAAAAGTTTCCAGATCACTGATAATCTTTTGTTTTCCCATTCCCTCTGCTTTCTTCAAATTCCACCAAATATTGTCAGTGAGATTTAAGGCTGAAGACTTTACAGGCCACTCAAGAATATTCTACGACTGCTCTCTGAACCAAGCTGAAGTAGATTTAGATGTGTACTTTTGGATGGCTGTCCTGCAGGAAAAGTCAATTTGATCATTAAGCTTCAATCTCTTCACCCAAGGCATCGCCATCTTTTCCAAAATGGCTTGATACTTTAAAGAATTCATGATATCTTTCATTCAGTCAAAATTTCTACTTCCTTCAGCAGTCAAGTGCCTCCATGTTTAACCATGGAGATTGTGTTCTTCTGCTCATTAATTTTGCCTTTTTTGCACAATATATAACATTCTTCCAGAACTCCACAGGTATATCCAAATTCATTTTAGCATTTTCAAGTTTGCCTTTTTGTTCTTCTGGATTAAGAGTGGATTTCGCTAAGATGTCCCAGCATGAAGGCCATGCTTTATGATGAAAGGAGGAAAAAACATTTCAATGCGTAGCATTTCGTCTTGCAAGTCTTTGTCAGTAAATTGAGGGGTTTTCTCAGTTGCTCTGATCAAACACTTTATTCCTCTTAATGATATTGTGCCTTTTCTTCAACGCCCTCAAAGGTTTTCTGGTACTTATGAATAAGGCTGCCAGCTGTGTCTTCAGGAACTTTTAGTGTTTTGGAAGTCTTCTTCACAAGCTACTTCAGTTTTGTTAGTTTCTAAAGGATAAAAATTTTTTAACAGAATTTTGTACCATACCATACAAATAAGTGTCTCAAAACCAGCAGCACTTATTCAACAGGGGTTGAATAATTATGAAATCTGTATTACAAAACAATTGCATAACTCCTTATATTGAACATCGACATTATCACTTTTAATTTAATTATAGATGTAATTGTTTTTGAACTCCCTTTAGGAAAGATGTACTTGTGGTAAAGGGTGTTTGGTGGAAAAAGATGTAAAAATACCATTTGCATAAATAAATGTGTGTATGCAAATGTAGTTTTATAGATGGTATTTTCCATCTATCAAATGTAAACTTTTCTAAAGTTATATTTATGTGTGTGTGTGTATATTTAAAAAAAAAAAAAAACTTTTTATTTTCATTTTTAAATAACCATAAATTCTTTTTTAGTTCTATATTGCAAAATAGCTTATGTCCACCACTCCATCAATAAAGCTGACAGGCAACCCGGCTGTTAAATGCATAATGGCTTGTTTTGACATGTCAGAGGCAATCAATGGGAATTAAGACAGGATGTACTGGCGACATGTCTGAACCATTGACCCAGGTTATTCCCACAATCCCCATTTTTAGCTCTAATGGATCTTTCTTGCTCTTTTTCTTTGCTGTGCGCCATTCCATCATTTCTGCTCTGATAGATCAGTTCTGCTGTCACATGTTGTTTACAACTCTGTTGCCTGTGGTCAGATCTTCCCAATTTTCCAACAAGAATGCTTTTGTCAAACACGACCTGTAGTTCACAGATGTTTTTGAGAGAAATCATTGCAAGTCCCCGGCCATTAATGTGATTCTTGTGACAACAATAAAGCGGAGTGATTCAAAGGCATATCTGTCTAAACCTCCTGCTTCTGGTTGTGCAATCAGGACTCAACAATGAGGGTTTTTTTCCACTTGCCCAATCATTTACATTTACTGGCCTCATTACTTTTGTATTTTTAGGTACCGGTAATGTTTTTAGGTTTCAAACATGTATTCACATTATTATTTTGTTTATAGATTTCACGGCAGATTCAGCAGCACTGTGGGAACTTTGGAGAGAGCAATTTCTGGCCTGGCCTGTCTGTCATTACACGTCCTTGGGTTTCCTCTCAAGAACTGTAATTATGATCAGCTGGCCTCTGAGTTTTCAGTCAGCAGTCGAGGTTTGAGTTGCAAACTGGTTTCACGAGTGCTTTTGTACCTTGCCTCTCTGTTTCTCTGAATTCTCCCTGGGATGAACGTGAGCTACATGTAATTTTCTCTGTATGCACCCAGCTCCTTTCATGAATACAAACCTCCAACATTAAATTCTCTGGCATAGGGATGAGAGAAATGAGTTTTGGGTGTTTTAAAATGAGTAGTTATGGGAGCAGGACTTGTAGGTTAATCAGTTGGCACTATAATGAATTAGAGCTGTCAATTTATAAAAGAGAAAAGCAAACTAATCACTTTTTTTTTCCTCCCTGTAATTTGTGACGTATCCCTCTTCACATTTAATATTTTTATATTGTAATACTTTCACATTTAATCTCAAATATTGTATCAACAACATACAGTATATTAAATATTTATTTAATTGCATCTTTTTACTAAACACTATGAATGAAGGCATCACTGTTACCAGTACTGATGTCTCTATTAGAATGGATTTTTTTGTCATCAATTTTAGCAATAAATAACAGCCATTCAACATTACAGTATTATTGATAGCTATTAATTTTAAAACTTTTATAGGCTTTAAAAAAATAGAACTTCTCATAACAATCTTCACATAAACCCATTGTAATAAATGTCACATTTAGCTGTGCCTTTAATATATCAGGGCTTAACAGTAATGTTTTTTTTTCTCTTCCAAGTGGGATGGTTTTTCCTTCCCTGCTAAAGTGCACAAACATGTTATTGTTTTTGACCCATGTAATCTTGTAAATGGTGTTTTTAAGGTTTTCAGGTAGGAAATATACAGAAATCGAATAGTTATCAAATACGTGAGTCTTCACTTTATAAATTAAATATAGATAATCCTTATTATAGATGCTAATGTTTAATCAAGAGCATTGATGTGTCTTAAAGTAAATTGAATACATGACTTGAATACATTAACACTACTGACAGAATGACAGAATAAAAAGATGCTGTGTTAATGGTGTTAAACAGAATTTTATGCATTATCATTAGGGACCAACCAAATTCACGATTTCACGGTCGTGACGTTTTCCGTGAAATCGGCCACTTTCCGTGAAAACACCCAACAAGCGTGAAATAGTGAATTTTTTTTATTGAAGATGAATATTTTTACTGATAAAGAGTATACCAGGAGTAGATGATCGTAGCGTCTTAGCCGAGTTTGCAGCTTACAAAGCAGCAGCAAAAGAAGTTCCGCCAGATACGAGTATAACAGCATTCTGGAGTTCGCACAGCAGTCGGTTTCCTCTGCTGAGCCGGCTAGCATTACGCTACCTTTCTGTACCAACGAGCAGCGTTGACGCGGAGTTAAGTGTCAGCCAGTACACAAACGTCAATGCACCGCAGCGACAGAATATGTCAGCATCCACGTTGGTCGGCCAAGTTTTGGCCACGAAAAACTGTAAACTATTTCATTAATGTCACGTGGCATTGCGGAGTGTGTGGCTACGTGCGTTGTAGTCGTATTTTGTTTACTTTTTGTTTTTTAATACAGGTGAACAGTCGAAAAGTGGCATTTTAGAATACAAAACAGCGGGTTTGACAGCAGATGGACTGATTGCAGTGATTGGTGCCTAAAAATTGTACCCGTGAATTCTCCGTGAAATCGAATGTTTTTTTAAAAACCTTCCGTGTAATTGCGAATTTTTACCCGTGAATTTGGTTGGTCCCTAATTATCATGCATCTTACGCATTATCACCTTAATTTTGACTGTTCTAAATTAAATTAGTTAATCGTTTTTTTTCTTCTTTTTTAACAAGTTAATAGTTGTCTATACCACCAACACTTTTGTAAAGTATAAAGGAGCATGTAATGAGGAAAGATCATTTCCTCAGTTTGGGTTTGCTTACTGTGTGTGTGTGTGTGTGTGTGTGTGTGAATACCATATAAACGTAATCATTTTTACTTTTTACTGGTCGACAAACTCATGAAAAAATAAATTCAGTGAGATATTTATGAGCTGCAAAAAAAAGAATTTTTATTTTATTTTGTATTTATTTATTTTTTTTATTTAAAGGATAAGGAAGACTTCTTGCACTAAATCTGCAAAATACAGAGTTTTACCTAAATCCAATATCCAGGTTTTTTTCATACCTGGATATTGTGTGTGTGTTTTTGTTTATTTTTCTCTGCTAGTGACCTGATTGTGCCAGTTTGGGGGCAGTGCATGTCAGACCTCCAGTTCCTCTCACACCTCAGAGACCTGGACAGTGGACAAACACAGTGGAGGGCTCAAGGCTACACAATTGTCTCATTGAATGTCCTTAGCTCTGCTTGCATTCGAGCGTGACTTCTCACAGTTTGTTCTGCACAGGTTTTGCCCTCGAACCATCAGCGGTGCCTGTTAGTCAGTCCTAAGATGGGCGCGCACAGCATGATTTTTGCAGAAATTAGGAGACATTTCTTTCATGGTAGGGTGAAATCCGCAGTCTTTGAACCATGAGTGTGGCAATCAAAATGACTGTAAAGCATGACACAACACCATTGTTTTTTTTTTATTCGCTATTTTTCTTCCAAGCCTTTTCTTTTTAAAATAGTCGAAAGAAATTCAAAAAGCCTCTTTAAGGATTTATTTATATCTATTTGCATTTTGTAAATCTGTAAAGGCCGTTTTCTTAAAATGAGTCTCATGCACTGAGCCAGTAACTTCCACTTCAGCAGCACCTTTATGCTCCCAAGTTTCCAGGTTTCTCCTTGCACCGTATCTACACCATACACAGGTGGCAAAAAACAATAGAACCCATTATAATCAGTGACGTCAACTCTAGTAATGTGTGAGACTAGCCGACTAGTCGAATAGGAAAATATTAGTTGTTTACAATTGTTTTTGTTGTTTTGCTTAATTTTTTTACAAAGGCTAAGTTTAAGTTACCATGTTAATGTTTAAAGATATTATGACAGCTTTATTTTGAGTAGTCTACATCTACAGCAAAACAAAATAATTAAATTTGACTGTGGTTTCTTCTGGTGCTCGCGGCGGCTTCAGAGAAATGTCCACGTGAAGGATGATTCCATGTCATGACAAACTAGTAGGAGTAACATTAAGAATGGAACTTGCCTTACACTAGAACAGTTGCCATATCAACATCCAAATGATAAGATAATATGGTTAAATAATACCAGTGTGTGTATATAGTTGTCAGTACTCTTTTGATGCACGAGAAGCGCGTTCAAACCCAGACACGTGAGTGGTTGCTCTGGTAACGAACAATACCTTAACATGCGGACTCATTTGAGGAAATATTTTTATAATAGGCTTTTAGGTTAGAAATGATTGGTTCTGCACTGCCTATTGATTTGAATAAATATGTTGCGAACGCTCAAGTTAAATACAATGATCATAATGCAAGGCAAGCACATCGTATCTGACCTGTTTTTAGCATAATTCAGTGTGGGATTTGACTGTTTAAGTGATGGATTAAGTGGTTTTTAAAATGTATCGCATGACTGTCTCTGGGAGGCGGGGCTAGACTTGTCAGTTGCTGTAGTGGATAAAGTTTCTTATTATTAGAATGTTCTAAACACTAAGAAAAAACAAATAACTGATCACTGAATGATACTTTTGGGAACCAGAAATGGTTCTTCTATGCCATTCATATGGAAACCCTGTTTAGGAATCTTTATTTTTTTAAGAGTTCTAAAGTAAAAAAGCTTATTGAAGTTTGTTTTAGGATGCAAGTCACTTTCACGCAGCCATGACAACTTTATAGATTTTTCTTAGATCTGGCTTGAGTTTATGCAGTACCATTTCAATTTTGTGAGTCAATGAGGATATTAGAATTTCACATGGTTTGGGAAAAAGGGCAAGGCTGTCAGTCGTGACCAAAGCCTTATATATGATACAGTCTGAAGTAATATTGCTAATATTGAACAGTTTACCTGAGATCTCACCGGGATCATATTGTATGGTCTGGCAGGGAACAAACATAAAGAACAGGGAGGGGAAAAAATACCTGGCTTATTTCTCCTGCTTCCTCCCCCACAATTCAGAACAAAGCATGAGAGGATGAGAAAACAGACTCCAGAACATTTGTATTCTCAGTTTGTACCGTTTTAGTTCTTGTCAACACTACAATGGCATCTTACAGCCACAGCTGCAGAAGAACAACAGCACTTGTTTCACTGCCGAAGGTGTTTTTGTGGACAAAGCACACTCCATTTTACAGGCAGAATATAAAATGTGCTCTTAAGGCAGTGGTCGGAAACCTGTCACCTGTCTCTTTGACAAAAGTCATGTTGCTTGTCAAGTCTCTTACCCTTTACCGTCAAGTAATTGATAAAACATTGGACCCATCAAAAGAGATCTGCGGAAAAAGTAGCCCTTTGTTGTACAACCTACCGACGTTTATGATGGTAATATATTTGAAGTTGTATCGGTCAAAGTGAGCATTCAAAATCAACTGCAAACCGCTTATGTTTCTGTGGTAGCCTAGAGCACTTAGATGATTTAAGTAGCCTCATAGCTTGTTTGCGCTAAACTATTTCTTGAATTTGGTACTTTGATGCGCATTTTGAAATATTTCACCGGGTACTTTAGCTTTTGCACATAAGAGACCTTTTATGTCCTATAAATGTTGTATTTAAGAGAATCCACACAGTTTTCAGTTGACTATACTGTTTGACGTTATTAATAAACAACGAAACTTGAATGAATGAGAAAGAAAAGAGTGTGATTATTAAGGAGAAATATTTAGAGCAAGCTGTGAAAGAGAACTGAATTCGCTACTATTCAGTTATTCGCTTTTTGTCTTTGATTGCGGTCCTAAACGCCGTATTTGACACGCATATACACAGAAATGTCAAGTATTCATGCAAACACAGTAGCAACCACTGTGTGGCTTTTTTGTTCACTCACTCAGTTCTCAGTTGGTTGGTTACTCGAAAGCCCTGCGCAATTGATTCCAAAACGTATTTTTATTGTTGCATTATCTATTTGTTTGTTTTTAGTTTTAGTAACCTTTGGTTAAAATAAAAGGTTCCCAACGCCTGAAGGCATTTTTTTCATTCCTTTTATTTGACAGTGTCTGCTATTTTGTTCAGAGTATAAAGTTATGTTGGTGAAAAACAAACCACCTGCACTGAACTGCAAGGATAAGAGCCTGATCCTTGTGGTTTATTTTAAGACCCTTTTCTCAATAAATACCTGCCCAAGTTCCACTGAAACTGTAGCACTTTAAAAATGGTTATATTACAAGTACCTCGAATTACAACAACATTTTGTCATTGTTTATATCGTCATCTTTAATTTATGGTTGAGCAATACCTAGTCTGTTTCTACATGCTCAAACCATAACCAGGTTAGAGTAGATGTACTTTAATTAGTGAGTGTTTGTTATTTCATTCGTGATATTTTTAAGTCAGACTTATAGTGCACCTCATGCCCCCCAGACACCGTCTCATTTGTTCTTCATTTATGCCTGGTGTATCTGTGTGTTAATGCTTTTGTTGTTTAATCATGTCCAAACCTGAATATATATATATATATATATATATATATATATATATATATATATATATATATATATATATATATATATATATATATATATATATATATATATATATATATATATATATATATATATATATATATATATATATATATATATATATATATATATATATATATTCCAGAAGGTGGTATTGGTGCTGGGCTTTCATTTGAATAAAGCCATTTAGTTTAGAAATGACAGCTCATTTAAAATGTTTGTATGGGCTGAAGAACAGAACAACGCTGCAAACACAAGTTTCAAATCATTTGTTAACTTGGAATAAACATAGCTATAAACTGTCTTAAGAACTAGTCTGACCATCTAGTAATTAGTTGGGGCTAATCCGTCGTCTTTTCAAATGTAAATTAGACCAATGTTTTTTGTGATCAAGACAGGTAGAAAGTGTTTGGTTATTGTTCTGTTGCCTGTTTGCCCTGTTTTTCTTGGTAAACTTGCACTAAAACGTCAGCACTGCCAGTAATTCCAGTCTTGCTTGCATAACTTGTATATGTAACAATACAATGTGCATAATTCCGACCCATGGACATCCTTGGTTGTCCACGAACGCTGTTGTTGTTCTGTTTTGTTTTTATGCATCCTGTAGCTGGTTTGTGTTGTGTACATGTCAAGAAAATGTAATTAAGTAAAATTAAGTAAGCAGGAGACCTATCACAAAAGACTGGACCATCTGACCGATCAGAGTAGACTCTCAGAAAGGAGGGTTTTAGAGGGACTGAATCTTCGGAGGAGTCGTTTGATCATCTTTTTCAAATGTGGTGATGAGCAATGCATGTTATGAGAAAATGAAAGTGTTTTTTGACCTTTGCATGTAAACCTGTTGTGAGACCTCCAAAACAAAATTAGGAACCTTTAAAATGGCATAATGGGGCACTTTAAGGTTTTGATTAGTTTTTGTGCCATTAGCGTTGCATTTTTCAAACCCATTGTCCAATGAAAAACCTCTAACCACCACTCAATATTTGTATTACACAATAGCGTGTGTTGTGAACCTTATGTTACAGTATTGTCCTATAAATGGAGCACTTTTAACTTGGCCAATCAGAATCCAGGATCTGTTTTATAATTTGGATTAAGCGTTTAGTATGTTCTTATACATTATCCAGTAGGCAGGCAATGTGCAGTCTAGTGTCCTCTCTTAATCGCCCTTTCTTTCCTGTTCTCCTGGTCTCGAATTTCCTCAACGGGCAGTTAAAGATGAGTAGGCAGGCTTGAGTGACAGTGAGTGGTTGGCCGTTAATGCTCCTGCCACATTCAGCCAACTCGGTCACCTCGCTTGGACTTTTTATTGGGAAATTGGAAACAGTGGGTAGTCTGATGGAATAATGCTGTGTAGATGCTTTCGTGGAGCATGTCTTTAGTCCAGGCCTTTGTAACCATGGTTACAGGCTCCTCTGCTTACAGAAGACCATGAGGAGTCATGGCTGTTTGATTTTCCCTGAGAAGAACCACCTGAAACATAAATGCTGTAATAAATATCTGATTGGATTCCATTAGATTTG
Organism: Rhodeus uyekii; assembly: GCA_037043235.1. Classification (NCBI taxonomy): domain Eukaryota; kingdom Metazoa; phylum Chordata; class Actinopteri; order Cypriniformes; family Acheilognathidae; genus Rhodeus; species Rhodeus uyekii. Next base: position 2,615,451 of record JAWRVZ010000013.1, on the reverse strand, counting down.
CGTACACTGAATGTGGCTTTCTATGATCTCTTAGGTTTTGCTTATTTTAGAGAGACAGAAAGGTAATAACATTGCCATGGGTAGATTAAATTATTAAATGACTTCCTAGATTGTACACTACCATTCAATAGTTTGGATTTGGAAATATTTGTAAAAAAAAAGTTAATGTTTTTGAGTCTCTTATGTGTACCAAGACATTTATTTTAGTTATGCACAATATATAGGCCACCATATCGGAATCCGCTAATATGTCAATTTTCAATGTTATTTTTTTTCGGCCCCATAAGAAAATTTGGCCAATTTATTTAAGCTGATAAGTGATGGATCATTTCCTTCAGCTGAGATGCTTCAGATGCACACGGTTCACCATGATGGTTTTGAATTGCTTGAAATGTGATTGGAATCAGTTTGAAGAAGAAAAAGCAGTCAAGTCTGTCAAACTGGCTACATAAAATTAAAAAAGAAACACAAAAAGCTTTATTATTATTGCTTTATGCTATTATTTTGCTGGAAGAGATTTTCTGTTGGGAAAATGTATGCTAAAATATTTACTAATGTAATTACTAAATTGGCTTAACTCTATTTGATATGAGAAGTGAAAGATATTCTATGTAAATTAGTATCTTTCATACTTTTTATAAAATTAGAGAAAACGATTTTTTTTTTTGCGCTATAGGAGAGACATATTGTATCAACAATATCTCCTGTTTCCAACAGCCCGTGGTGCTTTTTCTTCAGAGTGGCTTTTCCTCATAAATCTTGATCTTTTTGCTCAATTCTCAGTGTTTGCTGGCAACATTATTTCAGTTATTGGTCGCAGTCCATTATGGCAACATGCGACTGTGCCTGACTGCAAGGTTTTATGGAGGATATAGCCAGCAATTACTTTTTAATGATTCTAAACTACTTCAGTAGTGACAACAATATAAGTTTGGCCATAACTCAATTAGTGCATCCCCTTCACCCACAGTCAGCTAAAGGTAAGGCTCCTTCAGGTAAAGTGTATCGTTTTCAACATGTCCTAAAAAATGAATAGATAGATAGTTGAGGCCCTTATTTTGTTTCTGTCTGTTTTTCATGTCCTTGAGAGGTGGATTGTCCGGTTTTTGTTTTATGTAAATTATAGTTCACAAAATGCTTTTGTATGTGTCTGTTTTGTGTTGGCTAATTTTATGAAAGCGTTGAACTTTAAGCATTTATTTATCTGTATTTTGCAGCCTTATAATTAGGGATGCTCCGATCGATTGGCCAATAATCTAACTCTAACTGTTGCTACTAAATTTGGCCCATCTCACAATCTGATCGCAATTTAATGAGTAAACACTATAAAAAGGCACTGCGGACATGCATACAAAAGTATATAGATGAGCCTTTTTTAAATTATTATTATTATTTTGTATACAGATGAGAAGTGCTTTGTAACTTAAGAATACGTTTTGGACTTTTGGTTAAAAAGGCTACCTTCCACTTCCAGCTGCCATAACCTGTTGATTATTTTGAGATATCAACACAAAATGTGGCAGAGATACAGTTTACTTGATTTTTATTACCTGCCATTAAACTTTCTGATAGTCATAATGTTAAGCACCAATAGTAACAAAACAAATTACTAAATTACATAACTTTTTCTGGGGGTTTCTCAGTTGTGTTGTAACGCAAGAACCTCCAAACATTATCAAATTCTGTTTTTTTAAAAGGTTTTTATCACATTAAGTCATATTATTTGTAGAGCTATAAACCATTACTTTTAAGTATGTCACTTGTAAAGTAATTGAAAGTGCCTCCAGAGTGTAAAAGTGTCATTTCATTTATATAAAGCTTGAATGATTGGGATCGGTATCGTAATGACATGAAATCTGTAGTACGTATTGATTACCAAAATCCTGATTGGAGCATCCCTGCTTATAGTAGAGAGGAGCTGCTCAGAAACCGTTTCAGTGTAACAGAAGTGACAAACTAATGACAAATAAAATAGTTAATTTTAGCATTCATAATAGCTAATTCAACAATAACTTTTAGGTGTTTTTTTTTTTTTTGCTGCATGTTTGCTTGGATTGCACAAATGCCCTTTAGAGAACATAAACCAACACTTTAAATGAGCAGGATGTTGCCATTTAGCAGATTCTTTTCATCCAAAGCAATTTACAGTAGACCGCTTACTGAGACGTACCCCCCTCCTTCTCAACCCTTCAGGAACCTGAAGTTAACAGCTTTGTTTAATAGCAGAACTGTGATTTAGAGCTCAGTGAGTGCTAAACAATAAGGGGCAAGTGTAGCATAAATGTTATTTATGAATTTATTATGATTGATCCTGTTATTGTAGATTAAATTATTTTTGCTATTTATGTCTTATAACCAATATTTTTCATAAATACTTTTTACTAAAAATATTTGTATTTAATATAATACATTTTGTTATTGTGGTATGTTGTGTTAAAATGGGTAAAAATTTGTAGTAAATTGAAGTGAAATTCTTAACTCTGGACAACCTCTTCATCGTCCTTTTGTTGAGCTATAAAATGAAGTTTAAAATACGGGACCAACAAAATACTGTTGGCAAGCAACAGATACCGCCCACGCTGCTTAAAGCGGCCTTCAGTAAATATGCACTGCACACTTTTCTCTCAATAACAAAATAAACACACAGCAATATTTAGAGAACTGTATCTGATCATGGCAACGTGGATATGTGTGCACGAGCATTCGGCATTCAAGTAAAGTCATGTCAGGTTTATTTATGTAACACTTTACACCAGGGTCGCCCACACTTTTTTTTTTTTTTGCCTTGTCAGCTACTTATAAAGTGACCAAGTCAAAATGATCTATAAAAAATACAGATTTTTATATAAAAATACAAAACCTATATTTATGAATCTATTGAGAATTCTTTATATGCACAATATATGTTGGTGTAGCTTGCATAACTACATGAACCACAATATTGCACAATACAACTCTCTTTTGAAGTTAGCTGTGAGGAAAAATGACTGCTGTCCGAACAACAGCGGTTTTAGTTCCTTCACTCTTCTCAGTTCGCTTTTCAGAAGGAAGTCAGTGTTGTTTTTATGAACAATCTGAAAATGCCACTCCACATTTCCCTTCTTCGGTGTAGCGATTACAGACTGGAAGATGAGGCAAACACACTTGGAAAATGACATGGTGGGAAAAACGGATAACTTCCACTTATCACTCCATATGAACGTGGTTTGTTTTCTACTTACTTTGTCGAGCCCCCCCCCCCACTCATTTTTATACCCTTTAAGTTTAAAAGAAATAAATTGGAGGCAGTCTCACTAGCTTGCCAGAGTTTTGCAGCACCTGTGACCCATGTGTCATAAAAGGTCAGATGTCAGACTGGCTGCCCTGTACGCCAATCAAGTGACAAATTTCATAGTGAGGACGGATGATGGGTTGCTGTCTACTTTAATTACATGTGATCTATCCACACGAACTTTGCGATCAACGTATTGGGCACCCCTGCTTTCTACATTGTTGCTTAAAAACAAGCAGCTTTCCTACATTAAACATGGAAGAACAGTGTCCGTGTCTCCTTTTAGAAGTGCAACTTAATTTTCTACTATTAAGCAGCTCTTTACACTGTTTTCATGTGTTCACACAGATGTCTGACCTCCACAGACTGAACGGGAGGAATGTACCGGATTTCCACATTAAGATTTCTATGTTAAAGGTGAAGCCTTCGTGCACACCTACCTATTATGTAATCACCACAAACCAGTGGTAACACAAAGGTGTTTACCAAAGTTCACTTTGGCAAGCTTTTTCGAACTCTCAAAACAAACTTTGTTTTAACTTGATTTTGTTTGAGAAAGTTCGTTCTTCAAAGTTCATTGGAGCCTTTAGCGTGGCTTGCACTAGCATTTACTGTATGTCACATGCTGGGAGTCTCGTCAAATTTTGGCTCAAGTTAGTCTGTTCCAGAAGGATACTTGTTCCACCTTGAAGACCGTTTTCTCTTTCAGCCTAAGTTTTGATACTCTTCCAGTTCAGCATTTCCATTTCACTTCGCAGTGTCTCCTGTATCTTAAGCTAGATTTCAGAATCTTCATCAGCACAGGCATTTAACGACATAATTGGTGTATTGTGTTCTTGGAGGCTCTGCATGTGGAAAAATGAACGTTCGTTCAGCCATGCTAGTCTGACAGGTCTTGGTCAAGTCGACTCCCAGGTTCTGAGCAGCTCTCCCGCAGAGGGATGATGGGAATGAGGCTGTGGCCATGGGCTGTCAGCACACGCAGGGTGCCGTGGTTGATCTCTTGGCAGGTAATTGCAGTAATTCTGTGATGCTGGGCTTGATTAGCGAGCTGTCTGTGGGTGGTAGAACAGAGGTTTTGGCTCTTCAAAGCCTCTGTGCTCTGGCCAGGTGCTCGTCATTAGTTATACCAGCCCTTGGCAGCATGCTAATGGTTTCCCCTCATTCCGTCAGTGTACCAAGCAGCGAGAATGCAAGGTTATTTACCTCTGTTTAACATGAGCTCCATCTTACTGATCCTGTTAATTAGAGATGGGGTCATGATGCTTGACAAGTCATCCAAAAACCAACTAGTTTGTGTTTATATATCCATTTTTTTATTTTTCTCATTTGTGCGTCAATGCATTTATTGGCATACGGAAAGATTATTCTTATTAGGTCTTGCTCAAGATCAAAATGGACTAGATGAGGATAAAGCTTACTGACGATTAATAATGTCTACAATAAAGAAATCTCATTTAAAACTCATGACAAGTTCTTAGAAATGTTCTCTTTGTATTCATGTTTCTTTATATGGTTAAGAACTTCTACACAAACATTTATAGGTAATGACTCTAAAAATGTAATGTGGTGGACTGTTCAAGTAAAAAGTTAAAAAATATTTTTTCTTTACACCTTGATTGTTCATGTTTGAATCATTTTCAAAAAGTTTTTACTCAAGGTCAAATATTGTATTTATTTTATGTTAACATGTATTATAAATATATGTATGTGTTTAATATATTTTTTGTGAAGTCATCACATTTTTGCAACATGAACTAACTGCATTTTCGTAAAAGATCAAATCTGAAATTATAAGATTTTTTTTTACCTTTATTGCATGTATGAATTGCATTTTTTGTTTTTAGTACATGCATAGATCTGAACAAAGTATCACTTCATTGACGTAAAAGTTAATCTAATGTTTGTTTTTATAACTGTAAATCTAATGTTTGTTTCTTCTCTAGCAGAGAGCCGTTGTTGGGTGAAGCTTTCAGCACATGCCTGTACTTGACCGTTGAGATGTAGTTTGAACAATTGTGTCACTGCATTTGTCTAATTGTAAGCTGGAGGAGTTAAATTGCCTTCTGGGGATCTTTGTTTTATTGTCTCTAGTTTCGCCACAGTTAGTCTAATGTTGTAAATCCAGTACAATGCAATAATTAGACTACACAACCAATTTTTCCGCCAGCATGCAAAAATTGAGGTTGGCTTCAGCAAACAAGAAAGCATGACTCATTCCAAAGATGCAAATTTTGGAAGATAGAGTTTCAAATTCAGATCCAAAGATTTAGCATACCGATTGTAAAAATGTTGGTCTGCTCAGATGAAGCAGCCTTAGCATTTTTACCTGAAAAGGAAAGAGGTCTGTTGTTACTCTGTCTGTCTTGGCATGATGCAAAACTGTCATTGATTGGCATTGCGATATAAATGTATATTATCCTTATAAAAACACACAAGATTGCTTGAAAACAGATCAACCATATGCCTGATAGCTGGATGCGTTTAAGTCCATTCTTTCATGCCGTTCTCACGCTAACTTCCCTCCAACTCGTTCACGCGGTTATACAACATTGCTTTAGTTTGAGCGTGTGCCCACAACTGGCAGAAACTTTGTAATGTTTTTAAATGGAACGCCCTAAGCCCTTGATCATTGGAATCTGCAATGGCGTTGGTTTATTATTTACAGAGGTTTTTTCCCTTTTGAATCCGTTTACACACCATTCTATAAGCTTTTATGTATGTTATAGAAAATGACACAAACTAAAATAACAATATAATAACCTGTAACTGGGTAAAAAAACAGTAAGCTTAAGGGAGCTACAAGTATAATGCTATTAAATGTTAAAATAACCAGTATTACAGTTGTGTGGGGTTAATTAAGTGTGATCTATTGTGATGTTACAATCGTTTTAAATCATATTGAGTTGACTCACTCCTTCTGTCAGGATTGAGGGTCTGTCCAAATAAACTTCCCTCGCCCACTCAAGATGAAGTTTTATTACACTTATGAATCTCACTTGTAGACTTTCTGTGCGAGGATGCCCTCTCGTGTTGAGTATGAATGAAATCTTAATAATGTGAGAGTTTAGCGTTCCATAATCCTCACATTGCCTTATTTTTGATGAAAACATACTGCTCTCTAAAGGAATTTCATATTATAATCCATACGTTTTTTTCTGAATGATCACACTTTTGGACTAAAAACTCCAGAGGGATAGTTAACAGGTTAATGTAGCATTTTCCGTTTTAGGTCTAGCAAAATATAGCTTCTTACTCTGCACAGTGACCAAATCTGCTAGATAGTGGAGATGGGTGAACAGGGTGGTGGTTTTGCTCTGGTTTTGGCTCACTGTTGATCAGTCCCCAAAAAACATCCATATTGGTGAGCTAACTGTCTTGGAGTGCGGCAAGAGTGACTTATCTGTCATATTCGACGACATTCTTTTACACGGCAATAGCAGCTGTGTGCTCTGTCTGCTTTTGTTTTGTGACAGATGGCAACTAGCGTTAAGGCGCAATACCACTACCTACTGTATGTTGGCAGTGGCAGTGGGCAGGTTTTCTGGGCCTGTACGGGAAGAGAGACGTTCCCGCCTTCCACGAGTCTCCCACTGCCTTGTGGGTATCCTCGGGAGAGGAAAAGGCTAAGGAGTAAACCTGAAAAAATCCGGAGTGGTGTCCTAAGGCGGTTGAAATGACTATTGTCATCTTTCCGGCAACTCCTGCAGCCAAACTGGTGCCAAATGTAGTGCTGCACTCCTTCGGACCCCACTAGTAAGGCAGAGAGGGAGATTCTGGTGATTGGGCATCCCAGGGTCTCCATAAGCTTCGCCCAGGCATTGTGCCCCGGAGAGGTCACTCTGGTGCTGCTATGCAGCAGAAACAACATGGGAGGCAGCAGTTACGAGTTATAAGCCTCACCTGATTGGCGTAAGGATCGGGCGCTACGGGTTGCCTCCGACGGTGGGAGAGGTCATTGCACCTCACTGATCAGCTACCGCCCGCCCCAAACTGGGCAGCCCCCGGTCAATTGGGTGCTGATCCGCCACTGTCTGCCTGCTTCAATGGGTGCTTGGAGCATAGATCATCATCGACAAGCAGACAGCAATTACCGCACCAGGCAAAAAACAAAAGAAAAAGAAACCCTCAGTCTTACAACTGGCCACCTGGAACGTTAGAACTATGAGTCCAGGACTTTCCGACGATCTGCAACAGATCAACGACTGCAGGAAGACCGCAGTCATCGACTCTGAGTTGAGGCGACTCAACATTGACATAGCGGCACTGCAAGAGACCAGGCTAGCTGCAGATGGAATGCTGCGGGAAAGCGATTATACCTTCTGGCAGGGCAGATCCATCGAGGAACCTCGTCTGCACGGCGTCGGTTTTGCAGTGAAGAACAGCCTGCTACCCATGATAGTCTCTCCTACCGGCGGCTCAGAGCGCATCCTTTCTCTCTGCCTGTCGACCTCCTCTGGCATGGTCAACATCATTAGCACTTATGCACCAACTTTTTGCTCTCCACAGGAAATCAAAGATCAGTTCTACGAGGATCTGGATAACATCATCAACAAGATCCCAGAGACCGAGCATATCATCTTGCTAGGCGACTTCAACGCCCGAGTTGGCGCAGAACACAGCTCATGGCCAGACTGCTTAGGTCACTTTGGTGTTGGCAAAATGAACGAAAACGGACAGAGGCTGCTGGAGCTTTGCTCCTTTCGCAAGCTGTGTATCACCAACACGTTCTTCAACACAAAGCCCCAACACAAGGTCTCCTGGCGGCATCCAAGATCCGGACACTGGCACCAACTGGACATGATCATCACCAGAAGAGCTGTGCTTAACAGTGTGCTCGTCACACGTAGTTACCAGAGCGCCGACTGCGACACAGACCATTCCTTGGTGTGCAGCAAACTGAGACTACTACCAAAGAAGATCCACCACACCAAGCAGAAAGGCCGCCCTCGTATCAATATCGCGCGAGCGTCAAACCCTGAGTCACGCACAAAACTTGTCGCCCAGTTACAAGATGCCCTGGAAGGCAACACAGCCCTAACACTAGAAGAGAAATGGCAGCGGATACGAAATGCAGTCTACAACACCGCCATCCAAGTCTGGGGAAAGAAAGAAAGAAAAAATCAGGACTGGTTTGAAACTCACCAGGCAGAAATGGAACCTGCCACCACAGCCAAAAGAGAAGCCCTGATTGCCTATAAAAATGATCCATCTGCAAGGAACCTCGCAGCTCTAAGAACAGCCAGAAACAACACTCAGAGGATTGCAAGACGATGTGCAAATGACTACTGGCAGAACCTGTGTCAGACAATCCAGACCTGCGCTGACAGAGGTAACATACATGGCATGTACGAAGGAATAAAGAAAGCTTTCGGCCCCACCATCAGCAAGATCGCTCCACTCAAGTCCAGGGACGGTGAAGTCATCAGTGACCGTGACAAGCAGATGGAGAGGTGGGCCGAACACTACCAAGACCTCTACTCTACAGAGACCATTGTCACCGAAAAAGCTGTCAACAACATCCCACCCATGCCTGTCATGGAAGAGCTAGACTTACCCCCATCAGTGGAAGATCTTAGCAAAGCCATCGACTCGCTGGCGCATGGGAAAGCACCAGGCTCAGACGGCATTCCAGCAGAGGTGATTCAGTGCGGAAAGCCAGCTCTACTTAACCACCTTCATGAGCTACTCTGCCAGTGTTGGATGGAAGGGACGGTTCCCCAAGACATGCGAGATGCGAACATCGTCACGCTGTACAAGAACAAAGGCGACCGCAGCGACTGTAACAACTACAGAGGAATATCCCTACTCAGCATCATCGGCAAGGCCTTCGCCAAGGTGGTACTAAAGAGACTACAAGCACTTGCTGAGAGAGTCTATCCAGAATCCCAGTGTGGTTTCAGAGCAGAGAGATCTACCACAGACATGATATTCTCCTTAAGACAACTACAGGAGAAAAGCAGAGAGCAACAACAGCCCCTATACATTGCCTTTATTGATCTTACCAAGGCGTTTGACCTAGTGAGCAGGAAGGGCCTCTTCACGCTCCTTGAAAGGATTGGGTGCCCCCCAAAGTTGCTCAGCATAGTTACGTCCTTCCACAAAGACATGCAGGGCACAGTAAACTTTGATGGTTCATCCTCTGCACCTTTCCCTATTCGCAGCGGTGTAAAGCAAGGCTGCGTTCTCGCCCCGACACTCTTTGGAATCTTCTTTTCCCTCGTATTGTCGTACGCGTTCCGAGAATCTGATGATGGAGTCTACCTACAAACCAGATCAGACTGCAAACTCTTCAATCTGGCACGCCTCCGAGCGAAGACCAAAGTGCGCCGCATCCTGATCCAGGAAATGCTCTTTGCTGACGATGCCGCCCTCGTTTCTCACACAGAGTCAGGGCTCCAGAGGCAAATCGACCGCATGGCACATGCATGCAGAGAATTCGGCCTGACCATCAGTCTAAAGAAGACAGAGATCATGGGGCAGGACGTCAGCGAAACTCCCATCATCAACATCGGGGACCACACGCTGCAGGTGGTAGAGCAGTTCACCTATCTGGGCTCAACTGTTACAAGCATCCTCTCGCTGGACCCTGAGCTCAACAAACGCATAGGAAAAGCTGCTGCTGCCATGTCCAAGCTGACAAAGAGAGTGTGGGAAAATAACAAGCTGACCACAGTCACCAAGGTTGCAGTGTACAGAGCCTGCGTTCTGAGCACACTGCTCTACGGCAGCGAGTCCTGGACCACCTACTCACGACAAGAGCACCGCCTGAACAGCTTCCATCTGCGGTGCCTGAGGAGGATCCTGGGCATTACATGGCAAGACAGAGTGACCAACGCAGAGGTTCTTGACCGAGTAAAGCTGCCCAGCATGTTCACCCTCCTCTCACAACGCCGCCTACGATGGCTAGGACATGTCCATCGCATGAAGGATGGTCGCATCCCCAAAGACATGTTCTACGGAGAACTGGCTACAGGTTCCCGGCCAAAAGGACGTCCCACACTGCGCTACAAAGACGTCTGTAAGCGTGACCTGAAATCGGCTGACATCAGCGTCGGCAAGTGGGAAGAGGTTGCTGCAGACCGCGACGCATGGCGAAGCATAGTACGTGCTGGTCTCAACACTGCTGAGGGAAAGAGACTCAAACTGTGGTCGGACAGGAGAGAATGTAGGAAAGTGAAAACTATGACATACCAGCCGCAGTCATCAGACTTTCAGTGTAGGAAGTGTGCTAAAGACTGCCATTCACGGATCGGCCTGTTTAGCCACAGCCGACGCTGTTCACCATCAGATTGACCTAAACCGGGCACATCCATTGTCTATCTAGACAGACGGAGCCAAGAAGAAGAAGACTGTATGTTGGGATGCCAACCAAATACTTGCACTGGATTACTGCACAGGCCATTCGAAATATTCATGCTACTCATTTGAACTATTGCATATTGCGACACCCCTATTACATAATTAGCGAAGTAAGAGTAGTGTACTGTACTGTGCATCAAACGGAACCAGCGCTCTCACCATCAAGGTTAATGCATTTTTACCTGTACGACATAAGCAAACTGGAAAAATCTTGTATGAGCTTCAAAAGTTGGTGAAAAGTTGTTCATTAGAAATGAGACATTTGTTTTATAAATGGGTGTATTTCTCTGAGTCATTGAACAGTCATCGTAGTTTCTGTTTGTATTTCAAAGGTAACATGCCTTGGGTACCGGATTTGGTTGGTGTCAGAGTTCTTGTGTGGTCTTTAATACTGTAGTATAATAATACTGTTCAAGTGTCTGGGGATTAGTAAGATTAATATTTTTATTCAGCAAGGTTTCTGAAGGATCATGTGACACTGAAGACTGGAGTACTGAAAATTCAGCTTTGCCATCACAGGAATAAATTTCTTCATATTCCTTTTAAGATAGAAAACATTTATTTTAAATGAATATTTCACAGTATTACTGTATTTTTGATGGAAAAAAATATAGCCTTGGTGAGCATAAGGGACTTATGAACATAAAAACAGCAACCTACACAGTTCAAAAGTTTGGGGTTGGTATGATTTCTTAAGTACCTCTAAATGTAATATCTGGGCTTTGTGCACTGCTAATTTAATTACTTTGAGTTTTTCGGGCACCGTAGGATTCTTAAATACATGGTATTAAATATGCAAATGACATTTATTTTGGGTGCTTTATGCAAAGAGTAATTATTTCCCTAATAAAAGACATTAAGCAGTCAGCACTATGCTTTTTTTCCCTCTCATATATATGGAATATATATATTTATTTATATATATAAATACATTTTTTATAGTTAAGTTTGATTTAATTTATTATGGAGAAAAAATGCTTTTGGAAATGCTTGTAGAACAACGCTTTGCCTCTGCTGCAGTTTGTCTGTCAATGTCCAGGGCTGTATTTTTTTCTTCTTGCAAAAGCATTGTCAGCCCAAGTAGATCATAGAACCATTGTCACCAATAGTCTCCACGATCAACTTGGCTCACAATGCTTTTGAGGAAACGCAGCCAAGGACTGTGGGAAGTGTCTCGCCAAAGTTTTTTTTTCCAAGTTGAAATGGTGCAGACCTACACCACAAAAGAAGTTGAGTGCATTTGGAAAACAAGATTCAATTATTTTGTATGATTGAATTTAATTAATTGAACCTGGCCAAAAAAAAAACTGTGCAGTTATTTAATTCTGTTTTTAATATAGATTTAATCTAATAATCCTTTCATTTTTATGGAAATAAAGTGGCTAATTAAATCTGCTTTCATTTTGGGTAATTTTGCAGACGGGTGACTTTAAAAGACTGCACACTGTTTATTAAAAATGTAAGAGGTTGAAGTTTTAAAATGGTGGACATGAACCCATTTCAAAACACTTCCTCATTTCTTTCAGCCTTTCTTTATTCAATTTTATGTTTCTAAAAACACTCTTAGAATAAATTACATTCAGCTGTCAACTCTTTGATGAACGTTTCCCATCACTGATCAAACTGAATCTTTAATTAAGCTCTGTCACCTGCTAGGAGTCAGAGGCCAGACTGACTCATTTCATTCCCCAGTTCACAGCATGACTGCTGATTTCTGGGTGTGATCAGGTTGAATAATACTCTCCTTAGACAGCAGGTGAGGCTGAACTCGCTTTGAGTTTTTCCATCTGTGAGGAGTTGCTGTGTCAGGTGGTAACTGGTGGTCTGACTGTAAGAGACGCACAATCAGACACATTTGATGGAACGGCACAGCTGAACATAGAAAACAGCAGTCCAATGTGTTTGAACTTTTCAGTATTACACCCATCTGACCATTACAGAGCCTGCTTTAAACAGTGAAAGCATTTCTAGTTTGAACAAGACTTCATTAAAATTTCCTCTGCCTCATGCCAAGCTCCAGAATGACAAACAAGCACCATATCATTTGACTTGTGCTGTATTCCAGGTGTTTTGAAGCATACAACAGTGACTGCATGATAAATGACTGAAAATGTAGTTGTAGTGAACATGGACATTTCATTTAAGCTGAACTGAATATGATTAATTGAAAATGACTGATTCGTTCACATCACTGCTTCTCTTATTAGCATGCCACACAGAGCTACCGTACAGGAGATGCTAAATAGCATTTCACAATGCTTTTGCAGGGCTTTTTTGTCATTTTGAAACTTGACATACACTCTTCATTCACCTTATAGTGAACTGATAGCAGGCATAAGGGTGTTCTTCAAAAATATACCTTGTGTGTTCCACAGAAAAGGAACCGCATGATGGTGAGTAAATGATCTTTTTCGCATGAACAATGTGGCTACGTGATGTTCACTGGCTCTGTATAAACATGCAGTGAAAGCCAAGCTGAATTTAGACACTTTAAGATTTGCTCGGAGCAATATGCTAGAATGTAGCGCACATTAAATCTATCTTCACCTGTGCCGTCAATCAGCTTGGTTGAATTAATGCACTGATTCCCTTGTTAAATGGATTACTTTTGATGTGAATGAAAGATGTCTGCTGCACTCTTCCTGTCTTGGCATCACAAAGTAGACTTAATTAGATTATTTTAAGAAGTGTCTAGTGATATTTGTAGTTGAAACCATTTTTACCGCATTGAATATTTAGCTCACACATATGGGTTTGTCCGAACGCATGACGCGCATTGAGCTGTGATGAAAAATGTTTTTGCGGCCTGCTCCTGTTGTAACACAGCACTGTGGAAACTCATTTGTTCCACCCTGTAGCACTCAGTAATGAAGGGATAAAATAGTCCTTTTATTTTGTGCTGAGGTGAATTGCATCTTCTACGCCTTCCTGGCTACTGACGATGACAGCGGTCGCATGCACAAGAAACGTTATTTGCTTACCGAGATGCCATTTTGCAATCGTTTCTGCTGAAAGTATTTAATAATGTTTTAATGATTTATTTATGCTACGTGTTCTTGTATTTGCTACATCTCAATGACCTTTTTTCATAGCAGATTGGAGTTTAAATATGGTAACCAGTGAATTGACCGAAAAGAGAGCATGTTCGCAAATTTGAGCAGACACCGTGAATGGGGTTTCTCACATTTCAAAGTATGCATGAGTTTTTCTTATAGTTTTGTTTGTTTTAACTGTATAACGTGCTTAACCTATAGAAAATATTGATTAGTTAAACTTGAGGCCAAACTAAATGGTGGTTAAGCTAAATATTTAGAGCTTTATTATTATGAGGTTTTGCAGCTGTTACTAAATGTTGTCCAGCACTCCAACGAAATGAATATCAGCAGAAAATTATGGCTGACTTGTGTGACTTTAATTCTTGGATACAGATGAAAGGGAACATTTTTAAATGGTTGGATTTTGTAGTTGTTGCTTCAGAAATCATGGGATCTCTGCCATGAACGTTTAACCAGAAAAATGAGTGTAAAGGCTGAACCCCTTACAACAGGAAATGATGAATGGGCATCGATTGCAAATTTAATGAACACTAAGCTTGCTTATCTGGCATGTCATTTGCCAGTAGCTCTCAATAGGTCTTGGGCTTTAGAAGAAGACCAGCTGCTGAGGGGAAGCTCCGTGAAGCTTGGCTGGACGTTCCTCTGTGCTCAGCGTTCTCTCACACCTGCTCCCTCACCCTGCTGACCCAAGAGCCAGAATTCCCTAACATGATTCACAATCTGGGTCAGGTGAAAACGCTAGCTTTGCTTGAATATTCAAAGGCGTCACGATGATTTGAGTTACTGTAGCTCTGGGAATCTAGTTACAATTCTAAAATTATTTGGTTTATATTAAAATCAATGATCCTTGTCAGTGGCTCTAACCATTTTGACATTTGAATACTTGATCTCTCTCTTTGTTTTTACGAGGGGTTTTTTGAGCTCTTAGCTGCTCAATGATGGCACTAACCCTCTGAAAGGAAGTTACAGCAAATATTGAAGTTGTGCTTAACAGTGTGTAAAATGTTTAGAAGTGATTATAATTTTCTTTTACTGTGGAATATTTGTGGTTTTGATCCTCCGAGTCATGTTTTCCTGGGCTTGTCGACCAGACGCTTGTCCAAATGAGCTTTGGAAGTGGCTCCGCTAGCCGAATCTGCCCTGCCTGTCCAGACTGCACATTTATTTACTGCTAACCTTGGCAGAGGGTTGGGTGTGAATTATTACTAGCTCTGTGTTTTGTTGCATGGTTGTTTGTTACTCATGGGCTTGGCCTTGACGCGATTGACAGAATATCCATATTTTCCGACATTTGTTATCAAGGGAGGTGGTTATCAAACTGACGGTTTTGTTGATGCCAAGTCTTCTGTAGGTTGGGTTATCTTCACCAGCTTTCTCTTAGCTCTGGGCCTTGTTTTGGCCTGGTTTTGTTGGGAATGTGTCCTCGTGCTTTCTTTTTGCATTCTTGGTCCGTTTGGTTATTACAATAGCTACTTTCAGTAGTGGGTACCAATTCCAGCGGAATTTCACAATTCTAAATGATAATAGCAATACAAAATGCTGATGCTATTAGGAGTAGATAGACATAGGAGTATGTTAGGCAGCACTTTGCAATAAGGTTAGGTTGCAATAAGGTCACTTTGCATTAGTTTATGGACTAGTAATGAACTGCATTTATTAATCTTCATTAATGTCAATTTCAACGTTTACAAATATATTATTAAAATCACAACTTTATACACAATGTTAATGATGATAATAATATAGTTCTCAAATGTTACATGTGGTTATGTATAGACATTTTAATCGAATAAGTAAAACAAAATGAGTGTCAAGTCTTGAAGTAAACATTCAGAGAATGTATTTATTACATGATTATTGTATTTGTAATAGTGATTCTTAATTGCTAGGGATTGTAGGCTACTCTTGTAGGCTACTCTGTAACCTGTAAACAAGTTATTATTCTTGTTTATTAGTATGTAACCAAAAATAGTTTATGGTTGAATGACTAAATAAATGGTCATAACTGCATGTCTATGTGTGGGTTATATTTATTTATACATACACGCATGTTGACTGGCTTTGTTCAAAAGTCGTTTGGTTACATTCTGCTAATAAATAAAACTTATGTCAGCGAGTGACAGTAACCAGTATTTACAGATTACACACTAGCCTAGTCTAAAACACTTACAGACTCTAGTAAAACCATCAGAAAGCACTAAAAATGTTTTTTTGCTTCTGTAATGTCCATATTAAGCACACACAATTATTTTCATGCATCTGGCTTGAATGTTGCAGCAGCAAGTTTAGTTTGTTTGGTATATTATTAATATTGTGAAAAGACTTGTTACAGTATAGTTAAAGGTGTTTTTTGTTTTTGGCATTAACTTCCCTATTATGTATTACTTTAGATGAGTGTGGTCATAAAACAATTGTCATTTAATTTTGTTAATAAAGCATTTGTATCCATCGTCATCTGTTTGGATATCTAGCCATCAGAATTATCGTTGTCAATTGTTTTTAAAATGATTGTTTGGAGAGATTCTCCCCCACACACACACACACATTGGTTAATTATCTGCTGCTAGAATTCCCTTGGAAATGAGTGGATTTGATCAAACTAAACAGGAGGAGAGAGATATGCAACACAACACAAGCTCTTGGTCATGGGAAATATGGTTACTACAGCAACAAGAAAATGAATTTAATTATTAAAACTGGTCTGGATACAATGGAAAATAATTTTGGTTTGAAGTAATCTTGAGTTTTTAGGTTAGGACTGAAAAAAGGTTTGGCAAACATTACTTCTGTCCGCATGGAATATGCAGAAAGAAAAATATGTTAGAGCCAGGGTATACTATTACTGTTCTGTGAATGTTTTACTATCGTACCAAAGGTGGTATTTTTCAGCACCACTGACTTACTACAATGACCATAACGGCTTGATTGAAACCATTTAACATTTCTTTTGTTGTTCTATTACCATTTTAACCTGCACAGTATGACCTTATGCTCATGATCTGTTCCTCTCTTTCACAGGATGACTGGAGTGGCATTAATTCAAACAGAATTCAATCACACAGCAATGCAGATGACAGAGCCCATAGCATAGAAACTCTTCCTCCAGGTAAGAGCCAACCTGACAACCCATGTGCATAATCAGCTCATGTCAGGATTACCCCGCTCTCATAATTCAAGTTTTCCTCTTTTTTTTTTTTTTTTTTTCTTCTGTCACAGGTGAATAATGGAGTGTTTCTTCTCAGGGAAATGCTCAAAGATGGACTTTAATGAACACCTTGTACAAAACAGGGCATTAGGTTTTTTTCTCCCCTATAAACGGGACATAACCTGAGGTTATTTGTGGATGTAGGTGTAGAAAATCTCACTTGAGGGCACTTAAAAATGCATGAGTGGCCGTATTACTGGCCTGAAGACAAGAACTGTGTCTTCACTCTTTATTCCCTTTTGGAAATGTGCTCCATTGCGATCCAACTGAACTGGGCTGCTAAATACATTAAGATATTAAATGCTTTTTATAGACTTCCTGCATTTAAAAGCAGTATTGTAATAGGGTTGTGAATGCATTATTTATTTAGCTCGTTAGTTTCTGTGGCGTGCAATCGCTCTGGAACTGAGGTCCACGGAGAGCTGTTCTATTAAATTTGTCATAAACATCAGATTACATTCATGTGTCGTTGCATGCCTTGCGATATGTTTCCTGTCTGTTGTTGTTCTCCCAGGCTCTATTTCAGGGAATCATTATTATAGTTTCTTGTCTCAGTGTTGATCCTGTAATTTAGGTCACCCAAAAGATTTCCTCAGAGCTGAACATTCACATAGGAGTACCTGATTTCATTTGTAATAAATAAGAGAACAGATTTAAAGCGACAGTGCACCTAAAAATTGCCATCTGCTTCCTTCATGTTGTTCCTGTTTGATCTTCGTAGAACATAGACATAACTTGTTGTACAATTTGTATTTTTATGTTTGTGAATTATTTTTTACACTATTCTCGACAGTCATAACCTGTAGTTCAGAGTCATCTGAGCTGATATACTATGAATTGTATGAGTGATTCAGTCCATGATTCGTATGCATTGTAAAGAAAGAAGAAAAATAAAGGAACTACATGCTCTCCAATTTATATGATCTTTTGAGTCACAAATGTAAGAGAGGTAAATGAGAACAGTAAGAAATGTGAACTACAGTGGAACCCACTTATCTCGACCTTGGTTAACTCGCCAACTCTGTTATGTAGACATTTTTGAAGTGGAACCACCAAACTCCGGTTATGTCGATTCTTTTATGTCGCCGAACCCTGATGTCTTGAGCACAAAAGAGGGACAAAGTCGCCACTTAACTGTATGGTCGCTCACTCCAATGACGCTTCACTCACTCGTGCAGTGCCGTGCAGCCGCAGAAGAACTCGTGGAAAAATCAAGCCTTACAGATGCTATCTTGGAAGAGGCACAGGAGTTCGCCTTCACTGTCCAGCAATTCCCTGATTACTTTGACATTGACAAAAACTTTGTTACTGATAGAAGCTTAGAAGTATTTGTTTTCAAGCAGACCGTTAAAGGCAAAAAGCAACAAAGCATTTTAGACTTTGTAAAGAAACCATAGTAAGTGCGTGTGCAATACCTTCAGAACTGTGTCCGAGCGAAATGACTGTTATGAGCGCATGTGTTTATGTGTGTCATGACTGTTTACGCTGTGAGCGAAATTGTTTGCAATGTTGGAGAATATAATTAAAGGTTTGGATTGAGATTCGAAGGTGGTTTTTATGGTATACTGGTAAATCTTATAACGGCTGTCAGAGTGGTTGACCAATGCCCAGATGTTAAATGGAAATGATAAAACTTGAGGCGATTAAACTGGTCACACGAGCTTTATAGATGGGTTTCGTACCAGCACACTCTTAAGTAAAGAGCATAAGTACAAACCAGGAAAAAGAAAACACTCTGTCAAACATCACAAATAAAAGGAAAATAGAAACACTAGATTATGCGGTAGAGCGGTAATCTCTCTCCTCACTCAAAAACACTCTCCTCCCCATGCGCATGCGCTCACACGCAGAACAGCACAGCACCACAACTACATACGGCGTATTAAATGTATATTCCCAAAATAAACAAAGTAGCCGTTACGATCTCTACTGTTAGTTGATGCACATATGCCTTTTGTTGTAAGCAAACATGTACAGTGATCACGTCATCAAACAAATCACCATATTGGCTTTTGGTTATCTCGATCCTCGGTTATCTCGACACTTTTTTTCCAACCCCCCAGGCCTTCGACATAACCGGGTTCCACTGTACTTAAAAGTACAAAACAAACCAGAGAATTTCCCCAACACATTTTTTTCATATGCAGTTTATTTGCTGATTGAACAAATTCAAACTGAATAAAGTAGTTACTTACTAAAATTAAGACAATAGTTGAAAGAACCAAAAAAGCGGAGCGCATCAGGTTACAATGAAAGTTTTTTTTTTTTTCCAACATGATTAACTCTTTATTCTTTCAGATTGATTTGTCTTTCTGTTCAACTAATTTGTTAAAGAGAAACAAGTGAATCTCAATCAAGTGATTCTTTAATGAATTGCATTTAGAGTTTCGTGACCCTGAGTGACAATGACTGTACAGAAGGCAAGGTTTTTATGAATAATGACTTAAATTGTATTTCGTTCATCATACAAAGCCATTTTGACATTAGAAGACCTGAAATAAACTTAAGTACTTTGTTCATTTTTCAAAACTTTTTGCAGCTTGACATTCTGGGTTGCCAGTCATATTTGTTGGCATGGAAAAAGTAGACTTGGTCATCCTGCCAAACATGTCCTTTTTTGCTTTATAGACAATAAACCTCATACACATATGAAAAAAGATGAGAAAGTTTCTTAGTTCCAATATGAATAACCTTTTTCTTTCTCTCAAAATCATGAAAAGTATATTTGCTGCACCAATTAAGCCACCTAGGTCTAGAAGGGCATCTATCATTTTTAGTAATATTAAATGTATAATATTTTGCAGTCAAGCATGAAGGATGAGCTCACTCTGGGTAGGAATTGAGGTGTAGATCATGTTACTGTATAGTATTTCAGCATGGAAAGTAGTGATGTTCACGTTCTTCCTCTTACTCCCTCTCTATGCGTGTATGCTGCGTGTCGGAGAGCACTTTGTCTAGAATCTTGCAGTGTCAAGTGAAGTGTGGAGGTCACAGATGAGACGCTCTGTTCTCCTTTGAGCATCTAATTAGTCTGATGACAGCCCCTGCAGTCCTCTGCTGTGGGACGAGTTATCGACCTCACGCAAGGAGAGTTTGTGGTATTTTCTGTGTGTTCTCACTGAGCTTTCAGTGGTGTTATGCATTATATTGGAGATGCCAGACTCTGAGACTTTAGCTTTCTCTGGGCATCTTTTTAACATAAAATTTTAGTCCTAAAATATTGAGATGACATTTTCTTAATTGTTATGTCCCAGCTATTGCAGAGGGTGAACTTTTTAGTACAATAATAGTACTTTATTACCATTATCTGATGGTTGTTATAAACCTGACTGACACCTTTTTGTACTGGTAGGTCTTTGCATTTGGTGCATTGCAGTTCAGGATGATTAACCTCAGCTTTAATTAACTGAGCGTCCCCGATTACATCATTGTTGTGCATCAAGCATAACATTGATCCATTGATATCTTTGTATTTTTTTTACTACTTGCTTTTTACCAATAAATAAATAAATTCTAGTGTATATGACAATAAAATATCATTGTATTTTTAGCTGTTGTAAGTTATTTTAAATTTCAATTCAACTTTTCGAACACTTTCAAAGAATTCAAAGTCGAATTCTTTTCTTATGTTAGCCCTCGTTCTTTTCATAAAAAAAAAAATGGGGGGGGGGGGGGGGTTGTACGTATTCCTTGCTATAGGACTGGACGAAGTAACAGTAATTATCGCAGTATAATTTTCCACAATAAAATGATTCCAAGTTCAAATCAGATAAAATGACGCAGACAAACAGGAGAAACACTGTGCAGCGAGCCAGTCAGAAGTCTTTTCAATCTACAAATCGCCATAATTTACCATGGATTTACCACAGAAATGTGGGATATTCATATTGAATTGTATTGTAATATTAATGTATATGTTTTTTTAGAATGCAGACATTTATAATAATAATAATAATAATAATAATAATAATAATAATTATTATTATTAATGATAATATATATCTTTTAAAATTACATTATTATGCTGTTGTTTTTATTTTTGTGGTCTAATTCCATCGTACAGCTTTCTAAAATCATACATGCTTCTACAAGATGTTTACAGATATGAACATAATAGAAACATGGTTTATGTTGTAGTTGTGTATAATGAAGTGGTAAATACTTATAGACCATTATCTTTTCCTTTTGGTCCTGCTCCTAATTTGAAGCATTGTCCCTTGTTCATTAACAATTCCCACGGCAGTGGTCTTGGCCTCTGCATCGACGTTAGCGCTCTAGTGAATAGCTGGCATCAGTGGTGTGTATTTCTCAAACAGTTCGGCCTAATTATAATGCAGAAGACGTCTGCCAGAGCCCCGCTAAATTAATTGCTTATAGTCTTTTGTAATGATAGATAACATAATCGAATTCTGCCACATGTTTCTGAGGTCTAAGTATCACCCCAACCATCTCTGCCGTTTAACTCAATGACAACGGTCTGTTAGCGACCACTGCTACCATGTTATTGTGGGATGTGACTGACATCAAAATAGAAAAATAACACTTTGCTGTTCTAGAGGAAAAGCTGAGCTTGTGGTTGGAAAATCTTTTAAAGCAGACCGTTATGGAATTGCTCCATTAGCCAAATATTCTCATATATTATCATTTGGCAAATGTCTTCTTTGACAGATTCACCTGGGTTGTAATCAACTATAGAAGTCTAGCCAGCTCCTTTCACGTTCCTTTGGGCAACTGTGATTTATAATGTAATAATGGGCAGCAGTGCATTTGAGGTTTTTGTCTTGGCTAAAAGAGACGATTCTAAGAAACATGAGTATATGATTCAAAAGCATACAGTACACTTTTTGTTTTTATTGTAGTGTGGAAATTTGTCCTTGGTAAATGACAAGCATGATGTCTTGAGTGATATGGGCGTCTTCGGCTTTGTACTTGCTGACAAATTGATAGTTCCAGAATTGTTCAGATGGGAAGTAGCCTTCCCATATGTTAAAGTAATCAGTCCACAGTATGTGATTCATGCATACACTGGATAAAAATAAGTTTTTTGGGGTGTTTTATTGCTTTTTTTGTTTTGTTTTAAAGATCCTGTGACGTCCAGTGTTTAATCATCTGTTTGCCACATTTTTCAGGGAAGGTTAGGTGGCAGGACTTTGACCAGGACCTGTACGTGGGAGCAACTGTGGTGAGGCCAGGGCAGGATCCCTACGCCCGCAACAAGTTCAACCAGGTTGAGAGTGACAAACTCAGAATGGACCGCAGTGTCCCTGACACCAGACATGACCAGTAAGTCCCAGTCAACGCTTTAGCTCAACTCCAAAAATTAGTAAAAATCTGCACCAAAAAAAAAAAATCCTCTTTTATTGAAAATTTTAATGTAATCAAAGGGACCATTTATAGTACACCTTTTTTAACTAAAAATGGAAAACATTTTGTGCGTTTTGACCATTCATTTAAACAACAATGGTGTTTTTGGGCCTGCTAACTTATTAAAACTGGTTTCAAATTGCAAGTTTTGAAACACTATACAATTATTGTCTCCATGTAAAGTATAAAAGCACGAATTTGTGAGAACATTGATGTCATGCGCATGCATATTATATATCACGTCATTTTTCTTTACAAAATGACTTCGCCAAATACTGGCCTGGCAGCAGAATACAGCATTTTTTTTTATCATTTTCTCTGATGTGTTTTGACAATGTTGTCATTTGGACACAAAGTAAAAAGTTTAATTTAACATGCTGTCACCATTTTCTCCCTCTTCTTGGATGAAGTGGTGTTGGTTTTCTAGGATATGCATGTGCTTGCTGGATCTCGGCTGCTCATAAATGCTACCATTTTTTGACAGACATCGATGTTGTTATTTAAATGTTGATTTTAAAGCGGATGGATCGTAAGGTAATAATTCTTTATTCCTTAACCGGCAAGTATTAATTGGCGTGATTTGATGGCCATGGGTTTATGTCGATTTGTTTAGTTCTAATATTTCAACCAAAAACCAGCCTTTTGTTGGACATGATAACGTGCGGGAACTTGAAATTGATTTTTGGGTAATTGTTTTTAAAACTTTTAAAATGGTTTTTGCACAGTTCATTATCCTTATTTTACGGAATGAGGTGTATTTTGTGGCTTAAATTACATGTTACATGTTTGGCTTGTCAATTTTATTTGCAAATTCATATACACCAGGAAAGGAGTGATTTTGATGCGCAAAGTTGTTTGTCGTCTGTTATAACAACAAAAATATTTTATTTAAATCAAAGAAAATGCAGATTCTGTTGTTAATAGCAAAAAATCACTTATTAAAACTATCTTAGCAGATTTGGACTATGGGAAGTTTGGATCATTTTACTGACTCGTAACTTTGAATCTCATTCAGCAAATGAAACAAATCCCATTCTGCAAGATGAACAAAACTTTTTTTGGGGGGGGGGGTAATTTGTTAATTTCAGCAGGATTTAGCTGAAGTATTGCATGTTAATGGCCAAATTCCCCCAAAACGTCTCTAGCCAAATAATGAGAAACAGAAATTACTAATTCATAATTTTGTGACAGCCCATAAGCTCTGCAATCTGTAGAAGAAACGGAAATGATTAGTTTACCTCCTGAGTCTTCTGGTCCAAGTGTTCGTTCTTTTGTCACGTCACATCCCCATAAGCTGAATCAATGCTGTCCGTACCTGTTCACCTTCCAAGTCTTCTGATTATTCTTTTGTCACCTGAGCTCTTCATGGCTCAGTATTGCATATGTAATTTAAAGCGTTTAACGTTTTAACAATGGTCACATTATAAGAGAAACTATATATATGTATGTATGTATATGTGTGCGTGTGTACACGTACACACACATATACATGCATACACACACTGGAAACCGTGATGCAGTTTTTCATTTGAAATAAAAATTGCTGAATAAAATGACTTTCTTTAATAAAAAATCTTACCCCAGCATTTTGAATTGTAGTGTATGTCCAAAACATTTACTCAACTCTGTTATATTTCCATTACACAACACTAGTTTGAGTAAAGTTTAGTTTTTGTAAGACCATTTCTAATGTGACACTTTTCTCCGTTGAATTAAGTTCAGTGAAGGCATTATTTAAAGTGAAGTAACTCTCTTATCTGAACATTAGACACTGGCTACTTGCCATAAAATCAAATTAAAACCCTCCTTGTAAATCATTTGGTTCTGTAGAGCATTAAAGCACCCTTCCCATTTATAATGAACTGTTCACATTACACATAGTGAAGAGTATTTGCCCTACATGTATGGTTTCTCCATTGCCTAATATATCAAATTTATTATGTAGTCTGCCTTACAATTCATAGTGAATGTGATCTACGGTGACAGTGCTTCTTTGTGATAAAGTCAGTCAAAATTAATGTGCTAAATTAAATTTCTGATTCTCATAAAGAGAGGCCTGTCATGTGATAGAGAGATGCTTACACAGCACAACGATAGAGAAATGCATGAAAAGCACTTCCCCGGTGAATCAGTGAGTCTTTTAAAACTTCGTCTTCATCCATCTGTCGGTCATAGTGTCCTTGAGGTCCAGATTCAGAGATGTCATGGCAGGATTGACTATACTGAATCATCAGAGTGTGCATGATTAGAGCAGAGAATGTATAAATGAAAAGTAAATGAGTAGTTTAAATGGAGAATGAGATTGTCCTCTTAGATGCATTAAATGTTCTTTGGTGTTATGAATCTAATAAGCTATAAGTCAAAATTATGTTTAAGCTAAAGGGTCTCGCAGGGGAAAATCACTTACTCCTGAGTGGGCATCTGAAGGAATATCATATTTACTGGTGACACAAATTGGAATTTATGGGTACTTATTTTTTTCTTTTGATAAATTGGCCACTCACCCTTTATATCAAACAATATGTTGCAAATGTAGAGCGAAACTGCACATTGGGGTTTTGGACCAGTTTAGTGTTGTTGTTTTTTTGCATTTAAGGATTTTAATTTTCCATCTTTTGAAATAATAGTTGACTATTTTATGCTGAGGATCTCAATTTTTCTGCTGTCATTTTTAACGAACAAGTGTTTCTTTTGTTTTTTAACACTATATTAGGCTTCTATTTGTGCTTTTGGGGCTACTTTTTATTTTATTTTATTTTGTATCCCTTTCAGTAATATCCAAAGTAATTTAATTCCAGTCATTATTATTAACATTATTATAATAGTTTTTTTTTATATAAAAAGGCCGTTTGCATGCATACCATTTAAAAGTTTGGGATCAATCAGATGATTAAAAAAAAGATTTTTTTTTTATAAGTCTCTTCTGCTCCCCAAACTGCATTTATTTGACAAAAATACAATCAAACCGTAATATTGTTACATTTGAAATGGAAATATTGTGTAGCATTATAGTTTTTTTTAAATGTTGCATTTAATGTATCGTAGCTGAATAAAAATATACAGTGGTGGAATTGGTAAAAGACAACAACAGGCTGTTAATTTTTATTTTTTGTAGAGTCTGAGAGAGAAAAATGGCCATCCAAAACTAAATTGAGTCACTATTAGGAGTCAAGTCAACATTACCTGTATAGCACTTTATAAAATACAGAATGTTTCAAACAGTGATAAACAGGAAAAGTACAATCCAGTAATGCCTATAGAATTTGACTAAAAACAATAAACAGTCAATATTCAGTTGAAATCAGTTCAGTGTTCAATAACTGTGTAAATTTAATCAATTGTTGTATTTTTTTATATACATTTATTTTTAATCACTTATTTTATTATTGGTCTTTTTGTCCTCATTCTGCACTGAAAGCTTCTGTCACCAAGACAAATTCCTTGTATGTGTAAACATACTTGGCAATAAAGCTCTTTTTGTTTCTTAATGAGTGAGGTTTCATACGGCACAATTAAGTTCTCATCAATTCTAATGTCAGTGCTTTCAAGTCAGTAATATAAAAAACTATTAAGTGGAAATGAGTAATTACCAATTAATATAAATATTTTTTTTACTTCTACTCAAACCTGTCAGTCTAGTGCAGTTTTAACATGGCAAAAATGTAGTTTTAAAAAGCTTCAGGATTCTCATAAATGTTATCTGGGCCCCTGGACGTAACATAATTAGGGAAGCACTTAGCTGAGACCGTATCGATTGCGTGAGAAAATGTGGTTTCTATCAAACACTCATGTTACTGCTGTGTTATAATGACCAGATGTAACTGCCTTTGCTTGTGATTCAGAGACCCAAGATATCTTCACTCAACCACTTTGAGAATCTTCACAGGAAAAGTGTTTTCCTTATCTCAGAGGGCTGATGTAAACACTATTGGGGGTTGATGGTGCTTAAATGAATGCATATTGGTCCCACAGCCAACTGTTAACTGTGAATTAGCTGTTGTGAACGGTATGATGAATTAGTGCTCTTTTTTTAACTACTTTATGCTAGGCAGAAACGGATTGCTCTGGATATTTCAAGGATAATGTTTGCTGGGTCCCAACGAGTCCTTAAAGGCTTAATTTAACTTCAGTTTAATCCAATTCAAGGTAATAAAAATCTAGAATGGTCTAACAAAAGTCTGAATTGTTATTGAATAATAAACTCTTGCCACCACAAGTAGAAACTGGAAAACCAGGAATAGTGATGCGGCCTTATGTCATTTCACTTCAAAATCTATCTCTCACACACATGTACACACGCATGTATTGAGATTCTGTTTGATTTGATCTGTCTTTATTTTAAAAACTTTGCAGATAGAAAAAAACTGTTTGCCAGTTTAGCAAAGGATTTATAATATGAAATATTTATTTATTTTGTTGCTGGAAGCCTGCTGTTTTTCATTGTTTCATACTTTTGCTAAGTATGGTTTATGTATTTTGGTTACATAACAGACATGGCATTCACTGATCTATTAAAGGATTTATGGAGGAAAAACTGAAAGCGAAGTGTGGAAGAATGCACTTCTCAAACATTCTCTGTGGTCCTGTCATGTGGACTGACAGGTGTTTGAAGAAGCCAAGTGTGAGGGCTAGAGGTGCAGATGTTTGAGGTTGGCCAGCGAGTGCGGTCTTCAACCATTGTCTCCACTGAAAGCGTGCAGTGCAGTGGGCTCCCAGGACTCGTTGATTTACTGCTGACATGCAGGAAGACTTGTCAAGAGAAGGGCAGGCCTCTTGTCGGTTCTCCTCTCAACATAAACGGGCTGCTTGGGAGATGCTGTCCTGTTCGGAAATTGGCCTCCTATCACACTGGGATGAGCTTGGCCCTTGATTAAACACAAAAACATTGGAAAAATACTCCCCTGCAACATTTGACCACTAAAAGCATCATCATTAACTTGTGGAGATTTGTGGTTACAGGATGGAAAGTTCATTGTTTGCGTGACTGTGTTGTTTATATGGTACTGCGCTTGAACACTTCCAATTTCCCACCTGGCAATGTCAAAGTACATTTTAGGAACTGAATGTTTGTTACTATATAAAAATTCAGCCTATAATTCCAGGAATTCAAGTGCCCTTTTACCACCGGATTACAATTTGAGGAAATGCAGCAAGTCTATTATTATTGAGTGTAAAAATGGTGAACCATTTTCCTGTATCACACAGTACAGATAAACTGCTGATTATTAAAGGTTGTTTAGATAAATTAATAATAAAACGACGCTAAGATCTAAAATCAGTTATTTTAAGTTTTACAAGTGAATTTAAACCTCACAACATTTATACACTGTTTATAAAGTACAGTAGTACCTCAAGATACGAAAGGCTCAACTTACGAAAAATCCAAGTTACGAAAGCAAAGACGAAAAATTTTACTGCTCTACATACGTAAAGTTTTCAAGATACGAAAGGTTTCTGAAAGTCCGAGATTCGGCCCATAACAATTTTGAAACTCGTGCTGCACGCCGCCATCTTAGTTATAGTAGACTCTCCACCATCCTCCTGCTCTCCCATCCAATCCTTCTCTAATTGGACAGCATCCCTCCCATCATGCATCTTCTATACGTACATGCTGGCGTGCTTTAGCTCAGCCACTCCGCACCCGAAACTTTACTTTATCTAACGTTTGTCCTCCTCCTCTGCCGCCACTTTCGGAGATGGCCTCATTCGAAAGGTAAGCTTCGACATTTTATGTTATTTCGTTGTTTATAGGTCAATTTAGCTTTATTATGAAATTTAATGGGGTGTTTTTGGAGGGCTTGGAACGGATTAGCCATTTTTGTAAAATGTGTTCCAAGATACGAAAAACTCATTATACGAAGGCCGCCTCGGAACGGATTAATTTCGTATCTCAAGGTACCACTGTGCTATATTTTGACTTGAGATTTGATGAAGATTACATTTTATTATTTTTTTATGATCTGGATGTAAAATGAAAAGAAATGAACACGCAAAATGGCCAATATTTTACGTATCCCTAAACAATGTGTTTCGAAAGCCCTGTCATGCAGCATCCAGCCGTTTTAGTTCACATGAATGCATTGCAACGGCTTACGAGTGAAGAGTTTGGATAGAATTGAATAATCTGCTGTCTGGGAACAAAACTTAAATTTATAGTGCTTCACTAATCCCAGCAACTGATATTTGCATCAATAAGCCGGTAACAGGTCACTGAATGAGGAGAACATGCAGCTTTTTGCTGAGGTTTTTTTGGGAAATGCATCAAGCTACAAGGACATCTGTTCATCTTTTCTTCACTCTCTTGAGCATGACCTTTTTTAAGCTTGTCTGATTTTCAAAATCCCTCTGAACTGTCTGAATTCTGGCCTTTTCTTGCAGAAAAACTACTGTGTGCTTTGGCCGGTGCCTGTCTGGCTTTTGGGAATATCTCACAGTGCTGCCAGCCGCTGCAACTGGCAGAGCAGTCATGAAGTCATTGACTAAAGTCTCCACAAGCCATAAAAGCAAACATTGACCCACTGTTGTATGACTGCCACACAGACTGTGTAATTAAGATGCTTTTCTCGCTCACACTGCCCAGTCCCATTTCCTCTCTGTGGCAGTATTTCGTATCGATCTGATCCCTCTAGGCCCAAAGTTTTATTTGTCATATTTGCAGTGAAATGTTTTGTCTGCCCACCTTATGTTGTGCCATTAAAAAGCAAGAGAAGGAGAATGCAACACTAGAAAGTGGGAAACTGAAAATGAAAAATATGCAAACAAAGGATAAAGGTGCATTGTGATTAAAACCTGGAGAACATGTTCTCCATGATCTAAAGAGGATTTGAGCTTCAGTGGAAGAACAAAGCCACATTATCAATAGCACACATTTGATTAGTGTGCTAGAAATAATGTAGGATCTGAAATGCATCCTGCTCTTTTTACTTGACTATTTCTTTTATTTTACACCTTTTTCTGGATTGAAATTCAATTTCAAATCGCAGGTATTCAACGTGTTCTCAGACTTTTGGCCTCCTAATGCGAGGAGGGGAAATGGTGTTGAGGACATAATGGTTGACATATTTATTTTTAGGTATCGTAATCTCACGTCAGCTGGATGTTTTTAGTCATTTGGCAGAGGGTGTCACTGGCACTCAAGCCTTGTTGACTTGAACAGAGTTCAAATTGTATTGTAAATGGACGGGTGTGTCACATGTGACCTGAACTGAGCAAGAACAAGATGTTCAGATCATATTCTGCTATGTTTTCCCAAACGCTGCTTCTCATCTGTTCCTGAGAGGTGGATTATGATGTAAACATTAGCTGCAAGGGCAATTCCTTTGAAACGGAAGCTCAAGAGTTCAAGGGCCAGTCACACAGCGAAAACGCATGAATTACGCACATCTGCGCGGAGCGTGCGTCGTATGCGTATTTCGTCGGTGGAACGAAGGTGGACCATCAGTGATTGTAAGTGGATGTGCGTCGAAGGCGGCTTGTGAGTCATTTTGAGTTTTGAACAGTTCAAAAATTTTCAGACGCACAACTGTGCGTCGGTGTGCGTTATACATGAGTCGGCGTGCGTAGTTTATGCGTGACTATGCGTGGGACACGCGTCGGCTGTCAGTGCTTCTGCGTCGGAACTGGTCCGAAACCGCGCACATCCATTGACGCCCCACCTTCATATCGCTCATGAACTGCCCATGAACGGCGCATGTATCACGTTCATTCCACTGACAATGTGGATTCTGAAAGTGCTTGTTCGTTGTTTGGACGCGCTCCGTCAGTGATTCATGCGTCGGACGTGCGTTGAATGTTCGTGGAATACTTTGGTCAATTTCTCGACGCACAAGCATGCACAAACCCATTCTGTGCATGTTTTGTGAGTGATTCGTGCGTGATCGGCTGTGTGACTGGCCCTCCAAGTCTGCCGTTAGAACGTTTGGGTTGCTATGTGTCTTAATGTCTCTTACTCCGTGTCTTAATCAGACAAGCCGCAATACATGATTTTTTAAATACTTTTTTTCCATATTAATCAGGTTTTTTTCTCTAACCAGCCCTGTCTGCGATACACAACGATTCTGTTTTAGAAACGTAAGTACTGTTTTTAAGATGGGACCTTTATTGCCATTCTGAAAGCAACAATGGATAATTCACGTCAAATCTTGAAAAAAAGTAAAAGGAAGCAAAAGCATTCAAACTTTTTACACAGTGTGATCTAACTAGTGTAGTCTATCACAAAGATTGTTTCAGTAACTCAGTATGTATTTTTAATAATGTTAATATTTACATTTATGCATTTGGCAGACGCTTTTATGCAAAGCGACCTTACATTGCATTCAAGGAACACATTGAATCAGGTTTTGTTTTCCCTGGGATCAAACCTATGACCTTGGCGTTGTAAACAGCAATGCTCTACTGATTGAGCTACAGGAAAGGAAATATGGTTTAAGGTTTATGATTTTGGTTATGGTCTTATCCATTTTAATGTGAGTGCATGTGCTCACAGAGAGACCCTGTCTACAAGCGCTTCTGATTGGCTGTGATTTTTGGTTGATTTTGTTGCAACTCGTAGTAATTTCATTTATAGTAGGAAATGAGCTTAATCTCACTTAACATTTGTTTTGTTTTTTAAACTGTGACATTTTTATTCTATATTTTGATGAATGGGAAATTAAAAACAACATAATTTATTTGAATATATGTATATGTATGTGTGTGTATATATGTGTGTGTGTGTTTTATCGTTGGTTTTCAATTAGTTTAATGCATCCTTGCTGAACTTTTTAATAGTAATGTATATAAAATGCATAAACCTATACATAAATAGCTTTTATATGCAAATATTTATTTATTGAAACCAAGTGTAATAGCATTTCAAATGCGATAGATTTAGCAATTGGAGCTTGTTTATATTGATATTTTATAATGTGTGTTTGTTTTTGTTGCTGTGGGTATTTTTTTATGATAGAAGTGTGTGCATCTAAACTGTGCTCTCTGTGGGGGCAGCGCTTTATGCTGAACATTGCTGCCTTCTCACCTTTGACCGGGACCTCAACTGACTGAGTGGAAGGGAAATGTACTGCTAGTTTTGAACTTTTTTTTTAATGGCTAGTAAGAGTAGTTCAGAGTGAAATTACCTCAGATAGGACTGAGTAGACTACCAAGATGAATTTAGCCTAATACCCAGATGGAAACTGGTAAGAAACGATCATATATTTAAGCTTTCTGACATATTAGATCATTTAATGGTTTCTGCAGGCAGTCTTACAGGCATACAGCTTAATGTGTTGATTCATATTCATCACAACACATTTTTAGGAAGGAATGCTTCAATATTGCAGAATTTGGTTTTGATGGCTGAATATAAGGCCCTTATATTCTGATATGCAGTGGAAGATGTATCTTGGTTTGATGTTGTAAATGTGTTTGGCTTGACCAGTGTTCCTCTCTGCAGTTTGATGTAAACGTCTAGTCACTATATGTCAGTTAGGTTGCCTCCTGAAGAGCTGCTGATGCTGCAGATGACATTATCCTTGTTGTAAGTCTTCTTATCGCTGCCCTTTCACCATCCCTGCAGGGCGTGAGCTGCATTCCCAATGCAGTAGTCAAGTTCAATACAGAAGACACACAAACCTTGTTTAAAATGGCCACAAGACCTTTTTAAAGGTCAGAGTCTTATAGTTTGTTTGCCAACCTTTTGTCTTTTCTCACAAAAGTAGGGAGATTTTAATACAGAATTTCTCCTCTATATTTTTGCACAATTAACTTTAAAATGTACCCAGAATTGAAGGAATGAAGCACACTAGTCTTAAATCCCTCTGTTAAACACTTACCTAAGCTGGTAATGAGGAAAACATGCTCACTCTTTACTCTTGAGACTCTTCTCCTGTTTTGATGGCCAATGGCCATGCGTCTTTAAAATGTTTTTAGCAGGAATATTTTGCTGAGGCTGTAGCTCATGTCCAGTGTGAAGACCGCGCTACTGCTCTAATTAAAATAGACCTGTAAAAGTAAAGACTAGTATAATGGCACAAAAATAATTTAGATTTAAATAAATGCTGTTTTTTGAACCTTCTATTTGTCAAAGAATCATATATATTGGATCTGTATATCCAGTGTAATATTAAAAACATTTGAGCAGCAAATCATTACATTAACATATTTCACGTGTATCATTTTGGGAGCATAAGTAGTGATAATTAATTTAACAGTAGCCATGCCATATAATGTTGTCTATGTATTCAATGCAGTTTTTATTTAAATGTAGTTGAACTATCCTAATTTTACTGGATTTTTTTTTCTTTGATTACTTGGATTAATCAATATATGTAATTAATTAGAAACCTATGATCGGTTAATGTGCAACGACTTGTGGTACATCACAGAGAGGCACAGAATCACACTCAAAAATATCTTTTTTAACTGTTCCTTGCTGGTGGAATGATCTTCCGCCTAAATCTGGAATCCCAAATCCCTGTCAGTATTTAAAAGTCATCTTTTCCATGAGCACCTAACATAACACGCACACCTTTTGCCTCTTCAGGACGAATTGCTTTCTGTATTCAAGTTGAAAGTCACTTTGTATAAAAGCATCTGTTAAATGAAATGTAAATAAAAATCTTAAAACATAGTAGCAGGCATTCAGCACACTGAAACCAGAACGTTTATTCTATTAGCGATTGACTTGAGCTGTAACTCTGGAAGTATTCGAGAGTTTATTTGGTGCCATGCTGGGTGGATGGAGGCCAGCGGAGGGGAGTGTGCCAGTGGGATATGCTCTAAAAAGTGCTTGTCTTCTAGTCAATGCCTCCATTCTATTAATGGCCTACTGCACAGTTATTCCTCTCGAGACCTCCAGCAAACAGTGCTAGAAATGTGTTGAAGTATTACAGTGCAGTCCAAGAGTGTAAAATGGTAGAAACGCCTTTCGGTGCAAAGATTGATAAAGTTGGGAAAAATATGGATGTACATTATGTACATTCATCAATATTATTTCTCCAGCTGTTAAGGAATTAGATGTATGATGTATAGTATTAGTGTCGGGGATGACCGTATGCTAAAGTCGGTTTGGAGTCTCTGATGGTGGGCTCTCAACACTGACCTGTTGTTTAACAGTAGTAGTGTGGGAGAAACTGACCCCGATTCCCTGCCAAGAATCTAGTGGCCATAAAATCAATAGCATCAGTGCAGAGGAGGCTTTGTGCGCTCTTATCTTCGAGGAGAGGTGCTAGGAAACCTGAGGATTAGCCACTGTGTCTGTCAAATTAAAACCTCTGGGATTTAAACTGTATGGGTGTGTGGCTGAAATGTATATAATGTGTGTGTGTGTGTGTGTGTGCGAGAGAGTGAATGTTTGAGGACGCTAGACCACAGAGTCTAAGCATGCGTGACCTCCTGTCCATCTCAGCCTCAGAGAAGCATTAAATTAATGTGGGCTTTGAGCTCCTCTAAGGGTGTGAGACTTCATTCAGGTGTAGCAGTGTGACAATGGGGTTTCGCTGTGTAGTGCTTCCATTCAATACTAATGCCACCGTTTTTATTTAATATTTTGAATTGTATCAACTTTACTCGATGTGACTTTTTTTTGTAGTGTATAAAATTCCTTGCACTGAAAGGAAATGGTAGAGTTTTATTTATTTTTTTAACTTTATCTTAATATGTTCTTTTTCTCTCTCAGCTGTCGTCATAAACAGTGGAGGACAGATCTTCCTGCGTCCAGTGTGGTTATCACTTTCCATAACGAGGCTCGTTCAGCCCTGCTACGCACTGTGGTCAGGTGGGATGATGTAAAATAATATTTAATGATGTTGGATTTTTACCATGCCAAAATTTGGTTGCCAATGAAATGTTACTAATTGTGATTGTTATAAAACTGTTATTGAATGCACAACTTAAAAAAAAAATGAAATAACCAAGTAGTCAGTCAGTGATAAAGTACAAGAAATTAATATTAATGTTGTGTCTTATGCTGTATTTATATTAGTGTTGAATGCAGAATATGTTCACATATAGATGTTAGTATAGAAGTACACTATTCAAAAGTTTGGGGTCGGTAAGATTTTAAGGTTTTTGAAAGAACCTTAAGATTTATTTGATCAAAAATATACTAGAAACTGTACTATTGTGACATTATTGAAAAGAACATAAAAATCAATTTTGAAAATGATTGTGCTGTTTAATGCTTCTGTTGAAACTGGAATTTTTTCAGAACAGATTTAAATATTTTTTGTTAAATTCTTAACTGTCACATTGAATCTTATTAATTTCTTTAATAAGAAAACACACCCTAAACTTTTGGTAGGTAGTCTACTTATGTCTACTTTTGAAGCATCTACTGAGATCTAGGCTAGGATCTCTTATTCTGTTCTCACACTTCTGAGCATACTGTTTCATTCCCTGTCTTTAGTGTACTGAAGAAGAGTCCTCCTCATCTGGTAAAAGAAATCATCTTAGTGGATGACTACAGTGACAACCGTAAGTGTCCTCATCTTTAGCCCCCAATCAAACCAAGCTTTTTACTGCTCATCATATCTATTTTTTGGTCAGCATTTTACCCCATACAGGTTATTTGAGGTTGGCACTCTCTTATTCCTTTGTCAACATTAATCATGCATCTGTTTAGCAAAACACGGTAACAGTGGAGCTGAGATTTGTATGATTGTATGAAGTGTGTCATCATGGTACCAGCTGTCCTCCTGAGCCCCCCGTCCCATCACACTTTTTATTTTTTGATGGCAAACTCCTTGTTTGACCTCTTCAGATGTCTGAACTCTGTTTGAACCCTGTCCTTAAGGCAGTGCTGCCCTGCTTTCTAACACTCTGCTGCCGGGAGCCTGAGAAACACTGGTCTTATTAATCCTTGTATTTCTTCTGTGTTTTTACATGCGTGGATTGTGATCCTACTTCTGCATGTTGGCTAATAAGTGTGTAATTGGCTTATAAGTAAATACTATATTATTTAGACTCTTTCAGAACTGTCCATGGGATTTATTTACTTTAGTTCTTTTATTTTACAGTATGTTCCAGAGAGTGGGATACACTGTAAAACTGTGGGGTAAAACGAATGCACCTGATCATATTTCAGCGTGTCAGCTATTAACTGACACTCAAAGCATTTGTAACATAGTGCCATAGAAATGTAACTCAAAAAGGGACTCCATTTATTAGTGTTTTAAAGAAATAAGAAATGTTACTCTAACCTTTCAGTTTCATTTAACTTTGAGATGAAGTAGCTTCTTCAGGATGTAGGTTTGTGGAAAAACAGTCCTTGATCCTTTTCTGCTGGTTTTCTCTTTGCCAGCACTCCCTTTTTCAAAGACATTTGGCCCACACTTTAAAGAAGTGCATCTCTTAGTCATATGCAGCTGTATAAGATGTGCCCTTTCTAAATATATGGTGACTTTTACAAAAAAATTGAAGAGGTGGCAAATCTTACCACAGTTCTCCTGTATATATTAACTACAACATATATAATAGAAGAGATGCATTGCCCTAATTACTCGAGCTTACACAATGTTTTCTGTGGTCTTTCAGCTGAAGATGGTGCCTTACTCGGGAAAATCGAGAAAGTCAGAGTCCTACGGAACGATCGTCGAGAGGGTGAGTGATTTATTACCCTCTGAATCTCAGTAGCACTGTTAATCAAAACTATACCCAAGTTCATTTGCAAGAGTGAGTGGATCTTTTACTATCAGCTCATATTTAATCATTAAAATCGAGGCATCTATTAAAACTAGCTGAAGTTTTACTATTGCGACTAATTGTGACCAGCCTCAGCATGAAGTCATTAAAAGCACTGCATACTTCATAGGTGCAAATATGGACAAAGTAAAAGTAGAGAAAAGCAAATGGTCTGGTTTGAGTTGCAGTGTATTTTTGGAAGGTGGTTTATATATCTGTCAAGCAAAAACTGCTGTTCTGTAGCCAAAACTGCAGTTAGTTTATTCATTTCCAAAAACCTTTTGTTCAAGTGCAATTCTTTCAAAGGTTTTTTGATACACAAATTACCTGATGGTAAGGAAACAAAGAACTAAAGTTTCAGTTCCTGGTGAAGCTTGTGGTGAAATACGGTTACATTGCATTTGAGTGTAAGAATAAAAAATGTACTCATACAGATCATATAGATTTAATTGTGATGTTATAAGAAGCAAATTGGTTAATATGCTCATATAGTTTAGTTTAGTTTTATTTAATTTAAGCAATTATGAATAAACAGTAGGTAATAAAATAAGGAACAATCACAAGCAATAGAACAAATAAAGTTGTCTTTGGTAGATTCATGATTCAGGTATCTAGCAACATTATATTCAGATATTCAAAGAAATGAAAAGGTAATCGAATGTAAAATGTTGCAATACTGATATTGTCAGGGTTTCTCCTTTCTTTTTATGTGCTCATGTTCAACAGGTGATTTGTCTACCTCTATCCATTCCCTTCAGACATAACTGACCTCACTGACCTTTACCTCACAAATGATAAACACAATTCCTTACCAATATGGGCATCATTACAATTTCCAAAATCACTTGTTACCAAAGTACTTTTGACTGTTATTATGGTTCCCTGCAGACTTGTCTTGTAGATCATTAGGTAAAGGATAACAACCTTCTGCGTAGTTCAGATTGATCAGTGATTCAGTTCAGTGATTTGACTTTCAATCCTGTGTGTGTGTGTCTGAATTCTCAGGCTTGATGCGATCCCGAGTCAGAGGGGCAGATGCAGCCACGGCCAATGTACTGACCTTCCTTGACAGCCACTGCGAGTGTAATGAACACTGGTTGGAGCCCCTTCTAGAAAGGGTTGCTGAGGTCAGCCATGTTTTTTTTCTTTCTTCTTCTGACACACAAACAAGCAGAGAAACGTTGGTTCTTACAATTCTCAGATTTGGCAAATTAACCATTGCTTTTGGAGGCTATAATCAAATATGCTCATTACAGCAGTGGACATTTAGCAGCTCCCCACAATTGCAAATGTCAGGCCAAGATGATAAAAGAGAAGAGTAGATGAGAAGTTATTGTGTTTTCTTTGGCTGTCTGTCTTGAAGCACAAAACTTTGCTTGCAGTGCCATATCATTAGACCTGTTTGAGTCCAATCCTGCTGTCGACTGCCAACAATTCTCAAACAAGCTATAAAGAAAAGTATGGAGGGAAACTAGCGCCATCCAACCCTTTGTGTTTGCACAGCATGTAGAGTGTGGATTAGATATGTGTGTGTGTTTGTTCAAAGGTGTGTTGTATGCAAGTAAACACACCCCAATGGCGGATCTGCAGATCCGGTTCATGATCAGACTGACCTTAAAGAAATATTTGCTTCAGTTCCATCCCTAGGCGCACATAATTACTCTATTGCCTCAAGGCTTTTGACTCACAGAATAAACAACAGGTAGTAGGCGAACAAGACTCTGAAAGTACACATTACAAGCATAATTGTAGTAAGATGTTTCATAACCCCATTTATATTGTTAGGTGTCTTCATTTCCGATTGGATGACCCAGATAAGTACATAATCAAATTGTTGAGTGACCCCATAATTTATCTCAGCGCTTCATCATGGTGATTATACCGAGCATGAATTAAATGTTGTCCTGCATCTGGAGAAGTACCTTTACACAGAACTTATGTTGAAGCGAAATGATTAAATGATTATTATAATTAAAAATGTATGTGTGTGTAAGCAGAAATTATACTGGCTTAATTTCAGAACAGATCCGGTTAAGAGCGGAACTCTTACTGAATCTGTTTTTAATTATTTTTTATTATCATTTTTCCTCTTGTTGCATCCACTCATCATTAGTCTTCTTCAGATTGAGTTCTTCAATTTTTATATCAGTACTCTCCTTAATAAAAATCATATGCAGTCAATACCAGGCTCAGTGATATAGCCCAAAAATATGTTTTTGTTTTGATGGTATTCATTTTTATTTCTGTATTGTCAAACATGCTGAACCATTTATGTTCAAGTTTAAGTATTAATTGTCACATACAAATCATACACAGTACAACATGTAGTGAAATGCTTTGACGCCTGACCAAAAGTTCGTTTTAAGGGAGAGCAAAATTTTGTAGGCAAAATTTGCATTGGGGTATCATTTAGAAAAATTGCCACTTTTTTTTTTTTTTTCTCGGGTCATCATACCAATTCACTGAAAAGTCTCCATTGTGTGAGAACAAACCTTTTTTTTTTTTTTTACATTCAGAATTTTGGGGCATGCAAGCTTCAAAGGTGAAGTTGGGGTGGTTTAATTCTTCAGGGTGTCCCAGAATTGTCATGATGAATTTTGGAAGATGTCTAAGGAGCAATTCATTTATATTTAGTGTTCAATTTTCTACCCTTGTCATGTAGAGTTGATTGCCTGTCTCTTCTGGAGTGTTAACTCATGGTACTTGACTTTAAATACTCTAGTGATGTGTCAGCGAAGCTCACGAGATTAATGGGATTTTCCTAGGTATTTCTGATGGATTTTCTGTGATTCGTAACGGCAGTGCAGTGCACATTTCTTAATTCCATGATTAGCATATGTCAGGACTTTCAGCGATTCTTAAATCTGGTTTAATTTTATTGTCTCTATCAGTTGCTACATCTTTAAGGAATGGATTGAATCAGAGATGTGAGATGAAATCGGTTTTCATATGCTTGTACTCTAACTGTCATAGTACTGTCAGTTCAGCTTCACATCATTTACTCTTCTCAACAGGATAAGAGTCGGGTTGTGTCACCCATCATAGATGTCATTAACATGGACAATTTCCAGTATGTGGGGGCCTCTGCAGATCTTAAAGGAGGTAAATCTTTTTCATCATCTCTTATTTTAACACAGCAGTGAAATTACTATTCGGAGCTGTTTGTGTGTGTATGGGATCTGATTGCATCTATTTATGCGTGTAATCTGCACGTGTTTAAGGATAATACAGCAGATGTCATTTGTTAGATTTCTTGCATGCGATGTGATTTAAATGCATGTTTGGAGTGAGAGCAATACTGAGAGAAGCTGTGGAGGGAGCACAATGTGTGAAAGAGTGAGAGAGCATGATGAATCTCAAAAAGAGGGAATGTCCTTTTGGCATGGAAACCATTTGATTGATTTTTGTCTGGGGGTTTTAGGCATAATGGGTCTCTGTCTCTGAGTAGAATAGCTTTTCCTCTGAGCTTCGAGGCTTCTGGATGAAGTGGGAAATAATATGGAAATGGAACAATCCATGTTGGTTTCAATGTATTTTAAAAGCAGCATGCTTTACCATTTTATTCACATAGGCTTTTTTTCCAAGCTTTTTGATGGTTAAGTGAGAGGTCTGTGTGCTAGTTAACTAGCTAGTTAATTTTCTCTTCAAATGTATGAAGTATAGTAGTTTTCATCTAGCTTTTGCATCACTACTTTCAGAATAAATTTAGAATGTAATACTAGCACAGTGCTGCATACTGTGCACAGTATTTACCATATACCGGTAAAACCTTTTTTTTTTCTTTTTTTTTTAGTACAATGTAAAACCGTACCAAAAAAACATAATAAATAAAAAAAGTAGCATTGTCACTTTGATATGCTACATTTTTGATTTTGGGACTCACTCTCCCTAATATTTAACCACATAAAGCTAGTGTCACATTATGTGTTTATTCTTTTGGACAGCCGAGAGAAAACAAGACACACTGCTTAAAATATGACATGTGTTGTGCCAACAGCAGGGTTTATGGATGCAGCGTTTCATTTACACGGAACTAAAGCCTAAAACTCACAATTACTTAAAACTTTAATACTATTCACTTGCTGTCTGGCAAGCACTGGTATTTCCTTCTGGAAATGCAAATGTGGTTTTTAAGCCAGATTTGTGTACAATGTACTTTCATGAAATGAAATGAAAAATTGAAAAAAAAATGAAAACATTTGCATACTGTTAAAATAGTATGGTTGTATGCTATTCTGAACAAAGAATTAGTGAAATTGCAATGTCATTAATATGCTTCCTTATTAAAATGTACCTGACACAAGGCTGAGCAGGGCATCGAAACTTCATTTAAATTAAGATTCATCACTAAGGGAATGTCTATTCTTTATCCAGGTTTTGATTGGAATCTGGTTTTTAAATGGGACTACATGACCCTGGAACAAAGACGGGCACGGCAAGGAAACCCCATTGCCCCTATCAAGTAAGAATTATTTTTATTGAATATCTGCATTGCAAAAATGTTTGGTCAATAATCTGGTGATGTATGTTTGTCAGCTGACTTGGGAGCTGCTATTTAAACTTTCTTTCACTTTATCTAATTAATTGTCAATTGCTTAATGTACAGACTGTCTCACAGTGGGGGACATGTAATTGAGGGGGCCTCATTTACATGTCCGGCCCCCTCAGATTTCCAGTTGGTTAACATGGCGACTTTCTGAAGTGAAAGCACATATCCCCCACTTCTGCTGGTGCGGACGATCGTAAAAACGACGGAAATTTAACACTTAAATTCTATGAAAGACTTAAACACTTAAATTTATATCTACCCATATTCTTTCGCTATGGCAGACAAGCGCATCCCAGCTTCATACTTATCAATTATCTCCCTTTTCGTCTCCATGGAGAGCATCCTCTTCTTCCCTTTCACTTCATCCATGTCTAGTGATTAGAAAAAGGTTTGTTCACTGAGCACAAAATAATGGCGATGCAACACTTTGAAAACAAAACCTGTATGTGAAAGCGCTGACTAACGCAGAGGCTGATGGGAGCGATGCTGACCAATAGGAGAGCAGGATGCTGCAGCGAAAGCTAGCGTCAGAGCCGGGAGACAGCCAATAGGAGAGCGGGACGATTGTTTTTTAGTTTTGTTTCGTTTTTCGTATCTCGATCATTTTGTCGTTACTCGGGCGAAAAAAACAAAACAAGTTTCTCCGAAGAGTCCATGTATCTGCTTGTTTGTAAAAGGTCCATCCTCCAGGGAGCGACTCGAGTCATTAATAGCTAAAAGCGAGTGGGCAAGAGAAAGTAAGGTGTAAAGCAAGAGAATTGGGAGATGGTATGGACGGTGCATTGCTGTGAGATGAAATCTCAATCACCGTGCTGCGAGTACATTAAAAGTACATTAAGATAATAAACAGTGCGGATTCTCTTGACAGTGCCTTTATGGGATGTTGTGTAAAAGTCTTCATGACACAGCACTCTTCATTCTTGTTTAATGATTCCAGTGTTGTTTAATGACTTTGTTTATGGGCTCTGATCAGATTGCTCTATCACATTATCAGAGAGTAAAATTTGTTTTATAAAGTCACAAATGGCCAATGAAACAAAACACATCACCAGTTTGTAATATAATTGCTTAGTATTTAAGAAACTAAGTTCTATGAAGTATGCAAGTTCAAGTTCTAATTTTCCATTTTTTTTATATTGTTGTCCAGGACTCCCATGATTGCCGGTGGCCTTTTTGTAATGGATAAGAACTACTTTGAAGAGCTGGGGAAGTACGACATGATGATGGACGTGTGGGGCGGAGAGAATCTCGGTGAGTCAAGGCTTTGTTTCTCTAAATGCCCTGTATTTCATCTGTTGTGCTGAGACAAGCTGATTGTCCAAAAAAATGAGAGAGCAATAGTAAATTATCTAATGCATTCATTTGTATTCCTACTAAAGTCACTTGAATGCACATCTCATTGTAATTGCTACTTATGAACTTATAAGTAGGATCTATTTCTGAGGGTTTGAAGGCAGTGTGGTCCTAAAATCCTTTTAGTGCATAGGTTACATACAAAAAGTGCTTGAGTTTGCATTTTTTGTCTACAAAGTCCACAAGGTTTAATTTAATGCATTGAAATGAATTAACAAATGACTTGAGTGGAGTTTAAGTGTTCAAATACTTTGTGGTGCCACCGTATATGAATACTGAAAATGAGGTCATGGTACTTCTGTCATTAGATTGAATGAGATAATGCCTTACTCAGCCAAAAGTTTAATGTGCCCATCTAACGGGTAATTCAGGTCACCACAGAAGAGCTATTGCTCTTTTTATATATTATTAGCAATGAGCTTTGAAGAGAAACTGCAGCGTAAGACTCAATGAGGTGGAGTTTTTCAGCTTTTGACATAATGTCTGTGGTATGATGGATTCTGAAAGAAATTCCGACTCATTCCACAAACACAGCACTTTTCTCAGCTGTGCCGCTTGTGGAAAAGTTTACAAGAACTCTTGAAATTATCCTTCAGCCTGGAAAAACCTTGTATTTTGCATGTGTGTCTGAGGAGTTTGCAAAGACCAAGACGTTTCAGAGAGTAGTGCTTTTTGTTGTTGTTGCGACTGAGATTTGACGCTTTGAAAATCTTCATTTATGAATTGGTTGTGTGTTAAATTATGTGTCTTCTAATATCTGACAGCTGTTGTGCTTCTCAGAGATCTCTTTTCGCGTCTGGCAGTGCGGAGGCAGCCTGGAGATCATTCCCTGCAGTCGAGTGGGTCATGTCTTCAGAAAACAGCATCCATACACTTTCCCAGGGGGCAGTGGCACTGTATTTGCCAGGTATGTGCTGTGCTGTTTTCTGAAAATTAAGAAATGAATGCTTTTATTCAGCTAGGATGCATTAAATTGATAAAAAGTTACAGTAACAACATTTTTAATCCTTGTTTCAAGATACTTAAATGTAGTCAGGACTGTGTAATCTTGCCAGATGTATTTTTGGGCACTCTGAGTGAGCATCAATAAAGTAGCTAAAGAACACAATTTTTAAGTTTTATGATTGTTGAAAAAAAAGAAAGGGCCCTTTAGTAGTCTGGTTCATGTACTCCATCCAGTGGGTGAATCCAGCACTGCAGCCAGTGATCAGTTGGATGTTGAGAGGCAGTGCAGTTGAAATTTAAACTGATATTCTGTCATAATCATAAAGCACCTGCTGCAGAAGTTCCATTAGTGTGGAAGTTCACTTTAGGCGTAATGTAGTGGAGATGTTATTAGCAATACGTTGGTATCGCTATATAAAATGAATAATTTACTCTCATCTGCTTTATATTGGTCTTTACAGGAACACAAGGCGAGCGGCAGAAGTTTGGATGGACGATTTCAAGAATTTCTACTACGCTGCTGTGCCCTCAGCCCGTAATGTGCCCTATGGCAAGTAAGTGTGTATCTTTCTTAATTAATACATATTATTCATAAGATAAATATTTGGATCAGAGTAGGACATCTTTAACATGAGAAGCTCATTTATAATTGCCAAGGCCACAAAAGTGCAGACATCCACTGATGTATAATTTAAAACATGGCTAGTTGAAGATCTGAATCATCAAACGTTTAGACCCTTGAAAAGAACACTTCACTTGACTAACTTTTCTCATTATTTGCAGCATTCAAAGCAGGTTGGAAA
Source organism: Rhodeus uyekii (assembly GCA_037043235.1). Classification (NCBI taxonomy): domain Eukaryota; kingdom Metazoa; phylum Chordata; class Actinopteri; order Cypriniformes; family Acheilognathidae; genus Rhodeus; species Rhodeus uyekii. Next base: position 2,571,884 of record JAWRVZ010000013.1, on the reverse strand, counting down.
TGAAGAAGAGATTAGGCTGCAAACCATTTAAGTGGTACTTGGAGAACGTCTATCCTGAGTTACGGTGAGTGTATGACCTGGGAATAATGAAAATCGCTTTTGGATCTGTTTGGCCTTGCTTATAATCTGAATTATTTCAGATATATGCTATTTTTGTGCATAAATGTGAGTTTTTTGTTCAGATGGTAACTGTTTAAAACTCTTCTTTTGGCACAATGAATGATTAATAGGCTAATAGGTGGTTATTTGTGTTCACACTACAAATATAGAGTGGTGAGATGTTGCTGACTGCTTTTGAATGTGAATTTAGTGACTGGATCACAAAACTAATGTCATTACCAAGTGTAAACGGAGCCTTTAACTCTTTCACTTACACATAGACATGTGACTTTAAAGTAATTAAACTTTATTCATGATAAAGCTTTCAATCTGCTACCAGACACTGCAGTTCAGAAGGTAGCTTAATCATATTTTATGTTTCTGTCTTGTTTAGGGTCCCAGATCATCAAGATATAGCCTTTGGAGCACTACAGCAGGGCCAGAACTGTCTGGACACACTAGGGCACTTTGCTGATGGTGTGGTGGGGGTGTACGAGTGCCACAACGCAGGGGGCAATCAGGTACCAATCCGATCTCAGGTACCGAACATTTGTTTCTTATGTCTGGTGTGACAGCAGATCACTGGGTGATGGACTCGCCAGTGAGATTGGGTTAGTTTTAAAGGATGGTGAGTAATGTATTGAGGGACACACGGTAGTTTCTGGATTACTTTACAAGCCTTTATCTTCTTACAGAATGCGGGTCTGAGGGATTTAAGGGGGTCATCACACTTGGAGTGCTTTGACACAAGCACCTTTGGTGCGCGCACTGATTTCTTTGGATGATGTGAATGGACTCCTGTGTTGTTTAGAATATTTGCAGTAAATTTGTGGAAGATGGAAACAAGTGTCATTATGTGCTATAAAACTGCATCATGCAAAACTTTTTTTTTTTATGTAACAAGCAACCATATCTGTTATGGTGCATTCCCCTTTTATAGCCGTTGCCTAGCAATATGGATACACTGCTGCGTACCACGGTATGGACTAAAAAATATATATAATGTGAACAGGGAGGAGCAATCCATCTCTGGTTCGGACCAATCAATCGAACCAAGTGGGAAAGTATATATATATATATATATATATATACATGCATGCACAGTAATACCTTGAAATGCGAGCATAATCCGTTCCAGGACTGAGCTCGTAACTCGAATTGGTCGTATCTCAAATCATTTTTCCCATAAGAAATAACAGGCCATCTGGAAAAACTCCCTTATTAGTGCTAATAACAATGAAAAAACATGTTTTTAATTGCTATAGAGACATACACACTAACACAAAATTATAGTATATAAGGATTCCTTTGATATAAAATAAAATGTGGTTTTAATTATGAGTTCTTACCTTCGAGACAGACGATACAGTACGAAGGTAATGCAAACACAATATGGAAGTGTAGTGTTTCTTCCTGTGTAGTGTATTGAATGGCCTCAGAACCTTATTAATAATATTATTATAACCTTTATTATTATTGAACGAGCATAACTCGTGCTGCTCCCAGCATAATATGTATGTATAACGTATGTATATATATATGTATATGTGTGTGTGTGTATATATATATATATATATATACATATATATATATATATATATATATATATATGCTTATGCTTTTCTATTTATGAAAAATATAACTTTTGATCTTCCCTAGTGTTACTACAGTGTGAAAAAAGATACATTTATAATATTTTATATATAACTATACTTTTCAGAAAGTGGAATAAATGCGTTTACTACACATGCTCCCTGCTTATGTTTCTGTTGAACAGGAATGGGCCCTGACTAAAGACAAATCCGTAAAACACATGGACCTTTGCCTGACTGTGGTGGATCGCACTGCTGGCTCACAGATCAAACTGCAGGGCTGCAGGGAGAATGACAGCAGACAGGTGAGCACGCTACGCTCAAAGCAGGAGGAAGGAGGAAGAAGTGCTACTCAGATTTTCAGCATCATCATCATCGTTATTTTTCTTGTTACAGAAATGGGAGCAGATCGACAACAACTCCAAACTGCGGCACGTTGGCAGCAATCTGTGCCTGGACAGTCGGAGTGCGCGGAACGGCGGTCTGACGGTGGAGGTGTGCAGCCCGTCGCTCACCCAGCAGTGGAAGTTCACTCTCAACCTGCAGCCGTAGCTCGACATCGCCCATCCCAGCCCTCCCTTTCTCGCCCTCGGACAGCCCGTGCTGGGCACGCACTCGCCCCTCAGAGATAATCGCTGCCCAGATATAGACTCGGGGCCGCCACGGTGCGGTCTGGTGGTTCTCAAGGGCCACGGGGCAATGAAAACAAACAAGATGATGATGACTATTTCCATCTAACTATATACCTCACTGTTTCATCTGTTGTCCAGCTCTTGGAAAGTGAATCTTAAGTGTCTAAACTGTATCGGATCCATTTTTGGAGTTTTTCTTCCCATTTTCCGATGCAAAGGGTCCTTTATCATTTTGTGTCTTTTCTTCTTTTTTTGCCTTTTCATGTCTTATTTTCTCCAATTCCAGCACATTTTCTTTTTTTTACAATGGACATCCATTGTTCTTTTCTTTTTTTTGTAGTCTCATTACCCATATTGTTGAATGTAACTGACGTTTTATGGAGGCTCCCTTCCTGCGCTATGATCGGACTGGATTTCAGACTGATGTAGTTTGGGTTTGATTTAACTTGATGGCTCATGGGATTGAGGGGAGGACTCATTTGTTGCGTGCACTGACGCAGACACACTGTGACTGGAGAACAGTGGCACTCGGCCCCGTGCTTTTCAGCTCACGGCGAGCACACCGAAAGAGCAGAAAAAAAAAATCAAGAGACCATTTTTGTTGTTTTCTAGTTATTATTAAATTGTCAATCTATCGTTTTTTGTTAAAGGTGCAATGTGTAAAGATTCAACCCGCTTTCCGTAAGGGCCCCTGGTGTGTTCTGAAGGAGGGCCAAGGCATTGTACACTAAGTGACTGCTGGATTCACATACTGTAGCACTGGCTGCTAACAAATCTAAAACATGTCTTCAAACACCAACCAATGTTTCTCAGCCACATTTTTCTCAGTAATCATTTCTTTCTTAATTCTATGTAGCCTTTATTTACTTCGCCAAGTGTATTATGTAAAATAATCATGGTAACTCCAAGCAGAGGCTGATCTGAAGCTTTGCTCCCATCTTTGGGTTTTGAACAAAGACGGATGCGTGTATTGCTCTTCATCTTCCATGATTTCTTCTGACTTGTGCAGTATGTGTTCTGGATCATAACTCCTTAAATTCCAGCATCTTTAATGTTCTGGATGTTTTATTCTCAACATCAATCAGGATCTTCAGCAGCTTTGGCCAAACGTGGCAAATTATGTCATAACTTGAGCATTCTCGTTCTTCGTTTCATGGTTGAAAGTTACTGCCTTTGTTATCCATGATACTGTAAAGAAAATGTGAGGTTTCTTTTTGTGTGCATGAGTGTGTTTCTATGCAGCTTTCAAAATGCGCATTTTAGAAGCATCTAGACTCACAATGGAGAAACTCAACATGGTTGTGCTTTTAATTGCCAGTTAAGTCATCGCTCATACTTTTTCCACGTCCAAACCTTGTGAACTATTGTGGTACTTCAGTTGATCTTAACAGAACTTGTTACTGTAAATCCAACAGACAAAGATGCCTGTGATATGTGAAACCGAATCAGTTAACCCACCTACCTTTCATGTATAACGCCGTAGCATTCTGACTAACTTATTGTAGGCTAGGAAATCCAGACTAAATGAGTCCCTGACTGCCTTTTGGTCAGCTCTCCTCATGTATCATTCTCCATTATTGAGTATGAAGATGGCAATAGAAACACATGGAAGACTGTTTCGATGTTTCAGAGTCTGGGCAGAGAATGTGTGGCCTTTAGGAAAGAAAATCAGTCCACCTACCTGTATTTTATTGTCCGTGTTCTGTAGGGTCATCAGGTTTCCTGTAGTCCGATGAGTCTACTGGACGGGAAAGCAGGTGTAGACGTGGACTGCTTTTGCCATAGTGAATCACACCACCTTTCTCCATAAAAGGAGAAGCCTATGAAATAGTTTAAAGTTTGGGCTTTGAACACAATGGGAGTTTTTTGTTTTTCGTTTTCTTTCGTTTTTTATGAATAACTCAGCCAAATTTGGAGCAATACATGATGGCTAATCTTATAATTGGATGAAATGTTTACATAGCACAGTGTGCCAAAGTCATTTGCTGTTTGATTGAATATGGAAACACTTCTCCAGACTAGGACAGTTTCATTTTTAGGTAATGAAGGAAAGACATGTGACCCCACCGATTTTGTCTCTTTAGTTTATTCGAAAGCCAATTTTAGGAAGATCTGGATGTTTCATTGAACGGTAAAGGAAACGGCATGGGGTCAACAGTTGTAATAGTGTATATGTGTGTATATACAGTATGTATGTCCATGCATGTACATTTACACATTCGGTTGCAGTTATAGTGATTTGGTCAACTGTACAGCGCTTGTATTTGTTCGTTGTTTTATAGATATTGCAAAAGTTTGAATGACGGAAAATAATTAACTTAAATAAACAAAAAAAATTATATACATATCAAGTGTCCTTTAGTGTTTTCACGTATTAACAAAGCTAAAAGGAAAAATAATTCCATAAAATCAGGGTCATGTTCTGTTTTTGAGGACCATTTAGAATGTTTGCGTTGTAAATTATATTTAAATTACACACAGAAAAAAATACTATAACAAATGCTTCAATAATTTATATATGAATATTTTTTTCTTTCATATTCCTGTAGAAAACACTGTTTTTTTAATCGTAAACTTAAAAGTTGTCTAAAAACACAATAGTTATGGCAATAAGAAACCTCAAAACGTCTCCAAAAATGAGACCAGATGCTTAATTGCCCTAAAATTTATGTAAATGAATTGATCAAAATGTTCTATCAGTATACTTTTATTTTTGTATTTCATTCATGATGTGAAGACTAGAAAATTTATTTGTATAAACATTTATTAGTGTGCAAATTGGTGTAAACTCAAATGGAGGCAGGGAGGTGAAGCACAGGTTGACATACAGTGAGGTTGAACATTAGATAACGCATAGATACTCACATACAGCTTAATCGTTTCAACATTCACAGTGAGAAGACAAGTGAAGGTACACCAAGCATTTTACAGCAAGACACGTCACATTGACCACTGACAACATTCATACATGAAAATAGATACATGTCTGACACTGGGTTCTTGTAAAACTGACCAGATATTGAGGAATTTGGTCCAGTAAATAAGTATTCACAGATTTAGTCGTTATAACTGTTCTGTAATTAACTCTTTCCCCACCATTGACAGTATTTTTTCCCGACTTTGTGTTTTCACTATTGTAGGGCGCCAATCTTCTTGAATCTCTTGATCAAAACGCTTGCAAAGATGATGCAGAAACAAGCGATATCGTGTCACATATACATATGTAAAATAATGCGATCATGAACTTTAAATGGCAAAAGAAATCAAACTGTCGAATGTTACTGAATGAAATGTCGAGGCAGAACGAAGTACAGTATAAGAAATATTAGGGGTGTTGATAAACTCATCTACCCCATCTGTGTTTTCGACATCATTGTGAATGTTCAGATATTCATGCAACAAAATATTTTGGCAACCATGATATTATTATTTTTTTTAATGATGAGGAAAGAGTTAAAAATGACTTATTTTTTCACCTGCTATCATGCCACATGAAACTGGCCCCATGGTATATTGTACAACATTAGCGGCCAGTGCAAAAGCAGAAACTTGGCTTATTGGGGGGAAAAAAATATAGACTACACCAACAAGAGTCTTCATTAAAAGTCTAGGTCACACCAACCCTTTTCTTTCTTAAAGAGTAAGTTCTTGGCAGAGATGTTCATAGCACCCAAACCGATCTCCTACTATATATTGCACAACAGTAGATGTTGTAGTTACAAAACCCTGAGGTCACCCAAGATAAGGTCAAACATCTCTCTACCCCATTACGGTTCACTGTCAGCCTGATTCAAATAATTCCCAATGTGGTGCAAACGCCCAAAAGGTGCTCTTGAAAACACAATCTCAAAATTATGTGTTGCCTCTTATATTAGATAAGCACAGGTGGCAGTTATCACCTAAATTGTATTTGCTAGTATATTGATTATGTATTTGTAGATTAGATTAGTAGTAGAAAAATATTACAATAAAATGAAATAAAATGTTTGCAACATCCATAATAAAAAAAACAATCATGTCTATGAGCACAGCTACAGTATGTGATTTAACATTGCTTTTGTCTCAATTTAAAACAAAAGATGCAGGTATAAAATGTGGTGTATCATTGTGATAAAATAACTGCAACTGACATTACAAAGAAGATGCTTTGTACAGATTTGTATAGACTGAAAACAAAGCTGTTTTTAAGTGACGTTTGGTAGTTTACATCAAAATTGGTTTGAAAGTCCGCGGCATTTAACTCGGTACAAAGAAAAACCGCAGGTGATGGCACAGTTAACTGTAAATAAAGGAAAAGCCAAGGAAATAAGCATGACTGGGAGACACAATAGTGCCTCTGTCATTTACAGTGGTCATTATCCACTTTGAATATAACACAGTGGGAGATGTTTGACTAAATATATTACCTGAGGGAAATCTTCAAAAATGAATCTGCTTCAGGTCTTTGAAGGGATAAATTACATCATGTGCTGAGATTGTATCCGTCATTACTACAGTTACAATATAGCAGCATGGAGAATTGATCTTTTGATACATTGTGGAACAACAAAGGACCACATAAATCCACCCAGTTACAGATAGAGAAACATTCTATTTAAAGTATTGTATAGCTTCATTCATTTATTTTATTCATTCGCATCAATGCCCAGAAGTAATCAATTAAAATGACACATAATAAAAATATATCAATGAATTATTAGAAATCATATTTACATTACTTTTTGGTATACTACTGTATATTGGGCCCTTTTACTAGATTCATAATAATAATTTATTTGGATATTCATGAAAGACAGACAAAGGAGTTTATATTTTGTTGGATGCAGGTTTGATGGGAAAATTTAATTTGGGATCAATATTACTGAAAATCCTAGTTAAGTGACTTCCAAGTGCAAAAAAGACTGGGAAAGCATAGTAGTAGTTCCATGTTAATCAATATCTTTGTGACATTATACATCACTAAAGTTGTTTTCTTTATAAAAAAAAAAAGAGGTGTGATATAAAATAGAAAAAAGCTCAAATATGTGAGAGAACATCTACTATGTTCTGTGATCTAATGTGTGAATTGCATTACATTCTCGTTTTGCTGATAAAAGACCTCAATCACCAATTATATACAGTATACTTATCAGTGCTGAATGTTGAATATGCTGCTCACAAACAGAGAGAATTCACAAAACATTGTACCTCAGGGTTCAAATTTACGTCAACACTATTACTGGAACGCTATTGATAAAAATCAATGAACATCTACAAAGGGCACGTTATTGTGTTTCTCATGCAGCCAGTGTTACTGTAACATTTGTACAATAGTCCTGTAATATCCAGAAAGACTAGTCAAATTGCCAAATGGATTATAAATATGAGTTAAGATGGGAAGCATCCTTCTTCAAACAAAATTGGCACATTTTGCTTTATGTACATGGTTTGTTCATTCAAAATTACCCTGAAGTGCAGAATGCAGTTGTATTTGAGCATGTTAGTATGAATGGGTTTGGGTTTGAGATAGCATGCGAGTCCTTTCACTGAGTGGGCGAGCAGTCGTCCATATCCAGAAGCTCCTTGACCAGCCTCTCGCCGAACTGAGCTCGGCCGTAGCGTTTCACTTGGTAGGCGTCTGACATCTTGTAAAGAATATAGGCGTTGTTGATGGCAATGCTGATAGTCAGCCAAAACACCTGCTGCCAGGTCTTATTGGGCTTGTGGAAAATGAAATACCTAGTTGGAAACCATGAGTTTAGTGAACTACCACATCCATGTACATGCAAGTTACAATGTGCTCATTGTAAAACTTAGTCAAACTCACTTGCTGTACTTGTCATCATATTTGCAGATGTAACTCAGGTGTGCAGCAAAGGCCTCCACAGCAAGGGGACATGGGATTTCTCCGCTCTTCCTCTTAATTATCACCCCTAGGATAGTACAGGGCAGAAATGTCAATCACAGTACCCATACAATAGGATGTAATATCTGACAAAAGTTCAGTTGACTGAAGTAGGTGTCTTAGCGATAACAAAATGGACAAATTCAAATTAAAAATACAGTGGAACCCGGTTATGTCGATGGCCTCGGGGGTTGCAAAAAAAGTGTTGAGATCACCGAGGATCGAGATAACCAAAAGCCAATATGGCGATTTGCTTGATGACGCCATCGGCATGCTATAAAATGCTGTTAGTTGGTGCACATATGCCTTTTGTTGTTAGCAAATATATACAGAGATTGTAATGGCTACTTTGTTTATGTTGGGAATATACCTTTAAGGCGGCATATGTAGTTCTGTGTGATATGTTTTTACATATCCACTTGATTTCAAACTCTAAATTAAATTGGCTACAAACCATAGGGGTTTGAATTAGTATTTTTAAGAAAAGACAATCCGCACAGGTGATGCATGTTGGGAAATGAGTGATTTCTTCTATCCTGGTCCTGAAATCTTTTTTTAATTTTTTTTAATTGATTTATCTGCAAGTCCTGTAAATCTTTAAACTTCAAGGCTTTCAAAAAACACTTTTACACTTAAAACTACAGTTAATTTTATTGCTACTTCCTTAAATCAACATTTTGAATACAGTTCTGCATCTTGTTTATACCCTCAATTCAAATTAGAAAATAAAATTCTCAGTTCAGTTCTGAATGGCGCACAACCTCGGTGTGTGTCCTTACTGTGTATTCACTCATCATGAAACCGCTATATATTTATAATCTGAGTCACATGTAATTAAATTAGAATCAAAACCATGACATCACTGATCAGTAAAAATGTAGTTAAATACCATCTGTTGCATTCAGTAGTTATCTACTACTCAGAGCACAATGTACTGGCTTCCTCAGGAGAGCTTGTGGGATGTAAATTGCAATGCTGGCAGGTTTAAAACAGGCTATTTTCAGTCCTGAAGACTATAGGGAAAAGAATTGAAATTATTTTTATAGACTGTATTCACAAAGTGTCTAAAAGTTGCAGCTCAATTCCGGTGGGATGCTAGTTTTAGTTCAGGTTATGTATAGAACATTTGGCTTTAGCACTCAGTTTTCAGTCTTCATTGAAATTGTATCGCCAAATTTAATCACCTCTTCTCAAAGAGGAAACAGGGAAAGCAGAAGAAGCTTTTACTATAAAAACAGATTATTTCAGATTCCAGAAAAAGAAATAAGTCGTAATTTAATCTTTTGCCTGACCTAAAAAAACGGGTGCAGTGTTAAAACGCACACACATGCATCTTTTGGGCATGTCATGTGCTTTTACTCAGTCATGTGTTTACTGTATATTTCCTTTTTGACTGGATTATAGTACAAGAAGAAAAAAGAGAGGTGATTGATTTCATGTGATATATATGATTCAATTGACACTGTGCAGTGTTTTACAACACTTTCAGCAGCTGTCTGAACAGATCCAGGCTTACCAAAGAAAAGTGAAGACCAGCACAATATGACGAGACAGGCTTTTATAATCCTATGATGTGCACAACATCCACTTAATCCATGCACATCAGTGTAAAACCAATCTAAGCTCACACTGCTATAGTAAAAACGCTCTCCAGGAGGCGCTTTGCTGCAGCTCGCGAGTGTCATTTGTACTTTGAATCTTTCCTTTAGTAATAAGCTGATGAAAAATCATAATTTAAGCAGGAAGAAACGTATAATCTGCATTTTTCTTACCTTCTTTAGTGGGAGAGTAGGCATTAGTGAGGAACCTGAAGTTGCCTTTGTTGTACCAATTGATTATTGACGTATTGCCTCTCATCTTTATGTTCGACTGGCCACGTTGTTGTGGAGCCTCAGTATTGATCAGCATAGACTGAGGAAGACCTGTACAATCACTCTTCCTTGTGCTCAACAACCCACAGCCGTAGATGCCTGCAGGAGATAGAAAAAAGTAAATACTCCAGGAGATCTCT